>OY987319.1:33171979-33825402 GCA_963920655.1 Geranium rotundifolium
AGAGAGAGAGAGAGAGAGAGAGAGAGAGAGAGTAAATCATTTAACTCTTAAGGGTATTTTAGTCATTTTACATGTCAAAAATATTAAAACTAACAGAAATGGACGGAATGACTAACGGTGATAATTTTTTTTTTTTTGGATACTCACCTTGATACGAAAAATTCAAAGTATAGTCATGTGATAATATAACATATTCTGGTGTAGTCATCTGGAATTATCCCTAGTCGTATTATTGGGCTCAATGAAAGTCATGATTTGACATTAGTTATGAGTTTTCTACTTTTAATTTATTGGAGCAGAACTCATACATTCCAGGAGTAATAGGGAAAAGAAGACCAGTGACAAAAGCATTGGCAGCGAGAATCTATGGAGACAAATTCAGTTTTCTATGAATGTGGCTTTGCGCAATAGACACTACTTGTACAAATGCTACATTGAAGGTGCTATTGATTTCATCTTCGGTTCTGGCCAATCCTTATACGAGGTGAGTTATCCAACAAGTTATAAAATTATTTTCTAAATATTTTTCAATTTTGTAAATATAAGGCATTTTCAACAAAAACTAACAGAATTTTACAAAAAAATTAATGGAGATGGATATCTTGATACTTTTGGTAAGTGTCTTTACATTGATTGAGAATTACATATAATTTAAGAGTAGGTATGTGGAATTCCCATCCTATTAATGTTTTGAAAATTTTATTTGTCATTTTGTCTTTTGGGTGAATTGACTTTAACATAATGTTATATTTTAATTTTAATATTATACCTTACAAACTAAGAAATCATTTGTTATCTCACATTTTGGGTTATATGTACATAATGTGAAATTTCTCTACGTGACATGCATGGAAGAAAATGTGTCAAGAGTTGTAAAAAAAAATATGGCCTGTCACAATTTTATAAATGTCTTCAGAATTTCATTTATTAACTTGTGCGAACTTATAATGGGATAAACGAATCTATTAATTAGGGATGCACTCTAGTAAAAACTCTCTTAGAAAAGAATCTAAGAACTATTAATATTAATAAGATGAAATTAATCAATGGTTATGATAAATAAACGAATTAATAATAAATACAATAAATACAATAATTTAATCTCATAAAATCAATAACTTTCCTATGTTATGAAAATGAACATGTTTCATCACACCATATTTTAATATTATTTTCAATTTCAATTTAGAAGTAGATTTTTATTGTTTCATTGTTGTATATTTAGGTTCAAAATGATAGTTTCATTACTCAATTTGATTATAATTTGTTGTTTCATTATTTCCTTACTATTAAATTTAATTATGAAACATTGTTTCATTATGTATATTTCAAGAAAATATTGATTCATTATTTCATTTTTTTTTTCTTTATTCAATTTGAAACGTGATCATATGAAACATGTATAATGTAACATGAACTTCATATGAAATGAAACGTCAAATGAAACATAAATGAAATTTAGCTTTGAAAAAATGAAACACACATCATGAAGTCGTAACAATAAAATCATGAAATAACAAACCTTTTGTGTAAATCCTTTACTTGTACGAATCACAAAGTCGAAAGAATAAAAATAATAACTTATGAAATAGTAATTTGTTGGTGTGAATCTTGTATTTGTAAAATTAAAATCATGAAATCCTCAAATAGGAAATAAACGAAATTGTATTTATGTACATTAAATATTGTAACTAAAAAAAATAATAATTTAATAATTAAAAATACGAAAACACCCTTAATATTTAGACTAAAAGACAAAAATAAATAACTTGTGGGTAGGCCCACATATGAATTAGTTTGAGAACAAATCGGCTCGAACCGTTGACCTCTGCTCATGTAGAGCCTTTTTGAACCACTGCGCCAAGTTTTTGAATGCTTTAAAAATTATTCTTTATGAAATTCTTTATATACATATTTATTATATTTTATTGGCTTATCTATAAATTAACCGAATTTTATCTCTCTCATGATTCTTGTATATGATTCCATCCGTTTTATTCAACCTTTAGTGTGTGACCCTCTAGGCTCATGACACGTTGACGGACTGGTAAAATTACCATTTTACCCTTTCCATTATGAGTGGCCTCTAGCAAGACATCATGATTACCCAACGCTTGTGATTATCGAGATTTCGACTTAACCTTGTCATAAATGAATCTATCCTTTTATCCTCTTGATATCTTGACAACCACGAGGCATAGACAAGTCATCCTCGTTCAATTGTCATGTTTCTTGATCTGAGTCAACTAAATTGTAACTGATACTCCGTATCGACTGCATGGCCATGCTATTGTATTTCAGTTCTACTCATCAAGTGACCTAAACAGAAATCTACTCATATGTCTGTATGGGGGATAAATCCTTCAGCGATCTATTGAGTCAACTCATGTAACTCGTGATCGAGCCAATCATAGTCGTTATTGTAACCCTCTTACAGGAAACGTTAGACTGAGTCAAACTCGTCACTCATCACATAGTGACCTCAAAGATCCTTCCGTCTGATGATGTGATTTCACGTACCGACATATGAGTATCTTCATGACTGTGTCTATGTAACATACTCATGATCGGGTCGTCCTATATCACCTCGTCTAGCGATACTATGACATAACTACGGTCCCCTTCTAGCCATGATCAGTAGAGCGTGATCATTTAGAGTTAGCCTCATACCGATCGCTTCTTATGAAGCTATTCTGATCGGGGACAACTTAAGTAAAATTTTATCTGATATGTAGATATACTATTATGTGTTGACACATCAATGATACAAAAAAAGCATACTTAAGATATTACTACAGCACTTAGTAATATGAATGCCGATTTTATTTTATCTAATAATCTTATTACATGAGTAGATTGAAAATACATTGTGTTAGGGCACAAAATCCCAACATGAACAAGTTCCACTATATGTAATCAATCACTCATACAAAGCTTCTCACGATTATTACACAAATCTAAGCTCTTATGGTATTAATACTAGTGGTAACTCAACCTAGGGTCTCCCCCTGTCTCCGACTCGAGTTTACTCTTAGAACAGATCCTACTGTTCCGTACCTCCTTTGTCGTTTCTTCAAAGGTTTGCACGCAGCTCCACTGGTGCGAGTTTTTCTGGTTCAGTCAAACAATCTTTCTCTCGAATATTTGTTTGAACACACAAGCTATAATCTTAGCTACAACATACAATTCCCTAACACGCTAGT
This sequence comes from Geranium rotundifolium, assembly GCA_963920655.1. Taxonomy (NCBI): domain Eukaryota; kingdom Viridiplantae; phylum Streptophyta; class Magnoliopsida; order Geraniales; family Geraniaceae; genus Geranium; species Geranium rotundifolium. The sequence goes on from OY987319.1 coordinate 33,175,183, forward strand.
CCAACACACTTAGAAACTCTGTATATTATGAACTAAGATATAACTACACAGCACACCTCTACGGGATAGGACGAGCACCTATATGTAGAGGATCGACGAGTATCCTTTTTAGGGTTTCCTAAAAAGTCTTCTTGACGCGCCTTGACGATTCTTGCCGATCATGTCTTCTTTGTGTTTCCTTTTTGCTGCTACACAACTGTTTTGAATGCAATCATTCCAAGATCATCTAAATATGGAAACTCCATGAAAGCCTTATGCTAAGATGTTTGATCATGATGTCCGAGACATATGGTTAAACATACTCCGTTTTGAGCATCGGCGTCCAAGGTCGCGACATATGGCTGGACATCTTTCCACCATATAAAATAGCCACCTTTCGGAGAAACCACAGGAAGGCATCCATATATGTGTATATATATTGTCAATCAGGGTTAGTATTATGTTAGCCCCATTAGGGCTAGTATTATGGAAAGCCCATTAGGGTTTAGATTTGTGTATTAGGGTTTCCTAGTTTGGTTTATATTTCTATTGTTCCATGTATAAAGGAACCTCCTCTATATAATACATAAGCAACCGATTGAGAAGCAAGTTGAATCATATACACATCGTTTCATAAAGATTTCCATTCTATCAGAGCATGGTTAATTTTCTTTAGATCTTGGTTCAATCTTTGAGCGAGTGTTGTTTTGCCCACTCGTAATTATGTTTTAACGGGTGGGTGAGGCATTATAAATCTGAAATCTGTAATCTGATCATCCGTTTTCGTCATCCAATTCGGTCATCCATCATCTGTCTTCCGCCCCGTCATCCAGATCCGTCATCCGCGCATCCGTCATCCACGCATCCGCCCTCTAGTGTCACCCGCCATCCGATTCGGTCATCCAGCATCCAAAGTCATCCGTCATCCAGCATCCAGAGTCATCCATCATCCAGCATCCAAATTCATTTTTTTCTACTGCCTTATTTGCTCCAGTATCCCTCTTGCTACTCTGATTTTTCGGCCAATTTCATTTTTCATTAACATGATTTGGGTGTTCTCTCGAGATGATTTGGTTTATTTCCTATTATTAGCCTCTCTTAAATGTAGGAGCATGTGCTAAAGCCGTAGCGCATTCGGTATCTGACTCTACTTCGGTATTCAACTCGGTATCCGTGGTCTCCGTATTCGGTGTTCAACTCAATCTCCATTGTCTCCGTATTCGGTATTCACATCGGTTTCCAGTTCCGTCTCTGGTCTCCCTATTTGGTTTCAATATTGAGTATCAATCCCCAAAGCCTCAAGGCTTCGTTCTCCTTCAGAATTGGGTATAAATTCCCAAAGCCTTTAGGCTCAAGTCTCTATCTTCGAGTTTCGAGTTTCAAGCACCAGTCATCGTCACTTCACCGTCATGTGCCGCCACTGCATCAGTTTTTTTCCGTAGTCAAATTGATGTTGGTTAACACATATCAATTTGAGGGGGGTGTCAATCAGGGTTAGTATTATGTTAAGCCCATTAGGGTTTAGGTTTGTGTATTAGGGTTTTCTAGTGTGGTTTATATTCATATTGTTCCCTATATAAAGGAACTTTCTCTATGTAATTCATAACCAATTGAGAAGGCAAGCAATTCAAAAGTACAATCAAATACATATTGTTTCATAAAGATTGTCATATATGTATGCATTCAAGTGAGAACCAAGAGTTGCGCGAGAAACACTCAAATGTAACGAGGAGGCGTATATTTTTATATAACCTAGAGGGGAAAATTTTACTTGTCGGGAGAAGGGATCTTACGAGGGATTAGAAGAAAATAATTTTTTTTTTGGTCTTCCATAATAACGTTATGAAAATACATGTCATAATAATGGAAATACGGTTATGGAAATAGATGACATAATAATGGAAATACATGGATTAATAATGGAAATACATGATATAATAATGGAAATACGGTTCTTACATATTTGCACAAGACTAAGGGTGGGCACTTTTTACCCAAAATCGAAACCGATCCGGGAACCAAACCAAATCCGAAAAGAAAAACCGAGAACCGTGGGTATTGGATCAGATTTGGGTCTGAAAATTGGTAACCAAATCAATCCGGTTGGGTTCCGATTCTAAGAGTGTAGAACCGCTAATTAATAGGTTAAGAACCGAACCGAATTTAGGGGTTTTAATCAGTATTTTTTGTATTTCAATTTTATGTTTTAGCCTAAAAATAGTTTAATTGTGTATATAATAATGAAAACACGGTTATGGAAATACATGACATAAAAATAGAAACACGGTTCTCATAGGTTTGCACAAGAATCCTGGTTCGCACGAGATCAAGACCCTATGTATCGTGAGAACTGTGAGAACCAAAAGTTGTGTGAGAACCGTGAGAATCAATTGCTCACACGTATTTCCATTATTATGTCGTTTATTTCCATAAAACAGTTAGTCGGTGTTTCGATTATTATGACATGTATTTCCATAATATCGGAGGAATGGTGTAACGAGAGTGGAGAGTATTTTTATATAGGAAATCACTGAAACCTAAGGGGTATGGTGTAACGAGGGGTCACCGGGTGCAACAAGAGAGATGGACATTTTTTTATATGAAATCAATGAACCTTGTCGGGGGAATGGTGTAACGAGAGGGACGAGTCTTTTTTATAAGAAACCAATGAACCCCTTCGGGGGAATGGTGTAACAAAGAGTCTCCGAGTGTAACGATAAGTTATAACGTGTTATAAAATATGATAATAATAGAAATACCGGCTGAATGTTTTGTGCAAATACACATGATAATAATGGAAATACATGCGCATGTGTTGCTATCCAACTGGTTCGCACGGTTTGCACAATGTGGTCTAGTTCTCACCGTATCACAACCCTATATATATATACATAGGACAAATCATGTGAGAACACAACTCTTTTGTGAGAACATGAGAACATAGTTTGTCCATTGAAAATAAGTGAATGTCCATCGGAAATAAGTGAATGTCCAATAGAAAAAGTTATATCCAATGAAAGTGAATGTTCATGGAAAATAAGTGAATGTCTATCGAAAATAAGTGAATGTCCAACAGTTTTCATGTTCTCACAAAATATTTGATTATATATATGAGAAATTTTTTTTTTCAATTTTCAATTTTACCATTCCCTATACGGTTTGACTATGTATTAAAATTTCTAACTTCAATTTTTTGTTCAGTTGTGGTGGCCTACCCCTCCATGGTTCCCCACCAACCTGACCAATTGTGGTTATTACTAAACTTCCAAAAAGAAAAATAAACTCCACGTATTGGTTAATGCCTTTTCATTTCTTGTGTTTCTAATCTAATCTTTGAAATATTTTCTTAAAACGTATGATTGTTTACAAACTTCTTAAATTTTGCTCATTCAATCTCAATCAAATTGTTGACAGTGGTTGTAGATTTATTACTAAAAAGATTTATTTTTGGTAAGATATTGAAATAAATGGTACACGTGTTATATGTTCTTAAAAAATTAATTAATTAATTAAACTATATATATGTAAATAGTTCAGGGAATTATAGACATTTTAAGCTCAGCAAGAAATATAAGTACATAATGCATATTTGTTTGTCAATTATTTTCATCTCCACAGGATTGTCAATAATTTTTCTCAATGTCACTGAAGCTACAGTTAGTTGTGGCGGGTCGAAGGTCGCCCACTCCATCGTTGTCGATGAATCTGGCAACGGAGACTTTAAAACTGTCCAAGCTGCCATCGATTATATTCCGTCAGACAATAGCAAGTGGTATAAAATTCAAATAAATTCGGGAACATATAAGTAAGTGTCACACATTATGTTTCAAAATTTATACCAACACAAATATTTCCTAGTAGTGTTTTGACATAACTTTCATTTTCAATATGATGTCAAGTATTTTATCGTAAAATTATAAAAAGTCTGACGTGTTAAATATACTATTTTAACTTTTTTGAGCAAAATAATAGAGAAAAGGTGGATATTCCTTCGGACAAACCATGTATATTTCTTCAAGGGCAAGGTCGCGAGGTTACGAAGATCACGTACAATGCGCACGACAAGACGGATAGTAGTGCCACTTTTACTTCCGAACCCGACAATGTTGTTGTCAAGGGCATAACATTTGAGGTAAAATCATAGAATTCGTTTTTTGTGTTTTCTTTATTTCTTTTAAGCGTTGTCGTTTATCATGTTTCAAATGTATATAATATATAATATATAATATAAATTTTCAAAGGTAAATCTGACACTGATGTTGTGACTTGAACGTGATCACTGTAACAATGATCTAAACATTTGACGACAATTCATCAAATAATACATAATATTTATGCTATAAAACGTGTATAGATTGTGTGATTTTTATGTAATTGATGAAAAGTAACATTTTAAATTGGATTTTTATGCATGATAGATTTTGTAATTGACCACTTTATACATCATTCTTACTACAAGTTGCTCGATATAGTAAAAAAAAATATTAAATAATCACGTACCTAAAAGAGTAAAATAACTTAACTAGTAATCACGAATCTCGTTATATAAAAATATATAATTATACTAAAATTAGGCGAATATTTTAATTTCATGCCGAAAAGATTTTAAATTCATTCATTAGTTAATCAATATCAATCTAGACCTCTCTTTATGAATTTAATCTTTGTAGGTCAGTCAAATTTAGCATGGTATTACAATTAATCTTAACTTGATTAAAACCACAACAAAAATACAAAGTTGATATTTGGGGAAAGGACACTTTAGTACACCTAAAAGAATCCAATTCTAACATTAGTACACCTAAGTTTAAAAGTGCCACTTCCGCTCACCCGATTTACATTTTTTTTGTCCCACTACTAACAGAGTTAGATTTCTCATAAAAAGACTAAAATACCCTCTATTGTCTATCAAATTTTCGAGGGATGGCATTTGTTCACTGAAAATTTCGGCGGGAGGTGGCCTCTGCGGCGGAGGAGGAGGGGGCGGAGGTCACGTGCATCGTCGCCGACGCCTTCCTCTCCTTCTCCGCCGACATCGTCGCCGAGATCGGCGTCCCGTGTGTCCCGGTCTGGCTCCCGCTCTCCGCCTCGCTCGCGATCCACGCCGAATCGAAACGGTTGTGTGAGATTTACGGCTTCCTGACGGCGACGACAGAGGCGCCTTTGCCGCCGGAGGCTGACAAGTGTTCACCTGGCTCGACGGCGAGAGGGCCGGCTCCGTCGCGTACGTCAACTTTGGGACGGTGGTGGCGCCGCCGAAGGAGGAGGTGCAGGCGGTGGCGGAGGCGCTGGAGGAGGCGCGCGTGTCGTACCTGTGGTCGATGAGGGAGGTATCGAGGGGACACCTGCCGGAGGGGTTCGTGGGGAGGACGCGCGGGAGGATCGACTTGTGAGCCCCGCAGGATGGAAGGGCATTTCTTTGAAAATTGGAATTGAACACAAGGGCTTTTAGGTCATTTCATAATTAAATAAGATAAATAATTATTACAAAGGGTATCTTGGTCATTTCATGAATTTTAAAAAATAAATAAATGAAAATCAAATTATTTTAACACCGTTAATGGATGGGACAAAAAAAATGCAAATCGAGTGAGCGAAAGTGGCACTTTTAAACTTCAGTGTATTAATGTTAGAATTCGATTCTTTTAGGTGTACTAAAGTGTCTTTTCCCCTTGATCTTTTAACTGAAGAAACGGAGAACATAGATTTGCTCAATTATGTAAGGTTTTGATGGTATCAAAGGTTGGTAATAAATGATACTGAAGGCTTGTTATATTTCATATAACATAACGTAGATCATCAATCTAATATTTATATGAACGGTTGTTAAATCTGGCATAGATATTTGAATCTTGGTACATATGAGTTTTTCATTTGAATGTTGACAAATCGATTAAAATGTCGATCACAATTTTTCAAAAGTCGATTTAGAACATGACGTTTTCCTGATTTGCTGAAATCAATAAAAATGTGAATTTATCTAGTACTTAATTAATAGAATCTTCTAAAGCCTCTGCCGAAAAAAAATTTGTTTATTGAACCAGTACTCATACAATCTAAATCACTTACAAAGTTTGTTTTTCAAAATATAATAAATAATCTCATAAATTAACTAAGACTGTTCTGAAGCTTTGGACTTCACTAATTCTGTGGCTAGTGATGAGGACACGATTATAACATTTCAACAGATCAAGCGGAAAGCGAAACATCATTTCTTCAAATCATTCAATAGGCTTCTATTTATGTTTAATTTTAGTTATGTTAAAGTTTCTTTTCTCCATCCTGAAAATCTCAAAAATTTTGAACTTAACTTCACTTCTTTATTAAACGAGTTCAATCTTAATCTCGAATTATCTATGTTTGAACTAGATTATATGGAAATCAAAACAGATATCTGATGAATCATATTTTTAACAACTCTTATAAACTTTTATATAGTCTTATTTATAAAACTCGATGAAATTAAGTCATGATTTGACCTTATTTTGTTTTCTTTTTCTTCACTTAATTATTGGAGCAGAACTCATACAATCTGGGAGCAGGACAGGGAGGACATGTCGTGAAACAAGCATTGTCTGCAAGAATATATGGAGACAAATCAGCTTTCTATGAGTGTGGCTTTGTGGGGTTGCAAGATACACTTTGGGATGTGGAAGGTCGACACTACTTCCACAAATGCTACATTGAAGGTGCCGTTGACTTCATTTTCGGTTCTGGTCAATCTTTATACGAGGTATGCACTTAATTTAATACAAACGTGTATGTATGTCATCTCGTCTTTTTGACTTAGATATATGAGCTTCTAACATGACATCATAGTAATGTTGTCGTGGACTTACGCTCACTCGGCCCAACAAACGGCTACTCATTTTGGGGCCGACAGTAAAAATGACAACTCGTCTCATGATCGACGGTGGAAATTATTTAAACCTAATAGTGCAAACAAAATCAACGCACTGATACGTATAAAACAAAATCAAGTACAACATCACTTGCCCCGTCCACTCGTTAGAACCATGGGCTAATGAGTGGGCAGGATTATATTAAAAGGAAGTTTAACAAGTTTACATCAACTATGATGCTACGAAGAAAGTTACTCAAATAATTTTAATAACTTATTTATACTCAAGCTCCCTATTTTATATTTGTACAAGATTATAAGTGTATGATAACATAACAATGTATTTTATAGAGAAAATGACAATTAACTACACTTAGTTATAATTATTTTCACATTTTAGTACTCTAATTATTTTGTTTTTCGTTTTTACTATCCTAACTATCACTGTGGTCACATGGTTAAACTTGCCATCTAAACTACCTAAAATATCTAAACTACCTTTCGATGGAAAAAAACTCAAATATGAAAAAAATACAATACTTTTACTCCGGCAAGCTCACGACGACAGAGGTGGAGCTCGACGGCGGCGTTTGTGTTCAATGAGACAGTTGATGTCGGCGACAAAATGGTTTATGACGTAATGAAAATTTAATCTGGAAGAGTAGAATTGTCGATTTACTAGAAGGATACGCAGTCGCCAGCAGGTGAGTTGGGTTTGGTGACCGGCAACTCTTTACTGTCAATCTACTAGGATTTTTGTGGAGTTCGGTAAGAAATCAGAGGCGAGGGGGTTTAGTTCGGTTGCCGACGAGGTGGGTTCGGTTCAGTCTCCGGTGACTCTCTACTGTATATCTACTTGTTTTTTTTGTCTAGGTCGGTCACAAATAAGAGGCGAAGGGGTTCGATTCGGTCGCCATCGAGGTGTGTTCGTTTTGGTCGCCGGCGAGGTGAATTCGATTTTTTGTCCAGTAAAGTGGGTTCGGTTTGATTGCTGGTAATGTGGGTTTGGGCTCCCATTCTCTATTGTGAAAAGAAGAGAAGGAGAAAGAGAGGAAAAAAAGACTCAATGATATATTTTTTGAAATTTTAAATATCATTGACGGGTAGTTTATTTATTTCAAAATTTTGTTAGCATAGCTAACATGGACGCCTCAAAGTGATAGTTAGAGTACTAGAAAAAGAGTTATGGTATATATCAAAGTGTCAATCAAGTATAATTAAATGTAATGATAATTGCGTATGAAATATAATTATAAGCATAACAGAAAACAAAAGTGAATGGATGATAAATCAAATATGATTTATTTCTTGATAACACCACAAGCCAATGACTCATTTGGTGCGATATTTACGTGCTCACCGAACGACTCATCTAATGTTTTAGACACAAAATCTCACATGATTCAAATGCTTGTTCTGTAGGATTGCCTGATTAAAGCCACAGCTGGTTCATTGCAAAAAGGAATTAATTTCGGAATCATAACGGCGCAGGGCCGAAGCTCGGAAAATGATCCCGGAGGCTTTGTGTTTCTCCGGGGCAAGGTTTCATCGACCGGTCCCGTGTTGCTCGGTCGGGGCTATGGCGTTTATTCTAGGGTTATTTTCCAGGAAATGAATTTGCTTGCTGATGTGGTTCCTTATGGTTGGGATGCTTGGAAAGCTGAGGGAAAAGAGTAAGTAATTTTTGTTGTTCAAAATATACATCATTCCATATAAGTTAGGTTAAGTGATTGATAGAAATAAGAGAGATTTATTATTGTGTTGTGAATTACAAGAGACCTCTATTTATAAAGGTAATAGGAATAGAATAGGAAACCCTAATATATGTGAGAAAGGAAACTAAATATAGGAAACCTAATATAACTAACAGCCCACCTCAAACTCAATGTAGTGAAACAAAAATTGAATTTGAAGTTTGATAGTACTGAGTTGTGGCGAGGGTTGCGGCTGTCGAGAATGTTGTCGAAGTGATGTGGCGAGAATTGAGGATGGAGGATGCGCGCCGCTCACGGTCGATGGCGGATGCTTGATGCCAGATGCCTGATGGCTGATGGCGAGATAGCGGCTGCCCAATGATTGCCATATGCCAGATGCTCTCCTCTCACGTGTGGTGTCCGAATTACGGGATAACTTTCTGAATTACGGGGATGTACACGTGTCGATTTCCGGATTACGGGATAGCTTTTCCGATTTATGGGATGTCCAACTTACGGGATTTCCGCGCGTGAGGAAGCGAGGGAGCGGCAGAGAGAAGTATAAAAGTAGACAAAAGAGAACATTAAAAATTGTTGGCACTTCAGTACATAATCAAATTGAATGAGTACGTATGCACATTTATATAAGCACGAGATTGTTGAGTTGATTGTTTGCGCAAACGAGAGGCTAGAGATTGAGATTTGAATTGCCCCGCCTACCCGTCAGAATCACGAATCATCGACGAGTGGGAAAAGCAATAAATTTATAGAGATTTGACCAAGAATTGATTATGGCTCTGATACCATGATACATAAAGAGAGGGATTTATATTATTGATGTGTTGTATGATGGACAAAAGACCTCTATTTATAGAGGTAATAAAAATAGAATATGAAACCTTAGTATATGTAAGAAATGAAACATAAATATAAGAAACAATGACTAAAATTTATATATGGATAGAATAGGAATAATATACGTGGATATATACAATGACTAAAATTTAAACGTAATTATGTCTAACCGTAATCTCATAGATTCAAATCATGAATTACAAATTAATTTATCATATAAAAAATCGGTTGCCTAATTATCCAATATGAATCTATTACTATAAGTATGATATTTTTCGTGTGTAGAAGAACAGTGTTTTTCAATGCTCTATCAAAATTTTCATATTTGTTTCTACAAAAAGTTGAGTTTTGTATTTATTTTCCTTGCTTGCTTATCTTAATAATGCATTTTCTGATTAAATTTCTGTTTTGATTTTAAGTTGAGATAAATTTACATAGAATACAAGACAATATAACTTTGTTGGATAGTTTAAAGTAATAATTCTTCGAGAAATTAAATGGTTATCACGTTTAACATATTCATGTAATATTATGGGTGGTTTTTAGTATAAAATAATGTTGTCAAGCCGAGGTGAATTATGACTCGATATATACCGACTTTTTATCATCAAGAATAATCCACAAATTTTGAGAAGGTCACGCAAAAGGTAAAAAATTTAGTCTCAAGTGTTTTAAAAGACAAATGATATTATTTTTTTTTGAGAAAAACGTAGTTTACAAAGAACATAAAAATAAATTGTTGGGTTTCAAAAAAAATAAATTACAAAGGTCTCTGTCCATGCATTGTTGTTCGATTACTTGTATTTGTAAAATCGCCCGAGTTTGATTATTTTAGGTGACAAAATAACATGTAATTAAATAATTAGTTGAGTACCAATTATAATTTTATATTCTAATACACACCTTTATCGGACAAACCTGTCTTTTATAGGTTTGGACGTGCACGTTTAAAATAGGAGATTGAGGAGTCCATTAAGTGGTAGAGGACTTTTTTGAAGAGAAATTCGAGAGTTTATAAGATTTCGATTTTATGGAGACCCAATTAGAATGAGAGTAGAACCTTTTTGAGAGAGAATCAAATAGAAATAAATTTTTGCATGTCTTGAGATATGAACTCGTGTCCGCGAGGTACTACATCTGATATCATATTTGAGAATCAACTAAATTAAAAGGTTGAGCTGATAATTGAAGGACCGATTATAATTTTATACTCTAACAACATCGTAAACTCAAACTCAAAACTATATAATTTGTGTTTTTGTCGCAGACACTTACTGACGTATGTGGAGGAGAATTGTATAGGACCCGGATCAGATAAATCGAAACGAGTTTCATGGGAAAAAAGTATGAAACAAGCTGAGCTGGATGAGTTCTCGAAATCAAATTATATTGACCGTGATGGATGGATTGATAAGCAACCATGATAGTGCTTTTAATTTATATTTTACACATATTACCTTTCTACAGTTTTCACTCAAACATACTGAACTGAAAGTACAAATACTTATGTATACGAGTCATTATTGTTGAAATTATGACACATACCCGATCATTATACATGATACTTAGGCACCTTATACATAGTACAATATTAATAAAGATTAATAAATGATCTTTAATGTTATTATATATTAATATTTGTTGATATCATAATATGATTTGTAGTTGATTGATCTAGTTGGTATACATATCATCGCAATAGCGATTACGATAATTATAAGTGTGCATTATAAAATTTGATCTGAAATGTTCTTGATCGTATAATTATCATGCTAGGGATATGATGATTCAGAAAGATCAATATATGTGTGATGCTACTCATGCGGTGTGTATTAATGTATCTCATTTATAAAGTTACACATATAAATTATGTACACGAAGATATATGATCATTAAATTGACAAAAATTGAGATTTTTCAAATGGTGATATTACATGTACTAGTGTGGGGCTCGCGCGATGCGCGTGCTACCCGTAAAAGCTTTGTGAAGTGTAAATACAAACAAAATTCTCATTTTTTTCTTCTAAATATTTGTAATTTAAATTATTATTATTCACAATTATGTGTACGACATTATATAGTGTACGATATTATATCGCATGATTTTTAAATATTGTTTTCGTTCTAAATCAGAAATAATTTTATTGACATAATAGTTTATCAATAACATATAACTATTGTTTAACGTATTGGGATGAAACACATGAAATTTTCGTACCAACACAAATGACACACGTATCTTTGCCTCAACCATTTTGCAATACAACAAATATACTTCAAACATATGAAACATTTTTCTGTTGAAATTAAATTATCCCTCGTCATTGTAAGTGAACTTATGACTGATTTTTATGATACTTACACCATCTAAAAATTTCAATTATAGTTTTAAATTGCAAATTATTAAAAAATTAACATATATTTTAATCTCCATACTTTATATAATATAATCACATCATTAGCTATCAATAAAGCACTATCTTGTATATAAAATGTTGCATAATAAAATAAAATATTATTTATTATATAATACAAAGATTTACAATAGGCAGATTAATTACTTATAAACATTATGATAAGTATTTACAAATATCTAATGTTCGAAAAATAAGCAAATCATTTGACACAAGTAAAGTGTGTTGTTTTGAGGGTGTAAGCCATTTGAAAGTTTTTTTTGAGGGGATACACACAAAGATGAGGCAGTGCAAAGAAATATGGAAACAGAATAAGCCTAGAAAGGAAGTAGTTTGAAAATTATATTAACCTCTTTTTGGAACCTTTGCTTTTCGATGGGCATGGCATCGAGTATTGAGTTTTTTCTTAAGATGATTATACGTATAGGTCCTTAAGTTGCTTGACTTTCATTTAATGCCATTATAAGGCAACTCTATCTTCCTCACAGTAATTGGTTTCGGAAATAAATATTAACAATGACAACTATTTTGTTTTTTAGAGAACACTCAAAATAATTTTAGACTTGCACTTCAAGTGGGAAAGTCATGGGACTTAATCTCATTACGAGGGATGAGACACATTTTCAAGTATTTTGATAAATGTATATTTTTTTCAGAAAAAAACAATGACAACTATTCTTTTATTTTCTTGAATAAGTTTTCAATCCAATTTAAGAAAAAAAAAATAATTTGTGGTTCAAGAATTGAATCAAATCGGCCCAGAGTCTTTCAATCCAATTAAAGAGAAAAATTGTGATTAAAGAATTGAATCAAATCGGCTCAGAGTCATACAAGATCTGTTTCTATAGTTCTAACCTTTAGTGAACTACAGGTAATTGACAGATCAATTATAACCAATCATAATCACAAGTGATTGTGCGGATACAATCATACCAAACCGTTCGAACCTTGATTTTTATTTTAGGCCCGATTTAGGGACGAAATTAGAATAGAAAAATTAACTTTTGGACTAAACAACTTTATTTCATACAATGCAAAAATAAATTATAAAATATAGTTATAAACATAAATTATAAAATATAGTTATAAACATAAATTTGAAATCGAAAATTATACAATCCAATTAAAACTTAAAGTTTAGAAAAATTAAGAATATACAACCCCAATAATAAATTATAACCCAATTGGTTTGTTTCTTATTCAGTTATACAACCCAATAAAAATTATATAACCCGATTGGTTTAGTTTTTATTTGATTATGTAAACGAGATATGAACTGCAATCATGTGATTTTCCGTAATTAGAATCAAAATACAATTATTATTTACAACTTTCGATTTTTTATTTCAATTTCAGCCCAGTTATTGTTTGAATATAATCCTAAATAAACACTCTCTACAAATGACTATATCCAATTGACCTATTGATAGCATATTCTCCCAAAGAAATATCATAACTGTGGTTTATGAGGTTTGATTTGAATTAAGCCCACATAATATCATAACTGTGCTAACATCATGTTATTAGACAAGCCCCAAATGGAAGCCCAATGTTGAGAGTTAACTCAAACTCGCTCGTCCGAGTCTCTTCACTACGAAAGGGAGGATCCACAATTGATAATACAAAAGATCCAATTCATTTGGTTTTGACATTCGAAGAGAGAGCCATGTGAGAGATATCGTCTTTAGCTGACTTTTTAAGAGCCGAAGTCAGTGAAGTTGAGAGAGACAACGAAGTCGTCAGTTAATGTTCCTTGATTTTCTCAAGAAAACCTAACATCAATTTGTATCTCTTTACGATTCCATGTATGAATTCATCGCGATTTTCTCCATTCGATTTTGATTCGTATAGTTAGGTTATTGTTTGCAGTGTTTTATTGTTGAAGTAGAGGCGCATGCGTACACGAGCGTGAAAGGAAAATAAACCACACGCGTACATGAAGCATGAGAGGGAAAAGTTGTGTGAATCCCACGTTGAAAAGAAGTGAAATAAATTGGTTGTATATAAAAGAAATGATCAAACCCAACTAATAGCTTGAGCTTTTAGTTGTGGAGTCCGGCCCAATATGTACAACCCAATTTTACACGTTTGCTCGCGATTTTGTGATCCCGTACTTATTTGTATAGAATTGAATTGGGTTCAATCTCTCCCTCTCCCCTCTCTTCCCCCATTCCCCCAAAAATGAGATATAAGTATGTTGTAAGACATATCTTCATCACCAAATATGTAAGAATTATATACTATATATGAAATTCATAGAAGATTATCAGTATATTATAAACACTTTAAACCACTACTTCCGTTATAACCGATGCATTTAGTCACATGACAATATCTTGAATATAAAAGACAAAAGAAATAAATAAAAAGCGACTAAGTAAAGAGATTAATGTCAAACATATAAACAACTATAAGACTACCAGGAATATGACACTTGGTTATTCCCTAATAAAATTTATTTTCTCTCAAACCTATTTGAATCATTTAACAAAATTTACAATTTTTAAAAGATCATCAGTTTTTCTAGTATAAATCCTGACACGAAATAACTCGAAAATCTCTAACAAATAGTTGAATATGCAAACCATTTTTACAATGTTTATACAATAGTATACTTGTCAAATTTGTACATGTGTTGATAAATAAATCCCAACATATTTCACCAATGGGCCTTGATTTGACAAACATAAAGTATAGAAAGTAGGGCAAATATGGACTTGCTAATGAGTAAAATTCTTACGTCATACAAATATTAATAGGATTTTCAGCAATCAACATACTCACAAAAGCTAAGTTTAGAACAATCTTCTGTAATCATACAACCCGCTTATAAATCGACATTACTAACCTCACTTGTGATCACTGATAATATGGCTATCGTCTTACATTATGCAATTACTCTTGCGTTCGAGATGTTTGTGAGCACTCTCAAAAGGCTTAGAATTATGATGTCATCCACACACTAATGGACTCGGTACTTAAATCTACAACAAAGCTTTGATATTTAAAATTTTAATTTTTTTACAATCTAAATTAATGAATTATTTGCTTGCAATTCCAATATTTCAAGATAAAAATGAAAAGCAAAGAAGAAAACATATTTGAGTCAGTGCTTTCCCGTTTTTGACAGTTCTAATTTAGTGAAATAAAAATAAAGAAATTGGTGATTATGTAACATTTTACTAAGTTTGGCCATCGGCCAATTTTTTTTCTTCTTTCAGCTTGCCAAGAGTTTCCATGCTTGCTCATTCTATTTTCAACCATTTAATTACTATAATAAATTTACTGAATTTATCATACTCACTTAAAAGTTACTTATGAAAATGTGATATAAAAAAATTCATAGATGAAAAGGCACAATCATAATTGGTACATGAAAACAAATCAATATTTCATAAAAGGCTTCCTGCATTTTCATACAAACATGTGGCAAAATTATGCAATAGAGTATGACCACAATTTGACACACTATTACTACAAGTCTCACCTTTGCCATCTGCACACTATTTATATTTTTATATTTTAACCACTCCATATCTTATTGCTGATAAAAAAATAACAACATTCTAAACTTTCGACGTTATAGTTAAAATAAAATTATTCTTGTACAAAATTTTGTTTTTTAGAAACATGGGCATCATAATCACCTTTCAGGTGTAGCAAACAAAGAAGTGAGCATTTGGAGGTACGAAAATGTTTTTGTTTGCTGGAATTGAGTGCAGGTAGTAGTTATTAGGAAGATCGTCTTAAATCACTTAGTAAGTGAACTACTATTGTCACATTTTAAATCCACAATCACCCATAATTGGTTTCCCTTATAGCCTTGTGGCCTGCGGGTGAGGCTTGAACTCATAATTGTTTTTAAAAACAAAATTTTATCAGAATAATATGAATTTAATTTTATAATTCATCTTCAATTATTTTTTTACAAAATCATTCCTAAATAGATATTTGAAATGACACACAAATGAAATTTTCACAGGAAAAATGAAATTTATAGAATATTAAAAAAACAAATGCTCATAACAGGAATACAACAATCATAGTGGGAAAGAGAATGAACTTGAAAGAATTTTTCCTATGATCATCTTCTTTTGAAGAGAAAAAGTACCTTTGTATCACCACAATACAATATTAGAATAGGTTAACGTTCTTATCGAGAGTCAAAATACACTAAATTCGGGAAAACTAATATCTAATTTTAATCAGAACACTAAACCCATTTAGTTGATAATTCTATCCAATTAAAAATATATACATGCTGTTTTAAAAAAGATTGCTTCTCCTCCGACTTTATTTTCAGAATTAGTAATTCTCCATCACCTTTTCAGAAATTAATTATTAAAATTAATCAGTAATTATATTTTGAATAAATTTTAGAAAGTTAAATAATTAGTCAAAAAGACCACAAACCTTCAGTGGTTCTTGTTTTCTGGTACTTTTAATGAATCACATGCTTATGCAAATCTTCAAACTTCCCCATAAACAGAACAAAGGAAAGCCACATATTAAAACAAAGTTAACACAGTAAAAACACAAGATAAACGAAAAAATGATTCAATCACAAGGAAATTTCAAATCAAACCCAAAAAATAAGTGATCGAGCCAAAAGAAAGTTCTACTCCATATCTGTCTGCGTGATCACCTTTGTCTAGTGCTCTAATATATTTCTCGTAGGACTGGGAATAGTAACTCTGCGCTTCTCCGTTCAGAGTCACCGTCCCGCTCAAGCTCCCCTTCGTAATCCGATTCGACACTTGTTTGAAGGCTCGATTTCATTGACGGAGTTGCAGAGAAAGCCATCGAATTTCACAACAAGCAAGATCTGGCGTCAACTTGTTCGTTGTCTCACAATAAAACTCAAAATCGGAGGCACGGACCTTATAAGACAAAAATCAGAAGGTCCGACGTTAGACACTTGAACAACCTGATCATCACAACACAAAACAATTAGAATAAGATTAGCATTAAAATATCTCCTAAGTTGGAAATCAAGTAATCGAGACCTCCAAAGTACCCATTGTTGCTTGTTCCAAGAGTAGTCTTGAGCACGGACACAATTTATATTGTATATGCGGCTGCAATCTAAATGAGTATCGACGAACAAACGAATGCAAAACCACCTGTGACCATCATCACTCGAGCATCACACACTCACGCCGCGATATTTTAAAAACCCCTCTATTAACAACAACACAAATAAGAAAGAATGAAAAATATCCTGCGTTTGCAGCCCATCATTAACAACAACGGAAAAGCTGACAGGGCGGAACAAGCCACACGCACCGGATCACCAACCTTTTGAAAGAAATAAAACCCATCAAAATACAACCATAATCGAGCGACAAATAAAACAAGCCGAAATTACTCCAAGTCAAATTAAAGAAAGACAAAGTACCAGAAGATTAACAATTCGTCACCGAGCTCCCCTTCTGCGATTATATTGGCAACAAAGCCATCCGGATCAACGCCTAAAACGCTCAAACGCCTTTGAAACCTCTTATACCAACACGAAATCGGAGTTTGAATGAAACCGGATGAGTTCGTTATTTTTCATCACTACGTTTTCTTAATTTATAGAAAATGAACCGGCACAACACAATCACGTGATTACCAACCCACACATTCAACAAAAGAAACAAATCTACATTTAACGAACATCACGGTAATTACGAGCACACTCATTCACTAAAACAAAAAACTCACATTCAATGAACAAAAAAACCGTACGAAACGGTTTTTTTTCAAAAACAGAGCAGCAAAAAAACTAAACAATCAAGAAAATTTTGTAAAAAAACACTTGCCACGTGTTAATTTTCCCTACTCCTGCATGCAAACAAAACTAAAAAAAACCCAAACACAATTTCCAAAGTGTCAAGCCAGCAAAAATTCAAATGAAAGCATATACTAAATCTATACAAATCTCAATGTCAGATGTAAAGCTTTTAAGAAGCCAAATGTCATCAAGCGAATCACTCCCAAAACCTTCCCTATTCCCATTACATATAAGATAAGATTGTCAATGTGGAAATTCTATAAAAAAGAAAATGTATAATATTGTCCTATGACATGAGATCATTATAGTAATTAATAAAATGCTTGTTTTACTTTGATTTCGGAAACATAATGTACTAGAATACTAGTTAAAATGTCGTTGGGTATAATTAAATACCAATAAAATTATTGGCGGATTAAGAGGGGTATATACAAGTTCAAAAGTTTAATTTCATAAATTTATATTAATTTACAGTCTATTGATTATTTTCTTTTCATTAATACATTTTAAAAGTATTATATTTCATATGTAATATAAAATTAATTTATAACCCAATTTAATTAGTTGTAATAAAAAAGCCAAATCTTTAATAAATTGTTTAAATTTAGTTCATAAAATCTTTGAATTGACCCCCTTACAGTAGAAACGAACTCTCTCAAATCGTTTCGTTTGGTATTTAGTTAATCATATATTTTTATTATTATAATAAAACTATAATAATTTGTAATAGATATTTATGGTGAAAATTAAGCGAACCGAACGAGTCAGCATGAATTCAAACTTGATTATCTTTTTTACAAGCCAAACTTGAACTTGTTTAGTTCTTTCTAAACTGAACTCGAGCTTAACTAGATAATATCGTTCAACCACAAGTCAAACTCAACTTAAATAATTTTTTTTCGAGCCAAGTCGAGACCTGACAAATATGAGTTTGACTCGACTCACCTACTTCGTTAAAAAATATTTATACTCATATTATGTTTATATAAAAATATTCCAAAAGTAAAATTTCATCACTAAAAACAGTCCTTACAACTCTAGCATATATAGAAAAAATAAACAAATATCAGTTTGACTTGAAAAAATATTATCAATTTTGAATTTGTTCGACTCATTCACTTCGTTTACTTTTTACCATAAATATCTATTACAAATTATATTTTTAGCATAATAAATAATAAATTATATGATTAATTAAATATCAAACGGAATGGCTTGTGAGAGTTCATTTCCATTGTGAGGGGCTCAATTCAAATATATTACAAATTAAATTTTAGTGACTTATTAAAGATTTGACTTTTATATTTTTTTATTACAACTAATTAAAGTTGAGTTTATAAATTAGTTTTATATTGTGTATGAAATAAATTAATGTTAAAAACATCAATAGAAAAATTAATCAATAGGTTATAAATTACCGTTAAAAAATATGCTTCTAACACAATTTTCTTAACTTTCTTCATGCTTTTAATGTTTATTCATTTGTATTTTAAATTTGAAAATCATAAAATATATTTAATAAGTAGATATGTTGCCACTATGTCACGGACCGAGAGTGTTGACTCGGATCCGTGGACGTTTTCGTCCAAGTATGGGCTCTACGAGTGCCATTTGGACGTATTTGGGCTCATCCCTGGGTTTTTAGACTTGCGGCCCAAATGGCACAAGAGGCCCAAATTGATGGGCTTGGGCGGAATTCTCTAGAATCTTGGAGAATTGCCCAAAATTGGAGAGTTTTGTGGAACTCTCTAGAATAGTCGAGATATTTATAATTCTAGAAGGTTCCATAGAAAAATCCTAGATATTTAGATGGAACTCTCTAGAAGGCCAATCTTGGCCGTCCATTTGGTTGAATTCTAGCCGTCCGATATGTCATGTTTTAGGTATAAATAGAGGGGTAGGAACTCATTTGGGGCATGAACAAAAGCTCCACATTCTTGTACTCCAATTTGTATATTTCTCCCATTAGCTTAATAAAAACATAAATCGGGAAACTTTTCCCACACTTCCATCTTGCCTCATATCGAATACGATCCGAGTAACGCTTCCGCACTACTTGCAAATACTTTGCAAGCGTAAAGGCTGACTTAGCACGAGCATACGAGTTGCACACGTGACTAAGTGTCGCACGTACCGTGAATATTTGGAGTAAATTATTCGGGGCGTGACAACTAGCCTGCTACACAGTGAAAATAAGGGTGAAATAATTATTCTAAAAATGGTGCTGACACGTGTCTATCTGACGGCCCAAACACATATTCCAAATTAATTTTAACAGTAACTATCTGACATCCCGATGCTATGTTTGATACACAACATCCTTAACATCGCTTCCAAAGAAGTATCTTCACTAGTGACAGCGCTAGTGGTTTTGTACAACGGCTGTTGTGACTCCGTCACCAACCGGTTGTACGCCGTCATCTTCGCTTTAGCAAGTCTGGCCTCGACTTCGGTCACCGAACTTATCTCCAATCGTGGGTCCTCGTCCTGGTCCTCGTCCTCGTCGTTCTCGCCTTCATCTTCGTCAATCCTTACATCTCTACATGGATCTACATCATTCACGAACTGATGCACCGGATCGACATACTATGGAGTGTGCGCCGACGTCGAACAAGGGGGATTATGCGAACTTGACGGGAGACTCATATCTAGATTTCGGCTCGAACTAGGCTGACTCGAACTAGGCCCTCTAGCTTCGCCGTGATGGATCCACACATTGTACGATGTAAGGAAACCTTTCTTCAATACATGATCGCAAATGGTGTCCATATCGTGCCAAGAATAACTACAACATCTAGTGCACGGACACTTGAAACGTCCCACGCCATCTGTTTGCGCGTTTCGTCTCGCAAATTTGACGAAACTACTTAATCCGTTCATCCACTCCTCACTCATCTTACGGGATGTTATCCACCCACGATCCATTCTATATATTATACAAATAACTACGGTTAGTAATCAATTACAATTGACTATATTTATCAACTATAACACCAATTCAATTATTTAATTATTATCATTATAGCAACAAAATTAATGGAATAATCTACGGGCATTTAACCTAAATTAATAAAATACATTACATAATGCATTATTAATAAAAAAAAATGTACGTACCTACTAATATGGAGAATGATGATATGAACTGTAGTATTTTGAGAGAGAGTTGTCGAAGAATGGAGATGATATTACGGAAATGCCCTTGTCGGGAAATATAAAGTAGGAGAGAGAATTGGGAGAAAAATGTGAGAAGAATGGGAGAAGGTTCTGTGAAGATTTATACATTAATTTTGTAACGGCGTATTTACCTACATACGCCGTTACTAATTAACGGTAACACAACGTCAGAACGGTCACAAACGGTAACATAACGGGAAGACCTTGTAATGGCGTATTTACCTACATACGCCGTTACTAATTAACGGTAGTAACGGCGTACACATTAAAATACGCCGTTACATTTAGTAACGGCGTATTCAGTAGTATACGCCGTTACTAATCATTTTGTAACGGCGTATTCTTCCTGTATACGCCGTTACTAAAGAAAAATCTGATAGTGTGAACAACTACCTTCGCCCATGCAGATGAATAATGTAATAAAAGAGTTTCTCAAATTTATTTAACAATCATTGAAATTGGCGTGAAGTACAGTGATTATTGATTACGATTTGATATGCAAGATTGTGGCCTCGAATGATTCGAAATTATAACGATGAAAGGAAATTATACATAACCATTAATTGGGTTCGTCTTTATTAAATTTTAATATTCACGTTATTTAGTCGTTGTTGAGGGTTATTAGACGCTAACCTTGATTATAAATTAATAAGATTATTTACTATGACATAATGTTGAACATATGTGATCATATATGTCTGAGTAATGGCGAACGTTTAAGATTGTTAAGTTTATCACGAGATAATTTACTAGAAATATGTTTAATATTGTGTATGGAAAGAAGAAACTAAAAATGTTAAAGGAAATTAATGTTGAGTAAATAATAAATAAGATTTATTTTGTATTGAATATAAAATAGTTTTATGGAAAATAACTTATTTACTAAACTAAAATAAGAAACAACAAGGAAATTAAAAGAAAGCAAAAAAAGAAAAGGATAGAGCGTGGCTATTACGTGAAAGAAAACAAAATTATGTAAAACTATATGTGGTTATAGAGTAGGTGTGATCTTGTTAATCCTCTGTTAAATTTATGGTTCTACTCATTCGTTAGTTTATGGTTCTAACGAATGGGTATAACCATAAGCTCAACGAAAGTTTAATAATATTCGACCTCCTATTGTTGAGTTTATGTCTCTTTAAAATGTCTTGAAGTAATTTTGTCTCTTTTGATAAATTGAAGATGTTTTTGTGGAAAAAAATAAGTAATCTTAATTTCTAATAAGTCAGATTTTAAATTTATTTTAATATTTAAATTTAGATTTTAAGAAAACTTTTCATTTTCTAAAGGGAAAATGACACTTTTGTGTACCTGAATATACACTTTTGACACTTTCATACCTTAATTTTTTTTTCTTTTTTTCATACATGACTTTTATTTTGGACAATTTACCCCTAAAATTCTCAAAATACTGAAATTACCCCTGGTCTAATGGAGAGAACCGGCCCAATTTTTTAAAGAGTGAAAAAACGAAATTACCCCCAACTATTCATCAAAATTTTCAAGTGAATGTCATTGGACCCTCCTACTTCATCAAAACAAAGCATCGTGAGCACCTCGTCAATCGCCGGAGCATTGTCAATTGCCGGAGCTTACCTGTTGGGCTTCGTACCTGGTGACCGGAGTGACCGGAGTTGGTGGAGGTGACCGAAGTTGTGCCAAAATTTTCACTCACCGGAAAGTGTGCCGGAAAATATGTCCCGGCACACTTTCCGGCGAGTGAAAATTTCGAATTCTTGAACTCATTTCTTATTCCCACTCTTTCTCTACCTCTTTTCCGTCCATTCTATGCCGGAGACGATCGTCGGAGCACCGCATTCTACCCTTTTGGTCGTTGCTCATTACCCACCTCGTCGATGATCGCTGCCCGCTGCCCACCTCGTCGATGCTCGCCATTTTGTTTTGTGGAGGCTGCAATGGAAGAACCATGGCCGGCTCCGACGAAGAATCACCGGAGAAGAATAGAAGGAGGGGTCGAGGATGATGTGGTCGAGACGGACACCTTGGCGGAGGTGTTCTAGAGGCCTCGTCGGTCCACCGTGCTCCCCATATGCCGGAGAAACCCCAGCGATGGATGCCGGAGAAACGCTGGTGAGGAGGGGATGGCGCATGAGGAGGAGATGAATAGTTGAAAGGGTGGCATCCCTTTGAAATTTTGATGAATAGTTGAGGGCAATTTCATCTTTTCACACTCTTTAATTGGACCAGAATTAACCAGATTTAATTTTGATTCAATTCAGGGGTACTTTGAGTATTTGAAATTTTTGAAGAAAGTTGTCCCAAAATGAAAGTAAGGTATGGAAAAAAGAGGAAAAAAAAGTTAGGGTATGAAAGTGTCAAAAGTGTATATTCATGTGCACAAAAGTGTCATTTTCCCTTTTCTAAATTTATTTGAGTTTTAAAGGAGACTTTTCGTTTTTGTCTTCTAACATTATGATCATACCTTTGGTATTCTATGGAGGTCTTATGAATACCAGAGCTTGATCATATGTGAATCAGAAACAAAAATATACGAAACTTGCTTCCTCTCTCTTTACCTCTTTACCTCTTTCCTGGATTCTGGTCTTGCAATCTTGAGTCTTTGTTGTGTGAGTGGGCGCGCTAGCAGAGGGATAACCGTGTTAACCTCAGAGGCATCCGGTACACGATCGCCACCACGGTCTTACCGGAAATTTCTTTCAAGTCAGCGGCTCCCATACCACGTCACGGTTCCTACCTTCTAACACTCGAGTTTCTAGGCTGTGCTCATCTTCCAGATATCAACAACAAAAGGATTTGGATTAAGGTGTTGCGTGCCACATCATTCCGAGTATCCTAGTCTTACAATTTGAAAGCAATTTTAGATATCTGTTTAGATGGCTTTTGCTTCTGCTTCCACGAACTTACATGCTTCTGCTATTTCCAAGCCGGAACCACTTGACGGTATCAATTAACATCGTTGGTCCCAAAAACTCCTCATGTTTTTTGAACAATTAGACATAGACTATGTGTTGTTCAATGATCCCCCTGTTCCCTTCACTGTTAATGATCCCCTTGCTCCCGATCAAACTCCCCCCTTAGCTGCCATCCTGAGAAAAAATCAGGATGACCTTAAGAAATTCGAGAATGACAACAAAACTGCTCGACATCATATTCTAAGTCAAATGACCACTACTCTATTTGACTTATTTATGATACGCAAGTCGGCTAAGCTAATGTGGGTAGCCTTGGAGAAGAAATATGGTGCTGATGATGCTGTCAAAAAGAAATATGTCGTCGGCAGATGGCTTGCTTTTAAGATGGTTGATAGCAAGCCTATATGGACCAAATTCACAAGTATGAGAATCTCTTGGCGGATGTCGTCAATGAAGGGATGAAGATGTGTGAAGTATTCCTCGCAAATGAGATGCTGGAAAAGTTTCCACCTTCATGGAATGACTACCGGAACCACCTCAAACACAAGAAAAAAGATCTCTCGCTATAGGAGTTGGTTAGCCATATGCGAACTGAGGAGGCAAATCGCCTGAAAGATCAAATGGCTTCCCTGTCTATTCACTATGTCAAGGCCAATATTGTGGAGCCTGGCGGTCCTTTAAACTACAACTCTAAGGGAAAAGGCAAGGGAAAGATTGGAGTTCAACAGAATAGTGCATAATTCAAGAAGCAATCTGGGAAGACACTTGCAAAACGTGTTCCCGTTGTTGCCGCTGCTTCAAATCCAACACCTGCAAGAGTGGTGGAGTGTTGGGTCTATGGCAAGAAAGGGCACAAAGCGTACCAATGCACTAAACGCAAAAGGCGACCTTGTGATCAAGCCAACATCGTTGAGAGCGAAGACATTATTGCTGCTGTGATAGTCGAGGCCAACATGGTCGCTAACTCTGCTGATTGGGTGCTGGACTCAGGAGCAACCAGGCACATGTGCATGAACAAAAAGATAATCTCTAATTTTGTGGAAGTTGCACCTGGTAAAGTCGTCTACATGGGAAATGACTCTACTGCTGCAATCACTGGATCGGGAAAGGTAGTACTCCAGCTGACTTCTGGGAAGAAGTTTGAACTCAACAACACTCCGTGTGTTCCCTCTCTGCGCCGCAACCTGGTTTCGGGTTCTCTTTTTTACAAAGCTGGTCTGAAGACTGTTATTGAAGCTAATACCGTAGTGTTTAGTTTCAAGAAAGAATTTGTTGCGAAAGGGTATTATTCTAATGAACTTTTTGTAATCAATGTTGATTCAGTCATCAATAAGAATACATCTACTTCTGCTTACTTCACTGAGCCAAAAGATTTGTGACATGCAAGATTAGGTCATGTCAATGAAAAATATATTAAGAAGCTAAGAAGTATGTCTATAATACCTAAATTGGGTAACTCGGATTTATCCAAATGCCAAGTTTGTGTCGAATCAAAGTTTAAGAAGAATTCTTGTAAACCTATGACTCAAAGACACTCAAACCTCCTAGACTTAATTCACACTGATTTGGCTGATTTTGAGAACACTAGGAGTAAGGGCGGTAAACATTATTACGTGACATTCATGATGACTGTTCACGGTTTACCTGAGCATATCTGCTTCGAATATAAGACGAGGCTGAAGAAATGTTCATCAAATTAAAGAATGAGGTGGAAAACCAACTTGATCGAAAGATCAAGAGAGTTAGATCCGATAGAGGTGGAGAGTATGAGTCAAACTTCCTAATCGACTACTGCGATAAAAATGGGATTATTCATGAGCTAAGCGCACCATACTTGCCTCAACAGAATGTAGTAGCTGAACGTAAAAATCGAACTTTAAAGAACATGATGAACGTAATACTTCTAAGTTCAGGCCTTCCTGATGAAATGTGGGGGGAAGCAATTCTCTCGGCTTGTCATATTCTTAACCGGGTTCCACACAAGAAACTTGACAAGACCCCCTACGAGATATGGAAGGGTTACGCCCCAAACTTGAGTTTCCTTAAAGTCTGGGGTTGTTTAGCTAAAGTGGGTTTACCTCCTCCGAAGAGAACCAACATTGGTCCCAAGACTTATGATTGTGTCTTTATCAGTTATGCTCAAAATAGTGCTGCATATAGATTTTGTCTTTACATGATTATTCTATATCTGAGGCAAGGGATGCCGAGTTTTTTGAGCATGTATTTCCACTAAAGATTCATGAATCCGTGTCTTCGTCGTCGACTCTACCTATGGATGTTCCTATTGTAATTGGAGAACACAACTTGTATGTCATTTCCTCCTCGCCATCAGTTCAAGGTGATGAACTAAGAAGGAGCAATAGACCTAGGATTGAGAAGACCTTTGGAGATGACTTCGCCACTTCATTCCTAGCTGAAATCGTGGATGTTGATTTCGTTAGAGAAGAGCTAGTCTCCACTTTCCTGATAGAAGATGATCCAAAAACTTATGAAGAAGCAATGCGATCAGTTGATGCTGGGTTTTGGAAAGAAGCTGTTAACAATGAGTTAGACTCTACTGTGTCAAACCAAACTTGGGAATTAGCCCACTTACGTAAGGGGAGCGAACCCATTAGTAGTAAGTGGATATTCAAGAGGAAACTAAGGCCGGACGGCACAATAGAAAGGTTCAAAGTAAGACTAGTGGTCAGAGGATACACTCAGAGGAAAGACATCGACTACTTCGACACGTATTCCCCTGTGACCAAGATAGCCTCGATTAGGTCACTAATCGCCTTAGCTACCATTCATGAACTGGTAATACATCAGATGGATGTAAAAACCGCTTTCTTGAATGAATATCTTGATGAGGAGATCTATATGTCTCAACCCGAGGAGTTTGTGATAAGAGGTAAAGAGGAAAAAGTGTGTAAACTGAAGAAGTCTCTCTATGGACTAAAGCAAGCACCAAAGCAATGGTACGAGAAGTTCCACAACACTTTGGTTAGTAATGGCTATTTTGTCAACAACTCTACTTCATGCGTTTACACTAAGATGATAGGATCAGATTGTGTGATCATATGCCTTTACATGGATGATATGTTGAATCTTGATAGTAATATTGTTGTTATAAGCAAAACCAAGGAATTTCTTTCATCCAACTTTGAGATGAAGGACTTAGGAGAGGTAGATGTCATTTTAGGAGTTAAGGTGGTGAGGAACTCTGATGGTATCTCCTTATGTCAATCTCATTACGCGGAGAAGGTGCTGAAGAAATTCAACTCTTTTGATGTGGTACCTGTTAGAACTCCTTACGATTCAAGCGTAAAGCTGACAAAGAACTCTGGTGACAATGTGTCACAGGTTGAGTATGCTAAGATTATAGGAAGTGTAATGTTTCTCATGAACTGTACACGACCAGACATTACCTATGACGTGAGCATGCTGAGTTGTTACACACACAACCCTAGTACATAGCATTGGGAAGCTCTTCGACGTTTGCTAAAGTACTTGAAAGGAACCATAGATTAGTCACTGCATTACAACAAGTTTCCTACAGTTTTAGAAGGATTTTGTGATACTAATTGGGTATCAAGTACGGATGACTTACTCTCTACAAGTGGGTATGTCTTTACTTCGGGTGGAAGCGCTATATCATAAAAATCTTCCAAGCAGAAATGCATAGCTCGTTCTACAATGGAATCTGAACTGATTGCCCTCGAGTTGGCAGGGCAAGAGGCAGATTGGCTAAAGAACTTATTGATAGAAGTGCCAATCTGGGACGACAGGCAATGCATGTAGCTTTGCGCTGCGATTCCCAAGCAACCATATGCGTAGCCAAGAATGATGTCTATAATGGGAAGAAAAGACACGTTCGTCTTAGGCACGGTGTGGTTAGGAAACTCCTAAAAGGCGGAGTGATCTCTCTGGATTATGTGAGATCCGAATGAAACCTTGCTTATCCTTTTATAAAGAGGTTACCAAGGAAACTGGTGCTTGATACGTCAAGGGGAATGGGGCTTAAGCCCGGACGTTGTGCACTAGTTTACTACGACACGTAGTATTATAAGAGATTTCATAACCATTTTTGGTGGTGCTATAGAGACGCACTTGATGAATCTCTACTCACAAATCCATAAACAATTTTGGCGGTGCTATTGAGACGCACTTGATGGATTTTTGAGATTGATAAATCCATAACCATTGTGGTAGTGCTTTTGAGACATACTTGATGGATTTAGTCTACTGCAGACGAGTTGGACTTAATGTCCTTAATAGCTCAAATGTCGGTGTTAATGAGACACACTCGACGAGCTACCTATACGGGTGTGAATTTGCAAGATTAAAAGAAAAGATATGTGTTGTGAGGGTCTCACCGGAAAATAAAGCAAGTTAAAGAAGCAATTCACTTGCTTTATAAGTACGTTGTTGCCTCATTTCACTATGTGTCAATTCAAATAACAAGACATTGACTTGTAAGTATCAATTTCTTCTATTATCCAGGAAATCTTTTCTTTTTGTTTTTCACTTCATTGCATTTTAGGGGGATTGTTGGGTTTATGTCTCTTTAAAATGTATTGAAGTAAGTTTGTCTCTTTTGATAAATTGAGAATATTTTTTTAGGAAAAAGTTAGCAATTTTAATCTCTAATTAATCAGATTTTAAATTCATTTTAAATATTTAAATTTAGGTTTTTATGAAAACTTTTCATTTTCTAAATTTATTTGAGTTTTAATGGAGACTTTTCATTTTTGTCTTCTAACATTATGATCATACCTTTGGTATTCTATGGAGGTCTTATAAATACCAGAACTTGATCATATGTGAATCAGAAACAAAAATATACGAAACTTGCTCCCTCTCTCTTTACCTCTTTACCTCTTTCCTAGATTCTAGTTTTGCAATCTTGAGTCTCTGTTGTTCGAGTGGGCGCGCTAGCATAGGGATAACCGTGTTAATCTCGGAGGCATCCGGCACACGATCGCCACCACGGTCTTACCGGAAATTGCTTTCAAGTGAGTGGCTCCCATACCACGTCGCGGTTCCTACCTTCTAACACTCGAGTTTCTAGGTTGTGCTCATCTCCTAGATATCAACAACAAAAGGACTTGGATTAAGGTGTTGCGTGACACGTCATTCCGAGTATCTTAGCCTTACACCTCATACGGTAATTCTAACAAGTTGGTAAGGAGATAAATTTGTTTTCTTTCCATCACTTTTTCATAATTAAATTTTATACTTTCAAATCTAAATCCTAATCTCTAACAACCAGCAAGAGCAATAATGTACATTCCTTATGCCATGGATACAAAGCCTTAACGCACAAAACACCAAAGAGTCGAGCCATAGAGTGCAAGGAGTGAAAGAACCGAGCTATAGAGCGCAAGACGACGTAGAGCCAAAGGCGAGCAACGTATGACGCCATAGAGCAATATACCATAGAGCTGACTCCAAAAAGTATCCCGAGATATTTACACTTTTTATATTCTCCTTCATTAGTAAGATATTTTCATGCTCCAATTTAAGAAGGAATATTAAGATTATAAAGAATTAATCAGGAAATTATATTTGATTTCTTTACTTATTAATTTATTTCCTATTTAGTTTTCATCTATTAAAATATAATTGTTCTCTATTATTTGCAAGAGTTTTGTGAGGTAACATTAAGGTATGAATTTATAGTTTATCTCCTTTTAATACTTGAGTCCAGCAAGGCAAAAAAAAGTTTTTCTTCATTTTTTTACTACTGTTACTTTAAAAATTTTGAAGAAAAATAAATTTTCATCTTCATAACCATTTCAAAAGGTTTGAGAATGTTGATCTCATGTTCGGTGTGGATAGCAGAGGTTTCAAAATTAATTTAATTAATTAACAATTCTAATTCAATTAGAATTAATTTATCATGAACTTAATTCTAAACATTCAGTATCATACTTTGCTTTAGTTACCGCGCACGTTCGAAAAGTGCGTCGTTACAAATTTACTTTATAACGACACACACTAAATGTGTGCCGTTACACAATTCACTGACGACGCACAATAACCGTGTGCCGTCAACAAACCAGTAACGGCGTACATTTTATTGTACGACGTTAGTAAATTAAATTTGTAACCGTGAACATTTCAATGTGCGTCGTTATAAAAAATATTGACCGTTGACCAAACTATATCGTTAGACGTTAACGGTCAGAAATCGAGCCGTTGGTGTTACTGTTAGTTTGTAACGACGCACTCTTCTACGTGCGCTGTTACAAACAAAATCTATAAATGTTGGCAGCACCTCCCACAGAACCTCAACTTTTTCCTCCCGCAACTTCTCCCACACATTTTCCGCCCAAGAAGAGTACTTTCGTAATTTTGATGAAATTTTCCCGACTACTTATTATTTTCCGAGTACCCTATATTAAATCTCCCCCAAAAATAGTAGTCTTCTTATTATCTCTCTCTATATTATCTATTGGATTCGAAATTGCGGGAATTAGAAGGTATGTACATTTTGAAATAATATATATAAATTAAAATATTTTAGTTTATGCATGTCATTTAATTTAAAGATATGATGTATATTATTATTTTATAATAATTTATATATATATTACATAGAATGTATCGGCGATGGATAGCATCCGTAAAAATTAGTGAGGAATGGATGCACGGACTAAGTAGTTTTGTAAAATTTGCGAAGCAAAACGCTCCAAGAGATGGCGTGGGACGTTTCAAGTGTCCGTGCACGAGGTGTTGTAATTAAGCTTGGCACGATATGGACACCATTTGCGATCATATACTCACGAAATATTTTCTTAGATCATATAATGTGTGGTTCCATCACGACGAAGCCGAAGAAGCTCGTTCGAGTCGCAATTGGGATATGAGTATGATGTCAAAATCAGGGAATCAGCGTTGTTCGACGTCAAACAAAAATCCAATGTACGTATATCTTGTGCAACAGTTCGTTGAAATTGATCCTGTGCATCAGTCCGTGGATGATGTAGACCCAACTAGAGATGTAAGGGTTGACGAGGACGAGGACGAGAACGAGGACGAGAAGGAGAGAACATTAAAATAATAAGAGAATTCGAGGAAGGAATCGCTAGGGTAACCATGACGGCATACAACTAGTTGGTGACGGAGTCGCAAAAGCCGTTGTACGTAACGACGTGTGTCGTGACTAGTGAGGACACTTCTTTAGCGACGCTGTTAAGAATGTTGTCCATCAAGCAGAGCACCGGGATGTCTGACGCGGCTTTTAGCAAGGTAGCCAAAGATTATTGTCGTACGTTACCCCAACCTAATACGTATCAATCTAGCTACGCCGCGACAAAGTAGAAGATGAATGCTATTGAAAAATGCCACACGTGAAATATGATGCATGTCTGTGCGGGTGCACTTTGTACTACGGAACACAATCGTAACTCCAGACATGTGGCATTTGTGGAGAAGCACGATACGCTAAAGTGGGAAAAAATTGGTTTCGAAGAAGACGTGATACTTTCCATTAACTCCTCGACTTCAACGTTTATATCTTTCCCTAGAGACGGCTGAGTGGATGCGATGGCACGAAGAGCGGGAGAATAAGGACAATGACATATTAGTATATCCATCGGACGGTGCAGAATGACTTAAGTTTGACAAGAAATATCCAGTATTTTCTAGCAAAATCCGCAACGTGCAGATGGCACTGTCATCTGACGGGTTCTCACCACTGCGATTTGAGGTGTAAACCTTTAACGGTCAAATAGAGACCCGCTCAAGGCCTGAAAGACATTCAGGGGCTGCTATACTCAAAGTGATTCTACGTCATAAATATCCACCGCTTAGTCTGCATCGGAAGTTCAGTAAACGAAAAGGTAGTGATGTTCTTATATGTTGGTCTCATAAAAGCATATTCTGGGAGCTGCCTTATTGGAAAACTCATCAAGTTAGATATGCCTTGATTTTGATGCATATAGAGAAAAACATATGCGACAACAGCATAGGTAAAGTACTGGCGGTCGTGAACGGAAGGAAGTATTGGAGTATATCCGAGCATTAAAGTTTCCCTCTAGATATGCAGGAAGTATAAAGAGCAAGGTCAATGTCGATGAGAAAAAGTTCCTCGGATTGAAGACCCACGATTGTCACGTATTGATGCAATGTATCTTGCCCCTTATCATTTGAAAGTACGTTCCGCTTCATGTGGCGGAAGCATTACCAGAGCTGGGCAAGCCGTTCCAGTTGTTGTGCACAAGGGAGCCAAGGAAAAAAGCGCTGAAAAAGTTGGGGGGAAGATATAGTGGTTATGGTTTGTAGGTTGGAAATTACTTTCCCTCTTTAATTCTGTACAATTATGGTTCACCTTCTACTGCACCTTTCAGATCAAATTCTACGGACCTGCCCAGTCCATTTCACATGGATATTTCCACTTGAACGGTATGTTTCTTGACTGACAACCAAAATTATAAGATTTGTCTTTACAAATATCATTGAATCTAACACTGACACATGATTACCATTGTAGGCAACTTGGCGTATACAAGAAAAATGTGTGCAACCCGAGGTATCTGGAAGGTTGTATAGCGCAACAATACTTGATGCCGAGTTGGTCACCTTCACTCAGATGTACCTAAATC
Organism: Geranium rotundifolium; assembly: GCA_963920655.1. Lineage (NCBI taxonomy): Eukaryota > Viridiplantae > Streptophyta > Magnoliopsida > Geraniales > Geraniaceae > Geranium > Geranium rotundifolium. Next base: position 33,207,401 of record OY987319.1, read on the forward strand.
GCGCCACTTCATCCAGTGAAACATTGATCAGTGCAGCTCTAGGTTTCAACTTATTAGTTGTTTCCCCACATGTGGAAGTGAAGGGCGTGGTTCGAGGTGAGAAATTTAGCGCATCCGAGATGTTTAGGGCAAATTGGATAGTTATTGAGAATTGTGTTGAAGCAGATGCATTTGTATTGTCACATCTAGTCAGGTTCAATCATGTACACCCTAGGAAATCACTGCAAGACCGAGTGATGTCCTTCGTCTTCGACTGGTGCCGTATTGTACGTAGTAGACATTGATTATGTGTTTATTTTTTCAATTTTTTTACTTGATCTAATATCATACGACGTATGCAGATGACTGCTCCAGGGATGCAATAAGAGTTGGTACTATTGTCCAGAATTCCTCGTTCACCGTCTATTTATTCGCAGTATACTGTTAACGACGTCAAACTTTTGACCTTGAGAATCGACGAGGGCCGGAGAAATCAAAATTCAGGGGTCATGATTGAATTAAATGACGTATGTTACTACGGTGTTCTTAGGGAAGTATGTGTCCTTACCTACTCTGAAAGCATGCCAGTCGTTCTATTAAAGTGTCGGTGGTACGACGAATGGACCGTGAGGAATGACGCAAATGGGTTTATTTCGGTCAACACGTTCACAGATCGTCACAAACAAAACCTGTTTTGGATTGCTTTAATGGAAAAACAAGTATACTACATCGACGACCCTAAATCTAGTTCGTGGCAGGTTTTCAACGTCGTGTCTTAAAGGGGTCACTACAAACTAAGCACGTTAGCCCGTGTCGAGGAGGACGAGCCGGATTTCGAAGTCGATGAACCTTACCAAGAAGATCCAATTAACATCGTCAGACATGGTGGTATCACTTTCGAACTAAGATACATACACCATAATCCAGTACCTGCACAAGCAACGACGAAATTGAATCGAGCGACGAGGACAATGTGCATGAAGAAAACGAAAACGAAGATGAAGAAAACAATGAGACTGATATGGAAGGGCATGAACAACATGATTTTGACAACTCTAATTAAAATATGTATATGTATGTTTGATCAAATTATCAATGAAATGATGTGATTTCATGACAAGAGATTGATTTGTGTATATTATATTGATGATCTATTGATGTTGGTTTCCATGGAGTTTGGTTGTATTTTGATTTGAATATGTTAACAACTAAAATAGGATTAATTAACTATGCACATATTTGGCAATAGGATGATGGAGAATTGAATGGGATTTTGTCCAATTGTATGATTTAGGATTGGGGATACTTTGATAGGAATTTTACTACGAATCGTAATGCTCCACCTCCCGGACAAGTCTGGTGGTGAAAAAATTTAAGAAGAGAGGCCATAGGCAATTGACCTAAATCTGGATCTATATTGTTGCTAATAGGAATAACGGATATGAGAGTAAATATATAAAGGGTATCACCACCGAAAGCATGTGTACTATAGTATCCCAAAAATAAATAGTCGGGCCTTAAGACTAAGATTCATCACTTTAGAATCTTTAAGTAATTGGACCCTTGTCATTCTAGTATAGAGCGTTTTGGGTAAGATTTTAGTTGACACACCCAAAATTAGTTTCAATTACTTAAACCAAAACTTTTAATTTGACATATTACCGTAAGAACCCCCAACAATTGGTGGTGAAACAATTTTTGGAATATAGTAGCTTAAATCCGGATCTATATTGTTACTAATAGGAATAACGGGTATGGAAGTAAATGCATATAGGGTATCACTATTGAAAGCATGTGCACTATAGGATCCCAAAACTAAATAGTCGGGCCTTAAGACTAAGATTGATCACCTTGGAATCAATAAGTATTTGGACCCTTGTCGTCCTAGTATAAAGCGTTTTGGGTAAGATTTTAGTTGCCACACCCCACAATTAGTTTAAATTCCTTAAACCAAAACTTTTAATTTGACATCTTACCCTAACAATCCCCGGATTTCCCTCTTTCCCGAACATTCACGTATTCCTGCAAAGTTTGTGATTGCATTTTGTTCTTTAATTAGCATTGTTTATGTTTGAGTGGTTTAGACTAGTTTAGTATTTTAGGATTTTCATAAATCTTATTTTATTTTCATCAAGCCCAACATTGCTGATCATTGTAGGCTAGCACCCGCTTACTGCTTCCTTGTGGGATTGATATTTGGGCTTAATTGAACACCATGTATTACTTAACGACTAGTGCACTTACCATGCAATCCAGAGTAGGTGAGTTTTGATTCGTCAAGTGTTTTAACAAAATGTAGGGTTATTTTGGTAATTTAGGGGTAAATATGACATTTGGGATGAATTTGATATTTTAGTGAACAATAATGGTTAAAATGGTAGTTTGTGTAAAAGTGTATGCCATTTGAATTTTACTATTATCAAAATGTAGGGTTATTTTGGTAATTTAGGGGTAAATATGACATTTGGGATGAATTTGATATTTTAGTGAACAATAATGGTTAAAATGGTAGTCTGTGTAAAAGTGTATGCCATTTGAATTTTACTATTATCAAAAGGGAAAATAACGCTTTAGTGCACTTGAATATACACAATTCCTACTTTCATGCCCTATTTTTTTCATTGAGTACCCTGAATTATATTTTGGGACACTTTACTTCTAAAATACTAATAATACCTAAACTACCGTTAAAGTTGAACCAAAATTAAATATGGTCTAGTCTGGTCTGGTCCAATTCTAATTCTTGAAAATACCAAAATTCCCTTAAATCAATTTCAAATTTTCAAAACATACCCCTTAACTCTCTCCTCCCATCTCTCTCCACCTCTCTCCTCTCCTCCTCATCCTCCTCCGCCACCCCCTCCTCCTTGTCTTCCTCACCCTCGCCTCCGTCCTCTCCTTCGCCTACTCCAACAACAACTTCGATTATGTCGAGACCAAAATCGAAACCTAGGGTCAATTCCGTCGAGACCCAAATCGAAAAACTCGATTTCGACTTCGATTCTGTCTCCGATCTTCAAGGAACAGGGCATCGCTGGCGTGGACCAGAAACCCAACATTCCGACGAGGAAGAGCTCTCTGGGAGTGAGGCTCTAAAACCACTTGCCGAAAATAGGGAGCAAGAAGATGGGGCGGAGGAGCGTGGTCAAAGGCACACGGCAAGATCGTGGATGAATGAGCTGGAGCCGCCGGCGACGACCGGAAGCTTCCAGCAGGAGTGAACGGAGGCGACTGTGAGACTGGCGTCATAGCGGTAGTTGGAGTCCGGGAAATCAACGAATGGGTTGAGGATGCCTAGGAGGTGGTTGTTGGCAATGACGAAGGAGAGGACGGAGGTTAAGGTGAGGAAGAAGAGGGGGCGGCGGCGGCGGCGGAAGAGTAGAAGGAGGAGGAGGGAGGTGGGAGGAGGGAGTTAAGGGGTATGTTTTGAAAATTTGAAGTTGATTTAAAGGAATTTTGATATTTTCAACAATTGAAATTGGTCCACATTAGACCAAATTTAATTTTGGTTTAATTTCAGGGGTATTTTAGGTATTATTAGTATGTTAGGAGTAAGGTGTCCCAAAATATAATTCAGGGTACTAAAAAAAATAGTTAAGCTATGAAAGTGAGAATTGCGTATATTCATATGCACAAAAGTGTCCTTTTCCCTTATCAAAATTATTGACAAATCATTTTGCAGCTCTACAAAATTTAGTTGATGTCTCTTAAAGGGTACGCCTCGATTAAGCGACTTTTCCTCACGATGAAGCGTCCTACGACCTGGTCACTGTCATCGTTTGACTCATTTTACCCTAACTGGGACTCTTCCTATCCTATACTTAAGCGTGCAACAACGACATTCCATAGAGGTTGAGACACACGAAAGGGGAGTAGACCTGACCCGTTCATCACTTAAACAATCGAGATGTGACGTTAAGTGTTTTATCTTAGAAATTTTATTTGCTTCTAACTCATTTATTGATCGAGATGTGACGTTAAGTGTTTTATCTTAGAAATTTTATTTGCTTCTAACTCATTTATTGAAGTTTTGATTTCTACATGTTCGCATATATATGTCTCTTGCTCTTGAATACTTGACATTGTATTGTAGTCACGTGAAGAAAACAATTCGGTTTTCGTACTACTTGTAACAATTTAAAATGTGGACATTTAATATTGTAGGCATGTAGATAATTCACTTTGTGCCTAATTTATAAGTGAATATTTAACATTATAGTCACATGAATGAATAAGACAATTTATTTTACACTTATTTATTAGGTGAACATTTGACATTCGGGTTATATACCAAAATAATTTCCTCATGCTTATTTTTTAATGAACAATTTATTTTTGTATTGATCTTAAATTAGCCCCGATATTTAAGAAGCGTCATTTTGTGATTTTTTTCTTATTCTAATAGGCTTGATTAGTATGGTTGCGTGTATTGTTCAATATATAATATATAGTGATATATAATGACATTAATGTTGTTAACATATTTGTCTTTTCTTAAAAAAAATATTCTCCATGTACGTAGATACATGCATGCAGGGCTAACAATACTTTATAGAAAATTAGAAATGAACTCAAGAAATCAATAGGCATTTTCTAAGAAAGCTATTGAGTTATTTTGATATTTTAACACTTTTAGGACTAGTCGGTGCAGGGTGGTGCCGAGAAGGGTTCTTCTTTTTGTGGTTTGTACTCTTCACCCATAACGATTTGGGTTGTTCGTCGAAAATCGACGATGTCTCACGGCGGCACGGCTCCGACTGTGAAGGCTTCTAGCACGGCGACAATTTCGGATCTTGCGGTGGTAGTTGCGATGACAGCTGGCGGTGAAGGAAGCAGATCTAGTGGGATGGCAGGAACGGAGTCGAGTGCAGTGGGGTTGAGGACAAAATTGAAGGTGGGGCGAGTTTGGGTCGCGACAGTAGATCGTTATTGGGAGGGAACTGGGGTTATTTGGTGTCGGTGGGCAGACTCATGCAAGCAAATCGAATTAGGGGGTCTCGGCTTGATCGAGGAAGCTGGTTTAAAGCGGTCTGCAGCAAGATCACGGGGTTTCTCCATCCGTATGAGTTGGAGGCCGTGGCTCTGCATGAAGCTAATTGGTTCGAGTCGATGCAGCAAGATCACGAGGTTTCTCCATCCGTATGAGTTGGAGGTCGTGGCTTTACATGATGCTAAACAGGTCGAGTTGCACAACTTTGGAGGAATCATTAGCGAACGGTGTTGCGTACTACCCACTATCGAAACATGTGTTCTTTGTTTTGCTTGTAATATATCAAATGGCTCATGAATTGGCCATGTTTGCTTTAACTAACAATAGCTGGGATTATGACGAGAGGTCTGTCCTACAAACTATAGCTTCAGCTGTCCGGCTTGATGCCGGGTTAGTTGCTATTTAATTAATAAAATTCGCTTTTACCTTAAAAAACACTTTTAGGTCCAAACGAAAATATATTTTCTCAATAAAAGTTAAATTAAACAAATTACTATAAATGTAAAGATTAAAAAAAATTAATAATCACATGTTTATTACATGAGATTCACGCCACTTCCATCATAATTTTTTTATCAGTTACTTGGGCTCAATTATACATTAATAAAGCAAGACAACCAAACAAATAATTTCTAAGAGTACTTAAGTTATTGTATTAAGCTCAGGACTAACCCTTTGATTAAATATATATACTAGTATAAAATAAATTCCACTATGAAATAATCAAACATCAGAGTCGGCTCAATTGAGTCATAAAGTAAAAGTGATTAATAGAGTATTATTTTGAATATTAATTACTTTTTAAAATTTGCATAAAATATTTAAATTTGAGACATTTTTTATCATTCTTGGACTATAATTTGTAAGTGAGCTTAAACAATTGCTTTATAAACGAGCCGACACTATTAAACATAAGAGTACGCATAAAAAGCATAGTAAATGCGTATATGGAAGGAGTAAACATGTCACAAGAATATCAGGTATCATCTACACATAATCCAATTTGTAGTATAAATTAAAAATCACTTTTTTCTATTTAATCCACAAATATTATTTAACCTTTTTAGCACAAGTTATTACTTATTCTTCAGTATACTCAATAAGATCATTAATTTTTATCTTCACTTTAGTAAAATATCGTTGTTTAATTTGGCATAAAATATTCAAATTTGGGGCCTTTTTTATTATTCTTAGACCATATTTTGTAAGTGGACTTAAACAATTGTTTTATAAAAGAGCCGACACTATTAAACATAAGAGTACGAATAAAAAACATAGTAAGCACATCGAAGGAGTAAACATGTCACAAGAATATCAGATATCATCTACACATAATCCAATTAGTAATATAGATTTAAAATCACGTTTTTCTAATTTAATCCACAAATATTATTTAATCTTTCTAGCACAAGTTATTATTTATTCTTCATGACACTCAATGAGATCATTAATTTCTATCTTTACTTTAGTAAAATATCGTTGTTTAATTTATTTCTTATTGAGAAAATATGTTTCAGTTTGTATAGAAGTGTTAAAGTATTAAAATAACTCATTATTTTTCTTCAAAAATTGCTTAAACAAATGTATGATATTTATGTATCTACCATTTTTCTCGAGTTCATTTCTCTAAAGTATTGTCAACCTGCATGCATGTATCTACATGAAGAATAATTAATAAGCTTTTTTTTGTTTGTAAAAAACACATAAATATGTTAACAATATTAAATTCATTATACACCACCATATATATATGTGATTCAATACTATTCATTATACACCACCATATGTATATGTGATTCAATACTATATATTGAACAATATACATGCAGCTAGCCATACTAATTAAGCCGAGCAGAATATTAATAAAACACAAAATGAAGCTTCTTATTAATTATGGTTAATTATATATGACTGTAAAAATTATCTACCGATAAATAAGTGCAAAAATAAATCACTTTAGTCACCTAACTATGATATTAAATGTCCACCTATCGAATAAAAGACAAAGTAAATTGTTTTAATGTTCACGAAGAAAATAGGTGCAGGGTGAATTGTTTTAGTCACATGACTATAATATCAAATGTATATGTTTCAAATTGTTACAAATAGGGAGAAAAGTAAATGTCTCTCTACCCATGCGATATCACTTTATATATTTCAATTTTTATACCAAAAAGACTATTTGCAATGTAAATAACAGTTTTAGTGTCTCATAACTATGGGTGTAAATGAAAATAATCGAACCTAATTTTGTCAACTCTCTACTTGACTCTGTTGGTTAAGCAAAACTAGTTCAATCCAAAGCTGAACTCAAGCCAAGACAAAATTGCGCCTGATTCAGTTAGTTGACATTCTCATTGAGAGAGACTAAAATCGATCTTTATAAAAGAAATAAGTAATTGTAAATTTGATATACATCACGTGACGTTCTGGGTAGACAGACATTTGACTTCGGTCTAATTTTTAGTCATTTGAAATTTGAACAAAACTATATTGTAGTCATGTGAGTAAAATAACTTACTTTGCACCTATTTGTTATGTGATTACATTACTTTACCATGCATGTGTTTGCTAGGTAAATATTTAATAGCGTAGATGTGTGATTACAATTTTTTTTTTCTTTTTCAGTAAAGAGAATTTGTTAGGAAACAATTTAAATGTATAGTCACCTAGACAGTACTATATATATGTATATAATGAAGTATACATGCAGGCATATTAATACATATGGTAGCAGAATAAGAAGAAAAACACAAAAATGAAGCTTCTTATTATTATGTTTGTAGCAGTTATGACCATTTTTCTTAATGTCTCCGAATCACAAGGTGATTGTGGGACCCAGAGTGTCCGAAAAATCACTGTGGACCAGTTCGGAAAAGGAGACTTCAAAACAGTTCAAGCAGCCATCGACGCAGTTCCCGAATCCAATGAAAAGTGGGTTACGATTTTCGTCAAAGAGGGCATATATAGGTAATTGAGTCCATCGTTAATATCTATCTCTCTTTATTACTAATGAACCAAGATTCTCAAGTGATATTTATTGATCGGTCCATATATGGACGATGATGAAATGTGCAGAGAACAGGTGACAATTCCTTATAACAAACCTTGCATATATCTTCAAGGCAGCGGTCGAAAGGTTACAAAAATAACATTTGATGCAAGTAAGAGCACGGACATTAGTGCCACTTTCACTTCCTCCCCAGACAACGTTGTTGCCCGCTACATAGCCTTTGAGGTAAACTGTGCGTCACGTCAGAGTTTATTCAGTCTGGTTCAAAAGATATGTTATGGAGCAAAAAATAGATATATCATTGTTAAATCTATGTGAATCTAAAGTCTCACATCGGAAGATTACAGATTTAAGAAATAATTTTTATCCACTTTAGACTCTAGACGTAATAATAAGCTAGCCTTTGGGTATCAAATATGAGTTTCAATGGGTATGTGGAGTTCTTTGAGTGCTCTTCCCATGTAATCCTCGGATTCCCCAACAGTGGTATCAGAGGCAAATTCGGTGAACTGATCTAATGGTATAGAGTGGGTCGAGTATTCCTATGAATAGTAAGATATGAATCATAATCGGCTCCTCTCATGTGTCAATTCTATTTTTTTCCAATTGAATCAGACTCACAACATTCTTGTTTTGTAATGAGTGCATTCACATTCTTAGATCTAAAATATTAAACTCACAAATCTTTATTTATATTATAATAAATAATCTCATAGATTAACTAAGATTTTTGTGAAGCTTTGGGCTTCACTTCTGTAGCTAGTGACGAGGACATAATTATGTCGTTACAACATATCTCAAATTTTTCATTAGACTTTCATTTTATGTTCAGTTTCAGTTAAGTTCTTTCTTATCATTTATATTGTCTTTTCAGTTTCATTTTCTCATCTTGGGAAGATGAGTCGTTCTTAATTTATATTCTTTGGATTGATGGACAGAACTCATACAACCTGGGAGCAGGACAGGGAGGACATGCCGTGAAACAAGCATTGGCAGCAAGAATCTATGGAGACAAATCAGCTTTCTATGAATGTGACTTTGTGGGGTTGCAAGATACACTTTGGGATGTGGAAGGTCGACACTACTTCTACAAGTGCTACATTGAAGGTGCTATTGATTTCATTTTTGGTACAGCCCAATCTATTTACGAGGTACCATTTCATTTACACTAATTCCTCTATATATATAACCATCAAACATATTTTATTTGAAATTCATTATCATTAACTTCTAGTGTCACTGATTGATAATAAACACAATTTTAAATATAAGGAACATCATTAGAGTCGATTGGTCTCCGAAATTAGAGGTGTTCCTAACACGAATTCGAAACCCCGTGATCATTAGAGGTGTTCTTAACACGAATTCGATAATTTTTCATCTAAAGTTCTAATAAGAAATCAGATATCGTTCTTGAATTCTAATATCCACAAATGTTGTGTTACATGCATGATCATAAGATTTGTTCAGTTCGATATGTATAAATTTTCTTCGTTTAAAATTACTTTTGCTCTTGTCAAAGTACAGACTAAGCTTATTTAGATGGTTATTAAGATTTTGAATTTGTGACTATGTAAATACGATTTGTACAGGAATGTTTCCTACATGCGACGGTAGGGTCATTGCCTAGGTCCGTAACCCATGGAGTGATAACGGCGCAAGGAAGACACGAGGAGTCGGATACTGGAGGTTTCTATTTCCTTAAAGGCGCGATTACATCGACCGGTCCGGTTATTCTAGGCCGAGCTTATGGTAAATATTCTAGGGTCATTTTTCATGAAACTAGTTTTCCCGATACTATCAAGCCAGAAGGTTGGGATGCCTGGAACGTCAAAGATTATGTGTAAGTTAAATTCTTATTGTATATACAATATAGATTAAGTTAATTACTTTTATGATGATAAGAAATTAATTAATCAGTTTTATTTTCAACGAAATGTAAACCTTTTCAACTACTCATCTCCGTCATATTCCACAACTAAAAGATCAATTTTAATAGTTTTGACTGTTTAGTGTGTTCTTTCTTTTAACATATATGTCACTCATTATTTTAAATTATATATGAAACGTGAATCTATGGCGTTATTTTAATAATCAAATGATTCATTTATAATATCTTTGACGACCTTTTGATAAATTTTGTAGGAACCAATTGACGTACGCGGAGGTGGATTGTAGCGGACCGGGATCAGATAAGAGCAAAAGGGTTTCCTGGGTGAAAAACTGGAGTCGAACTGATCTAAATCTCTTTTCAAAGTCAAATTTTATAGACAAAGAGGGATGGATAGCTCGTCTTCCAAGTTCTAATTAGTTTATCCCATATTTTTTCATGCTTTGACGAGTTGTACTAATAAATTGTATCGGTTAATTTGATAGAATAAATCACATCTAAATAATGCTTGTTAGTGTTTATATTTACATCTTTATTGTGGGTTAGATTTTGTTGGAAATAATTGTTATGTCCACATGTGAGTTCAAAGTCTCACATCAAAAGAGTGTTGTGTATAAGGAGGGTTTATATACACATTGAACCCTAAACCCACTAGGCTAATTTTTGGACACCAAAAAATTGAAACCGGTTGAAACACCCGTAATTTTAAATCTAATATATTTAATTTATAATATTTTTGTTATGTAAATATTTTTGTTTGATTCAGTTTTTTCGGTTGGTATATATTTTCGATCTATAATTATTTTTGTTGAATATGTTTTTTTTAAACCTATACTACCCAAAGCCAAAGCCAAAGCCTACCCAACAAACTCATCTCAACTTATACAATAACTATTAATCCACCCCTTAATTTCTACCCCAACCCATAAACCTTTTTCACGTTACGCAGTAGTACTCTATCATTGCCGAAGTCAAGGAATGAGTTTCCTGGACCACTAGGCCAGGGTTGCTCACAATAGATAAATTATTTAAATAAAATTTATAATTTAAATAATTTTGAAATACAAATTGTAATTTTGGGAATTTTGTATGAGTGGCTATATATTCTCTCTCTGTCTTTACTCTTTTTTGGTCGTTCCTCGCCATTTCATGTGAAGCTCCCTCTGGCACCTTTCTCTTCGCTCTCACTGATTCCTTTGGTTTCGCTTGCGGAGCCCGACCCTCTTCAGACCCTCGTGTTAAACAATTGACAATCAAAACATAATAAAATATGACAATTCGGGAAAATTTTTATTTTGGCATTGATAACTCTCAAACGGGACTATGAATCCTAAATGAGCTAAGGTTTCTCAAGAGGATGCGTTACACAATTGACAAGATAAAAAACTCTAAACCAACGACGCTACCCTTAAATACTGACCCAAAACCCTACCGAGCCTCTCTGCTCCTCTCCCTCGCACCATCTGGCCTGTATGAAACATCACAACACGCTTTGGGGAAGAAGACAAGATGCGTGACTCTACACGCGCAACAGCTAGTTCGGTTCACAGAGCTTCACCGAAACAACGTCGCTCCACTTAAAAGACTATAGCCAACAGAAAGACACAATTACCCTCCTAATCACAACGACTACATTATTTAATATAAAATTAATCTTTTATTCTTACTCGGCTTCCTGAAATTCCCTCCTCCTTAGCAACTTGTCCTCAAGTTTGCATGCTGAGATTCAACTTTGAAAACTCCAAGCGCAACCATGTTATGTCTTCCCATGTAACATTCTCCAACTCTGACTCCCATTAAATCATCTTTTGAATTACTGGTTGATTGCTCCTCTTCACCATTCTAGTGTCTAGCACCTTATAAGGTAGAAATTTCATCTACCCATCTTCATTAGTATCCAGTAGCTTAGTGACCAGCTTGTTCTTGTGTCTTAACTGCCTTTTGAGTAGAGACACATGAAAAATGGGGTGAATCTTTGATTCCTCTAGCATCCTCAGCTTGTAGGCTACTTTCCCAATCTCTTCTATAACCTAATAAGGCACATAGAACCTGGCAGGCGACTTCATGTTGCTCCTCAATGCTAGAGAATTTTCCCTGTAGGGTTGTAACTTAAGATAGACCCAATCCCCACTTGAAACACCCTTTCAGTTCTCTCTGTCAGCATAGTATTTCATCCTCTCTGGCCTTGACTAGGTTTTCTTCCAATGTAGCTAGTAGCAGCTCTCTATTTTTCAAAAACTCTTTCACTTAAGCTACCTTTGAATTATAATCACATAATCTCAGTAGATTTGGTTTATAGTCATAGAGAGCTTTAAAGGGATTCATTTTAATAGATGTGTGCAAGGAAGTGTTATACAAGTATTCTGCAAATGCAAGCCACTTGCCCACTGTTTTGGAAACAGGTGAGTGACTCTTCTGAGATAACTTTCCAAACACTGGTACATGTATCTATTTAGACCATTCGATAGAGATTGACTGAAGGGACTGCATGGTCATACCAATGATACGGGTTATCTGTATCCAGTCATCTCATAGATCGAGAAACAGAGATTGATTAAATAAGGGTGACGCATCTATGCCTAATGATCAATCTAGATACCGGGCGATAAAAGAACAGCGACATGTACTACATGAGGTTAAATGGAATCATCGATCATCATGCACGTTGGGTAATCATAACGTCTTACTAGAGGTCACTTATGATGAATCGGGTAAAATGAAATTTTACGCCGATCCGCCGACGGTGGGATGAGCCTAAAGGGTCACACACATAGGATATAGATTTTGAGAGACAAGGAAAGGTCGGCGATTATCGAGAGGCGAGGCATGGGCAAAACTAGGCGTTTTGGGCCATGGATATGTGTAAGTGAATGTGGCACGCGAATCGAGAAAGACTAAATCTTTCGTCGATGTCGCATAGGACTTTGTGCGATAAGTTCAGGGAATAGTTGGACGCGGCACGGGATCTCATGGCCGAAGCGTTTGGGCTTCGGCCCATGAGGCCCTAAGTGGTCGGCCCAACAAGGCCCAATGGTGGAACAAAGGGTGGGTCCCTTTCTCCACTAATATTGGTTAAGTGGATGATGGTTAGATGTGCTTATCCTAATCCATTTGTGTGGCTAGGAGTGGTCAAATGGTGGCCACCCAATCACCATCATTATTTGTCTTAAACTAATTCAAATCACAAAAGCATTTAATGATTACACATAACAAAAATATCACAATGGAGCTCTCTATTCTCTCCCTCTTGTAGTCTCGGCCGAACCACCCCCCTCTCCCTCCTCTCAAGCTATTCACAAGTCTCTAGTAGGGTTTGTGTTGTAGGATCATCTTGATCATTCAATCCTCGTGCAACCTTTTGGAGAAAAAGATCCTAAAGTGCTTTTCTTGATTGATTCAAACAAACTGAGGGTAAATTCTTGTATTCTTGGTTTTTCCTTGGGATTTAATGGTTTTCCGTTCTTGGGAAGATTTGAGGCTTTGTTTATTGTTGCTTTCGTTGCCATGACGTTCTTGGTAGCCTCAAAGTTCCTACAGTGGTATCAGAGGACGGTTACCCTTCTAAATCTTCGTTTGTTTCGGTTTCGGTGTTGTTTTGCTTGCCTTGTTGCTATAACATGCTTATTTTTCATATATGGGTTTATATGCCATGAAAAAGGAAGTTTAAAAAAAAATCAAATCTGGAACTTCTTGAAAAAAAATTGGATTTGTCGGGTCGCCGGAACGAGACTCTCGGGGAGCCGAGAAGGGGACCAGGTGGGGGCTCCAGCTTGCTGGAGCTGGACTGGGTCGTGGCCATTGGACGGCCACAGTCATGTGTCCAACCCGTCCCTGCCCCGGCGCCGGTCAGTTTCTAGTTGTGGCCGGCGGTGGAGGCCTCACTTCTAGGGTTGCCAAACCCTAGCGCGTCGGTGTGTAAGGGATTGGCCCATTGGGCTTCGGCCCAGGTTGTTTATTGCTCGGCGTTTGATCCGTGGCACAAACCCACAATCCAATGTTTTGAAAAAATTTAGATTCGAACGGTTTTGATAAACCGTCTTTTCGAAAAGGTCTAGTTTCGATAAACCCGACCGAGCAACTTGGGCATAAGAATAAAACCGGAAATGCATCTTGTTAGGCAAGGATGTTCTAATGGTCAGAAAGGGAACAAGCTTCTAAGCTGGAGGTGATAAGGGTAAAGCCCCTATGCACTTGGCAAGAAAGATGAGACTACTTTTACTTCTTAAACCTCCTAAAGTCGGGGAGGCTAAAAAGAAAAATGAGTCAGTTTTCATCTACTGCCAACAGCTTGGTCATTGGAAAAGGGACTGCAGGAAGTTCAAGGATGATCAGAAGAATGGCGGTGGGGCCGCTACTTCATCAGGTATTTTATTTTTAGAGCTAAATCTTTCTGTTTCAGATTCATGAGTTTTAGATACCGGGGCTGAATCTCATACCTGCACGAATGTGCAAGTGCTGGAAAATAGAAGAGATTTGGGCAAAAACGAGGTGGACCTAAGAGTTGGGAACAAAGTTCGAGTTGCCGCAACAGCTGTAGGATCCGTTAGACTTGTTTTGCCTAGTGGCCTTATTCTTGTTCTTGATAATGTGTATTTTGTACCTACTTTCAGCAGAAACATTATATCTATATCCTTACTAGATAAGGAAGGTTTTACTTTTGTTATCGAAAACGGGATTTTCAATATAAAACGTGATAACGTACACTATGCAAGTGAAAGTACAATTAGTGGTTTATATGTGTTGAATATGGAAAGCACTAATACAAACAAACTCTATAACGTTAATACCAAAAGGTTTAAATCCGATGATTTAAACCAAACTCTAATATTGAACTGTCGTCTAGGTCACATAAATGAGAGATGCATCTCAGCACTTCACAAATGCGGGCTTTTAAGTCCATTCGATTGAGAGGTGCGAGACTTGTTTGATGGGCAAGATGACTAGAGCGCCCTTCTTCAGGAGAGGTGAAAGGGCGGGTGACCTATTGGCCATAATAAACACGGATGTGTGTGGACCAATGAGTTCACTTGCCATGAGCGGTTACAGTTACTTCATCATTTTTACTGATGATTACAGTAGATTTGGTTATGTCTATTTAATGAGACATAAGTCTGATGCTTTTGATAAATTCAAGGAGTTTAAGACTGAAGTACATAACCAGCTCGGGAAAAGTATAAAAGCACTTCGTTTGGATCAAGGTGGAGAATACTTATCCCAATAGTTTCTCAATCATCTTGTTGAAAGTGGGATATTATCAGAGTGGACTCCGCCAGGAACACCTCAGTTAAATGGAGTGTCCGAGCGAAGGTTTCGAACATTATTGGATATGATTCAATCCATGATGAGTCACGCTGATTTATCACTCTCATTCTGGGGTTATGCTCTCGAAACTGCCGCATTCATATTAAATAGGGCTCCAACGAAGACAGTGGAAGGTACACCATTTGAGCAATGGTACAGGAAGAAGCATGTTTTGTCCTTCCTCAGAATTTGGGGTTGCGAAGCTTTTGTGAAGCGTATGCTCTCAAATTAGCTCGAACCAAATCAGATAAATGCATTTTTGTTGGGTATCCCAAACTTCTATAAACCGAGCGAGAACAAAGTTTTTGTTACTCGCGGTGGGGTGTTTTTGGAAAAGGAATTCATTTCCAAAACAGACAGTGGGAGGACTATAGATCTGGATGAAATTTTAGAGGATGTAGTTTCTCAGGAACCACCTGAAAGCTCAGTAGAAGAGTTGGAGCCAGAGCAGGTAGTTGAGCAGGAACCCTTCACTGCAGTTCTTCAGGGCGGTCCAAGGTGGTCTGAAAGGACCAGTCATCCACCTGTGAGATACGGGTTTTGTGTGACTCAAGGTGATGAGCTGGTATTGGTGGATCAAGATAATGAGCCCACCACCTATCGAGAAGCCGTGGACAGTACCGATTCCGAGAAATGGTTGGGAGCCATGAAGGAGGAAATGCAATCCATGTACGATAATCAGGTCTGGAACTTGATTGATCCAATAGCTAGTGTAAAAATCATTGGTTGTAAATGGCTCTTCAAGAATAAGACAGACATGGATGACAATCCTCAGACCTATAAAGCACGTCTGGTAGCAAAAGGTTATAGAAAAGTCCAAGGGATTGACTATGAGGAAACCTTCTCTCCAGTGTCTATGGTTAAATCTATCCGAATTCTTCTAGCCATCGCAACATATCATGACTACGAGATATGGCAGATGGATGTCAAAACCGCCTTCCTTAATGGGAACTTAACTGAGGACGTTTACATGACGCAGCCAGAGGGTTTTGTTGATCCGAAGAATAAGAGAAAGATTTGTAAGTTGCTCAAGTCCATTTATGGATTGAAGCAAGCTTCGAAGAGTTGGAATCAACGTTTTGATGAAGCTATGAAACAGTTCGGCTTTATCAAGAACGATGATGAACCTTGCGTTTACAAAAAGGCGGATGGTAGTAAGATAGTCTTTTTGGTGCTATATGTCGACGACATATTACTCATTGGAAACGACATCCCAACCTTGCACTTGAGAAAGGCTTGGTTAGGCGAGTGTTTTGCAATGAAGGACTTATGCGAAGCCTCTTACATCTTGGGGATCTAGATATGGAGAGATCGCACCATGCGGGTCTTGGGTTTAAGTTGGAGCACCTACATACACAAAGTGTTGAGAAGATTCTCAATGCTTGAATTCAAGAAGGGATTCTTACCCATCTGCCATGACATAAAACTTAGCAAGACTCAGTGTCCGGTGACAACTGATGAGCTGAAAAGAATGAGTGGAATTCCATATGCTTCGGCTATTGGATCCATCATGTATGTCATGATATGTACGAGACCGGACATCTTGTTTGCCTTAAGATGTACCAGTAGGCATCAATCTAACCCCGATGAGGAACATTGGATTGCGGTCAAGGCAATCCTCAAATACTTGAGGAGAACCAAGGACACTTTTCTTGTTTATGGGGGAAAGGATGATGATGAGCTAGTCGTCAACGTTAGTTTCCAGACGAATCCTGATGACTATAAAAGTCAGTCAGGATATGTGTTCATGTTGAATGGATGAGTTTTTAGCTTGAAGAGAAAGAAGCAGGATTCCACAACTGACTCAACAACGGAAGCTGAGTACATTGCTGCCTCGAAAGCAGCAAAAAAGGTTTCATAGATCAGGAGCTTCATAACTGGGTTAGGCGTAATGCCAAACGCGTTTGATCCAGTAGGCTTATTTTGTGACAACACGGGGGATATTGTGCAAGCTAAAGAGCCTAGACCACATAACAGATCCAAACATGTACCCAGAAAATATCACCTGATAAGAGAAATCGTCGAGAGGGGTGATGTGAAGATCACGTACGTTGCATCAGATGATAACACAGACGACCCTTTGACCAAGGCTCTTCCTCAACCTAAGCATGAAAAGCACGTGAGTTCAATGGGTATAGACTGGGGCTTAGATTGGAACTAGGGGTAAGTGGGAGATTGTAAGCATTTTTGTGCCCTAGATCAGTAATCCGTCAGAACATACAAGTACCTGTGATCCCTCCTAGATCTATACTTTATGCTACGTCTTACAGTGCAATCTATCTCAGGGTCTCCCCCTGAATCCAAGAACGTCTTGATTCCACTCTTCCAGCAATCGCCTTGTTCTGTCGTCTTCAAGTCTTCTTCAAGCTTGGTGGTTGCGTGCAGTTCTTCAACTCACGACTTCGGTAAACCCTCAATCACCTAACTCTCTATATTTATGTGATACACAACATCCTAAGCTCAATCTGCAATTTCTCAGCCCGCAAACCTTCACGTCTAAGAACCTTGCAAATTGTTGCTAGGAAACAAATAAAGAACCACACAATTGCTAAGGGGGTAGCCTAAGCTTTTATAGCAATCGTGGATGAGTACTAACCCTAAAGAGTTTTCTCTTAATCACCGTCTTTCTTCTTTTCAGATTAGGAGTCGTTCTGCACTTTCCTAATCGTTTTCTTGCTGCACTGCCGAACCTGCACTTTCCTGATTTCTGTCGGTCAGGATGCTTGCCGAGATGCCGTCAACAATGTCACACAAGATGTCGTAGAAGATGCTTCGACATTGTCGTAGAAGATGCTTCGACATTCTTTGTAACATGTTTCTTCAGTTCCTTCAAAATCAGCCAATCTCGAAAAACGTCGTAACTACAATCTCCCCCTTTGGCTATTTTTAAGGACAGCATTCTTCGTCGCATTCTTTGTCGCATTCTGCGTCGCATTCGTCGTCATTCGTCGTCTCGTCGATCGGCAGTGTCTTCGCGCGTATCGTCGCGTCTTGTGTCTTCGCGTCGCGTCGGCTCTATCTTTCTTCCTTGTATCATCGCGCGCGTATATCTAATTTAAACTTTCTCCCCCTTGCTGGCTCAAAAAGAGCCAGAACTTAAACAAATATTGTGACAAATCCGGGAAATAAGCAAAATAAATCCAAACATAACTCACACTTGCTCTCAATCAGCTGTCGAGAGTAAGCGTGATACATTGTTCACAAAATATTACAGACATAAAAGTTGTTCAGTAGTTCAAGAGTCAGAGAATTTCATAAAAGAAATTTAAATAGAGCTGCTGTTGGAACTTGCAGTCTCTGTTGCTTCTGTGGAGGCTTCTTGGGTAGCTTTTTCTGGATCATTTGTGTTATCATCTTCAGAGCCTGGAGGAGACATCGATTGCAGCAGGTTGGCGCAGTGAGTTCGGCGCTGTGAGAGGTGCTTCAGAGCAGTCTTTAAGTTTGCAATATCCTCATCAAGCACAACAATTTCTCGTTCGAGCATGACGGCATCCCTGCTGGTAGTCCTTGTGAGAGGGACGGCACTTGTGGCTCTACTGGTCTTTGCCGTGGCTTCCGGCCTGACAAGATCAGGAGCATGCTTCCCTTCAAACAACTTGTGGCTTACCACAATCTGTCCTCCACTTTTGCCCACCTTATCCGATGGTTTTAACACTCCAGGGTGTTGATATACAAGTAATTCAGAGATAAGGGATGGAAAGGCTATGGGGATTTTCACAGCAAGAGATCTAGCATGGCGAACAAGATGATCAATCACAAATTGTCCAAAGTCAAGTTTAGATCCAGTACCTATTTGGTAGATCAGGATTGCCAGCTCAGGTTTGATAGATGATGCGTGGGTCGAGGGCGCCCAATTTGCAACTCCAATCCGAAAGAGAATGGAGTACTTGGAAGTCAGATCTGATGCAGCAACGGTGCCTTTGGATGGCCATGTTCTGCTTTTATCTCCGGTGATTTCACGGAGGACTTTGCTTAGATCGGGTGGTGGCACAGATCGAACCCTCTTCCTTCCCAGGAAGTCATTGATAATGTCAGAGGAGATGTCAAAGCGAATGCCTCTGACATATACCTTATCAAACTCTGGAGCATCTGGGGTACCAAACGTGGTAGGCAAATTTGCAATGAATTCCTTAACCAGGAGGGGATAGTGATTACCGATGTTGGAGAAGGTTCTCATTAATTCTGCTTTTTCCAGGAGCTGTATAATGGCCTCTAGCCCACGCAGCTCCGACGACAGTGTCTTCTCTGGGTATGTCGTTCTCTGAAATACAAACTCCCATCTCTTTGCTCCTTCTGCTGAGTGAAATGACACATTGTCGTAAGTTACACTCATGGTGTTCTTGGCCATCTTCAGGGATTCTTCTTCTTTCCTTCCTCAGCAGGGACCTCTTCAATGTCATCATCAGTTGGTTCATCCATCAAACTCCTTGTCGCGATCACCTTCTTCCCCTTTCCTTTGACATGCAGCTTTTTCTTTTTGTTGCTGGGACCTCCAGCCTCCTTGTCCTCCTTCCTTTTCCTTGTTTCTTTCCATTTTCCAACCATAACAGCCAAACTTTCAGTTTCTTCTAGAACTTTTTTCTTCAGGGTCGACAGCACTGTGTGTGCTGTCTCAGCAGCTTCTTCCATGACATCTTCTCTGGCATCCTTGTTCTTCTCAGCTTCTTCCAGATCGGTCTCTCCGTTTCTGGTTTCTTCTTCTTCCTCGGCTTCTTCCGAGTCAGCTATTTCTTCCTCTTCTACAACTTTTTCAGTGACTTTTGGTATGACATCTGTTCCTTCTTCTTCTCCTCCTTCTCCTTCTGCAATGCGTTCCAGCCCATGACTGACCGGAGTCAGATCCTCCTTTTCTCCTTCCGGACGTATCAGTTCTTCTACCACACCTTCTTGAGGTGGGTCCTGGTTTTCCAGTAGTGATTCTAACAAATCACTGTTTTTAGAGGTATCGGCAGAGAAATCGTTACCTGTTGGTGTTGGAACTGCGACGATTTGCATGGAGGGCTCTCGATTTTCCTGTCCAAGATCATTCTCTCTTTCTGGCCCAGTTAGGTCAGACATTGAGAAAGCAGCACTTCCGGTCCGGGACTTCTTGGGAACTCGAGTAAAAACTGGTATTGGGGCTTTCTCTGGTGAAGCCTCTTTGCGAATTTCTTCTGACTTCTTCAGGGTTTTTGGCCCTTTGATTCGCACTCCATGCTTGTTAGTTTTCGCTCTACTGCTTCTGGAGCCTTTAGATTCAGCTTTCTTTGAATCGGTGGCTTCCTTTGGGGCTACTGTGCTTCTGGTTTTCACCATTGTTGTTTGAGAGATTTGCAGAGAGTGAATGGTGAAGGAGATGAGAGCGAGCACAGAGAGGAGGCAGACTAGGTTTTTGAAATAAAAAACGATTCAAATCTTTTTAGCGTCTGAGCGTATCTTTCCTTCTCTTTTATATGGGCTTTTGATATGCTTGACCCAATGACATTCGTTGAATTTTAGACCGGTTCATGAAGAGGTACCAACAACTCCTCTCAACCTGCAACTTCTTATTGCTTACTGATTGTGCACAGACCGAGTGATGATCTAAGATCCTCGAATCTGCTTGCATCTAATGCTTTTGTGAAAATATCAGCAAGTTGCTTCTCTGTGGGAATGTGCTCTAGGATGATCTTCTTGTCTTCGACCAGTTCTCGAATGAAGTGATGTCTAATATCAATGTGTTTGGTCTTGCTGTGTTGGACAGGGTTTTTGGAGATATTGATAGCACTGACATTATCACAATATAAAGTCATGGCATCCTGTCTGACATTGTATTCGACTAACATCTGTTTCATCCAAAGTAGTTGTGTGCAGCTACTCCCAGCAGCAATATACTCCGATTCGGCAGTGGAAAGGGCAACACAGTTTTGCTTCTTACTAAACCATGATATGAGGTTGTTGCCAAGGAAGAAGCATCCTCCAGATGTGCTTTTCCTATCCGATGTGTTTCCAGCCCAATCGGCATCACAATACCCCACCAAGGTAGAGGATGTGTCGAATGAGTATAATAAACCCAAGTTTGTAGTCCCAGAGATATATCTAATAATTCTTTTGGCTTGGGATAGATGACTAACCTTAGGATTAGCTTGATATCGTGCACATACTCCAACAGAGTAGGCAATATCTGGTCGACTTGCGGTGAGGTAGAGGAGACTACCGATGATGCTCCTGTATAGGTGTTGGTCGACGGCTTCTCCTGAATCATCTTTAGTTAGCTTGACATGTGTAGCTGCTGGTGTCCTTTTATGTGAGGCTTTCTCTAGCCTAAACTTCTTGACAATATTCTTCGCATATTTGCTCTGAGATACAAAGATGCTATCCTTTTGTTGTTTGATTTGGAAGCCTAGAAAATAAGTCAGCTCTCCCACCATGCTCATCTCGAATTCTGATTGCATCTGTTAAATAAATATCTATACCATCTTGCTTGACATCCCTCCAAAGACAATGTCATCAACATAGATTTGAGCTATCATTAGATTCCCGTCTTCGTTCTTCACAAATAGGGTCTTGTCGACTCCCCCTCTAGTGTAGCCGCTTTGGATGACGAATTTTGTGAGTCTTTCATACCAAGCCCTTGGTGCTTGTTTCAACCCATAAAGAGCTTTCTTGAGTTTATACACATGATCAGGATAGTGAGGGTCAACAAACCCTTTGGGTTGTGACACATATACTTCTTCATTGAGATCCCCATTCAAGAACGCACTTTTGACATCCATCTGGTAGAGCTTTATCTGTAGATGGCATGATATCCCTAGCAGGAGACGGATTGCTTCAAGTCTTGCAACAGGAGCAAAGGTCTCATCGAAATCGACACCCTCAATTTGAGTATACCCTTGAGCAACTAACCTGGCTTTGTTGCGAGTGATGTTGCCAAGCTCATCTGATTTGTTCTTGAAGATCCATTTAGTGCCTATGATGTTTCCTTCACTTGGTTTGGGCACCAGTTCCCATACCTGATTTTTTTCAAATTGAATTAGCTCTTCTTGCATAGCATTGACCCAATACTCATCATTGATCGTTTCATTGATGTTTTTGGGTTCTGTCTTTGAGACGAAGCAAATATTTCCGATCATCTTGTTATAATCTTCAAGAGCTTTTGACCGAGTCCATACGCCTTCATTCAGGTTTCCACTAACTCCAGAGATAGGATGGTTAGTCTGGACTCTTCGTGAGGGATTCTTGTTGCTGGTTTCAGGAACTACTTCGTCATTGGCGGCATCATCTTCTGTTTTGCTGCTAGCATCTTCTCTGACATTTGGAGTAGCATTCTTCCTGATATTGTTGGGCGGATAGGCTCCGTCTTCGTCCGTCGCATCTTCTGAGGCATCTTCGCAGTCATCATCAACGACAACATTGATTGATTCCATCATGGTCATGGTTCGTTTGTTGAAGACTCGATATGCGCGACTATTCCTTGAATAGCCAAGGAAGATGCCTTCATCGCTTTTTGGGTCAAGCTTTCGACGAGGCTCTCTATCAGCCAGTATATAACAAGTGGAGCCAAAGATATGAAAGTACTTAACATTGGGCTTTCTCCCCCTCCATATTTCATAATGAGTTACTGACATACCTGGTCGGAGAGTGACTCGATTGTGGATATGGCAAGCAGTGTTAAGTGCTTCTGCCCAGAAGTGAGTTGGTATGTTTTTAGCCAGCATCATAACTCTCGCCATCTCCTGTAGAGTCCTGTTCTTGCGCTCAACAATGCCATTCTGTTGAGGAGTGATTGGTGCTGAGAATTCATGCGCTATCCCTTCTGAGTTGCAGAAATCAGCAAACTTGCTGTTTTCGAACTCTCGACCATGATCACAACGAAGGCGGATGATTTTGCCAATTGTCTCTCCTTTTTCTCGTTGGACTTGGATGCATAGATTCTTGAAGATTGAGAAGGTGTCTGATTTGTCACGAGGGAAGTCAACCAAAGTATATCGTGAGTAATCATCTACACACACAAAGACATATCGTTTTCCTCCAAGACTTTCAACTTGCATTGGTCCCATGAGGTCAACATGTATCAGCTCAAGTACCCGAGAGGTGGTGATATGCTGAAGCTTCTTGTGTGACATCTTGGTCTGCTTTCCAATTTGACATTCTCCACAGATCTTTCCTTCTAGTATTTTTAGGTTTGGAATACCTGTGATTGTCTGCTCTGAGATTGCCTTTTGCATGCTTCTAAGATTTAGATGTCCAAGCTTTCGGTGCCATAGTTTGGTTTCTTCTGCTTTGGAGACAAGGGACTTGGTTGCTTCGATATGTGTCTCGGGAGACCAGATATAGCAATTTTCCGTTGAGCGAACTCCTTGTAGAATAGTGATTTGATTAAAGTCTTTGACTATACAGGCTTCTTTCGTGAATTTCACTTCTGAATCCTGATCACAAATCTGACTGATGCTAATCAAGTTTGCTTTAAGTCCTTCTACAAGTAATGCCTCAGTCAGGCAAGTGGCTCCTGGATGCTTGAGCACTCCTTTTCCAATGATTCGAGCTTGAATCCCATCTCCAAACGTAACAAAGCAGTTTGTATATAGTCTAAGATCAGAGAGAAAATCTGGAGTACCTGTCATGTGTCGAGAGCATCCACTGTCGAGATACCAGTCCTTGTTTGTTGAGGCACTTAAGGATGTATATGCAACATTAGCTCGATAGACCAGGTTCTTAGGTCTCCATTCAAGGCGGGATGTCTTCGGAGAAGATGAGGGATGCCTTTGATATTTCTCCTGTTGTAGCTGAGCTTGCTTCCTCCCAAGAAGTTGAAAGCAAAAAGGTCTGATGTGACCAGGTTGACCACAGTAATGACATATCCATTGATATTAATAAGCTGGTCTTCTGTAGCTTTGTTGTCTGCGTGGAGGATGTCTTCTGACAGTTTCTTGACAAGAATAGGTTGTAGACGATGTTATGGCTTTTGTTGTAGGTCGTCCTGTAGGATGAGTTGGAGCATCCTGTTGTTTCTTGTCAGCCAAGACTTGTTGTGGGATAAACTTTGTCCCTGTTGTTGAGGGGACAGCATGTGTGTACCCTAGTCCCGTCGTATCTTTGGACTGTTTTCCCACCGATAAAATCTTGTCAAGGCTTTCTGTGCTCGGATTCATCATCTTTACCGATTTAGTCATGAGACTAATTTCTCCATTAAGTCTGGTGATTTCTCGTTTCAGCTCCACGGTCGTCTCTAGAAATCTAGACTTGTCGCTGGTAAGATTAATGATCCTTTCGCCTTGTTGATCAAGTATTAGAGTTTCCTTGATCCATCTGGTGTGCAAGCCTTTGTATGCCTCGACTAGTTGCTCTTTAGTCCAATTCTCATTTGGAGTTGGATCATTATTGATGTCGACAGCATTATCAACATTACATGTAGGAGTAGTAGTAGTGAATGCAACAAAGTTGCTTACCTCTTCAGATCCACTATCTTCATTGTCATCATCTGATAGGGTGGCATTGTATCCTCGTTTTTGTTGTTTGAGGAAATTTGGACATTCTCTACGGAGGTGGCCGAATCCTTCACATTCATGACATTGAAGTCCTTTGTTTTTGTTTTCTTCCCCACTCCTGTTTGGTTTGTCAAGACTACCTCCAACTTGAGCTTTTTGTGGAGCTTTGTTTCTGGCATTTGCTGTGACATTCCGTCCACCCATTCGACTAAATCTTCTTATGGCTTTGTTGTAATTTTTTGTGAGAAGGGCCATTGTAGCCTCGATGTCTTCATCAGAATCTGAATCCTCAGGATCTGGTTGCTTGTGTGTTGAGCTTTTGAAAGCAACTCCTTTGTTCCTTTTGTCGATGTTGGGTAGAGACAATTCATAGGTCATTAGAGACCCCATCAGCTCATCAAATTTTAAGACCTTGAGGTCATGAACTTCTTCAATTGCTGTGATCTTCATCTTGAACCTAGGGCTAAGAGCACATAGGGTTTTTCTTACCAATTTTTCATCAGACATTGGTTCTCCCAGAGAATAGGATTCATTTGCTAGATCACGAATACGAACATTAAACTCTGCAATTGATTCGTCTTCTTTCATGATGAGGGCTTCGAAGTTGGTAGTTAGGTATTGCAGCTTTTGTTCTCGAACCTTAGTTGTTCCATCATATGCAACGGCCAGGATGTCCCAAGCTGATTTGGCAGTTGTGCATGTGTTGATTAATCTGAACACATTCTTGTCAACACCATTGAAGATAGCATTCAGAGCTCGAGAATTTCCCAGTGATTCTTCATCTTCATCATCAGTCCAATCTTTTTCTGGTTTTGGACCGATAGGATTGCCATCACTGTCACTGAGTTGAGGTGCATTCCAACCATTGAGTACAGCCTTCCATGTCTTGTTCTCTAGTGACTTCATGAAGGCACACATTCGAGGCTTCCAATAGCCATAGTTGCTTCCATCTAGATTAGGTGGTCGATTTATGGATCCTCCTTCTCTGGTATTGTCCATCTTTGATCAAAATATTTGTTTAGGACTTTCACCTAAAGCTATAGGTGCCCCCTCTGATACCAATTGAAAATTTTGATCAGCTAGTCGTGCAAGATGCCACACACAATGTTACACAGAATGTTATAACGTTGTGTCTGACTTCTTGCGTAGATAATGCAGGACAGTAAATATAAAACTCTAAGTAATGACACAGCAGATTGTTTACCCAGTTCGGTGCAACGTCACCTACGTCTGGGGGCTCTCAGCCTAGTGGAAAGATTTCACTCATCAGTAATCCGTCAGAACATACAAGTACATGTGATCCCTCCTTAATCTATACTTTATGCTACGTCTTACAGTGCAATCTATCTCAGGGTCTCCCCCTGAATCCAAGAACGTCTTGATTCCACTCTTCGAGCAATCGCCTTGCTCTGTCGTCTTCAAGTCTTCTTCAAGCTTGGTGGTTGCGTGCAGTTCTTCAACTCACAACTTCGGTAAACCCTCAATCACCTAACTCTCTATAGTTATGTGATACACTACATCCTAAGCTCAATCTGCAATTTCTCAGCCCGCAAACCTTCACGTCTAAGAACCTTGCAAATTGTTGCTAGGAAACAAATAAAGAACCACACAATTGCTAAGGGGGCAGCCTAAGCTTTTATAGCAATCGTGGATGAGTACTAACCCTAAAGGGTTTCCTCTTAATCACCGTCTTTCTTCTTTTCAGATTAGGAGTCGTTCTGCACTTTCCTAATCGTTTTCTTGCTGCACTGCCGAACCTGCACTTTCCTGATTTCTGTCGATCAGGATGCTTGCCGAGATGCCGTCAACAATGTCACACAAGATGTCGTAGAAGATGCTTCGACATTCTTTGTAACATGTTTCTTCAGTTCCTTCAAAATCAACCAATCTCGAAAAACGTCGTAACTACAATACGAAAGGCAGCTAAGGGATTTATCCCTCATACTACGGTATGGGATAGGTATATGTTTAGACCACTCGATAGAGATTGATTGAAGGGAGTGCATGGTCATGCCAATGATACGGGTTATCAGTATTCAGTCATCTCACATATTGACAAATAGAGATTGATTAAATAAGAGTGACACATCTATGCCTTATGATCAATCTAGATATCGGGCAATAACATGATAGTGGCATGTACTACATGAGGTTAAATCGAATCATCTATCATCATGTACATCGGGTAATCATAACGCCTTACTAAAGGCCACTTACGATGGATCAGGTAAAATGGAATTTTACGCTGATCTGCCGACGGTGGCATGAGCCTAAAGGGTCACACACATAGGATATGGATTTTGAGAGACGAGGAAAGGTCGGCGATTCTCGAGAGGCGAGGCATGGGCAAAACTGGGCGTTTTGAGCCAAGGATATGTGTTAGTGAGTGTGGCATGCAAATCGAAAAATACTAAATCTTTCGTCGGTGCCGCGTCGGACTTTGTGCAATAAGTTCAGGGAATAGTTGGACGCGGCACGGGATCTCATGGCCGAAGCGTTTGGGCTTCGGCCCATGAGGCCCTAAGTGGCCGGCCCAACAAGGCCCAATGGTGGAACAAATGGTGGGTCCCTTTCTCCACTAATATTGGTTAAGTGGATGATGACTAGATGCTCTTATCCTTATCCATTTGTGTGGCTAGAAGTGGTCAAATGGTGGCCACCCAATCACCATCATCATTTGCCTTAAAGTAATACAAATCACAAAAGCATTTCATGATTACACATAACAAAAATATCACAAGTGAGCTGTCTCTTTTCTCTTCCTCTCTTGTAGTCTCGGTCGAACCACTCCCTTCTCCCTCCTCTCAAGCTCTTCACAAGTCTCTAGTAGGGTTTGTGTTGTGGGATCATCTTGATCATCCAATCCTTATGTAACCCTTTGGAGAAGAAGATCCTAAAGTGCTCTTCTTGATTGATTCAAACAAACTGAAGGTAAAATCTTGTGTTCTTGGTTTTTTCTTGGGATTTAATGGTTTTACGTTTTCTTGTGCAGATTTGAGGCTTTATTTATTGTTGCTTCCATTGCAATGACTTTCTTGGTAGCCTCAAAGTTCCTACAATCATGTAGCTTGAACACATTATCAAAGAAGAGGGTAGCTACCTGAGAAGCCTTGAAGGGTGATGAAGAGGAATAAAGTGTGAGTACTTGGTGAACTTGTCTACAACCTGTAGGAAATGTGCCCTAACTCAATAGTTATGTAAACGTTTTATCTTCTGTTAGTAGCAATAGTCATCGAGTGTGTCAATACAGATAGTAGAACTATTAGATACGCACAAAATTATACTTGACATGTCCCTGGTCAAATTCTTAGAAATCGACCAGTATGAGGACTACTCTTGATCACGCTCTACTGATCATAGGTATGAATTACCAAGTTAGATTATAGATGTCACTTGGAGGTGATATTGGACGACCCGACCTGAGTATGAGACATATCCAGTCATTGAATCCTCACGAACCTTGGAGTCTTCGTGGATTCCCATATGACAACTCCCATAGTTTGAAATGATCATCTTCATTGTCCGTAACTGGCTGCAAAACAGGTATGATTGGCTATGTGACAAATCATATAAGGGATTGCAGTTGACGGTCAAGGGATTTGTCCCTCGCGATTAGTGGGAATGATATCTGTTTGGGCCACTTGATGAGACTGACTGAGAGAAAGTGTGTGGGCGCACCAGTGATAATTGGAGTTATCATTCTCAGATCATCTCAAGATCAAGGTTTGAACGTAATAAGGATGACGGTTCTATACCTTATTTCAAACAAAGATATCTAGTGACAAATGAATTGTGATAGTTACAACAAAAAGTTAAATAGAATCATCGATCATCATGCTCATTGGGGAATCATAATGTCTTATTAGAGACCACTTATGATGAATGGGCCGAATGGGAGTTTGGGCCATTTGTCAATGACTCGTGAGCCTACAGATCACACACGAAAAGCAAGACCCGAAGCAAAACAGACTTTGGAAGCTTGAGAGAACAAAAGGAGAGAGAAGACAAGATCGCCACCCAGAGGAGGTGACGATCGTCACATGCTCCGAACAGATTGTATTTCATGTTTCGCTTTGGATTTTAAATCTAACACCGTATAGGAATAGGACAGATGTGAAAACAAATTTTAGGTATTTTCAGAGATTGGAAATTCTGAAAATGGAGGATTTATTAGAAACAAGATCCTAACCCTAGGCCTATAAATATGTTGCACCGGTTTATTCCAAACATAATGCGATATTCGCAACATTAGCTCTTAATTTAAAAGTTCTTTCTAATATGATTTTTCTGATTATATCTCAAGGAGAATTAAATTCTAGTAGATCGAATCCGTCCTTGCTTCGAAGAAGGCTTGCTCGTGTGGATACCGGTAGAGAATATTTCATGAAAGGAGACGTTTTCGATTGATTCGCGAATAACATATGCACTCTCAAAGGTTTCGTAAATCTGGATCTACAAGAGGTAAACTATTGTCATTTCACATATTTATACGAAATCGAATTTCGTGTTTATATGCAGAGAACAAGTAGTACAAACCGTGAATAAACTTAAATATACTTGCCCATAAATTTAATGATGTTAACTTGAAAAAAGCAAAAATGATTAAAGTGAGTTCAAAACAAATAAATAAAATTAATTTCTCATAACCATTTTAAAATCAGGCGTAATTATGTAAGAAAGTTGGATAGTCAACTTTATATTTATGAGATTATCCCAAAAATCAATTATTGATTTAATGTGAAATGACAAGTTTTCCTCATAATTTAAAATTAAATTTTATGGGCGTAATGGTCTTTTCACAAACAAAATAATTCTTTTAAATAGAACGCATCATCGCGTGAGAGATGGCTCGACAACCAATTTTTCGGCGCGCCCTAGAGCGTCGGACACGACCGCATAAGGACGCAGAAAGGATCTGCCAAGGTCTGGTTTCCCTCCGACGAGGGCTAGGGTTCGATGAGGCCTGGGCTCCAATGAGGTTTGATTTTTCATGTGAGTCATTGAAGACGCAATTCACCAAAACCATCGACGACGGAGCTTTCTCCAACTTCGGGAAACCCAGGCATCGAGTCCTCTAAGCATTCTCTAACTCCATTGAGCCAAGGTGTGAGTCCTCCGACTATTCTCCAAGTCCATCGTTGAGTTCACTGCTAGCTCTCTGTTGATGGTGGTTTTGGGAACGAGTACTCGACGTGGTCTTCATCTTTGTCGACGTCGTGTACTCTGCCAATGTTACGTCGCCGACCAGATATACCTGATTTGGCGAACCAATTCTCATTTTAATGATTTTTTTAATTTATAATATATCTTTTGAACATATACATATTTTAATGAATAAAATCTTAATTAATTTTATTAATAATTAATAATAAAACTTTATTATGGGTAAGGGTTAGGGGTTGAGGTTTGAAAGTAAATTGTATTTTGAAATTTTGACGGTGCTAAAAGATATTTTATCTTTTCAACATTAAGTTTAACATATTTTAATAAGTATAGTAAAGTTAAAAAATTAATAGTTCGAACAACACAAGGGCTAAAATGAAAGTTAAGTATAGTTGTGTCAAAATCATTGTTATTTAAGTGTGCTAAAATGTCAATTTTTCGAATATATTGTCTATACCAACAGAAGAATTTAGGATCGATTTTATGATACTTTTTCACTCCCCAATCGAATTGGCAAGACCGATCATCGATTTCAGTATATTTTAGACGTAGAATATGACAAGTTCTCGATGATATTTCCGAACAAAGAGATTATTCCCCTTTATGTATCTAATGCTATTTTTTTAAAAGAAATCTGTATATACATTTTTAAATCCTAAGTCACTGTTGAGATAAAAACTCATTTTCAACCATTATAGGGTATAAAAACTCAAGGATATCATCATAATTACGTCCATCGGCTCTCGATTATTTTAGACACAGTACCTTAACAAAACAAATATTTACGGTAATATTTCTAACACGATAAGTCAAAAATTATGGATGATGTGGCAAAAGTGAACGATGTGGCAAAAATCAACATAATAATAATAATAAATAAATAAATGACAAAAGATGAAATATGTGTAAAAGAATTTCAATAAAACGGTCGATAAATACGTGTAGATTTAAAAAATGACGAAATTACTCAACAAATATCTTTTTTAATAAATATTTTAAAATTTTTTTGTAGATTTATCTTCGAAGTAAAATTTGTATGATCAAATCTTATAGTTGAATTTTTTGGTCAACTTATTTTATAGAAACTTTAATTCTTAATTGTATAGGAAATTTTATAAAAAAATTTACAAATAAATACATTTACACAAAAAAAACAAAATTAACAACAATTTTTTGCATGAATGAAGTTATAACACTCTTACAAAAGTGTCATAATATAAAACATAAATCCCTTTTTGCCATTTCCTCAAATAAAAACATGAAGTCACCTATACCAATTCTCATGCCTACGGGAAAAAAGTGTACACTCAAAGTATCATGAAACTGCAATAGTTGAAATCAAAATTGAAGAACCTGGGATTTTCCAAAGCACACTTTAAAATATCAAAAAATGTAAAACAATAATAAGGCTCAAATCTAGTTAAAAAGTTTAAATCAGAGCAATGTAAAATCAATCTGTTCAAAGAAATATTCAGCATGCAGACTTTACCGCCTTCAGTACCGGTTTTCAGTTTCGCCCGGCTATGAACAGAAGCTATTTTCCGTCGTTTTGTCAGGAAAAATCAGCACAGTTGAATTTCGAGTGAAATGTCACAGAACATGGAAATGGCGTTGTACCCTAGAAGTTCCAATGAGCTTTTTCTAGGCAATACGTTACAATAACAGGACCTCCCAAATCCCCAACAGCACAGCCTGAAGCGGAAAATGAGCATGTCAATTATTGGAAAGAATGTAAAACAAAAGAAATGGCTCTTCCTGGAAATGGATCATGAGTATCCCAAAAGATTGATATAATGGATTACGAACATAACAGTCAATCTGCTTACCAATCCATTGGCCAAGTGAAGGGCGGATAAGGACGGCCCCGATTCCTGCACCAATGGAAGCAAACACTAGTGATGAGCCACACCTGACCGTAGTACACGAGATCTTCTTCCCGAGCACTTTAGCCTTTTCAGCAGTGTTGAACTCGCCTTTTTCTTGTTTAGAGTGAAGTATGCAAGAAATGAACCGGTACACTTCGATGCCTACTTGTACGAGCCATGATGCTGCAACTCCGAGTGAGTGAGCTGCGAAAGAAAATGGAGACAAAATATCAGAACAGTGAGACTGGATGCTCGATGAAGCAGGCAAATATGATAAACTGTGTATGAACAATTTAACCTCTGAAAGTTGTTCTGCCAACTCGGAAGAAGTAAACCAGAGTAGGCAACCCTCTATCAGCTTTGCGCACTGCTGATTTTGGAATATCTGTACATGTTGACCAAAGTCATCAATTGTTTGTGATCACTTAAATGCGTTACAACATGTGTACAAAGGGATAAATAATGATATTATGATACATAATTTTTTTCTGCAGAAAAGTGAAATGAGGTACTTATTTTTGGGATGGAGGATATAGTAATTGTCAAGTCTAGAATTTTTGGGAGCCAGACCAGATTCGGGAGTTAGAAAAAGAAAATACCTTTAAGCAGTTTCCACGCCATCCTCTGTGAAACATAATGAACGGCCATTCGTTCCAGAACTCGTCTTGTGGTTACAACAGTAGTCTGAGTTAGAACACGAACATTATTCAGTTAACTGTTTTCAAATCATAATATTAGCAAGAGGATACAAAATAACACCAAACCAATTTTTAGTACATAGTTTTAAGGGACAATTGCAAATAGCAGCTGTGAACTATTCAAATTTTGCATAAAGTGGCTGTGAACTTTCTTTATTGCAAAAAGTAGATGTGAACTTGTCCAAAAATGCCCCTGGAATTAAATTTTTTCCAAATTGAGCTCATTGTTTTCCTCTTTTTCGACCGAATATCACCAGCCCGTGGCTTGATAACACGACGATGAAAGGGGGGTAGTCGGACCAACCCGGCCGTTGGAGAAAAAAATAGGCAAGCTCGAGTTGGGAAAAATCATTTAAATTTTTTTTTTTATTTTAAGGTCATTTTACGAAAAAAAAATACACATTCAGCAAGAAAATGATAAGTTCACGACTACTTTTAACAATAAAGAAAGTCCAATCACTTTTCACAAAAATTGAATATTTCACAACTACTTTTTGCAATTTTCCCTAGTTTTAAAGGAAACTAAAACATACACCAGAGACTGAGTTGTATTTTTATAAAATCCAAAAGCTAATGGCATCTCAATCTCTTCTAGAAAACAGAACAACAGATCAAGTAGCAGCTTCCTCGTTGCTTCAAGCACTAGTGTGCTTATAAGTGTCATATCATATACAAATAACATACCACAATCTTTAATTCCAGTCGTTGAAGAATTTAAATCTTTTGTACTACAAAAAATTGCAATTCGTCATTGGCTGACTAACTATTTCAAATTATGGAAAAAAAGTTTCCACAGTTACACTAAACCTAGCATACCAAAATGAGGAACCAAACCGACTATTACCATGGGGGAGGTTAAATCTATGGCAATGTTTAAAGGTAATGACTAAAGAGAAGTTAAAGAGCCATGCTCTTTGGTAGAGGTGGCAATTTGAGTCATCACACCTGTGGCCAACACGAACACAAAGTTAAAACGGGTTTTAGTTCAACTTAATTGTGTTCATGTCAGACAACCCAGCCTCTTTAATTAACCGTGTCGAGCCCGCCTAACCCATGTAACCCGTTGACCCATTTAAGGACACTTTTTAACTAAACGTGTTGATAAATGGGTGGTGTAACTCAACCCGTTTGATCATTGGTCGTGTCGAAGTTAACCCATTTACGGTGATACTCATGTTTCAACATGACAAAAACTCGATCCATGAGCACGAACTATCACCATATTCTACTGATAAAATCAATAATGGGCAAAATTTACCTCACGTATAATTTGCTTCACAGACTTTTTGAAGGGCACTACTAAATCAACCTGCTCATTTGGAGTACCTTCACGGAAGTCTTCGTCATCGTCTTCCTCTTCCATGTTTGCTCGAGGCTCCAACAGAGGTAAATAGAACATTAAGAATGATCTCAAGGTAGTCAGAGCAAGAGCTCTAAATTCAAAAGCTGAGAACAGAGGCTTAAGGTCAAAATAGTATTCTTTGGGAGTATATTTTATTGAGTCATATTTAAACACTTCTTCTGATGAACTTCTCTTGTTATTAATATAATCTCCAGGCAATGCAGCACCAGCATCACAATACGCAACTGGATTTCTGAAATTACTATAAAATGGAGACTGAGTTAATTAATGGTGAAAACAAAAGACACATCCGAAGAAACCATAATCAAATACAGTAAGAGTATTTCCAATGGGGCTCCCTAAAATAGCTAAGCTATTGTAGGAAGTGAAAATAAAAAAATTGCACTCCAATGGGGCTCCCTACATAACTCCCTACTTATCATCAACAAAAATGACAAGATGTACATACAAATTTCACATGTATGCATAGATAAGCAATCCCGTCAAATATCAAATTCTAACTTCCCCATGCCCACTTTCCTCAACCCTCGTAAACTAGGACCCACTATGTCTCCATGATACATCGGTAGAAAGTTTATGTTACTAAGCTCAAATTGGAAATTAAAAGAGGAACATCAACAAGGCTACCAACAGAGAAATAAGCTTTGCTGAATTGAGGAAGAGAACATACGAAAACATATAGTAGTAAGCTTGCCTGATGTATCGAAATCATGCTTCAAAAATTAGAATTTTGAGTACCCAATTGTTACACATGGTTGACTTTGGGTCAACAAATAAAAATATATTTGGGTCAGCAAATAAGAAAGAGATTTATTTGGGCCAGCAAAGAAGAAAGGAAAATATCTCTTGAAAAATAAGTCTTCTTGACAAGTTTTTCCTTTTATTTTATTTCTTTAATTAGCTTTCCTTTTATTTTTATTTCCCTAATGCTCTAAGTTGAGATCTATAAATAGGGTAGAGATAATGTAGAAAGTATCGAATAAGAATTGAGTATTGTCTTGTATTGAGCCCGAGGCTGAAGAGAACCAAGTTTCTCGAACTAACTGGAATTATCGTATCAATAAAATATTATATTATTATCTTTTTATAGTCGATACACTGTCAGGGTGTATCAATTGGTATCAGAGCAATATTATCAATAAAAATACTATATTATTATTTATTTATCTGTTCTTTATTCTCTACTCTATTCGGTACACTGTGAGGGTGTATCAATTGGTATCAGTGCATCCTTCCAGCAACCCGTGGAAGAGATGACTTCGTTTTCGTGGATGGAGAGGATGCAAATGGAGATTGAAGCTCTCGCGAGGAAACAAATTACTCTATTGCTACATGTGGAGGACAAGAAATAAGAGTTCTATAAAAACTACCGTGCTTTTCCATGGCGGCAAGAAACAATCAGTCACAGGGCAGAGATAGATGCGATGATGGATCAAGTGGACGAGTGGCGTAATCGAGAGTACAAGCTGAAGAAAGAGCTAGCGTTAGAGACCCAGAAACGAGAGCACGTAGCAAAGTTATTGGAGCGGATAGCGGAGATTCGAGCTTCAATGGAGAAACGTCATCAAGCTATTCTTGTTACCGTGAAAGAGAAAGAGCATCAGGCTAAAGTTAAAGAGGCAAAGAGAAGGCTAGAAGTTGAGCTACAGGAAATAGACAACATCGCAGGGGATATTCGAATTTTGTTTGTGGCCAAACTTTACAACAATGACTACGAACAATACTTGGGGGAACTCCACAACTTGATGGAAGAAGACAAAATTGAAGAGAAAGAATTGAGTTCCCAAGGAGCATATTCGAAATTGACTCTAGGTCTAAAGTGGGAGATCCGAACACAACTAATCTGGATCTCCTCATTCGATGGTGGCTACCAAGACGGATGGATCTTAAAATTTGCACATGATGGTTACTCCAATCCCGAGGTAGAAGTTATGAAAGCGTCAAGACTAGTTCCCTTTGATATAATACGGGCAAGAGGCATTAAGACCCAACTCAAAGATCGAGCTCCACCATATTTGGGTGTAGGAAAATGGTGCACGGGAATTGGCACCTCCTTGCAAGTTAGTCACCTTGAGGACAAGGTGAAAGTGGGGCAGCCGGTAATGTTACACATGGTTGACTTTGGGTCAACAAATAAAAATATATTTGGGTCAGCAAATAAGAAAGAGACATATTTGGGCCATCAAAGAAGAAAGGAAAATATCTCTTGAAAAATAAGTCTTCTTGACAAGTTTTTCCTTTTATTTTATTTCTTTAATTAGCTTTCCTTTTATTTTTATTTCCCTAATGCTCTAGGTTGAGATCTATAAATAGGGTAGAGATAATGTAGAAAGTATCGAATAAGAATTGAATATTGCCTTGTATTGAGCCTGAGGCTGGAGAGAACTAGGTTTCTCGAACTACCTAGAATTATCGTATCCATAAAATATTATATTATTATCTTCCTATAGTCGATACATTGTCAGGGTGTATCACCAATATTCATTTATGGTCCTTTCATTCAAATGAAAACATATAGAGCACGGAATAGGAGTCAGACGTGTTTTACATTCCATACTTCACGAGGTTCTCAATTAACGAATTGCTATTAGTGGAATGGACGTAGCAAATGCAAATCCATTTTGAAGAAAAAAACCATTACCGTAAAACTTTCATATTATTTTCTCTACACGTTATATTCCCTAAACCCTCAATCATACCAGCAACCAATCAAACAATAAAGGTAAAGGATCACAAGAAATCGCCAATCATCCCCCACTTTCTGTATCTCCGAAAGTCATACACCGCCTTGTCTAATTCAGCCTCAAATGAAAATTATACAACAATCAAAATGACAAACAGGCGACCGAAATGTTATATACAGCTAGATTTTTACATCAAAATCATGCCCCATCAATGCCAAACTGAATACATAACACAAATTAACCTAATTGATACTCACATCGTTCTCCACCAATGCCATCAATATGACACACAATGTAATGTAGAAACACCAAATAGTGTTGTCAGGGTCTTAACTGACTTTTGAAAAGTTAGTTGAAGAAGAGGGAGGGAGCGACGTCATTTTTGCGGGGTTTAGTAGTTAAGCTAAATGGTGCATTTAGTTTAATGAAGTACTGTCGTTTCGAAGGCATAGAAGCTGGGATTAGCTGAGAAATTAACTGTTTCAGGAGCCCCGCCCGTGTTCTAGCTCGAGCTGGTGGTCCCTAGCTTGTCGTTTCGATGGTATTTATAGTTGACGATCGACTCCTTCGGGTTTTATCAGGAATTGTTATACGTAGTACCTAGCTTGGCCTAGTTCTGTAAATGCCCAAATCAACTAACCAATTGGGTCTCTCCCTATAAATAAAAGTTTGATTTTTTTTTCTCAAATTGCTTGATTGGGTTCAAATATTGGGGATCTGTGGTCTCTTATTCAGCATGTGTGAACCCAATACTAAATAAATAGCATACATTACCAATTAATCCATGAAATTCAATACAGACATACATGTAAATCCAATCCAGATAATGCTAATTTGCTTTACAAGTAAAGAGATTTACCCGAACAAAAACCGAGAGGAAAAAGGGGTTGCGGCGGCGATGGAGGCGGTGGCTGCGGCGGCGGAGAACAATCCAGAGGAGTGGGTTGAATACAAGGAAGGGTTCTTCTTCAGCAGATCTAATACTATAGCTATTCCCGCCATTGTAATGGGACGAACAAACCACAATCAATTTGGTGAAGCTTCTCAAAACCAATACTGCGAAAGCGAAGAAATCAAGAGGGCTATTTTTGTGAGATCGATTACTGTTTTTTTTTTCTCGGGAAAATTTACAGGAATTTTGGAGAGAGCTAGTGGAGACGAAGAGCTGGAAGGGTAAAGGGGAGCTGACACGACGTGTCGTTTTTACTTGTTATTTGTCTTAAGGAAATTTAGAGATGATTAATTGGAACTGAATACACCTCGCTAAACACGATTAGCACGTAACTTAACTTTTTTATCATCTTTATCATCTCGCTTAAAATTTATATAAGTAAGTTGTCGGTTTTGTCTCTATTTAACTTGTACGATGTTAAATTGACGGGAAAAGAGAAAATTTCGAGAGCTTATGAAATCATTCTGTCAGTGTATAGATGTATAGATGTGCAAAAATATGAAATTTGGATGAGCCAATAAGATAAGAAAATTGAAAAAATTTTAGTTTACTACAACGTATTGTGCTACCTTTTCAATTCACTACAATGTATTAATTAAGATTCATGCTTTGTCTTAATTACCATAATTGATTAACTAATTGATTCATTGAAAATTGTTTAAAAGGATAATACATACGTTTTATATCGAATTTAACTTTGTTATGCAAGAATCTGTTTTTGTGACTGTTTTGCGATGTATCTCGCAGTTTATGGTTGAGATTTTTTGTGGTCGTTTGAGGTTTTTTGTTGTCGTGGTTTATTAGTGCGAGGATCTTGGAAGACCTGATAGGGTTAGGAAATATGTTATTTCAGCAAGTCATGAGATTTCTCCATTCGCCTAAGTATTTATAAATAAATACTTTAAAATATACATCATTCATATTTAAGACTCTGTTCTAGAAAACAATCTGTAACTAAAAGATGATTTTCGCGACATCTAATTGCTTTAACGTGACACTTTGCTCCAACACGTTGGTTTCCAACTATTTATGATATTAACTTTTGATAAAGACAAATTAGCTGTCATTACCTATCAAAATTTTAAAACGATGTCACCATTCCCCCAAAATTCTTCATGTTTGTTGTGCATTCGAACAAATTTTTTTTGTCTTAGTCTCATCAATATTATAAAAATTTCTGGCTTGTTCAATTGATCTACGATTAATTTTCCAACTAGTTCTCAACTGTTGCTACGTTTAAATGTTGGCATGATTTTTTAGTGCAAAAGTAAGAAGTCGAGCAACATGTTACATGACATGTGGAGCGACTTGTTACGAGCCGAAGATTAGGAAAGTCTGAAGCTTTCCTATTTCAACGAAGCTTGGAGCAAAAGAAGAAAGGCGCCACGAAGACTTGGAGCGCAAGAGAGTGACGTCGACAAGTCAGGCGACTTCCAGCTGGTAGTTACACATCAGCAAAAGGCGGCAACTCGACTTGCCTGATTTCATCAGGGAGTCAGAACAGGCAAGACGACTTCCAGCTGTCATGGAAGGCGGCAACAACTTGCCTGACTTTCCTGTTCCTGATCCGAGAAGGATTAGGAATGTGAGCTGCTATAAAAAGCCTTTGGCTTCCCATTAGCAGATCATCCGTTCTTGTTCTAACACTACAAGATTTCTCAGAGCTCTTAACCGTGCACCATCGGCGTGTTGAGAGGCTGATGAATATTCATTAGAACGGATCTTTGCTCCGATCAAACATCAAGTTGCGAAGACTAGAGTGTTTGGATCGGTTAGGGTTTTTGTTTGTGATTGAAGATTCACAACTCCGTCCAAGAAGACAACGACACCGAGCATAGGCTTGCTCGAAGGCTGGAATTGAGGGAATCTCAAAGACAGGGGGAGAGGCTCCTGGTCGAGGTGATTCACGGTGAGATCTATAGTAGCTTAGGACAATAGCTTGTGTGATAGCTAGTTGGTGCTTGAAGTTGTACTATTGACTACCTATAGTGAAAAACCTTTCCACTGGCAAAGTGCCCCCAGACGTAGGTGCGGAGTCACCGAACTGGGTAATCATCTCTGGTGTCGTGATTATTATCTGTCCATTACTTTGCTTACGGTTTCCACAAGAAGTCGATACACAAGTTAAAGACTTTGTGTTTGACTTCCTAACTCGGCTACGATTCAGAATTTCAATTGGTATCAGAGGAGGCACCTTAATCTCTTAGGTGATTTTCCTGCAAAATTCTGAGTAGCTAATATGGATTCGAAGGAAGGAGGATCTGTCAATCGTCCACCGGTGCTCGACGGAACAAACTATGGATATTGGAAAGCACGTATGTGTGCCTTCTTGAAGTCCCTCGACATCAAAACCTGGAAGTCTATCATCAATGGATGGGAGGAACCTTACTATGATGATGCTCATGGAAATCAAACTAGCATCAAACCAGAAAAGGAGTGGAGCATGGAAGAAGATGAAGCCGCCCTAGGTAATTCTCGTGCACTCAATGCTATTTTTAATGGAGTAGATAAGAATGTGTTTCGACTCATCAACACATGCACAAGTGCCAAAATTGCCTGGGACACGCTTGATGTTGCTTACGAGGGTACTTCCAAAGTCAAAGAGCAGAAGTTACAGTACCTCACGACTAACTTTGAGGCTCTGACCATGAATGACGACGAGACTATTGCGGAGTTTAATGTGCGCATCAGGGATCTGGCCAATGAATCATATTCACTTGGCAAGCCTATGACCGATGAAAATTTGGTCAGAAAAACGCTGAGAGCTCTAAGTCCCAGATTCAAGATGAAGATCACCGTCATCGAAGAAGTCCATGACTTGAAGACACTGAAGTTTGATGAGCTCATGGGCTCACTAATGACTTTCGAGCTCTCCCTACCTCCTATCGAGAAGAAACATAAAGGTGTGGCTTTCGAAAGTTCTAATCAAAAGCAGAAGAACTCAACGCACTCTGAGTCGGATAGTGACATTGAGGAAACTATCGCCATGCTAGCCAAAAACTACAACAAAGTCATGAAAAGATTTGGCCAGTACCAGGAAGAAAAGTCACCCGAGAAGTCAGAGACAAGCCACAGCACAAGTTTCAGAAGCCCGAAAACACAGCTAACGATGGAGGACGAGGAGAACGATCAGGTAAAGGAGCTCAGTGCTTTGAATGTGAGGGGTATGGATACATGCAGAGAGAATGTCCCAACTTCTTAAAGAAACAGAAGAAGGGATTCAATGCCTCTCTAACTGACGATGAAGATGAGGAAGACAGTGACCTTGAGCATACAAGTAACTATGTTGCTTTCACTTCATCTACAATAGATCAACCAGCTGAAAGCTCAAAGAAGTATGACTCTAATGATGAGCTATCCGATGAGACTCTCAACAACGCTTACAACGAATGGTATGTCAAGTGGCTTGAAGACTCTCAGGTAATCGAAAAACAGAATGCTCTCATTCTTACTCTTAATGAAGACAAGTCAAGACTTCTTGAGACGACTATTGATCTCAAAAAGGAAGTTGCTCGACTAAAAGGCGAGTTAGAGCAGGTCACCAAGTCTGTAAAGATGATGAATCCAAGTACTGACACTATGGACCAAATACTTTCGATCGGGAAACCATCTAGGAATATGGAAGGTCTTGGATATTCGAAAGAAGCCTCATCATCGCACACCATCTTCGTTCCTCAGAAGTCTGTCTCCCAGAAGTCTCGCCAGAAGTCTCCTAACTTCACGGTTGACCAAGCGACCAAAAAGCCTTCTACCCTGGCCGCGTCAAAAACCCAGAACATAAGACATAACTGGGTTTGTCATCACTGTGGACGAAGAGGACATATTCGACCCTTCTGCTATCAGCTATATGGGAAGAGCTTGGTCAAGAAAAGGACCACCATCAAGAATAGCCAACCACGGAAGGAATGGCAAGTCAAAGAGGTCAACTATCCAGCTAACATCGCGTACACCGCTTTAAAGGCCTCAACCAGCAACGATTGGTACTTCGATAGTGGATCCTCTCGACATATGACGGGTAATAGCTCTTTTTTGGTCACTTTAATACCTTGCACAAATAGCTTCGTCACTTTTGGAGATGGAGTAAAAGCGAGAGTACTAGGGAAAGGAAAACTCAATCTTCCCAACTCTCCATGTCTGAAAGAAGCTCTACTAGTAGAAGGCCTCACAGCAAATCTCATCAGCATAAGCCAAATATGCGATTTAAATCTGGATGTCCACTTCACTCGTGACAAGTGCTCGGTCAAAGACGAACAACAGAAGGAAGTCATGACAGGCCAAAGGTGCCTTGACAATTGTTATCTGTG
Source organism: Geranium rotundifolium (assembly GCA_963920655.1). Taxonomy (NCBI): domain Eukaryota; kingdom Viridiplantae; phylum Streptophyta; class Magnoliopsida; order Geraniales; family Geraniaceae; genus Geranium; species Geranium rotundifolium. The sequence goes on from OY987319.1 coordinate 33,249,050, forward strand.
GTCCCCAACAGCCACAACCTTGCCAACCAAGTGCCTTTTGTCCAAAGCTCAAGAGACAAAGCTATGGCATCAAAAACTTGGTCACATCAATTTGAGGAGCATGCAAAAGATTCTCTCTGAAAAGGCGATCATTGGAGTTCCCAACCTCAAGATCATTGAAGGAAAAATCTGTGGAGAATGCCAGATTGGGAAACAGGTCAAGACGTCACACAAGAAGGTACAACATCTTACTACTTCTCGTGTTCTAGAACTTCTTCATGTTGACCTTATGGGACCCATGCAAGTAGAAAGTCTAGGAGGGAAGAAGCACATATTTGTATGTGTAGACGACTTCTCGAGGTACACCTGGGTAGACTTTATTCGAGAAAAGTCAGATACCTTCTCAGTCTTTGAGGCCTTATGTCGAAGAGTTCAACGAGAAAAAGGAGAAGTCATTGGGAAAGTCGTCCGACTTCGGAGCGATCATGGAAAGGAGTTTGAGAACATCAGCTTCGCAAACTTTTGTGATACTGAAGGTATTGCACACGAATTTTCTGCTCCCAACACTCCTCAGCAAAACGGAATCGTTGAAAGGAAGAATCGCACTCTTCAAGAGATGGCAAGGGTTATGATGTTAGCCAAAGACATCCCGCAGCACTTCTGGGCTGAAGCTTTGAATACGGCATGCCATATTCATAATAGAGTGACTCTTCGCCCTAGAACTTCGCTCACTCTTTATGAAATATGGAGGGGGAGAAAGACGAATGTCAAATATTTTCATGTCTTTGGATCGATCTGCTACATACTTGCAGATAGGGAACCTCGACGCAAACTTGATCCTAAGAGCGACGAAGGCATCTTCCTTGGGTACTCCAGAAATAGTCGGGCGTTTCGTGTATTCAACAAATGTGCCCGGACTATCATGGAATCCATTAATGTCGTGACTGATGACAGTAACGAGCAACCTAGTGACGAGGACGAAGAAGTCCTAAATCTCTCAGGAGAAGTCAGACTAGAAGTCGGAGGTGAAGTCAGACCAGAAGTCAGTGGCGACGAGCGCAACAAAGAGTCTAAAGACGAGAGCCCAATCATCCCGGACAAAGAGGCATCTCCTATAATACAGAGAGCTCCATCAAGAATTCAGAAGAATCACCCATCCCAGAATGTGATAGGAGACATCAATGAAGGAGTGCGGACTCGACAAAAGGCATCTCTTGACCACCAAGAGATGATAGGTAACATTTGCTTTATTTCCAAAATTGAGCCAAAGAATATACAAGAGGTCATTAATGATGAGTACTGGGTCTGCGCGATGCAAGAAGAATTGGTTCAGTTTGCAAGGAATGAAGTCTGGGAACTTGTACCCAAACCTGACAATATCAATGTTATCGAGACAAAGTGGATATTCAAAAACAAGTCTGACGAGCAAGGAATCATTACTCGAAACAAAGCGAGACTGGTGGCTCAAGGATACACACAAGTCGAAGGAGTCGATTTTGAAGAAACTTTTGCACCAGTAGCCAGACTGGAAGCCATACGACTTCTTCTCGGCATCGCATGTCATCTGCGTTTCAAACTCTATCAGATGGATGTAAAGAGTGCCTTTCTCAATGGAAATCTGAACGAAGAAGTCTATGTAGCCCAACCAAAGGGATTCGAAGACCATGACTCTCCGCACCATGTCTACAAGCTAAAGAAAGCTCTCTACGGACTCAAACAAGCTCCACGAGCATGGTATGAACGTTTTACCAAATTCCTTGTACATAATGGCTATATTCGAGGGGGAGTAGACAAAACTCTCTTTGTGAAAAAGGAAGGAAAGGACATCATGATTGCTCAAATATATGTCGACGACATTGTATTTGGAGGGAAGTCAGACAAAATGGTGGAACGCTTCGTCTAACACATGCAATCTGAATTTGAGATGAGTATGGTCGGTGAGCTCACATATTTCCTAGGCTTCCAGATCAAGCAGATGTCAGATGGAATATTAATCTCCCAGAGCAAATACGCAAAGAACATTGTCAAAAAGTTCGGGTTAGAAAAGGCTTCGCACAAAAGGACTCCTATTGCCACACATGACAAGTGCACAAAGGACGAGATGGGAGAACCAGTCGATCAAAGTCTTTATCGAAGCATAATAGGAAGTCTCCTCTATCTAACAACAAGTAGACCCGACATTGCTTATTCTGTGGGAGTCTGTGCTAGATATCAAGCCAATCCAAAGGTCAGTTACTTGGCTCATGCAAAGAGGATCATAAGGTACATCTCGGGAACCTCTGAATTGGGTTTGCTATATTCCTTTGATACCTCTCCTACTCTGGTTGGATACTGTGATGCTGACTGGGCGGGAAGCACACCAGATCGAAGAAGCACCTCTGGAGGTTGTTTCTACCTGGGGAACAACCTTGTATCATGGTTCAGCAAAAAGCAAAATTGTATTGCTTTATCTACTGCTGAGTCCGAATATATTGCAGCTGGAAGTAGCTGTACTCAGCTTCTTTGGATGAAACAAATGTTGGCAGAATATGGAGTCAAGCAAGAAGTCATGACTTTGTTCTGTGACAACATTATTGCAATCAACATCTCGAAGAACCCAGTGCAACATAGCAAGACAAAGCATATTGACATCAGGCACCACTTTATTCGAGAACTTGTAGAAGACAAGAAAATAAATCTCGAATACCTACCCACTGAGAAACAAGTCGCAGACATCTTTACAAAGGCGTTAGATGCCAAAAGGTTTGAAAGTCTGAGGTCAACCCTCGGACTTTGCTATCTAGAATAGTCAGAAGTCAAGCAAGAAGAGGAAGAGCTTTTAGTTGATTTTACTCTTCCTCTCGATCAGGACCAAACAGGGTCCACAAAATCAAGCCGGGCCCAAATCCTTTTATCAAAAGCCCGTTAATCTTATTTGAATTTTAAGAATGATTACACTCTGACAATCCACCTATCAGAAATCATTCTGTTCAACTCCCACGCAGAAAAGACTCTGCATCTCCTCCACCATTTGAAATCGCTAGGGTTCCACAAATCAAAATTTCAGCAAAGAATCTGCTCACTCCTTCAAAGAACAAATCCTAGCTAAATGGTTGGTACTCGAAGCGGACGAATACCATCTGCCTCAAAAGCGCTACGAGCAAAAATGAGGGCAAAAGTTATTGCCAAGAAATTATCAGCCTCCAAATCGACGAGAAACAAGCATGGAGTGAGGATCCGAGGAGAAAAAGTCTTAGGGGAAAGTTCGGCAGCACCTCAGGAAGTAACAAGTTCACCCCCAACGATCACATCTGAAGACGCAACTCCCGTCGTTGAGAAGGACGACACTCTAGCCGGTTCTGCGAACATTGAAGAAGAAGCTTCTCTCTCTACTCCGACTCCAACACCAGGTAAATCTGCTATCCTCCCTAACGAAAACACCGAAGATAAAAGCCTGCCTGTAGAGGGTTTAGAAACCCTTGTTCCTGAAGCCCACGACACTAGCACCAAGGACCAATCTAGCCCCTCTAAATCGACACCAGCACCAGAGAAATCTCCTCTAAACGAGGACTTACAGAAAGAAGGAAGTTCCCATGTCCCCCCGAACAGTGATTCAGGGCTTAATGAAAATCCTGAAGCCATTCCAGAAGTCACACAACCTTTAGAAGAAAGTGTCAACATTGAAATCATGGAAAAGAAAGGAGCTGTGCCCAAAAGGGCTGAGAGAAGGAAGATACCAACACGAAGGTTGGTTGATGAAGAAGAAGAACCTCAAATTCCGAGGAGATTGACCCCAAAGAGGAAAGCCACAAAGAAAGGAGAAGCTTCGGCGTCCAAACAGCCGAAGAAGTCAAGAAGGAAGTCACTGACTACTGCAGTAACCTCTGTCCCTGATGAAGAAGAATTTGAAGAAGAAGACACCCTGATTGTGCTACCATAGGTCAAGAAGACATTAGGAGGGCAGAAACTCCCCAAGTATGTACCAAAAGCGCCTACAGACAATATCTCTTTCCACTCTGTAGACAATGCCGTTAAGTGGCAGTATGTCTATCAACGCAAGATCTATCCAGAAAGAGAACTCTCCACAGAAGCACAAGGGATAAACTCGATTGTAGAACTTATCCGAAGAGCAGGCCTGACCAACACCGTCATAAATATTGGGCCATTCTACCCAGCTTTGGTCAAGGAGTTTATTGTCAACCTGTCAAGCGAGTTTGATGAACCTGAAGACGCTGAATACAGAAAGGTGTTTGTTTGGGGAGAATGCTTCGAAATCTCTGCCTCAACCATCAACACCTACCTTGGCAGAGAAGACCCAGACGTCACTCCAGAAGTCCCGCACTTGAAAAAAGTAGCGGTCGAAATAACTGGAGGACGTAAGAAGGGCTGGCCAGTCAAAGACACCATTGCGGCTACCGAGCTTACAGCAAAGTATTCAATTCTCTACCGCATCGATCTGGCTAATTGGGCACCCTCTACGCATGGGTCAAGCATCAAAACCGAGCTGGCGAAACTCATTTACCAAATAGGTACGCAGTCTTCTCTTTATTTTGGCGCTTACGTTATTGAACATCTAGTCAAGCACGCCAAATCATGTGCTATCAAACTTCCGATCGGGTTTCCTTCACTGATTACCGGTATCCTTCTCCAACAATGTCCTCACATTGTTCGAGAATCGGATATTTCGGGCAAGAAGCCACTGCCCCTTGCTATCAACCTCAAGAACTTCGAAGGGAAGTAGTTGAAGGACCTCGGACTTCCTATGGCCAAAGCCTCAGGAGCTGGTTCAAGCTCTCGACCCTCAGGACCAATTGGCACTAGGATGGAGGAAGAATTGGTGGAGATGATCGCTGATCTTGAGAAGTCGATTGCGATGCTCTCAACCCGCAAAGTCGCCTGTGAAGCCCTTCTAGAAGACCTCCGCTCTGCTGCCCCTGCTGAAGAAGATGTTGACGACTCCACGTCGTTTTAGTATTTCTCGGAATTTGCTATGATAAAATCTGTTCCACACACACTTTTAAATCCTCGGGGTTTGTCCGAGTTATTTTCCGCACAATATGACTGTTTATTTTTTTGGATATTTGCTCATGGTTTGAGCTAGATTTGTGCTCATGTTTGAGCTGTTTAGTTTGCTCATGGTGTGAGCTGGTTTCTTTTACCCTGCTGTTTAGTCGAATTTCATTGTAAGATTGCCTTTGGCAATATTGTTAGACAAACAGGGGGAGATAAATGTGATACGACAGAAGTTACGCCAGAAGTCGCACCGAGAAATGTGCATAGAAGTCGCCGCTCCAGAAGCCGCCCAAGAAGTTAAAACTCCAGAAGCTGCTCCAGAAGATACACCAGAAAGACGCACAAGAAGTCGCATCAGAAGTCACATAACTTGCTGTGTGCGTAACTGCCTCAAGGTGACGACGATGTGCCTGCTTGGAGTAAAGAAGTCACATCACTTGCTGTGCTTAACTGCCACAAGATAAATCACTTGCTGTGCGTAAATGCCACAAGATGACGATGGGCTTAAAAAGGTGTTTGCCTAAAATATTGCCAAAGGGGGAGATTGTTGCTACGTTTAAATGTTGGCATGATTTTCTAGTGCAAAAGTAAGAATTCGAGCAACATGTTACACGACATGTGGAGCGACTTGTTACGAGCCGAAAATTAGGAAAGTCTGAAGCTTTCCTATTTCAACGAAGCTTGGAGCAAAAGAAGAAAGGCGCCACGAAAACTTGGAGCGCAAGAGAGTGACGTCGACAAGTCAGGCGACTTCCAGTTGGCAGTTACACGTCAGCAAAAGGCGGCAACTCGACTTGCCTGATTTCATCAGGGAGTCAGAACAGGCAAGACGACTTTCAGCTGTCATGGAAGGCGGCAACAACTTGCCTGACTTTCCTATTCCTGATCCGAGAAGGATTAGGAATGTGAGATGCTATAAAAAGCCCTTGGCTTCCCATTAGCAGATCATCCGTTCTTGTTCTAACACTGCAAGATTTCTCAGAGCTCTTAACCGGGCACCATCGGCGTGTTGAGAGGCTGATGAATATTCATTAGAACGGATCTTTGCTCCGATCAAACATCGAGTCGCGAAGACTAGAGTGTTTGGATCGGTTAGGGTTTTTGTTTGTGATTGAAGATTCACAACTCCGTCCAAGAAGACAACGACACTGAGCATAGGCTTGCTCGAAGGGTGGAATTGAGGGAATCTCAAAGACAGGGGAGAGGCTCCTGGTCGAGGTGATTCACAGTGAGATCTATAGTAGCTTAGGACAATAGCTTGTGTGATAGCTAGTTGGTGCTTGAAGTTGTACTATTGACTACCTATAGTGAAAAACCTTTCCACTAGCAAAGTGCCCCCAGATGTAGGTGTGGAATCACCGAACTGGGTAATCATCTCTGGTGTCGTGATTATTATCTGTCCATTACTTTACTTACGGTTTCCACAAGAAGTCGATACACAAGTTAAAGACTTTGTGTTTGACTTCCTGACTCGGCTACGATTCAGAATTTCATCAACTAATCATTTATAATATTTGATTAATTCTTCAATCCAATTTATTTTTTGATATCTAATTAATTCTTCAATCCGATTTAATTTTCGATTAATCTCCAATTAGTCTCTAGAAAGTACTCTCCACTCGACTAGTACTTAATATTTTTTAGAACATAAAGTCTCATCATCAGTTTGATAGCTCGTTACTTGTTGGCAAGTCATAATCAAAATCTTTATATGGTGATGAACCTAAAAGACTTAATTGTCCAACTCATATTCGATGTTCGTAATTTCTCAATAATTTTCAAATTGATGCATTTTTAATTTTTTCTATCATCGTTTTTTGGTTTATATATAAGATTTTGGGTCGTGGATTGTGTTGATTTCCAATAGATGTGTATATTGAATATTATTTGTGGGAAAATTCAAGTGCATCTTTAGCGACCAGGCATGTATTGATCAATCTGAAAACGTTTTGGTCAACCCCAATAAATATAGCGTTAATAGCGCATTAGTTACCTAGAGTTGCTTGATATTCTGCAGGGGTCCAGTCGCTTTCTGGCTTGATATGAACTACACCTTCATCATCAGTAGTAGTTGGAGCTTCCCATCCGTTTATCACTGATTTCCAAGATTTGTGATCGAGTGTTTTAAGAAACACACTCATACGAGCCTTCCAGTACCCATAGTTTAATCCGTCTAGTACCGGAGGTCTATTGACCGAACCTCCTTCTCTAGAACCTGACATGACTAATGACTAAAATTTGTCAAACAGGAAATCACCTAGCGAGTTAGGTGCATGCTCTGATACCAATTGAAATTCTAGTTAAACACAAGATGTCTATCACTATTTGAAGGTTAAGCGACAGACATTTGTTGGTGCAAAGTCAATAAACAATATAACAAACAAAACGTAGACGACACAGAGGTTTTGTTACCTAGTTCGGTGCAACGTCACCTACGTTTGGGGGCACTTTGCTAGTGAACAAGTTTCACTATAATGTAACCAATCAACACATACAAGCTTCTCACGATTATCACACAAATCTAAGCTCTATGGTATTGTTACTAATGACAACTTAACCTAGGGTCTCCCATTGTCTTCGATCTCATCACTCGATTTCATTCCTCGAACAGACGCCACTGTTCGGATCTCTTTGTCGTTCTTCAACGGTTTTGATGTGGGCCCGCATAGAGTCTCTTGTCAGTGATCCGCCCCCACATTTAGAGCCGGATTGGCTTCATCCCGGGCTTAAAGAGCCCAATTTGTACTACTTTTACGCCCTCGGGTATGTTGGTGTGAATGTGCAGAATACATGTAAAAAAAGGTCAACAAACAGAGCGAGCGCGAGGAGTCGGGAAAGCAAGATAGCAAGAGACAAAGAGGATGCAGTAGTGACGATCGTTACAGTGATCGTTACATTATTTGAATTCGAGATAGTGAACTGCAACGACGGTGTAACGACGGGTGTAACGACACTGTAACGATGACGTAATGATCGTTACAGTGGTGTAACGATCGTTACACCTGCCAGTCGCAAAAGGGACTATTTATTGCAGACTCGACGCGTTTTTGGAGACCTAGAGAAGATTGAAAGAAGCGGCGAGACACTGAGGAGAGGGAGGACGAACTTGATCAAGCATAGGGCAAGTAGGGGCATTCGAGAGAAGCTCTAATCCGCTCAAGGGAGATCAAGGTGCAATCACACAACGCGTAGTAATCCAAGGATCTAGAGGGCATCCATCTTTACTTATTTTCGACCTTTTTGGTTCTATGGTTCTTTGTCTACTCTCTTCATCTTGTTTCTATGATTTATGGGGCTAGCACCATGATTATGGGCTAATTACCCTTAATCATGGGTGCTAGGTCTCAACTATGCTACTTAGAACATTGAAGTTATGAATTAAAGTATTTCATGTATGTTTGATTGACTTGGAGTGTTGCATGTTTGCGATAGTCGTTGGCAAATGATTATTGTTTGATAGAGTCATGTTGTCGAGTCCGAGAGGATCGGCGGGTGACGGACTTGCTTCGAGTCGAAAAGGTTCATGTCTTCGGAACCTTTATCCCATTTATGTATCGCGAAATGCAGGTTCGTGTTATTGATCTATGTGAGAGGGGTGGTAAATATCCCGAGCCTAGGCTAACAGCACACCGAGAGGAGGTGTTAGCGAAAATTGTTGCATAAGGTTCAGCATAATCACGTTTATTAAGTCCATAATTGAGATTTCCTTAGTGACCTAGTGACCTAGCACCCATGGTTCCTCGTCTGAATAGTTTCTATAACCCGTCTTGTACTTACAGTTAAAGTTTACATAAATTAGAAAGGCTTATCAAATTAAAGGTTATCTAAATATCACTGATCACATGATATAAGCTGACATTATAAGTTTGATCTCTGTGGATTCGATCCGGTCTTACCGGTTATCACTTGTAACGACCGTGTACACTTGCGCGTTATCGGGTGCCTGTGGACAACTGTCTACAGGCCCAACAGGTTTGCACAAGACTTCAATCGTGCGATCACAACCCCGAGCAGTCAAGCAATCATTCGAGTAAATATTGATTGAATACAGAAGCTAGTCCAATACCCAGCTTCCCAACACGCTAGTCCAACACGTTTAGGAACCCTGAATATTCTGCACAGAGAGTCAGCTACACTGCACACCTTCTATGGGGAGGTTGACGACCTTTATGTAGAAGATGGACAAAACATCTTTCAGGGTTTCCTAAAAGATCTCGTATAACGCCATCCCGATACGTATTCTCCAAGTTTCCCAAAGCTGATGCGCAGCTAAATCAGATCGAATCATGCTTTGATTAGGAGATCTTCTAAAAAAGGAAATTCCATAAGGTCGTCTCTTGAGATGTTCGGATCTTGATGTTGAGACTTCTGGATAGACATCATTCGTTTCCAGCATCGAGTTTCTTAAGTCGCAACATGTGGATGGACATCTTTCCATCACACAAAATAGCCAATCTCGTAGAAACCACAATGACTAACGTTCAGATAATGAAGATAACAATAATAGAGTTGTACCTCATCGTTCATCTTTTTATAAACCAATTGACGAATCAAATATATATTTCTTGATACAAATGAATTTTGGTACATATTTGATAATACCTTAATGAGTATGTAGGTAGTCTTATCCTTCATAACGTTGTATGCAACATTCATCGCCAATATCAATCTCACCGCACCAAGACAATAGCATGTCGATCTAGCAAGGGCTAATCACTCAAACTTATCTTCTCCATGTTGGGATTTGTGCCCTAGCACAATGTATTTCAATCTAATCTTGTAATAAAGATTATTAGTTGAATAAAAATCGGCATTCATATTACTAAGTGTTGTAGTAATATCTTAAGTATGATTTGATTTGTATCATTGATGTGTCAACACATAATAGTAGATCTACAGATCAGATAAAATCTTACTTAAGCAGTCCCCGATCAGAATAGCTTCATAAGAAGCGATCGGTATGAGGCTAACTCTAAATGATCACGCTCTACTGATCATGGCCAGTAGGGGGCCAGAGTTACGTCATAGTATCATCAGTCAGGGGTAATATAGGACGACCCGAATCATGAGTATGTTACATAGACACAATCATGAACATACTCATATGTCGGATCATGAAATCACATCCTCAGACCGAAGGACCATTGAGGTCAATATGTAATGAGTGACGAGTTTGACTCAGTCTAACGTCTCCTGTAAAAGGGTTACAATAACGGCTGTGATTGGCTCGATCACGAGTTACATAAGTTGACTCAATGGATCGCTGAAGGATTTATCCCTCATACGGACGTGTGAGCAGATATCAGTTTAGGCCACTTGATGAGTACAACTGAAATACAATAGCATGGCCATGCAGACGATACGTAGTATCAGTTATAATTTAGTTAACTCAGAATCAAGAAACAGGACAATAGAACGAGGATGACTTGTCTATGCCTCGTGGTTGTCAAAGATATCAAGAGGATAAAAGGATAGATTCATGAACGACAAGGTTAAGTCGAAATCTCGATAATCACAAGCGTTGGGTAATCATGATGTCTTGCTAGAGGCCACTCATGATGGAAAGGGTAAAATGGTAATTTTACCAGTCCGCCGACGTGTCGTGAGCCTAGAGGGTCACACACTTTAGGTTGAGTAAAACGGATGGAATCATATGGAGGAATCATAAGAGAGACAAAATCCGGTTTTAGATTAAACCGGATTAGACCGATTTCGGTTTAGGATTAAACCGGAATCAAGAACGGTTTAGCAAGACTAATTAGTTATAATCTAATTAAATAGATTTAATTAAATTAGCTAAACTGGGCCTAGCCAGAATGGGCTAAGCCAGAATGGGCTTCTCTACACAATTAATTAAAAGCTTTGGGCTTTAAGCCCTTTAATTAATTGAAAGCCCAATTAAGGTCTATAAAAGGGAAATTTTCAGATCTGAAAATTAAGCAATTAATTTGACAAACCCTAGTCGTCCTCTCTCTCTCTCCCTGCCTAGTTTCGGCCGGCCCCCTCTCCTCCCCGCGTTCCGTCCGTTTTGCTTGCTTCGATCTTCTAGCAAGGTTCGTTGCAAGTATCCCCGGATTGCTCTTCCTGTGTGGACGATCTTTAGAGGTTACTAAATACTATTTAGTAACAAGGAGATTTTGATTCAAGGTAATATTTAATTTTAATCTAGTCTAGATCTCATAATCATGCAAGATCCGTATTTAAACATGGAAACTGAGGTTAATTTCTTGTATGGGCATGAAATTAATTGTCTGGAACCCTCAAATAATTCCTTCACTCCATTGATTTATGGAAAAGGCTCGTGTACCTTTTCTAGTACAAGCAATCCTTTATTGGCATTCAAATTTGTTGATTCGAACTTTACTTTCCTATGCCATTACTCTAACTTACCATGGACATGGTTTTGTTACTAGTTGTTGGGGCAGATAACAACATGAAACAATTCTCTAGCAAAAGTATCAAGCGAAAACAAAAACGATCCCATAAGAACATATTATTTACGTGGTTCAACAATTTGCATGCGTCCACATCCACACTACCCTCTTATTATTTATCTCACAACTCATATATTAATTTTGGGTTACAATTACTTGTATTTATATTGAAAGACTAGGAGAAAATAGCAAAATTATGTATTTCCTAATTCCTTGTAAATTAGTACATCTATTTGAAATCAGTGAACAATAGTAAATCATTACGTAATTCACTCTACTAATATAATTAGGAAAATTAAGGCTTCTCTAAATTAAATAGGAAGTCTGATGCGGTGCGGTCGAGGAAGTTGGTATGCAGAAGTTAGAACAACCGAAATTATCGCAAAGTGTCAGATTTGGACAAAAGACTAGTGTTTTCCGAACAGAAACGGCGGTCTGAGTCAAACTTATGGCTTTGCTATGAAGTACGACGGATTTCGGCCATCAGAGATCATTTGGAGGGTCAAAATTGTGTTTTATAAGTTTCAGGCAGTTTTTTTTATAATTTTTAATAGTTGTTTCCTCTCTTTTCATTTTTTCCTTTCTTTTCCTTTTATCCTTTTTCCTTTCTAGCCTTTTTTCCTTTTTTTCCTTTCTAGCGAATTAAGGTTTTTCTTTTTTTCAATTTGTGTTTCATTATTTAAGCACTCTCGTACGATCTTTGTTATTGAGTTATTTTTGATGAATTAATAAAAATCGAGGTTTTCCTCTATATCTATCATTTTCGGTATTCACAAGAATCAACGAATTTTTGATAAAGAATTCTTCCTAGCCACGTACGATGCATCAGTTGGTATCAGATTCTAGTCGATCCTGAGGTATGCCGCCCCGTAAACAACAATGAGCCGCTCCCCAAGGTACCGATGATGATGAAGCTGAGTTACGACGTGAAAACGCTGAATTTCGACGTGTGAACGAAGATTTGAGGCGGCGGGTTGAATTATTGACCCAACGAATGGACGAATTGCATCGTCGTGATGATGATACTCTCACAGGTGAAAATCCTTTCGTCAGGTTTCGGAATCGTTCACTTGAACGCCCTAGCCATTGGTGGGAACAGGGTTTCAAGGTGGAAATTCCACAATTCGATGGCAGTTTTAAACCAAAGGAGTTCATAGATTGGCTATCACCCCCGATTTATGATGATTATGTTGAACCAGATGCAGATGTAGAAGCTGAAATTGTAGAAGCACAATTGAGTCAACATGAGCATAATATTCGAGGAAAAGATGCTTTGTTAGCAATGGATGAAACTTTTAGTTGTGTCAAATACTTGTTCTTAGCTAATTCATACAACAATGGTTACGCACAGTTTTTGGCGGGCATCGAGAGCTTGCACAATGAAGGCAGGACTGAAAATCTTGCAATAGTAGTCGAAAATTATTGGGAGCCTTATATGTATATTGTTGCCTTGATCAGCAACAAGAACCTAATACCAGCATCGTGTATCAACGATAGAATAATCGAATTCCAAATTTGGGTAATCGATTAAGGGGCATGTACTTTGATAAAGAAAGTGTAGAAATTCAACATAGAACCCGAGATGAAGTGCTACACATTTATGATCCAGCTTGCGAGCAAGGTGGGAGTACTTGATACAAGTGAAAATTCGGTAGGAAGTGCTACAAAGATATGGGATCTCGGGGTGATTCTTCTTCTTCTGAGGATGCTGCAGGTCCAGATTCGAGGTCGAATCTTCTCCATCCAGAAGAGAATGATACGGTGCGGTAGAGGAAGTCGGTATGCAGAAGCTAGAACAACCGAAATTATCACAAAGTGTCAGATTTGGACAAAAGACTAATGTTTTCCGAATAGAAACGGTGGTCTGAGTCAAACTCATGGCTTTTCCATGAAGTACGACGAATTTTGGCCATCAGAGATCATTCGGAGGGTCAAAATTGTGTTTTATAAGTTTCAGGCAATTTTTTATAATTTTTAATAGTTGTTTCCTTTCTTTTCCTTTTTTTCCTTTCTAGCATTTTTTCCTTTTTTTCCTTTCTAGCGAGTTAGGGTTTTTCTTTTTTCAATTTGTGTTTTATTATTTAAGCACTCTCGTACGGTTTTTGTTATTGAGTTATTTTTGATGAATTAATAAAAATCGAGGTTTTCCTCTATATCTATCATCTTCGGTATTCGCAAGAATCAACGAATTTTTGATAAAGAATTCTTCCTAGCCACGTACGCTGTGCAGCGTGATTCGTTGATTCTTTATCAAAATTCGTTGATTCTTGCGAATACCGAAGGTGATAGATTTGAGGGAAATCTCGATTTTTTTATTAACTTTAAAATTAATATCAATAAATTTATAAGAGTGCTTAAATAGGCAAAACCTAGTCAAACCCTAATTGTAGAAAAGGAAATCTAAACTGGAAACAAATTATTAAAATTGTAAAAACTGCATGAAACTTAATAATCTGCGATTTTGACCCCCAAGATGACCTCGGTTGGCCGAAATTCACCAGACTTTATGGCATAGCCATGAGTTGTGCTCAGAACGCCTTTTTCGCCCAGAAAACACTAGTCCTTTGTCAAAATCCGACACTTTCGCGATAACTCCAGGTGTTCTACATTCTGCATACTGACTTCTTCCACCGCACTGCATGATTCTCTCCTGGATGGAGAAGATTCGACCTCGAATCTGGATCCGCAACATCCTCGTCAGAAGAAAAATCACCCCGGGATCCCATATCGTTGTAGCACCTCCTACCAAATTTTCAGATGTACTAGTACTCTCACCTTGTTCGCAAGCTGGACTTTCCTTATCAAAGTACACGCCCCTTGATCGATTACCCAACCTTGGAATTTAAGCCTTCTATCGTTGATACATGATGCTGGTATTAGGTTCTCATTGCTAATTAAGGCAACAATATTCATGTAAGGCTCCCAATAATTTTCTGCTACTCTTGCAAGATTTTCAGTCATACCTTCATCGTACAAGCTCTCGATGTCCTCCAAAAACTGTTCGTAACCATTGTTGTATGAATCAGCTAAGAACAAGTATTTGGCGTAGCATAAAGTTTCATCCCTTGCTAACAAAGCATCTCTTCCTTGAATATTCAGCTAATGTTGACTCAATTGTGCTTCCACAATTTCAACTTCTGCATATGCATCTGGTTCAACATAATCATCATAAATCGGGGGTGATAGTCAATCTACGAACTCCTCTGGTTTAAGATTGCTATCGAATTGTGGAATTTCCACCTTGAAACCCTGTTCCCACCGTTGGTTAGGGCGTTCGGGTGAATGATTCCGGTAACCGGCGAAAGGACGCAATTCATCCATTCGCCGTGTCAATAATTCAACATGCCGCCTCAAATTGTTGTTCTCACGTCGAAATTCAGCTTGATCATCATCAGCACCTTGGGGAGCGGCCCGTTTTTGTCTGAAAGAGATCACCACGGGTTCCAAACGATGAATATCATGCAGCGAACTTTATGTAACCGTGGTGATCATAAAAAGCTAGATCTTAATGTCATTTGAACATGTTATAAACATAATTATAGATCTGATATTTACCTCTTGTAATCGACAAGAACACAAGTGTAGTGTTCTCTCTATCAAGTCCTTACAAGCACCACAATCGAAATGGTTTTTCACTCAATCTTTTGCTAGAAATTTTGAGAGAAAACAAGACAACAATGGAGGAAGAGAGGGAGCTGAAAATCAGCAATGAGGGAGAGAGAAAGGAGGGAGAAGTTGCTGAAAAAATCAAGGATAAAATGAAAATAGATATTATGTGATTTTAATTTGAAATTAAATTGAATTTCAAAATTAAAATTGCATTATCTATCCTTTTATTCTTTCTTATTTGCAATTGTTCCATCTCTTATCTTAAATCCCTAAATGGGCTTTAAGCCCGTTTAACTAAAACCCAAATTAAACCCATTAACTTGAGTTTTAATTTCGGTTTAGTCAAAACGGCTCAATTTCCTCGAATTGATTTCTTCAACCGTCTGGTTAAAACCTTAGGCTAGAAAACTACTGAATTGTTCTCAATTCTCATCCATAATTGTTGTCGTGTATCGTGCTTAATGCGTGTGACCCTCTAGGCTCACGAATAATTGGCAGACTGGTAAAATTACCATTTTACCCTTTCCATCATAAGTGGCCTCTAGCAAGACATTATGATTATCCAATATTCGTGATTATTGATTATTCGACTTAACCTGTTATCGTACATGTCACTGTCCTTTTATCAAACCGATATCCAGATTGATCAATAGGCATAGAATGGTCATCCTAATTTATCAATCACTATTTCTTGATATCTGATATGACTGAAAACTGATAATAAGGTATCACCTGCATGGCCATGCTCTTTCTTCAGTCATACTCATCAAGTGGCCTAAACGGATATCTTTCTCATACCGAAGTATGAGTGATAAATCCCTCAGACGCCTTTCGAGTTCACTAGTGCAATAAATGCCAAAGCCAATCGAAGCCGTTATAGCTACCCTTTTACAGATAACGTTAGACTAGGTCAAACTTAGGTATTCGTTACATAGTGTACATAAAGACTCCTTGGTCTTAGGATATAATGACAAGTTACGATATGTGAGTATCTCATGACTGGATCTATGCAGCATACTCACAGTCGGGTTGTCCGATATCATCGACCTGATGATATCTATGATATAACTCCGGCACATACTTTGCCATGATCAGTAGAGCGTGATCACAAGGAGTTAGTCTCATACTGATCGCTTCAGAAAGAAGCTTAGCTGATTAGGGACTCATCAAATGTAATTCTTTCTGATCTATAGATCTACTATTAGTGGTTACACACATAATGACATAGATCAAATTACATTCGATATATTACTACAACACATTAGTAATATATGCCGATTTATTTATTCGGAAAGATGATAAAACATTACATCTGTAGATCACTTTTATATTGGACTGGGGCATAACTCTAACAATCTCCCACTTGCCCCTGGTTCCAAATTTAAGTTCTGATCTACTTCCATAGACCCTGCATGTTCCTAATGCCTAGGCTAAGGCTGAGCCTCTGTCAAGGGATCGGCCATATTATCATCAGTTGAATAGTGTTTAATTTCCATATCACCTCTATATGTGATAACTCTCACGAGGTGATTCCTGCTGAGTATATGTTTAGATCTGTTGTGGAATCTGGGCTTTTGAGCAATAGCTATGGCACCTGTGTTGTCCCACAACAAGCTTATCGGATCAGATGCTCGCGGCGTTGCATCTAATCCGATTAGAAAGCTTCTAATCCATACGGCCTCTTTAGCTGCTTTTGTTGCAACTATATACTCAGCCTCCGTTGTAGAGTTGGAAATTTTGGCTTGCTTAAAGCTTATCCAGCTGAAAGCGCCACAACTCAACACAAAATATATCCTGACAGAATTTTGAAGTCAACTGGATATGTCTGAAAACTAGCATCGACTTGTCCTTTGACTGCTAGTTCTCTATCTATATCCCCACACACTGGGAATGTATCCTTGATCCTCCTCAAATATTTGAGGATGGCCTTTGACAACAATCCAGTGTAATTGGTCGGGGTTAGATTGGAATCTACTGGTAGAGCTTAGTGCAAACGAGACTACCTGTCTCGTGCATATCCTGGCATACATGATGGATCCGACAGCCGAAGCATAAGGGATCTTACTCATCCTGCTCAGCTTATCAGGAGTACTAGGACTCTATAGCTTGCTGAGCTTCATGCCATGACGCATAGGTATGTATCCTTTCTTAGAATCAAGCATTGAGATCTTCTCAACACTTTACCTATGTACATGTTCTGACTTAGCAACATGTTCTGACTTAAGCCCAAAATCCTTTTGGAATGATCTGTAGAGATCCTGATGCCTACATTAAATGTAGCATCACCTAAGTCCTTCATCGATAAGTACTTCCCCAACCAAGCTTTGGTGGCAAGGTCGGGATGTCATTCCCGATGAATAAATATCAAGAATACAATATTACTCCCACTCGCTTTCTTATGTACGCAAGGCTCACTTTTGTTTTTGATGAAGCCGAGTTCCCTTACAGCTTCATCAAAACGAATGTTCCAACTCCGTGAAGCTTGCTTTAATCCATAAATGGATCTAAGCAGCTTACAAATCTTTCCGGGATTCTCTGGATCAACAAAACCCTCGGACTGTGTCATATACACATTCTCTTTTAAGTTCCTGCTAAGGAAGGGGTTTTGACATCCATATGCCATAACTATGGCTAAAAATAATCCGGATTAAACTGAACATTGCTACTGGTGAAGAAGTGTCATCATAATCCATTTATTGAATTTGACGATAGCCTTTTACAACCATCCTAGCCATATTGGTCTGAGGACTTCCATCCATGTCGGTCTTGATCCTATAGACCCACTCAGAACCGATGGGTTTTATCCCAGGGGTTTGATCCACCAAGCACCAGACTTGATTGTCATACATGGATTTCATTTCCTCACTCATGGCGTTCTGCCATTTTTCGGAGTGTGGACTGGTCAAAGCTTGTCTGAAGGTTTCTGGATCATCCTGATCCATCAATATCAAGTCATTTGCCACAGTGGCTGTGAAGCCATATATGTCTGGAACATGACGAGATCTTTTAGACCTCCTTGAACCATCTGGAATTTCTGTAGGGACTGATTCTTCATCTACGACCATCTGAGGCTCCAGTACTTCTACATCTTGCATAGCAGGCTCCTGAATTGCTTCAGGCTATTCCGTATCCTCTCGAATTTCTTCGAGATGCACGGGACTCCCACTAGCTATTTTGGAAATAAAATATTTCTCCAAAATACCCCTCCTCGAGCAACAAAGACTTTGTACTCGCTGGGTATGTAGAAGTTGTATCTCTTAGTTTCTTAAGGATACCTTACGAAGACACCTTTTTTCGATTTGGATGCATGCATCTCTGCTACCCAAATCTTTTAGGAAAAACATACTAGGATGTTTCCCACACCATATATGACTATAGTCCATTTCTTATTTGGCTACTATGCGAAGGCGCACGCATCCAAATAGAACTGACCATCTCATCCCGCTCCCATCCTAATGAATACTACGCGGAGGCGCACGCATCCACAGTAACGGGAGACGTAATGAGTGTCATATGGTGTACCTTCTGTGACTCTGGTCCAGCTCTTATTTGTCTACTATGCAGAGGCGCACGCATCCAAATAGAACTGATTACCTTATTCAGCTCGCATCCTAATGAATACTACGCGGAAGCACACGCATCCACAGTAATGGGAGACAGAATGACTGTCACAAGGTGTACTATCGTTGTCTTCATCGGAGCCTGATTCAAAATGAATGCGGCCGTTTCCAGAGTCAAGTATTAGTTCAACTCTCTTCTGGCCTGAGTACTCATAGGTCCACATACTTCGGAATGTATTAGACTTAATAAGTCACTCCCCTTTCACATAAACCTGTGAAGGTGCCTTTGTCATTTTGCCCATTAGGCAAGACTTGCATCTTTCAGTTTGAGTGAATTCAAACGGACTTAAAAAGTCCACACTTGTGAAGTGTTGAAATGCGTTTCTCGCTCATTAGGCAAGACTTGCATCTTTCAGTTTGAGTGAATTCAAACAGACTTAAAGTCCACACTTGTGAAGTGTTGAAATGCGTTTCTCGCCTATGTGCCTTAAATGACAATGCCAGATTATAACTTGGTTTAAATCATTAGACTTAAGCCTTTTCTTATTTACATTATAGCAATTAAGCTTACCAACGTAAATATCTGATCCTGAAGACGTGGATACCCACTCTTCTTCACATGATCCTTGTATTGCTTACAATCCCTTATTCCCGTGTCCTGGCTCATTGTAGTGATAGCAGATCTCCTCCAATTTGTCCTTAGAATTCACAGCAGTTTTGGGAGATGCTTGAACCTTTGGACGCTTGGGGTGTCTGATCTGCCCTGCAAGGTGCCCAGGAGCCTTACCCTTACCCAGATCAGCTTTCTTGAAGCTGACCTTCTTGTTGACCATAAGGACCTCCTTGGTCTTGCCCTTGAGGTTCTTTTCAGTGGTCACAAGCATCCCATGAATCTCTGTTAAGGACTTGTCCATGTCATGCATATTGTAATTTACTATGAAATCACTATATGTATCTGGAAGTGACTGCAACATAAAATCAGCAGCCATTTCCACCTGATCATCAAAACCGAGTCTAAATAGATGTTCCTGAAGATATTAAATCTTCGTGACATGGGGACTAACATGGCTCCAGCCTTAAGTTTGCAGGAGTTAAGTTCTATGAAAGTATCATATCTTTCGACACGAGCTTTCTACTTGAGCATTTCTTTGACCTCTGCCTTACAGGTATGAGGGTCATCTGAAACGTTCCTGAACTGCTTTTGCAACTTTGGCATCCTACTGCCCGCCATATTGCATGACTCGTCGATTTGGTTACTAAGGAACTTTGATAAGTATCCTTAGTGCCCTAGCGGCGTTCAGCGGTGGCTCAGCAGGAGGTTCCTTGGTAAGGATATACTACTTGCGTTCATGCTTGAGTACAAGCCTCAAGTTTCTATTCCAATCTGAGTAATTCACGCCCTTGAGTCTGTCCTTAATCTGGACTCTCAGTGCGCTATTACTCCTTTGTGTTGTGTTTGCCTTTTAGTTTTACATGGTAAAATTAATTAAAATTCAAGTTGGAAATAAAGTTACAAAACACTTGTCTGATTCTAACATTAGAATCTGAACCAGGATCCTCTCATACCCTCAATTGAAGTGAACGGAGGCTCACTGCTCCAATTGAGAGCATCAAGGTAGGAATACATCCATTTACAAAACCATGTAATTCCTGGTTAGGGTCTGTACTAAAAGTACACGGCATACCCTATACTGATACCCTAGGTCAGCCTTAGCTGACAATCGTAGACAAGTCTACCAAGCTTGAACTATGGATAGAACTGATGTGGCTACTACGCGGAGGCGCACACACCCACACAGAACTACCCATCTCATCCAGACCTTTTCTCTATGAATGTTACGCGGAGGCGTACCGACATCCATAGGGCCAAAGCCCTTTTGAGTGCCCAAACTTGGATGGTATCACGCTTGACTTGAAATTATTTGCGTTTAAGTGAATTATAAAAGTCTGATTGTATATCGATACAATCTTAATCTTGAATCATCAATAGCAAATTTATGCAAAGATGATCCCTTAGCAGGTTACATGCGAGTCTGATTAAATTCCGATTTCAATCTTTGCATGTGGGTGATAGCAAATCATACATAAACTTGTATATTTAAACTATCATACATTCATACATTCAAATATACAAATGTAACAATAAAATATGCATAGTTAAGCCCATCTTAAGTTCCTAAGAATCTAGCAAAACTGATCCTAAAGACATGGTCTTCAAGATCCAAACTTGCTCCATTCTCGTGAACTCCCACTAGCTTCGAGCCTCCTTCAATCCGAGTCTTCCTCTTGACTTGATTCTTGTGTCGGTCTTTGTGATTACAAATTAAAATAAATAAAATGAAATACAAATCACGACACGCATGCCGTATTTACTACAACCCAAAATTAAGCAACACGCAGGTTGCAAAACCGAAATTAAAATGCAAATCTAATGGGCTTAGCTAGCATCATGTGGAAAACATCAAGTGATCAAAGATCATGTTATCAATCAATATGTTGATCAAATAAATAATTTTTCCAAATTTTATCTTTCTTAAGTGTGGAAAAATTCCGGTTTATCGAAACCGGACGGTTTAATCGATTAATTGAATTTTGGACCGGTTCTCTCTGGTTTATCGAAACCGAACCAAATCTGAAAATTAAATTTTTAGGGTTTCCAAATATCCTCGCGAACCAACCGGTTCGGCTCGAATCTGGTCGAGCCGAACCGGCTCAACCGAAGGTCGCCCGCGGAGGCAACCACGATGGCCCGTGAGGGCTGCCGAGGTCGCCCGCGGGGTTGACCGTGGTCGGCCACGGGAACGACCATAGTAGCCCACGAGGGCAGCCATGGTCGCCCCTAGGGCAGACCGTGGTCGCCCGCGAGGCAACCATGGTGGCCCTCACGGGCTGCCATGGTCGCCCGCAAGGGCAGACCGTGGTCGCCCGCGGTAGCGACCATGGTCGCCCGCGAGGGCTGCCATGGTCGCCCGTAGGCGACCCTCGTCGGCCCATGGTGCTGACCATGGTCTGCCCTATGGCATTCCATGGTCCACCAAGGGACTCGACCTGGTCGGCCATGGCTAAGCCATGGCTAACCCGAAAAACCCCAAAAAAAATTAATTAATTTTCCAATTTCCAAAATCAATCAAATCTGAAAAAAATTTCGATTTACATGCATGCTAATGATGAAGAACACATATAAACATAAAAAATATCAGATTTAAACATATACAAATAAACATAATAACCATGCATCTGATACCACTGAAAGAGATCACCACGGGTTCCAAACGATGAATATCATGCAGCGGACTTTATGTAACCGTGGTGATCATAAAAAGCTAGATCTTAATGCCATTTGAACATGTTATAAACATAATTATGGATATGATATTTACCTCTTGTAATCGACAAGAACACAAGTGTAGTGTTCTCTCTATCAAGTCCACACAAGCACCACAACCAAAATGGTTTTTCACTCAATCTTTTGCTAGAAATTTTGAGAGAAAACAAGACAACAATGGAGGAAGAGAGGGAGCTGAAAATCAGCAATGAGGGAGAGAGAAAGGAGGGAGAAGTTGCTGAAAAAATCAAGGATAAAATGAAAATAGATATTATGTGATTTTAATTTGAAATTAAATTGAATTTCAAAATTAAAATTGCATTATCTATCCTTTAATTCTTTCTTATTTGCATTTGTTCCCTCTCTTAACTTAAATCCCTAATTGGACTTTAAGCCCGTTTAACTAAAACCCAAATTAAACCCATTAACTTGAGTTCTAATTTCGGTTTAGTCAAAACGGCTCAATTTCCTCGAATTGATTTCTTCAACCGTCTGGTTAAAACCTTAGGCCAGAAAACTACTGAATTGTTCTCAATTCTCATCCATAATTGTTGTCATGTATCGTGCTTAATGTGTGTGACCCTCTAGGCTCACGAATAATTGGCAGACTGGTAAAATTACCATTTTACCCTTTCCATCATAAGGGGCCTCTAGCAAGACATTATGATTATCCAATATTCGTGATTATGGATTATTCGACTTAACCTGTTATCGTACATGTCACTGTCCTTTTATCAAACCGATATCCAGATTGATCAATAGGCATAGAATGGTCATCCTAATTTATCAATCACTGTTTCTTGATATCTGAGATGACTGAAAACTGATAATAAGGTATCACCTGCATGGCCATGCTCTTTCTTCAGTCATACTCATCAAGTGGCATAAACAGATATCTTTCTCATACCGAAATATGAGTGATAAATCCCTCAAACGCCTTTCGAGTTCACTAGTGCAATAAATGCTAAAGCCAATCGAAGCCGTTATAGCTACCCTTTTACAGATAACGTTAGACTAGGTCAAACTTAGGTATTCGTTACATAGTGTACACAAAGACTCCTTGGTCTTAGGATATAATGACAAGTTACGATATGTGAGTATCTCATGACTGGATCTATGCAGCATACTCACAATCGGGTTGTCCGATATCATCGACCTGATGATATCTATGATATAACTCCGGCACATACTTTGCCATGATCAGTAGAGCGTGATCACAAGGAGTTAGTCTCATACTGATCGCTTCAGAAAGAAGCTTAGCTGATCAGGGACTCATCAAATGTAATTCTTTCTGATCTATAGATCTACTATTAGTGGTTACACACATAATGACATATATCAAATTACATTCGATATATTACTACAACACATTAGTAATATATGCCGATTTATTTATTCGAAAAGATGATAAAACATTACATCTGTAGATCACTTTTATATTGGACTGGGGCATAACTCTAACATTGTCTACGGGGCGGCATATCTCAGGATCGACTAGAAACTGATACCAACTGATGTTGCGTACGTGGCTAGGAAGAACTCTTTATCAAAGTTCGTTGATTCTTGCGAATACCGAAGGTGATAGATTTGAGGGAAATCTCGATTTTTTTATTAACTTTAAAACTAATAAAAATAAACTTATAAGAGTGCTTAAATAGGCAAAACCTAGACAAACCCTAATTGTAGAAAAGGAAATTTAAATTGGAAACAAATTATTAAAATTGTAAAAACTGACTGAAACTTAATAATCTGCGATTTTGACCCTCAAGATGACCTCGGATGGCCGAAATTTACCGTACTTCATGGTATAATCATGAGTTGTGCTCATAATGCCTTTTCTGCCCAGAAAACAATAGTTCTTTGTCGAAATCCGACACTTTTGTGATAACTCCAGGTGTTCTACATTCTGCATACTGACTTCTTCGACTGCACTGCATCAAAGTCTCCAGTATTCAACAATATATGTATTGTTTACCGTGACTACAAGTACATAAAATTTTGGAACACATACGATGCGTTGATGGTTCCAAAAGGGTTGTGAAAAGATCATGCTAACCTCGAAGTTATGACTTCGAAGATGGCATCGTTCAATAAAAATGGGCTCCAAACACATCATCGAATAATTTTTTTTAGAGAATTTAAAATATAAAAAATAGTAAAAAATCGATAGCCCTTAACTAGACTACTCAGAAAAGCATACTCAATTACCGTCTATTCTCAAATAAGTGCATTACACTAAACTAAACTTTTTGCCCAACTTTGTTAACTTTTTACTTATTTTATTTTTAATTAACTGCAAGAGACTAAAATGGTCTTATATAGTTTTCAAATTTCCAAATTCGTGTCACTTATCCCTCTTAATACCCTTTCAATATTTTTTTTTTTATTTTTCGAGAGAGAAGTATTGATCGCTGCTAAAGAAAAAGGTTAAGAGATGATTGAGTGATATGAACTTGAAATTTTGCAAACTAAATAATACCATTTTAGTCTTTTTTATATTGAATTAAAAATAAAAAAATTAAAGAAGTTGGGAAAAATGAGAAAAAAGAAGAAGGTTCGGGGCATTTTTTAAAAACATTTGTTTAGTGCACTTAGTTGAAAATAGATGTTAAGTATGATTTAGATTACTTTTGCAAAAATTCAATCTGAAAACTAGACTAATTTTTTTTTGTATTATCTTAAAGTGCATATCGAATATTTATCAATGACTTGAAGGAATGATCTTAAGTAACTATAGTGAAATGTCACTTTCATACCCTAATTATTTTTGTCTCTTTTTTAGTACTCTAACAAACTTTTTGTGACAATTCATACTAAAATGCCTAAAATACCACTGATTTAAGAAATCAAAATAAAACTAGTCCAATATGATTTATCAAACTATATTTAAAATAGTTCAAATTTAATTTTATATTTTCGGGCATAATTGCATTCGCATCTTAAGTACAAATCAAATTGAACCAGAGATAAAAAAATTAAACCAATTCAATTTATACTTTCTTACACCAAGGGTAGTTTAGGTGTTTTAGACATTTTAGAGGTAGATTGTCACAAAAAAATTGTTAGGGTAATAAAAAAGAAAGAAAAATAGTTATGGTATGAAGGTGTCATTTCGTTATACTTAGGTGTATCAAAATGTCATTATCCCTTGATTTAACATCTTTCTCACCTAGTTATATTTAACTTTTTTTTACACTGCAGTTGAGCTCATAAATTTTTTTTCTCAAACAACTATAGTTTTAAAAATAAAACAATCAAATTGCACTAACACTATTACATGTGAGCTTATAGTTGATTTTTCTTCGTCCTCTGCCTCTTCCTCATTCTCGGACTAATTTTAAATTCTATTCTACAAATCAAGACCATAAACTGTATCAATTTGAAGTTTCTGAAACTAATTTTGGGATACAAATTCATCTAAGGAGATTGAGGAGAGAGAAAACTCTCTCTTTTGGTGGATTATGATGGCTTTCCCGGCATGGAAATTTCAGGCCATCAAGGTGAATCGAGAACCAAAGACCTTCTTCAATGAATTTGGCAGTAGATCGGCGTTTCTATGTTTCTATGAACCAAAGACCTTCCCTTTTGGGTTGTTTCTATGTTTTTGAAGCATTTGGGTTTTATTGATTTGATTTGGTAGCATCCGAAAATAGAGAAAAAAACATTGTAATTATATGTAATAATAGCACGTGATTATCTGATTTAGAATATATGAATTGCATTTTGATCGCTACAAGAACTACATAATTGAAATCATCAATTGTGTCGGTGACCAATCTTAATACATACTAACAAAATCTTGGTTCATCGCCATGCATCACACGTTATATATATATGAGTACAATGTTTCATACAAAGATCGTGTGGATCATTATCAATTCACAATAAATGCCCTTGTCGGTTCGATTATGTTTGGTCAAAAATGTTTATGCCTGAATTATCAAAAATATATTTAATATAATGTCACATCCATTTAATATTTCCTAGTGTTGTCGCCACCTGAGAACGATATATAGGATCGCTTAACAAAATGCATGGCTATAACTTATAAGCCAATGAAAGGTGATCGAGAGTTGATTGATACCGAAGAATTAAGTGCTTATTACATGATTTTTATCTATTGAAAGTTTGATTTGTGGTGCCGACGTACAAATAATTATTGATTTTTTTTTCTTTCCTGACAACACTTTAAAAGAGTATAATATATATTCTTCTGCCTGTTTTTATAATCATTCCTTAAGTAGTTGTGACCGGAAAGACAATCCGCAACAAGTGTCTGATAAGTTAAGTATTATCGGTTCTTGATATATCGAAAGTATCCATATGGATCTATTATTAAGTTATGATATTTGAAAAGGGTGGATTTTGATTTACTTGAATTACCATGTAATGCTATACATATTAGATGGAGCAAAAATGATATATGTCATATTGCCTAAATGCAATACCATTCAAATAGGTTTAACCAACCAAAAACAATTTGTTCACTCATAATTTTGGAAAAGGTAGAAGGAAAAATTGCAAAAAATTCTTCTTATGATTATAATTATTTGTTTTGTATAAACTTTCCCTTCAGTGTATTTTTGTAAAAATTCCCACTTACTTTTCTTCAAATTTGCACCGTATGTGTAAATGCATGAAAATTAACGGAAGTGTCATTTAAGTGTTGGACGTTTGAGTTACCACGTTAAGGGGTGAGCATGGTCATGAATTAAACCAGACTCTAGACTCCCCGGTTCTTCATTTTAAGAACCGTTACCGTACCCGCGATTCCCGACTCTTGTCCCAGTTTTAGTTCGGTTCAAATTTGATTAGGTTGAGGAATTATCTTTCTCTTAAAAGAGTATTGCCTCTTATGTGAATTTCTAAACCTCTATACGGACACATGAATTTTTCTTAACTATAATTAACATGTGGTGTACTACACATTTTATTTTATTCTTTCAGCGAAAAACATGAATATTATTAAACCACTAATTCGATATCACGTCTTACAGTTGAAGAAACAAATGGTCGGACAGAACCGCACCGCAATCACAACTAGTATCAGTTAAAGCATATCTAATTAGTTTATGAGCCATAGATTTACAAGAGTGACGAGCAAAATAAATAAAAATACATGTCCAAGAAGTGGACAATACGCAACACTTATCGCCAATAATACCTCTAAAGATGTTCAACTCGACCTATTTATCATCATGTAGAGCCACGATCTCCACCTTATACGGATAGAGAAACCCCGTGATCTCGCTCCATAATTCTTTGAACATGGCTCCATGATAACCTCAGAGACCAATCGACTCGAACCAATTAGCATTATGCAGAGCCACGACCTCCACCTCATACAGATGAAGATATCTCGTGATCTTACTACATACCACATTAAACCAGCTACCTCGATAAACCCTACGATCAATATGGGAGTCGCGAATCTTCAGTAATTCAAGTATTTCAAGTTCTTTGTTCTTACTAGGATCAACCCATCTACGTTAGAGAACTTCGGATCCCTCCCAGTACCGAGCCCAATAGAACACCCTAAAAATGTATTGAAGTTTAAGAAAACCAAGACCCACTAGTTCGATATGCTTACATAAAGTTGCTCATCACTCTAGAGAAATCCAATTCCCTCCCAGTATCGAGCCATCCACCGAACAAAATCGCAGCAAGAAAATCGCCAGAATTTTCTTGCCGTACCTCCGATAAGCCATGCCTGAGTCCGTCTACTGTCGCTGCACTGATCTCCACCGAGCTTCTCTGCCCAACCGCCGCTGGCCCCCTCCCGGACCCGTCTCCCCTTGCACATGATATCGAAATAAGATCTCCTCAACTTTACCATTGCAAAGTCACCGTCCCTCCAAATCACAGGCCTGAAACCCGTACTCCAGTCGCCGACTCAACCTATACCTCCGCCTCTAGGCTTCGCTTGCCGACGCGAGTTCTCTCTCTCTCACCCAATTCGATAACCTTCTACGACCCTCGACTTCGCCCCTTCAGTCGCCGGAACACCGACTCCAAATCACACTCTAAACTCTAACCCATGCCGACACTCGATCTCGCCGCAGTCTAGCCGTTGCAACTCCTGACTTCCCTCCTAATCGCAGACCCACATGACCGTAGCTCGACAACTCGTCGAGATAACAAAACTCTAAAAGGAAGGTACTGACCGCGTTTAGTTTGTTTACACATTTTATTCATTGTTAACGTTTTTACTATAAACAAATTTTATAATAAAAAATATTATCAGGTCCAGTTCAAATATTGAATAGACACGAGACTTCCTTTTTTCCCCTAGTAATATTTATATTGGCTAAATTTAAATAATTTTTTTTCCAAAAATGCTATTTTTATAGGCTGCTAAGCAATATGCTACTAAATAGGGTTTAATTTGAACATTATCTTAGCTTAGTATTGCTGGTATTCTTATTACACAATATACTATGATGTGTTTTGCGATCTTTGAACCACACTAACACTTTTGTTCAGTAAATTTTTGAGCTCTTTACGAGAGCACTTTTACTTTTTGCTTTGTTTTCAATTGGTGGAGGTAAGCTTTAGCTTTCAATAGTGTCAAAATATACAAAAACGGCATCTGAGCTTGAAGCCCAGTCTCTTGAGCTTCAAGCTGAACAGCTTCTTCGTAAAGATAAAGACCGGCCTCTTCCTTTTGAAGCTCTTGAAGCCCACTCTCTTCATCTTGAGGATCTTCAAGATCTTGAAACTATTGAAGCTCAGCCTCATCTTCTTCATCTTGAAGCTCATCCTCTTCGTCTTCAAGCTCATCCTCTCCGATATCGATACAATTAAATAAAACTAATCAAGGGCTCCATACTCTAGGAGCCCAAACTATGTGATTGAATCAAGTAAAAGAGTTTGTCATCTCCGAAACAAATATCCCATCGTTGTGTTCTAGTCTAGGGTTAGTGTCACAATTGTTACCTAGGAGATTCAGATATCACTTAACAATTTGAGATAAAGGATCTTGTCATGCACTATCACTTAACAAAAATGGCACTATATTCTCGTCGTTGGGTTCAACCGGACATCACACAATAAGTACAACTTCTACGATATGTTGTATAGAATCGATGTTATTACACGAACAAGTCATGTCATGCATTATCTCATTTCTGTTGAGAATATAAAGTCCCACATTAAAAAAATATGAGATCAAAGGGTTGTGTATAAAAGAAAAATATCAAACTCAACTAATATTTTGAGCTTTTAGTTGTGGAGCCCGGTCCGATATGTACAACCCAGTTTTACATGGTATCAGAGTAGACTGATTTGGGCTTATGTTGGTGGGTTCCCCGTGCCTACTCCCCCCTGTGGACTCTGGCCCATGCAGAAGTCTAGTTCTGATATGGACCACGGTAGACAAGGCTACACGTGAGGAAGGGAAATAAGGGAATAAGCCCGCGTGCAAAAAGACACGTCCTACTATGGCCCATGTGACGAGGAGTGAGTTGATAAAAGAAGGCTCACGTGTAAAATACATGTGAGGGGAGTGTTGAGAATATAAATTTCTACATTGAAAGAATATGAGATCAAAGGGTTGTACATAAAGTAAATGGTCAAACCTAACTAATAGCTTGAGCTTTTAGTTGTGGAGCCCGGTGACACCCGTGATTTCGTTGTTGTCCACAACCAAGCCTTAGAAGGGAGGGCGTGATCGTTGTTCGTTAAGTAATTTGTAACCAGCTAATATCCGGGTCGATTCCACAGGGATCAAACGAGGGTCCGTACTCAGATGAATTAGATTTGACTTGCGGAAATTGAAATAGGAACTAAGTCCGAATGTTGGTTTTGTATGGTATCAGTCAATTAATTAAAAACATAAAGTCATCAATAGCGAGAAATGTTGGGTTTTTTAAATCAATATAAACTAGCAACCATGGGTGCTAGACCGACGGCTCAATGTCAATCCTAGTTCAGATAAGCAATCAATACATATTCAAAGAATTGACCTATACGATAAATATGTGAATCGTTTCTCGACGTTGCCTGACACCTAATATTGAAGTAACTACCCTATCGGGATTTTTATAGTCAATTCACTATAGCACTTCACACAACAATTTTGATTCCATCAACTGAAGCCAGGAGACTGATCCCTCAAATCTACTTAGTTCAATTATCCACTAACGCTCTCGAGCTTAGCTTCAAACCTAGGATATGACTATGATTTAGAAAATTTCACAATCACAGTTTATGCATAAATTAGATTCAATTCTCAAGCAATAAGTATCAATAAACATTCAAACTAGTGTCAACAATAAGTGTCATGAGTCTAGCACCCATGATTTAGGGTTTTAGACCCTCATCATGGTGCAAAATACACAAAACAAAATCTGAAATTGAAGAATAAGGAGAAGGAAACAAGCAAACTCTAGGCACTAAGTCCCGGATCGGATGCTTGTGTCTTCGATCTTCTCTTCCAAATCTCGCACCGGTGCTAGTGTTCTTGATCTCAAGTGATGGGAGGTAGAATAAGGCTCTGAAACTTCTCTGGATACTCAAAAGTAGGTCTGAAACTCGTCAAAAATCGGACCCCCAATCTGAAATTGGGTTTGGCTTTTATAATATTCTGCAGATTTTAGGGGGGTGTCGATCGACACCATGTCGACACCTTGTCGTCATCTCGTCGACGAAAGTCACTGTAAGTTTCCAATAAAGCGTGTCGATCTTGTGACGATCAACACCTTCATCGTCATCTATAAGTGTCGATCAACACCTCTTCTTTTCCAATCTCTTGTTCTTTTGCTCCTTGTCCCGAAACCTTCCGTTTTGCCCGGTTTATCCCCCAAATCACTTGCATCCTGCACACTATACCGAACATACTCGAAGGTGTAAAAGTAGCATATATGGGGCTTTTTATGCCCAATACAAGGAACAATTAAGCACTAAATTTGAGAAATAAGGTGTCGAAATAGATTCTGAAAAGCCCACATCACCTGACCCGATATGTACAATTCAGTTTTACAATTCCAGTTGCTACTAATCTCCCAAAAGTATACGGTTTTATTATCACTTTCTTAAGTGAAAGCTAGCAAGTTTTAGTAGTATCATGTACACTAATATTACAATATATAGCAAAAACACACTTGCAACGTCTTTTCCAAAATCTTTTGCATTCTTCTCATAAAACGCAATAAATTTAGTTATCCATCTAGTGCACTCATTCGACATTTTCTCGGTAAATATTCAACTCTAATCAATTTTCTAATCATGTCAAAATTACAAACATCTATATATAACGATCAATACAAATAAAATAATTTATAACTAGTGTTACATACGCAACCAAGACACAAGGACGATATCATATGATAATAATACACAAAGTTGCTTTCATGTCGAATTAAAACTGCTGCAGATTTAAAATATTACGCACTTTATAGATTTTACTTATATGGATACGAGAAAGATACTAAGTTTAGCTCCACTAAATCTAATCTTTTGTTATAGTTTTGAAAACATATCAACTAAAATTAAAATACAACAAAATTGCGCAGCACTTTTAGGTTATATATAATACTAATCATACGTTTTTAAAACTTCTCATATAATATTTGTACGGTCTCATTTCGACTTAGGTTTGTATTTAAGAAGTCAACACATAATCACGTTTTAGCGATTTTGATAATAATAAAATTTTGATATCTTAGTATATTATATATTCTCTCGCCACTATGCGTCACACATTATGAGTTAAAAAATTGATTCGAAGATCGGGCATATTGTGACAAATGTCAATAAATACCCTTGTCGGATCGAACATGTAATAAGGTCAAAAGAGTGAACGTACAAGTCTTACATAAGTGGGTATTTTGTCACATCACAGTTCTATAATTTGTAATATATTATTGGGCGAAGCAGTACCTGAGCAACTTTACTAGATTTTATAATTGGAAGAAATAGGGACCACATGCCTCAAATCAAACCCAATAAACGACAATGGAGACTGAAATAGACATAGTTTTTCAGAGATCGATCTCCAAACACGTGTATGTATGGCTATCCAACCAAATTGCAAGCATCGACATGTAAGATATTTTCATCGTTGATATTGACACTCATATTTGTCCAAATTAATTCCAACAATTTTATCAAAATTTAAAACACCACAATTATTTCAAAACATGTGTATATCGATTAGAATGGAAAATTTTGATCATTAATGCCACTGCCTAGTACCCATTATTTTTCTATATTGCACGTTATAACGGTAAAATTTCATTTAGTTGCAACCGTCAATCAGTAAGTTAACTTTAATGTAAAGTGTCAATAATATTTTTATATTAAAAATGTCAACAAAAAAATGTATTATCACATAAATAATAAAATACTGATTTCAAAATTATTTTTTTAAAAAAAGATTTTTTTCAAAATAATAAAAACCACTTTTAACAATTTTTTTTTAACTTTTTTAAAAATATTCAAAACAGTTTTTTATTATTTATTTCATAAAAAAATTTTTTTAAAGTATTAAATAGTGCAGCAGAATTGGTCCATTGCTATTGTGTGTCTTCCTTTAATATCATAAGGAGTGATTTTTACATGAATTACCTACTAAGTGTATTTATATATATGTATGATAAATATCGCTTAGATATAATTTTCTCATAGTTAATATTAAAGTCCAACGCTAAAAAAGTTATGATCTATTATAATCACATTCTAACAAGTATCTTGAGACTTCTGGTTATAATAATTTTGAACTTTTTAAATGAATTGCATGCCAAATTTAGATCAAATTGTATCCTCCGGACAAAGCGCAGTGGGTGTTTCGGAGGTAACCACCTACGCACACCTTGGTAAGATATTCTTAAGTTACTGCGTGAAGAATCGATGTTGTCCAAACATAAGGGACATGCCATATAGCCTTTAGTGGTCATGCCACCCAATATTCCCATACCCGGAAAGTCACTGATTGTCCACATCACAACAGCCCGCATTATGAACGGCTCTTTCTTGGGAGCATCCCACGTGACAACTCCGTGCGTCCGCAATTGTTTCAACTCATTAATCAATGGACGCATAAAGTTATTCAAACATTTTCCAGGTGATTTTGGACCTGATACCAACATGGTGAGGATGTTATACTCCTTTCGTATAGTCATCGAGGGCGGAAAATTCAACGGGTCACCAACTATAGGCCACAAACTGTAACTCGCAGCATTAGGCCCATATGGAGAAAACTCGTCGGATGACAAGGCCAGCCGCACGTTTCAGGCTTCATCCGAAAATTGAGGATATTTCTTGTCAAACTGAATCCAATCAGCACCGTCCGATAGATGTACTAATACGTCATCGTCCTCCTTCTCCCGCTCACCCAGCCATCGCATCCACTCAGCCGTCTCTTCTGCAAGATGTAACCGTTGAAGTCGAGGAGTTAATGGGAAGTACCACAACGTCTTCTTCGGAACTAATTTTTTTCCTTCCATAGTAAACCGTGGTTGTTTAAAAACTTCACATTTGTCCAGAGCGGAGAACTCTTTGTAATACAAAGTGCATCCGTACAAACATGCGTCGTATTTCACGTGTGGCATTTCGATAACCTTCATTATCTTTTTCGCAGCTGCGTAGCTAGATGGAAACGAATTAGGTTGTGGTAACATACGACATTGCTCTTTCGCGACCTGGGTAAAAGCCGCGTCTGACATCCTGGTGCTCTGTTTGATACACAACATCCTTAACATCGCTTCCAAAGAAGTATCCTCACTAGTGACAGCGCTTGTGGTTTTGTACAACGGCTGTTGTGACTCCGTCACCAACCGGTTGTACGCCGGCATCTTCGCTTTAGCAAGTCCGGCCTCGACTTCGGTCACCGAACTTATCTCCAATTGTGGGTCCTCGTCCTCGTCCTCATCCTCTTCGTTCTCGCCTCCATCTTTTCCAATCCTTACATCTCTAGATGGATCTACATCATTCACGAACTGATGCACCAGATCGACGTACCCTGGAGTGTGCGCCGACGTCGAACAAGGGGGATTATGCGAACTTGCCGGAAACTCATATCTATATTTCGGCTCGAACTAGGCCCTCTAGTTTCGCCGTGATGGATCCACACATTGTACGATGTAAGAAAACCTTTCTTCAATACATGATCGCAAATGGTGTCCATATCGTGCCAAGAATAATTACAACATCTAGTGCACGAACACTTGAAACGTCCCACGCCATCTGTTTGCGCGTTCCGTCTCGCAAATTTGACGAAACTGCTTAATCCGTTCATCCACTCCTCACTCATCTTACGGGATGTTATCCACCCACGATCTATTCTATATATTATACAAATAACTACGGTTAATAATCAATATTAACTCACTATATATATCAACTATAACAACAATTAAAGTTTAAGAGAATTGGGAGAAAAATGTGGGAAGAATGGGAGGAGGTTCTGTTAACATTTATACATTGATTTTGTAACGGCGTATGCAGGTAAATACGCCGTTACTAATTAACGGTAACACAACGGCAGAACAATAACATAACAGGAAGATTTTGTAACGGCGTATTTACCTACATACACCGTTACAAATTAGGCAGAGTAACGGCGTACGCAATAGTATACACCGTTACTAATTGTAACGACGTATACTATTGCGTACACCGTTACTAATATATTTGTAACGGCGTATGTATTATATATACGCCGTTATTGATGAAAAATCTAATAGTGGTCTTCCTTTAATACCGTAAGGGGTGATTGTTACATGAATTACCTACTAAGTGTATTTATATATATGTATGATAAACATCGATTAGATATAATTTTCTCATAATTAATCTTAAAGTCCTACGCTAAATAAGTTATGATCTATTATAATCACATTCTAACAAGTATCTATCTATAGACTCTCATCTATAATAACTTTGAACTTTTTAAATGAATTGCATGCCAAATTTAGATCAAATTGTATCCTCTATTCTATACACTATATTTTTTGTCAAAGACATATTACCCACCATTCAAATTTGATTTTTTAGGTGAGCCAACCCTTAACAGTTACAAAACATATGTGCCCATATCCATTTTTGGTTTAGCATCTTGATCTTTATGGTGCACTCAAATTTAACAATTTAAAACAAACAAGTTCATATTCATTTTAGATGAACTAAAATTTAACAGTCAAAACAAACGTGTGATATCTATTTTTGGTTCATAGATATGACTCATAACTCCACCACTGGCTATATTATTTATGGAATTGGCTAAAAAAAGGTTGGTAGCAAAGTTTAACTCCACTTAGATCTATTCTTTTTGTTAGAGTTTTCTAAAATAGGGCCAACAAAATCACAAGAGACTTTTAGGTTTTAATTAGTTATGCATATTTAGCACATCCCATGAGCTTATATACACTCAAGTTGAAAATTAGGTACACCTAATTTAGAGGTGCATTATTAGTAGTGTGGCCTACGTATTAAAGACGAGCCCTACATTGGTAGGTATAGTAGTTGTGTGTGCAACAAATATATATTTGCATGTGTTGTAGGTTAAGGAGAGCACATAACGAGTCCTAAGTTGAGAAAAATACCTGAAAATATATTACTCGATATTGTTGTGATGGCTCCTACTTTTGAGACTAACTACGTTGTCGAGGGAACATTTTCAGGTAAAGACGATGTCATTCCCGTCATTGATTACTCCAAACTCATGTCCGGCGATCCCGATCAACGGGACGAGGCTGTCCGCCAGCTTGGCGTTGCATGCTCCGACTACGGCTATTTTACGGTACGCAAAGTGTGATTATTGTCTTAGATCGACTTCATATTATAATTAGGGCACGTTAATCATATATATTATGTCGGGTGTTTAACTTGACGCTTGCTTGCATGCATGTAGATTGTTTTTATTTTGTTCGGTGTGCTCAATCTTAGTTCTCTGGGTTTTTTTCTTGAGTTGCAACTCACATTTCTAATGGTGATGTCAACACGTACACAATCGGGCCTACTTCATCACTTGTCCTCGTCGTCACGTGCGTGCATAACCTTCTACATGTGGTTGCAACAGTTGAAAAGTTTTCGCACATATAGTATTGAAAATAAACTCATAACTGAAAAATATCTAAACATAAACGTGTGAATATGGTCATTGTAAATCATGAAATAAGAAAGTCACCTTCTTAATCGTGGGGTTCAAAACTTTATATATATATATATAACTTAATTTATCTAGAAAGTTGACATGATATTTAATATTTGGAGATATTATATATTGAAATTTGTGAACTCGTGTTTATTACTTAAATTTGCATAGTAATGTTTTTCATTCATTGTCAACTTCTGTACTCTACAGTCCATATACCTTGTATATGATATGCATTGCTCAAGTATAAACTCATATCAGAAAGTACAAAATAATCACTAATTAAGAAAATTGCTTTCTAGCTAGAATTAATAAGTCGAAAACAAAATACAGGTCAAAATATATTATTACACTAATCCATGTACATGTGTTTGGCATGCAAGGTTGCAAATCATGGAGTGGCGGAGGAGTTGATCAAAGGGATCACAAATGGGTTTTTCTCGTTCTTCGATCTGCCGGAGAAGGTGAAGATGGTTTATGATACCAATGATGCTGCCGATGCCATCCGTTTGGGGATAGTCGAGAACGAAGTGAGCAGGCAGTTCATCACTTGTTCTTCGCATCCCACCTTCCACTGCCCTTCCGACGTTCCAAAATTGTCGTAAGTACTTATATTGGAGTCTTAAATATAAAAGTGTGAGCTTCGCTTCTTATTATTTTCCATCTTTCGTGCTTTGACCGCAGCGAGATGATGAAGGAGTATAGTAGGCAGGCCAGAGAGGTGACACTAGGGTTGCTTGGAGGAATTTCCGAGGCACTAGGGCTCCACAAAACCTTCATAGAGAAGGCGATGAAGATGGAAGATGGATACGACCGATATTCTGCGAACGACTACCCGTCGCGCATGAAATCGGACAAGCCACTCGGGCAGTTCGCGCATACGGATCCGGCGTTATTGATCCTCCTCGTGCAAAATGTTAGTGGTGGTCTTCAAATGGAGCATCACGGCTCGTGGGTCAATGCTAGTCTGCCACCAAACTCTTTGATTGCTAATATTGCCGATCAACTTGAGGTAATATTTGCAATCTTTATGGTCTGAAATTACAATCATGTTTTGCTTTACCTTTTCAAATCAAAACAAGAATCAATAAAAGCGTTAATTCGATCCACGAGCAAACGGGATTGATACAAATTTTATTTTCAAATGATTTTATGCCTAGTAATATAGGTTTGAATGTATTATTTTGACACTTTTAAAAGATGTTTTATGATTTTTTTTTGTTAAAAATATAGATTTATTATAAAGATGTTAAATATGTGTGACTAAATTTGAACTACACGTCAATTTCATAATTTGAAAATTGTCTGATCGTAACTTATGTGGTCTGAATCACAAGTTAAGTTTTTGTCCACGGTTTTAAAAGTAACGAAAATGATTGGTTCACTTTCTGGTTTTAGCTGCCCTATACACATGAGTGAACCAAAACAAAATACACACTAGTGATATTTTTTGCTTGGAAAATCGTTTTCAAAACTCCTATAATTTTCATTACTTTTAAAAATTTGTGATTTCTAACAGTTGACTGATTCATATAACTCATGTTAGTGCTAATTATGTAACCTATAAATAATTTGAGCATAAGTGCAAGAGTTTTGAAGATTCTCAAACTCTTACATGAATTTTTTTTCTCTCTGAACTCTTTAACATACAAACTAATTTCATTTGGTGTTTTTTAGTGTTCTTTCTCTTCCATACCAGGAAAACATGACATTGTTTTTGTTATAATGTAGATTCTAACCAACGGCAAGTACAAGAGTAAGGTCCATCGAGTGGTGGTGAACAATGAAGTAAGGAGGTTTACCTTACCTCTATTTGTCGGACCCGCCCTTGACGTAGTTGTAAAGCCCGCGCCCGAATTCATAGACAAAGCTCATCCACCCGCGTATCGTGGGATGACTTATAGAGAATACCTCGAATTCAAAGATTGCCACCTAATTGATGGAAAATCATATCTGAATCAGATTCGTATCTAGAGATGATTGAGCTCTATATGTGTGATAATTTCTATTACTAAACTTGTCCGTTAATAAATTCTCCATATGCGTGTTCGCTTGAGAACACTTAAATAATTCATATTTTACGTTACATAAATATCTATTGTATCATAAGTGGCGAAGGAAAGAATTGAATAGGGTAGTGTGTTGGACGAGTCTGTTGCCACCCTTTTTTATTAGAAAGTGAGAAAAAAAAGACTACTCTTGTTGTATACCTATTATTCTTGTTGGGTCTTCATATGAGACCATATAAATATATAAAAAAATGTTATGTGGTCAGTATTTCAATCTATCAAGTTGTGTGATAATGATATAAGATTATTTTGTTTTAAGATATGTGTCTTTGAATTAATTGATTATGTATGATATATTTATGAAAATAACTAAAGAGCAGAGAACTAAACGAATAATTAAAAGATAATTTTTATTCAGAAAAGTCATGCAATAGCATTTATTTTCTAGATTTAGGAAGAGACATATACTTAATAATTAATGAACAAGAGGATAATTTATTAGAGAAAAGAACAGTTTACTACACCTAATTATAATTCATTCTCACTTTATTATTCAAACTTTTTCTAATCTTTTTTAGATATTCTAACTTTCATTTTATTCTATTCTTTTAGTGATGTTAAAATCCTACAATCAAAATCATATAAAATGATAAATTTATTCCAACTTTTCGTTAAATTTTTTAATGGGATAATCTTAGCTAATTTGATACAATTCTTACATAACTACACCTAATTTTTTTTCTTCTGAAAACCACGCTGACTTTGATTAATATCACCTAGCTACATGTCGTTTGTTTTCCTAGTTTAAGACAACACGTGAGGCCCAATATATTCATTAATACCAAAATTTCCTTTATGAAACTCTCATTTTAAGAAGAAAAAAAATGCAAGTTGTTGTGTACAAATTGAACAAGATAAGGAGAAGAAGTCGACTCGCGATGGAGGATGGTCTGAAGTGCAATTGCGGCGTATGTGCTCCAATTCGGACGTCTTGGACGAACAGGAACCCAAGTCGGCGATTTGTAGGGTGCGGCTTCTTCAGAGTAGGTATTTCTAAAACTATAGCTGAAGGTAAGTGATAGATGTGGAGTGTAGGGTTCGATTTACCCTTAATTGTAGGCTTTTCCATTTTATGAGATTATTCCTAATTGATATGTTAAAAAACTCCAATTATGGAATTTTTTTTTGGTTAATATGAATATAGGGTTTAGTGTTCAATTTGTAAGTGGGTTTGAAATTTGGGTTCTGTAAAATTAGGGTCTAATATGATGTGAAATTCATATTTGTTTATTGAATTGCAGAGTAATTTCAAATGAGTAAATTTCGAGACAAGTTCATTTGATAAGAGAATTTTAGCGGGTCTGTTTGGAAAAAAACAGAAGCATGGAAGATACTATTGAAACTGTTGGTGAAGAAAAATCTTTGCTCCAAGCAAAATTGGAAGAAAGTAGAAGGCAAGTAAAGAATAAGAACAAACAATTATATATTTGTGTAATTGTCATAGTTATGATGTTGATGAACATTTGTAGTATGTAGTTATTGATGGTAGTATAAGTTGTTTAGTTGAATTTGTAAAGTATTTATGATGAATTTTGTGATAAAATAAAACTGTTTAACTCATGTTATGAAGTGCACTGTCTTGAAGTAATGAATGTGTTTGAACACTTTAGTGGAAATAATAGATGAGTTTGATACATATTGTGTTGAAGTAACATATAATGTATGTATGAAGTTGTTTGAGTTGTGTTATGAATTTGTCTTGAGTTAATATAAGACATTTAACTTGCTAATGGATAAAGACATATAAAGATATACATTAAGCTTATTGCTTTATTGTATATGGATGAAGTTCATAATACTGAAAGTTGAAATATGATAAGTAGTCATACTCATCACTACCAACACAACAATCTACAAACAAAATTAACATCTACTATTCGAAAATAGAATAACTAAATCATGTTAACAAAAAAATTAAAAATCAATATAAAACAGTAAAGTGCATTGAAATAACCATCCTATTCAGTCAACCAAAATAAACTGTAAAACCCACACAAGTCTACATAACTTGTTTACAAAAAGTTTTCAAAAGTAAATAGTAAAGTGAAAAAAAATCATGATTATACTTCAAGCTATCTAAAAGCGTGCTAAAGTTCAAAAGACATCGTTGATGTGCACACTACATATGTCACTTGCTCAGGGCGGAATGCACGAATTTCCATCACTTTAGTAGGTCCGTTGGGAGCACCCCAACACCAGAATATACAATCATCTTCTGCGCACATGATACCGACCATTGTGGATTGGTTTCTAGCAAACTCGTAGCAAAATCCCAGTTTTGCTGCATAATTCTTGAAAACGTACTTGCATACATTATGGAGTATTAATACATGTTAGGTGATTAGAGTTTCAAAATATACCTATACAATTTGTTTAAAAAAATTAAATACCTTAATACTTTGGCATCCTGAAATGCAGAGTATAGTTCAATTTCAGGTAGTGGCTTCATTTTATATTCTATCTCCCAAGTCTTCTGTCGAATACTTTATTTTTTTCACATTACACTAATTTCCATCAATTGTTCACTATTCTCGATAAACTTCTTAACTTTTACATCATCAATTTCACTATCACTTGCTTCTTCAACTTGTGCATTGGGTTTCATTTTCTAAATTCGTTGTAGTGCTGCAGGTAATGGAACTTCAAGTTGTTCTGGACCGGGTTCATCTCCAACAGCTTGTCTGGTATTCAGTTATTGGTCTCCATCAACTTCCCAGGTATTCAATGGCTCATTTTCAACAACTTCGTTGTCCTTCAGTTTGTTCTCCAAGATGCTCGTTGACAACCCTCTCCCAATCCCCATCGAATTTCACGCCTTTAAGCCACTTTGGATATTATGTATGAGTTCCTTCATGTTAGACATTTTCGTTTAAATCATCTTCCACTTCAGCAAAGTCAACATATTCTTCTTCTTCTTCTTCTTCTTCTTCTTCTTCTTCTTCTTCTTCTTCTTCAGCTTCTGTTTTGCTTAATTCCATGATGTCAACCACCTCCAACGTCTTTCCGTCCTTCATATGTAGCCCTGTCGATTCGTAACCAGT
The DNA here is from genome assembly GCA_963920655.1 of Geranium rotundifolium. Classification (NCBI taxonomy): domain Eukaryota; kingdom Viridiplantae; phylum Streptophyta; class Magnoliopsida; order Geraniales; family Geraniaceae; genus Geranium; species Geranium rotundifolium. The sequence goes on from OY987319.1 coordinate 33,290,151, forward strand.
TTGCTTCAAATCATATTCAGTAATACTTGTTATTACATTACGTTTGATTTTTTTCTCCTCTCAACAACACGGATTGCATCATAGCTTGAACTTCCTCCAACTTTCACTGGTGCCTCCATATCGACTATGTATATTGGTACATTACAGTTGAGCTCATAGTGCTTCAATGCTTTCTTCAACATCTCCTTAGTATCACTTTTCTCCAGTTGAAATGTCAGGTACTTCCTAGAATACATCTTGATATTGGGTTGATATCCTAGTTCTGCTACAATGCTCCTCCACTTGAAAATCGAGCAAGCATCTTCATCAACAAAAAACATCTAAACTGTCCCGCCTTTATAAATGTATAGATTATCCATACCATTGTTGTAGCTCCCCCGTGACTAACTTCTAATGTCCTCTTCATAGGTTGAGTATTCTGTCGAAGACACAATGTTCACCATCTTCCTGCATGTCAAAATGAACATTATTCATTGCCTCGATCAATTGCTGGAAAGTAATTAACACAAAAACAATCTTCAAATTGTTTTAAGCAAGGAAATTGAAAGAGAAATGAAAGAAAATAAATTCACATGCAATATTCATCACACTAAATCGAACAAACACAAAAAAAATCCTCAAACGTGAAATAAACCAATAATTAAAACCTGGTCAAAATTAAACAAACACACAAAATTCAATATGCAATGTTCATCATCCTAAAAACCAAACACATAAACCAATAAACCCTAATAAAATCCCACAAACCCTAAACAAAAATTTATTTCAAAAAACCCCAAAAATATTTTCATATTTGCTACACGAAACCCTAATCGAAACATTACTTCCTTCCTTTATCAAAAAGGTCGAAGAACCCATGAACCCTATTCTAATTTGAAATCATAAACCCCAAAAAATTGAAAATTTCAGTATTGAAAACCTACTAGAATCAGTAATTCACTTTCTCCATGTTCGTGCGTTTTCGTCAACTGCAATCCCTTTCGTATTACTCTCGCTCTTCTCTTGTGCGTCTTTGAGTTCAGAAGCTGGCAAATGAAGGGTCCAGCTCATTTCAACGATTATAAGTTGTCGCTCGTAAGGGTAAATGTGTCCTTTCAACACCAACTAAACGGAAAAGCTCAAAAAAACGGCATGTAGCTTGGTGATATTATCTAAAGTCAGCGTGATTTTCAAAAGAAAAAATATGTTATGTATAGTTATCTAAGAATGGTGTCAAACTAGCAATAACTTGCTGAGATTATCGCTTTATCAATTTATGTTATTAAGACAAGTGAGTTGTCTCTCGTTAAGGACTCCAACAAAACTCCCTACAGTTGGAGTTCAATGGAGTCAAGCACAGTGAAAAAATAAAACTTCAACTTTGAATTAGTTACTAGATCCATGCAATTTCGTTAATAAATTAAAAATCTATTACCTCTATAGTTACTGGCTTTACACATGTCACTTTTGAGAGAGATGCAGATCGAGACGCTTTGAACCTCATAGAGTTTGACGTGTCCTATCAAACCTTTTTGGGCTTGTAGTATATCTGCAGATTCTGTATACACTTGTTGATCCAACTGTGATTCCATTCTTGTTACAATGTTGTTATATGGTTCTTGAATTTCTTCAAAATGTATTATACCCATACTGGTTTCTTAGTAAAGAAATTCATTTTTTCAAAATTACACTATTTCAAGTAACAAACATTATTTATCTTGAGCATTATAAAAATAATCTTACAAACATGCATTTGTCAGATTTTAGAGCTAATTTTTCTGATGTGATACGATTCTCGTAAGATTCATATCCTCAAATCTTGAAAAGACAAACTGGATCCTTTCCATTTTATATATGATATTGTGTATTTTCTACTGCCTTTAATGGAACTCTAGTAACGTGCAAATCCTCCTCTTCGAAACACCATTCCATTGTGAGGTTCCAAGAGGAGTTAGTTGAGAATAGTTCCATACTCTTTTAAATTATCCATAAATTCTTGAGTTAAATATTAACAACCTCGATTAGATCTTCGTGCCTTAACATTATTATCAAGTTGATTTTGTACTTCACTCTTGAATTTTTGAACCTTTCAAAACATTGACATTGTGCGCATGCGCGCATGAGTGTGTGTGCATGATTTGAAATAAATGTATGAAAATAAATTGCGACTTAATTATAGATGTTCAAATCAAAGGCGTGCTTCATATTTTTAGAAGCTAATTTATGCAGGTAGATCAATTATATTGTATATGGTAATTGTAGTAAATAGTAGTTAGAAAAGAGAAAATTTTGTTAAATGTAGGTTGACGACCGACCTCTGACTATAGAACATTTTTCTGTTATTTTAAATTTCATTTTTGTTTATTTTAACCAGTTGTAATTTTGGTATTTTAGGGTTATGTTTTCCCCAACTGATAATTAGGGTACTAAAAAGAGAAGAAAACAAGTTAGGGTATCAAAGTATAAAAAATATATAGTCAATTGTAGTAAAATGTCATTTTCCCTAAATTTAATTGTAAAATTAAAATTAGAGGTAATTCCATATTAGTACCCCAACTTTGCCTCATTTTCAAATAAGTACCTCAAGTTTGAAAAGTTTTTTTGCCGGTACCCCAAGTTTAATTAGTTCCAGATAAGTACATAATCTGTTAAATCTAACATAATTGGAATGTGAAAAGACTAAAATGCCCCTAATGCTTATGATTTGAAATTTGACCGGCCTGACCAGTTTAAATCCAGTCAAATCAATTCAATTTAACCGGTTTAATTATTAATAATTAAAATAATAATTATTTTTAATAATTAAAATCCCAATTCTGGTCTTTTCACATCCCAATTATGTTAAATTTAACAGCTAATTAAACTTGGGGTACCGACAAAAAACTTTTTTAACTTGGGGTACTGATTTGAAAATGAAGTAAACTTGGGGTACTGACATTGAATTACCCCTTAAAATTATCAACATTGAGTCATGTATTTTTTAAAAATTGTAACGGTCACGTACATGTGTTTGCCACTGAAAGGGATTTATACTATGTAGTCACTAACAAGGACAATATTTTCGTCGATGTTAACACGTCATTGTTACGACGCATTCGTTAATTAATATTGAACTGATTTTTTAAGAAATCAAAATGTATAAAAGAATTTATAATAATGAATCAAAATCTTATCAAATTAAAATAGTGAACACAAGTATCTCTCATATCCATACAAATAAGATTACAATGTTTATTGTTTTCACTATTGGAGTTAGTAAGCACCAACCTTTGGAGCTTCAACATACCCACCCGGTTTCAAATCCAAGCAGAGGCTAATTCTTAAATAACTTTATTGAATACATATTTATTTTGAAAAAAAAATCTATAAATCTCAGTAAAAAATTCAAAAGTATGTGAAAGTGCTAGTGGGAATAATTGCCTAGCAAGATAGGAGCCAATCCATGAGATGAAGAGACACCTCTTGAAATAGCAAAAGAGCCCCAAAAGTGAAGAGAAAGATGGGCCTACCAAATGGGATCAACCTTCAATGGTCACAAAGAATCTAGATCTCAACTTTACCAGACCCACTCCACTCCACTCTATGTCTTTTCATCATCAATTCCATGGCCTCATTCATGTCACTCAAAAACCATCAATATGAATATGACTAGGAAGTGGTCCAAAAAGGAGTGATTGTCTTATAGCTTCATGGCTTCTATATATACGGTAAGTTTTTTGAATATAGAAAAAATATATTGCATCAAAATTTAAAACTTAAATATGAATATTACTAGTGACACGCAATATGACATAAGTTTGTACAATTAAACAATTTACTTCGGTGTAAAAGACCTACAAATCCCTTCACATCAAACCCAACCAAACCCACCTTCCTATACCATTGTAGAATCCTGACAATAGGCGAAGAGAACGAGCTCGTGCCTTATAGGGCACTAAGAAGACGGTACAAAAAAACTATAAGAGTAATTCATGAATTTTCGTCGGGTCTTGAGTTTGTGTATGTAAACATGAAGGGTTTTAGTGTGAATATATTACGGAGGGAAAACTCCACGTAACTTCTTTAAACTTTTCTAACTTTTAAAGTCTTTATGTACGTCCCCATGGACTTACCTGACGTTTCACTTCACCCACTCCGTTAGCTTTTTTTGAAAATTTTGTTAATTTTATTAAAATGACAGAAATACCCATGCATTGAAAAAATAAAAAAATATTTATCCTTTTCTTACAACATTTTTAAATAAATAATAAAAACTTATTTTAGTATAAATAAATAAATAAATAAATAAATATATATATATATATATAGTCAAAAACGGTTTTAAACAACGTTTTTTAGTTTTATAATAATAAAATCAGTTTTTTATTATTTATTATATAAATATATTTTTGAAATATATTTTTAAATTTTTTTAAAATACAGTGATTTTTCGTCATTTCTAAAAAAAGGTTAATGAATTGATGTGAAGTGAAATGCTAGGTAAGTTTCGGAAGTATATAAACGACTTTAAAAATGAAGGAATTTAAGTAAGAAAAAGAGAAATTTTAAGGTAGGCACGTGGAGTTTTCCTTATTACTAAAACCCCAGCATATAGTAACCCAACAACCATAGCCGAACATAAATGAGACCAAATAAAAAATTTAATTTCAAGCTCTTGATGTTTCATAAGTTTTATCATATATTTAGGCAATTAATCGCGTACAAATGCTTTATTTACATACACATGTACGAATAAAGCTTAGTCATACAATTCGATGATATGCAATTCACATTGATTATAAATTTGGATGGCACGCTTCGTAAATAATACCATTCGGGTGCCCAAACATACGTTGAATAAATAAAACTGGGGCCTCTATTATAATTTTGTAAGCTGACGTAATCGTATCAATTCAAAATTCATTCAATATCCCTCGATTCGCGGCACAAAATCTACTTTCCCTTGTTACGGTTCTCACAACCTAATCTCCTTTGATTTTACCTGCCGATCTGCTTCAATGGCACCAACTAAGCAGAAGTTGCAACGGATCCTCAATTTATCGACCACTTAAAAGCAAGGTCAGAAGTGCTGATTGTTTGAACATTTTATTTATTTATTTATTTTTATTTCCATGATTCGATTGAATGGCCATGGAATAATGGCGATTTCTCTCTGAACGATGTTATGGCACCACAGTTATAATTTCTCACGTCTTGATCTATATTTGTTTGATTTGCACGCCTTCTCCGTTTATCTTTGTTTTGATCTGCATGTGTCGATTCAATGTTCATGGAACATATTGATGACTTTCTGAACTATCTTAGGGCACCACAGTTCTGGTCTTGCATGTCTTGATTTGTGATTTTATCAATATGTAATTGCTATGAAATCGGATTTTTATCAATTTTATATGCCACTTAATTAGTGATTGAGTATGTAATTGCTACTATAATGCAGGATGAACCATTTGAGATGTGTTAGATCATTAACACGATGATGGGTTAGGTACAATACTGTGTCCACTAAACACTGAAATCAATTGCCTTTGTCTATGCTTAAGTTTTTTCCATGCTTCCATGATATTTCGACATTATTCCATACTTCCATTACAACATTATTCCATAATATAATTGTCAGCTGTCCCATTTGTCTTTTATTCCATCGTTACATATGAATTTCATCCCATATTTCCATTTTGCAATTGAAATAATATTTCATTCAATAATATCACTTGCACTGTTTCATGGTTGTAGTGTGTTAGATATTTAACATGATGATGGGTTAGGTTCGATTCCATTATATCCAAAACATGATTCCATTTCAGATGACATGTTCTATTTGTCTATTGTATGGTAGTCATAGTGTATGAATGGAATAATAAAATTATGTGAATTTGTTCAAAATGTAATAAAAAAAATTATTTAATCGATTTATGAATGAAATGGAATCATGGAATTACCATTTGCACATGAGATTATGTGCAAATTCCATAATTTCATTTGCACATAATTCCATTTCATTCATAAGTCGATTCAAATGACTTATTAATTCCATTTTTCACAAATTCACATAATTCCATTACTCGATTTTGTACTTATTTTCATGTCTCATTAAGTAGTAGAGTTGCTTAATTTTTGGTAATAATTTTCTGATATTTATTTTTAATTTAAATTCCTAAAATCGTGCTAATTTATTTCTCAATTTTCTATTTTAATGCATTTCATTGATTATCAGAATCAAATGCAATGACCATCATACCATTTTAATTGATTTAATAAATTTTAATTAATGAAATCATAGTAGAAGCTGGACCTTTAATTGATTACATGAAATGAATGTAATTTATTCTTATATTTGTATTCAATCAACCATTTGTAGGGAAGTGCATTCCTCATATTTATTACTAATATGCCATTATATAATTTAAAATTTTGTTTTGATGTAATTGAATAATTTATAATTTGATCATTCATTTAGATGTTTAATGTATGAATTCACAATAACTGTCTCATTTATAACAAGAAGGTCAAATAAGGTAGTTAATATGTAACTTTGTATTAATATAGTTGTTAATTTATGACTTTGAATTAAAATATGGGTTTTGATTGGTTGCAAATATTGAATTTTGTTACAAATTTTCAATCATGTTTAAGCTGTAGATCTTAGAAAACATGTTCAGGATTCACGCGCTTATTCAAGTGGCAAGTCAATATAATTATCGGTACTTTTAGGGACAACGATGTATTTTTCCATGATCAAAAGGGTAGCATAGTAATTTAATATTTGATTCGACTTGTTTAAATATTAATTTCGACGAGATTTTAGCTAATCATCTATATCTTAGCTCCAATCAACACCTCGATCAAATCCACTAAATCCTTTTTTTTCAGGAAACATGATTCCGTCGGTATTCTCGGTGAAACCCTAGAAGAGCTCGAGATCTGTCTCATTCTTCCCTATTTATATATCGTGGTTTGTTAGAAGCAAATCACTAGGATTCAAGTATAACACTCACTCCGATTGACATAGTTGAACGAGATGTCTTCATCTGGTCGTTGTTCCCAAAGGATCTCAAACAACCCCAAGAAGAGGAAATTCGACAAGATTCACCATTTGTGAATCGTGGTTTTAATATGTTATTATTAGTATATCTATTGTTATATATCATTCTTTTCCATTATTTTTATCATGGATTTTGTTGTTGCATTGTTATGGGTTCGAAAGAACTCCATAATGACGCTTTCGCCCCCATAATTTTAGGTTTTGTATCTTGATTTGAGCTTAAATGTAAGTATTATGATATTGTGATGTTGCGAGACCTTTTGTGGCATGTGCAGGGCATTAGCGGGAATTAAGCCCTAAACTTTGGTGGTCGAGTCGAGAGGAATGGAGAATGAAAAGAGGGACTATAGTACCTCTCCGCTGGAGCCTCCGAACCAGAGTCCAGAGTGGAGGCACCCTCTTCCGTTTTCCTCTCCAGAGTGGAATGACCAGAGGAGTGAGCTCCTAAGAGCCCATCATATGGAGACTCCGGACCAGAGGGAAAAGTGGAGGCTCTTCCTGCGATTCGCCATCCGGAAGCGGAGGCAGTCCCAGAAACAGTTAGGAGCCTTCGATGGAGCCTCTGGAGCGGAGTTCGAAGTAGAGGCCATCAGATTTTTGAACTATTTGAGTCTCACATCCTCATTTTCAGGGGAATGACACTTTTGGAGCTTTGACTTTTCACTTTGGGCAATTCTGTGGAGTTCGTGGACGATTGTGGAACCTAGAAGTGGAGATTGGAGCTTGAATATCATTGAGGAGGGAGCTAGACCTTGAAGAAGAAGTCACCACACCTTCCATGAGCCTTTCCTCTCTATCACTTTTACTTGTCCTTTTGTAACTTTTGAGTTTCTTTGTAATTTGGCTAAAACTTTCATGGCTTTTGGTTATTTTTTGTTACTTTTGCTACACTTTTCTTGGTTCAACCATGGCTGTGGGCTAACTTCCTCAACCATGGACACTTGACTCTATTGGCATGCTTCGAAATAGAATTGGGGTATTAGTTTTAGGAATTATTGTTGTTGATTGCATGAATGTTTGCTCTTGCTATGAAATTTCCATGATTTAGCTAGTTGTGTGCAATTATACAAGTTGAGAACCAATTCCGAGAGTATAGGTCTTGATCGAACTAATATTCATCGCGAGGTGCGCCATATAATCTATAATTGTCGGGACTAATGCGGTGAGAGTAGCAATTTACCTCAAGAGAGAGCAGGGATCAACGTCTCATTAGGTTAAATTCAATATCGAGAGATGATTTTAACATCGCAAGGCATAGATTAGTCACATAACCACTAGAATTAATACTAAATCTTGAGATGTTATGTGTGCTAATAAGTCGAGTGTCTGTGGTCACCCAAAGTAAAGAGCAAAAGACTTTTTGTTGAGTAAGAGACTTGTAAAATAAGAAAACATACAAAAAGAAATAACTGTTACATCTGCATTCCACTACTTTCTGAACACTAAATCACGCTATAAACATTACTGTGCCCTTTGTTGATCCCCGAGGAAAACGATTAGGGTTTGATTGCTTCCCTATACTACTTGTGCTAATTTTTTTTCGTGAGAACGACACGTTTCAGTTCTATAAGTTGCGAAAGAAAACTATAATGACGCTTTTGCTCCCATAATTTTAGGTTTTGTATCTTGATTTGAGCTTAAATGTGAGTATTAGGAACTTGTGATGCTGCAAGACCTTTTGTGGCATGTGCAAGGCATTAGCTGGAATTAAGCCCTAAACCTGGGTGGTCGAGTCGAGAGGAATGGAGAATGAAAATATGGACTATAGTGCCTCTCCGCTGGAGCCTCCGGACTTGAGTCCAGAGCGGACGTACCCTTTTCTGTTTTCCCCTCCGGAGGGGAACGACTAGAGGAGTAAGCTTGATGCATCGTACGTGGCTAGGTAGAACTCTTTATCAAATTTCGTTGATTCGTAAGAATAACGAAGATGATAGATCATTAGGGAAACCTCGATTTTTTATTAAACTTCAAAACTGAATAACAAATACGTATAACAGTGCTTAAAAACCCAAAACCTAAACTGCAAAAAAGGAAATCATAAATTTATTGGAAAGAGAAAAGGACTTATTAGAAATTGCAAGGAGTGCCTAAACTTATAAAATTGCAATTCTGACCCTCCAGATGACCTCGGATGGCCGAAATCCATCGTACATCGTGGCAAAACCATGTGTTTTGCTCCGAGCACCGATTCTGCCCGGAAAACACTAGTCTTTTGTCAAAATCTAACACTTCTGCACAAACTTCGGGTGCTCTATCTTCTGCATTAACGCCGAAATCCATCGTACATCATGGCGAAGTCATGAGTTTTGCTTAGAACACTGTTTCTGCCCGGAAAACACTAATCTTTTATCGAAATCTGACACTTCTGCACTAACTTCGGGTGCTCTAACTTCTGCATAAAGGCCGACATCCATCGTACATCATGGCGAAGCTATGAGTTTTGCTCATAACACCGTTTCTGCCCGAAAAATACTAGTCTTTTGTCAAAATCTGACACTTACACACTAATTTTTGGTGCTCTAGCTTCTGGCATGAAGGACTCCTCAAATTGCACCGCATGAAAGCTCTTGATAGCCCCTCTGATGGAGACTTCAGACCGGAGGGGAAAGTAGAGGCTCATCCTCCGATTCACCATCTGGAAGCGAAGGCAGTCCCAAAAACAGTTAGGAGCCTTCGATGGAGCCTCCGGAGCGGAGGCCTTCGGGTTTTCAAACTATTTGAGTCTCACATCCTCATTTTCAGGGGGAGGACACTTTTGGAGCTTTGACTTTTTACTTTGGGCGATTTTGTGGAGTTCGTGGACGCTTGTGGATCCTAGAACTGGAGATTGGAGCTTGAAGATCATTGGAGAGGGAGCTACCACACCTTCCATGAGCCTTTCCCCTCTCTCTCTCTCTTACTTGTTCTTTTGTAGCTTTTGGATTTTGAGTTTCTTTGTAATTTTGCTGGAACTTTCATGGCTTTTGGTTACTTTTGCTACACTTTTCTTGGTTTAGCCATGGTTGAGGGCTAAATTCCTCAACCATGGACACTTGACTCTATTGGCTTGCTTTGAAATAAAATTGAGGTATTAGGTTTAGGAATTATTGATGTTGATTGCATGAATGTTTGCTCTTGCTATGAAATTTCCATGATTTAGCTAGTAGTGTGCAATTATACAAGTTGAAACCAATCCCGAGAGGATAGGTCTTGATCGAATTAATATTTATCGAAAGGTGCGCCTTGTAATCTATAATTGTTGGGGTTAATGCGGTGAGAGTAGCAATTTTCCTCGAGAGAGAGAGAGATGAGTTTAACATCGTAATAGATTAGTCACATTACCACTAGAATTAATACTAAATCCTGAGATATTATGTGTGCTAGTAAGTCGAGTGTCTGTGGTCACCCAAAGTAAAGAGCAAGAGACTATTTGTTGAGTAAGAGATTTGTGAAGTAAGAAAACATACAAAATAGATAATTGTTACATTTGCATTCCACTACTTTCCGAACACTAAATCACGCTATAAACACAACTGTGTCCTTTGTTAATCCATAAGGAAAATGAATGGGGTTTGATTGCTTCCCTATATTACTTGTGCTAATTCGTGTCGCGAGAACGACACGTTTCGGCTCTACAAGTTGGTGTCGTTGCCGGGGATTAATCGGCGATGGTTTTGTTTTGTTTTGACTTGTGATTTGGTTTTAAATTGTGTTTGATACGTTCGTTTGTTTGTAGGTACCAATATTTTTATATTTTTGATCCTCGGTGGAATTTTGACCTTTGTAGGTATTGGAGCATATTTGGAGCGAGTTCGCAGCGATAGCCGAGATGACCTGCAACATAAGCAACTAGAGAAATCAAGAATGTCACGATCGTGACAACCAAGAAGTCAAGTCCAGGAGATTTTTCACGATCACCCACCCGGTCGTGGCAAATCGGCGTTCTAACAGCAAAAAGGCAATGTCACGACGATGTCACCATCGTGGCATGTTTGTGACAAGAAGAGGAAAAAGAAAGCCGTCAAGATTGTGACACGGTGGAGAGACGATCGGGACTCGAGAAGAAGAGGGTGTCACGATCGTGACAACCCATGTCCCGATTGTGACACATGCGCCATTTTGATGGCAATTCAAAAATAGGTGTCACGATCGTGGCAAGAGGAGTCGCGATCGTGACAAAATCGCGAACCTGCTATTTGAAGAGCAGCAACCCTAACTTTCAGAAGACACAGTTACACACAATCAAATTTTGAGAGGGTTTTGGCTTCCTAGATTTTTCTAGAGAGAAAGGGCTCCAAAGCCTTCCCTATTTTGGTGCTCCAAGGGAGGGTTTCCACCACCACCACCACCATGGAAAGAAGAAGATGAGGCAAGAGACTACTTGGAGAAGCTAGATTGGAGAGTTTTAAACTTCCCAACACCTATGTCTTTGGGTTTGACTTTGTAATTTCATGCCTTTTCTTGAATATAGTTGTTTATTGTAGATGAATGCTTGAGCACCATAATTTGGGGCTAAAAACCCTAGGTCATGGGAGCTAAACCTTTATTTTGATTTAAGCTTTGATATTTAAGATTTATTAATTAATTGTTGCATAACTAAATTGTGTTCTACTTTGCTATGTATGCTTGAGTATGCAATCTTGTGATTATTAGTGAGAGCTTGTTATTGCTTGCATGTTTATTCTTGTTTTAGCTCATGAACTTGTCTGAGAGTAAGGCTTGTGAGCGGATATAGGTAGAATCGAGGTGTCGGTGCTTGGCACCCATAACTTGGACCAAAAATTTTTGGGCATTCAAGTCGTCGAGGAGTTAGTCGTAACATCCCCCCGATAGGGTAGCTAACTCCAACACATTGCCTTCACCAATGCCAAGATACGGTGACGGTATTTGAACATAGGTCCAATTTACATGTGACAAATTGATTGGAATTGATGAGTGGATGTCTTGTAAGTGAATGAGGTTTGATATGTATGCATTTTTGGTTGAAATCTACTTTGTGCTTCATGTCGTATGCTAACTTTGATGACTTAGCATATGATCTTTTATCGTGGATCGACTCCGAGAGGAGCTTGCTACGGTTGACATAGGTAAATTCAGGGGATCGACTCGTATAGCATTTTCCCTTGGACCAAGTATTGTTGGGCATTCAAACCATCGAGGAGTTAGTAGTAACATCTCGAGAGGGTCACTAACTTTGACACGTTTCCTTCATCAATGTTGAGAGACGGTGACGGTATTTGAGCATATGATAGACGACCGCGTTCTGATGCGCGTTAGTCAAGGAAGTTAGTGACGACACATACTCTCTTTGAGGTTAATTAGAGAATTCCTCTTCTATTCAAGACTTGTGATCCTCGTATGACCTTGAATTGTGTCTGATTGTTCCTTCTATAGGTCGATGCGTTTAATTTGGAGATTTGGCATATTTTGTTCATTCCCAAGACTTTGTAGAGTCTTAAGTGTACGTACCACACTAGGGCGTTTTACATACGTGTAATGTAGCTTGAGGCCTAGCAAGGGTCTTAAGTGTGGTGGCGAGTTTTTTTGAGTCTAGGGCCTAGTCCGGCCTTAATTGAGTCTTTTATTTTTAATCGTTTTTATGATTCTAAGAATTTTGGTAGTGGCTCTTGTATTCTTGCATGTTAGGCAAGAGTCACTTGCATGCTAAAAATGATATTTTTGATATGTGGGCAATGATTAGTGTTTGTTTGAGCAAGGGTAGTTTTCAAGGATGATATTGCCATGGATGTGTTGGTAGGATTGTTTATGATTAGCTATGTGTGGGTCGAGAAGTTTTATGAATGTTTTCGTGTGAAATTGATATGAATTGTTTTGATCTACCCTTGTTATCACCCAATGCACATATAGTAGTCATGTATCCTACCTAGGTGTTGAGAGTCCTTTTGATGATGTCGATCGTTTAGAACTGACAATCTTATGAAACGATATGTAGATCAAAATGATTACAAGAGCCACCTATTTATAGGATAAAAGGGTACATTAGAGTTATGTCATAACCGGGCCAATTGGGCTTTTATATCTACATGGGCCTATACATATTAGATTGACACCCCCCTCAAATTGATGTCGGTTGATCAACCAACATTAATTTTTCACCAAGAAACTAATGTCATTGACGAGAGAGAGCTTTATTGAAGATATATGCCAACTGAAGGTTTGATGGAACATGCGGAAGAGACAACAGTCACGAATTATAATCATCGCGGATGAAGTGACAGTCTACTTTGATATGCTTGGTGCGCTCATGATATACAAGATTCGCCATGATATGAATGACACTGGTATTATCAATATGGAGAGAAGTAGCTCCAGGAGATAAGAATCCCAATTCTGATAATAATCCACGCAACCAAATGATCTCTGAACATGCTTGAGACATAGCCCGATACTCAGCTTCCGTAGAGGATTTGGAGACACGATCTTGCTTTTTACACTTCCAAGAAATCATAGCAGGGACCAAAAATAAACACCAACCAGTTGTAGAACGTCGAGTGTCCGCACAACCAGCATAGTCTGCATCAATATACGCCGAAAGTTGGAGTGAGGTGTTGAAGGGAAAATAAATTCCCTTAGTGACAATACCCAACAGGTAGCGCAGAATATGACACACAATGGCCAAATGTAGATGTCGAGGAGACTGGAAAAACTGACTAACTTGTTGAACCGCAAAGGACAAATCTGGTCGACTAATCGTGAGATAGACTAAGCTACCCACCAATTGACGATACACAATCAGGTTAGGGAGGAGATCACCCTGCTCTTTGCATAATTTGATGTTCAACTCTATATGGGTGTCAACTGGTGAACTACAACAAATACCGGGTAAGTCAAGTAGATCGTTGACATATTTCGCTCGATTCAAAAAAATTCCTGTTGAGCCTATGTGAACCTCTAGACCCATAAAGTATGTGAGAGGCCTAAGATCCTTCATATGAAACGAGTTATGGATATGAAGCTTTAACTGGGCAATTAATTCAGTGTATGTAACTGTGATAACAATGTCATCCACATATACCAAAAGAATGACAATCTCCTCAGAGGAATGTTGAAGAAACATAGAGGTGTCATGCTTGCTTGTTTGGAAGGAGAAATCTTGTAAAGCAGAAGGAAACTTCTCATACCATACACGGGGAGCCTGTTTCAATCCATAGAGAGATCACCGGAGTTGACAGACCTTAGAGGCCGGGTTATAAAATAATCCTTGTGGTGCCCTCATGTATATGGTTTCCCTTAAATCTCCATGCAAGAATGCGTTTTGGACATCCATTTGGCTCAAAATCCATCTCTGGGAAGCAAAAATGGCCAGAACAGTCCGAACCGTAATCATCTTTGCCACATGAGCAAATGTCTCCTCATAATTGACTACGTACTTCTGCTTGTTACCCAAGGCTACTAATCTAGCCTTGTACCGCTCAATGCTCCCATCAGCTCGAACTTTAACTTAGTATACCCATTTGCAACCGAGTGGGGTAACACTAGGGGGACATGTGACAATGTCCCAAGTGTGGTTCAATTCGAGTGCACTTAGTTCCTCTTGCATAGCCTGAGCTCAACAATCAATTTGGGCCGCCTTGGTATACCCTTAGGGAATCTCAGCAGAGGATAAGGTAGAAGCTAGAGCAGAAGTAGAGGAGGAGAACTCATACCGATATGGAGGGACAGATTGTCGTGTATATCGACGAAGAGGAACAAATGTATCTGCATGGAGGTCACAACTGTCTACTAGACCTCCATATCCTCCCTGTCCTCGAAAATGACATATGAACCAAGATATATCGAAGGGGGCGTGGTAGCATCAGGAACACGTCTCGTGTAAACCACTCCAGGTCTAAATCTGACATGGGTGGAAGGGACAATGAGAGCAGATGACACATGAGAATTAGTGATGTGGTCAAACTCAGGTAAACTAGCATACGTGCATGTATCGACTGATGACCGAGGATAGAAATATTGGTTTTCAAAGAAAATCACATTTCTAGACACACGAATTTTGTTGCATTGTGGATCAAAACAGACATACCCCTATTGAGTATTATTATACCCAAGGAAAATACAACAAGAGGATTGAGTAGAAAGTTTAGCGCGCTCGACATGAGGAAGGAGAACAAAACAGACACCCAAAAGGATGGAAAGAAGAGTACGAAAGAGCCCTCTGATGGCGACGGAAGTAAGGAGACTCGAGATTTAGAACCTGGGACGGAAGTCGATTAATTAAGTAAATTGCCGTCGATAGGGCCTCGACCCAGAAATGAGAAGGGTACGAGTAATTTCTAAGAGATGTCTATTTTTGCGTTCGACAACCCCATTTTGTTGTGGAGTGTCAACACATGAATGTTGGGAAATAATACCCTTTCCAGACAAAAACTCATAAAACAGATTAGACATATATATTCTCTACCCAAATTTTTACGCAGAATCGTAATGCTCTTATAGTGTGAGTGTGAGAGAACTGGTGAGATTTCTCACAAATCACTATGAATGATGTCAAAACACTGAGAAGCACGACTACCATGTGAAGGAAATACCAAAGTCTTACTTTTTCCTATTTTGCAAGCATCACATTCAATAGATAAAGAACTAAAAACTTTATTACCCAAAATACCAGAATGAGACAAATGGATCATTATTTTTGAATTAGGATGAGCAAGACGCCTATGCCAAATCCAATCTAGAGGTGCTAAACATGAAACAACAGGAAAAACATACTTGATTTGAGAATTTTGAAGTGAAAAGAGACGTCCTATCTTAGGTCCCTCCGCTACCAGCTCCACCGAATCCTGGTTCTGCATAACACAACCAGTCGAAGAAAATTTTAATCACAAATCTGATCAATAAGTTGGCCAACACACTACAGATTAGTAGATAATTTCGGACACAAAAATATCAGTAATCTTAGAATTAACATCCCCAACTGCGGTAATAAGTAACTGATTTCCATCAGCTGTCTCTACTCGAGATGTGACCATATATGGCCGAATATTATGTAAATTCTAAGCCGTATAGGGCACATGATTAACAGCAGTAGAATTCATAAACCAAGTACGATAGAAGATAGATTATTACCTTGAAAACCCATAGCAGAAAATGCAGACATAATCATCTGTTGTACCATTTCAAGGATGAGTGAAGGTGCAGGAGATGATGCGATGGAATCACCTGTCGGGGTCATAGGAGAAGTTAATGCATGATATGCGGGGACAGGTGAGGCTTCCCCACGAGCGACAAGCACCCGAGGTCGGGATTTAGTACAATTCTCGAGAGCTTGACCTGGCTTCTTGCAATACATGCATTGCATCTTGCATTGACTGGCATAGTGCCCAAACTTGTGGCATTGAAAACACTCGACTTGGCGCATAACCCGAGGGCCAGTGTTAGATCTAGTATGTGGAGTCTCAGTGGTGGTAGAAGGTCGTGCATCATGAGGAGTTTGAGCAGCATATGTCATCGGGGATGCCACTAGGTCCAGCATCCCTTGAGTAATAAAGCGCTGCTCTTCACGGAGAAGCTCGCCAAAGCAGTCATCTAAAGACGAAACATGAATACGATTCACCAGTTATGATTCAATGGATTTAAACTCTAGGCGGAGATTCATCTGGAAAAATGTCCTCTCCTGTTGAAGAGACTGGTGTAGAAGGGCAGGTTTGATTCAGCTGGGACCCTTGCAAGTGCGATGTCCGTGTAATCAACACATAATACCATAAATTCTAAATAGTAGTCCTTAATAGAACGAGAATCATGTTGAAAGTTGGAAATATCCAATTCCAATTGAAACAATCGGGTCGAGTTATCCTAATAATAAACCCGACGGAGATATGCCCACATATCCTTAGCCGTGCAATAAGGACGCAGGTGAATGACAATTTGAGAGTCCACTGAGCCCATAATCAAGCTACGAAGTTGGGCATCCTTGATTACCCAATCTGCAACGCGAGCCGGAGCATCAACTGTATCATGTACAACCTCACCAGATTCATTGGCAGTCTTGTCAAGCTCTTCAATGTACTCCCAAAGATCTTTTCCTATTATGAATGCCTCAAATTGGACAGACCATGTGGCATAATTCATGCCCGTAAACTGAATAATAGTATTATATTTTTTATCCATGAATAACCCAAGAAATTAGATGGAAAAACAACCTGAGTGTAAAAAAAATTGCCGGATGACAGATCGGGATGACGGATGACATATCCATATGCAGATGACAAAATCGGATGAAGCCGGATGAACTTGGATGATGCCGGATGAAGTAAGATGACTTTGGATGACGTTGTATGACGCCGGATGACGAAGAACGGAGTTCGGGAATGAAAAATAACCTAGAGAGCCTCTGATACCATGACAATCTTATGAAACGATATGTATTTGATGATCAAAACAATTACAAGAGCCACCTATTTATAGGATAAAAGGGTGCATATCCGATGTAATGTCCCTACACTACAAGAATAAGTGCCCTCTTGTTTCTATATCCGATGTACTTGCTAACCCTTGCATCATGCTTTGTGCTTTGAGCATGGGTTTGAATGTGGGATTTGTAGATTATGTACAGGAACGAGAAAAGGGTTAAACATTTTGGGAGGAATTGGCTTTGAAAAATGATTTGATAAACCACAATGGTTCAAGAAAAATGTTTTATCAAACTTGATTTGAAAATACTTACAACTATGATCCTCGGATTTGGGCAAAGGAAAAAAGAAATGAAAAAAGAAAACAAAAGGAAGTGAATTTGAGAAGAAAAGCCTAAGTCCGAAAATTTTAATCTTCAAATAACAAATGAGCATTCGGGTTTCATAAGTAAAAATTTGCAAGTGTTAAATTTTTTTACAAATAAGAGCCATAAATTGGAAAGAAAAGGGAAATGAATTGAGTGAGATTAGGGGTAGAACATCTTTTAGGACAAGAACACTCAGGGAGCGATTATGTAATTGGGATTGTGAGGATAAAAGCAACTTTATAGTGGTGCATCATTCAGCAATTTTAATGTTCTAAAAATCCTACCTGAGCCTAAGCCTAACGTTACAATCCATCCTAACAAGTCCTACAACACTGGAATCACATGGGACCCTAGATTAACCCAAAAGCCTGAAAAACTTGTGTCGAGTATATTGATTAGATAGTTTGACATTTAGGTGGGGTATGTGTGTGCACGCATGTGTGTATTGTTGATAGCGAGGTCCTTGTGATAAGATGGTTTGTGTTTCTCTTTACATTTTGGTATTTATATTATTCCTTGAACCCGTGTCTTTACATAAACAATTATTATTGATGTGTTAATGGTTTTAGAATTATTTTCCATAAGTGCTCAAACATGTGCTAGGAGTCAAAAATGAAAAGATGTTGTTTTTAGTATGTTTGTTTTGTTTTATTGTGTCTTTAGTTGTGGGTGTTGGACTTCAAACCCTCGGGAGAAGTCGAGTTCCCCCCACGTGGGTTGGCCACGGGATACCCAACTTGACAAAAACGTGTTTTTTCTTTTTCTGTTTTCGTTAAAAGTGGGGTGATTTGATGTGGTTTATTTGTGCCCCTTTCCACACACAAATAACCCCCATCTTAACACTCTTTCCTCTGTGTTTCGGTCACTTTAGGGCCAATATTATGATATTTTTGATCCTCGGTAGAATTTTGACCTTTGTAGGTATTGAAACCTAATTGAAGCATATTTGGAGCGAGTTCGGAGCGATAGCCGAGATGATCTGCAGCCTAAGCAACTGGAGAAATAAAGAAATGAAGAATGTCACGATCGTGACATTATCGGTCACGATCGTGACAACCGAGAAGTCGATTCTAGGAGCTTTTTCACGATCACCCACACGATCGTGGCAAATCAGCGTTGCAACGACCAAAATGCGATGCCATGATGATGTAACGATCGTGGCCTGTTCGTGACAAGAAGACGACAAAGGAGACCGTCACGATCGCGACACGGTGGAAATACGACCGGGAGTCGAGAGGAAGAGGGTGTCGCGATTGTGACAACCCATGTCCCGGTCGTGACAAATGCGCCAATCTGACGACAATTCATAAAGGGGTGTCACAATCATGACAAAATCACGAATCTGCTAGTTAAAGAACAGAAACCCTAATTTTCAGAAGACACACTTACACACAATCAAATTTTGAGAGTATTCAGTTTCCTAGAAGTTTCTTGATAGAAAGGGTTCCAAAGCCCTCCCTTGGAAGCCACATTTTGGTGCTTCAATGGAGGTTTTCCACCACCACCACCATGGAAAGAAGAAAAGTAGGCAAGAGGCTACTTGGAGAAGCTAGATTGGAGGGTTTTAAACTTCCCAACACCATGTCTTTGGGTTTGTAATTTCATTCCTTGTCTTGAATCTAGTTGTTTCTTGTAGATGAATGCTTAAGCACCATTATTTGGGGCTAAAACCATAGGTTATAGGAGCTAAACCTTGATTTTGACTTAATATTTGATATTTATGATTTATTAATTAATTGTTGCATAATTAAATTGTGCTCTAATTTCCTATGTATGCCTGAGTATGAAATCTTATGATTATTAGTGAGAGCTTGTGATTTCTTGCATGCATATTCTTGTTTTAGCTCATGAACTTGTCTGAGAGAAAGGTTTGTGAGCGGATATAGGAAGAATCGAGGTGTCGGTGCTTGGCACCCCCACCTTGGACCAAATATTTTTGGGCATTCAAGCCATCGATGAGTTAGTCGTAACATCCGAGAGGGTAGCTAACTCCAATATGTTGCCTTCATCAATGTCAAGAAACGGTGACGGTATTTGAACATAGGTTTAAGTTACATATTGTAAATTGCATGATTGATTGTGAATTTATGATTGGATGTCTTGTAATTGAATGAGTTTTGATATTTATGCATGTTTGTTTGCAATCTACTCTTTGTTTCATGTCGTATGCTAACTTTGATCACTTAGCATATGATCTTTTATCATGGATCGAGTCCGAGAGGAGCTTGCTACAGTTGACATAGGTAGATCCGGGGGGATCTACTCGTATAGCATTTTCCCTTGGAACAAGGATTGTTGGGCATTCAAACCGTCGAGGAGTTAATAGTAACATTCCGAGAGGGTCACTAACTCCGACATGTTGCCTTCACAAATGTCGAGAGACGGTGACAGTATTCGAACATAGGCCAAATAAAATGCATGTTTATGTCAATGTTGTTTGATTGCTTGATAGTCTTGATCATGTTTTTTAGTTCCTTAGGTTCTTGAATTCTTGACTTCCGACCAACCTTCTATCAATCGCCCCACAGTTACTTTCTTGCTTTAGTTGATCTTAGGATAGTTGTAGTTTAAATCTCCCCTCCTTGTGTATTTACTTTTTCGAGACGTGTCGGGAAAGGTGAGCATGAAATGCCCAATTAGGAAACCCATATTTGGTCCCCGAGAGTTCGACCCGGTAAAGCCGGAAACTTACAAATTTACTTGATTGATAGACGACCGCGTTTTGATACGTGTTAGTCAGGGAAGTAAGTAACGAGTAAGAGACGGTGCGCCCTAAAACACGCGTCCACTTTCTGGACATCAACTATATTCTGTAAATTGAAGCATTTTGTTGGAGGAACAAGGCATTGAACAAGCGATCTCAATCTATGGTGGAAATGGCACAATCTTCGGGTAGAGGGAATCATGGGAGCCTGGTGGCACAAGATGACGTGAGAAGTGAGCGTGGTAGAGAGGAATTTGATGTTCGAAGGGATCGAGTAGATGATGATTTTGTGGATGAACGAGAAGACGGATTCAATACTCCTCGCCCTCAACAACAAAATCATGAGGAGCGAGAGCACCACCTTCGTCCCCAACATCTAAGATACGGGGGAAGGGAAGAGCAAATGTACCGAATGCACAATTTCGAGGTTCGGCCCATGATGCTTAGCGTCCTCCACACCAACTCCCAATTCAAAGGGGCCGGTGACGAGGCGGATTGCCATCTAAGAATGTTTGACCAAATTGTAGAGACAACGGCGGGAGGCTACCCAATAGAGGTGGTAAAGTGCATGCTCTTCATTTGCATTAGGGGGCTCTGCTAAAGAAATAGAGGGAATTTGCTTTCATTTCCCCCGGTTAATAGTATATGATACTATTGAAAAATGTACACTTAATAGCTACCAATGGAATGATGATGGAGGGAGAGACTTTAGGCAAGTAGCATCGTTCTAGAAATAACAACGAAGAGAGGGAAACAATGAAGAGGTTATCGGAAAAGATGAATGCGCTACTAATGATGATGCAAAGAGGCCTAGCACAACGTTCGGGCCCGCAAGTAGATGTGCAATGCATGGACTACAATAACAACCGCAGAGGGTTCGGAGGCGGTCCGAACCAAAGGTAAAACGAAGGGTTCCAAGATCGGATGTCGTTATCTCCCTATCCCGCAGTGGTGGTAACCATGGGCATGGCAACAACAACGCTCTCCCACCACAAGAAAAATCAAGGTGGTTCGAGCGAGTATGATAAGGTCTTTGGCGGGAGCCCGTAAGGGGGAAACAATGGTAACTTAGGGAACTTGAAGATTTAAGACTCAAAACACTTGGGAACTTGTGGGAGACTCTTGGAGCTCGATTCTTGGAGCTTGAGAGCCATTGGAAGAAGCTTCAAGGAGGTGGATCCAAGAGCTAGGAGCATCAATTCAAGGGAGCAGGCTTGGAGAAGAAGATCTTCATAATTTCTTAAGCTTTCTTCTACTTTTCACTTTTTCTAGTTGATTGTTGGATATGAATTGTAGTTTTGTGATTGATTTCATGATATTTGCTTTAGACTCCATGGCTAGGGAGTAGTTACTTGGATATGGAGGCTAATTTGTGTAAAACACTATGATTCCATAATTTTGAGGTATTAGTTCTAGGAAATTTGGTGTATTGATGATGATTACTTGAATTGCTTATGATTATCCATGGTTGAATGTGTTGGATATAGATTTTCTATATTGGAGGCCTAGGATAGTTTGACTTTAGTCAACTCTTTGATTCTCGAGTAAGACGGTGAGTTTACGGATTACGGTATTAGTTCTAGTGAAATTGGTGTTGATTGAATGAGTGCTGGTGCTTGATAAGAAATTGACATGAATTAGCTAATCATGAGTGATTACATAGGTTAAGAACTGATTCTGAGAGGATAGGACTTGCTTGAACTAGCATTTGTCACAAGGATCAACTTGTAGTCTAAAATTGTCGTTCTAAGTGCGGTGATAATTGTACCTGATCTCGAGAGAGTAAGTGCAATGTATCACTAGGCTAAACTCAATGTCAAGAGACGAGTTTAGTAGCTTAAGGCATAGAATAATCATAACCGATCCTAGAATTGTACTTCACAATAATGTCGTCATGCATATTGCAGATTGAGTTAAGAGCGAGCTCGAGAGAGTCGTGAACATCTCACTTTAAGTTGATTTCATTGTGGAGAGACAAAATTGACACTATGACGGTTAAATATCTTCACACTTGAATTATTTGGAATGTATGTCTCAAATGTTGGTTTGGCTTATATTTTGCATGAATTGGTCTCTTAAGCCACTTTTAGTTTGATACATTAGTTCTTTCGTTCTATAGTACATTGCTTCATAGTGAAACACATACTGTTAAAGAGAACTTTTCACTCGTATCTTACAAAAAAAGCCAATAGTGAACACATTTCATCGCATAATCACACGCTAAACAACACGATAACCTTTGTTAATCCCCGAGGAAATGACTGGAGTTTAGCTACTTACTCTATATTACTTATGTTGATTCGTGTCGTTCTCGCGACACGTTTCGGCTCTTTTCGCCACCATAATTTTAGGTTTTGTATTTTGATTTGAGCTTAAATGTGAGTATTAGGAACTTGTGATGCTGCAAGACCTTTTGTGGTATGTGTAGGGCATTAGCGGGAATTAAGCCCTAAACTTGGGTGGTCGAATCGAGAGAAATGTAGAATGAAAAGGGGGACTATAGTGCCTCTCCGCTAGAGCCTCCGAACCGGAGTCCATAATGGAGGCACCCTCTTCCATTTTCCCCTCCCCCAGAGGAGTGAGCTCTTGAGAGCACTTCCGATGGAGACTCCAGACCGGAGGGGAAAGTGGAGGCTCATCCTCCGATTTGTCATCCGGAAGCGAAGGCCTCCGATGAAGCCTCCGGAGCGGAGGCCTTCGGGTTTTCGAACTATTTGAGTCTCACATCCTCATTTTCATGGAGATGACACTTTTGGAGCTTTGACTTTTCACTTTGGGCGATTTTGTGGAGTTCGTGGAAGATAGTGGAGCCTAGAAGTGGAGATTGATGCTTGAAGATCATTGGAGAGGGAGCTTGAGCTTGAAGAATGAGTCACCACACCTTCCATGAGCCTTTCCTCTCTATCTCTTTTACTCGTCCTTTTGTAGCTTTTAGATTTTGAGTAATTTGGCTAGAATTTTCATGGCTTTTGGTTACTTTTGCTACACCTTGCTTGGTTTAGCCATATTTGAGGGCTAAATTCCTCAACCATGGACACTTGACTTTATTGGCATGATTTGAAGTAAAATTGAGGTATTAGTTCTAGGAATTATTGATGTTGATTGCATGAGTGGTTGCTCTTGTTATGAAATTACCATGATTTAGCTAGTTGTGTGCAATTATACAAGCTGAGAACCAATTCCGAGAGGATAGTTCTTGATCGAACTAATATTCATCACGAGGTGCGCCTTGTAATCTATAGCTGTTGGGGTTAATGCGGTGAGAGTAGCAATTTACCTCGAGAGAGAGAGTAGAGAACAACGTCTCATTAGGTTAAATTCAATATCGAGAGATGAGTTTAACATCGTAAGGCATAGATTAGTCACATCACCACTAAAATTAATACTAAATCTTGAGATATTATGTGTGCTAGTAAGTCGAGTGTCCGTAGTCACCCGAAGTAAAGAGCAAGAGACTATTTGTTGTGTAAGAGATTTGTGAAGTAAGAAAACATACAAAAAGAGATAACCTTTACATTTACATTCCACTACTTTCCAAACACTAAATCAGGCTATAAACCCTACCGTGCCCTTTGTTAATCCCCGAGGAAAATGACTGGGGTTTGTACTAATTCGTGTCACGAGAACGACATGTTTCGGCTCTACATGCATGCTGTGTTTTTCTTGCGATCTTGGCAGTGAATTCAAATGTGTATGATTTTCAACTGTACCGAATACATTTTCCTCCCTATACAATCGAACTTACTTGAAACATATTGTGGTTGTGCACACCAGTTTTAATAGGCATTGTCATTGTTGTTAGAGGTGCAAGATGTCATTGATTAAACCATCCATTCTATTTGACGAAAATGTAAAATTTCAATATTTTAATGGGTGAGTCATGTGTGCGTTTCCGCAGCGGTATACATTTGCACTTGAAAATTTGACAATGTGTTATATTATGTGTAACATACCATGTGTCATCATGCACACATAACGTTTGGTGTGTCGTACACTATTAAAAATATTTCATTTGTTAATATACATTGTGATGGATGAATAGGTTTTTTTATCGTTACTCATTCTTTCATGTTTTGATTCAATGAATGACATGTATGTGTGTTCATTAATATCATGTGTCATTAGTATCGTCTCATTGGAAATTAGTGTTCTATCAAGCGTCAAAAATGATTTTTATTATTGCATATCAAGTTATGTTTTAATCAAATCAATGATGTACAGTGGTTTGAATTTTGTTCATGTGTCATTATGATTGTCACATTGACAACATTTACTGTGTCATGTGTCAAAATGGATTATAACTGTTGGATTTTGTGTTATGTTTCAACCTAATGAACGATATTTTAGTGGGTTCAATTTTTGTCATGTTTCATTATGATCGTATTATTGTCAATTATTGGTATGTCATGCGTCAACACACTATACTCATGCAAACATACATATTTCATATGTATAATCTCACCCATTCATCTTCGTATTTGTATAGATTGTCCATGTTTCTACATTAGTTGTTTTATTTACTCATGGATACCTTAATTACAATATTGTTGGATGAATCTGATCCAGATGAAAATGAGACGTTGATGAGTCATCTGAATAGGCTGAAGGCCGCATCCAACAGTACTCGATCTGCCATTATATTCAGGCGGTCTGCGAAAAAATGATTAAATTGAAGAGGAATGTACCATGCCTACAATTACGTCTTCCGACAAAGCTGCAACAGAGGACAAACAGTAATCGGAGGACTTCTCCATGCCCCAATGCACCTGCTAGAGATGCCAACCGTGATAACCTTCCTAGACTACATACCAGGTCATCTCCGCTTGGGTTATGGACCTGTATCCAGAAGATGTCCGTGGCATAGAGGAAAGACATATTTGCGATGGGTTTTGTCCATCTCCTTAAACTCGGCGTCAGCAAAATACCCAAAACCATTAGATTCAAGTTAGTCGACAACTTTCACATTACAAGTATATCTATTATTTTGCCGTCTAGACAGAAGCAACATATCATTGGGTATTCCTCGTGGAACGAGGTCACTGGTGGAAAAGAAGCCGAGTTGTAAATATCGTGGTCTCATCACATGGAGGGCGAAAAATGGCACCAAGAATGAAAGTATCTTGCCTCGTGTTATATACTAGAAGATGTGCAAACAACGAGATGGAGATATTCTTTTCAGGCAGAATATTTTGATTATGTTCACAACAATCATGATCGACTTTGGTACGAGTCGGTTTGCCAACCAAAACTATTGGCAAGCTGTAGAGGATCTATACGTTACTTCGCAGTTTAACTGGAGCACCTCAATTATGGATAGTCTAGTTGTACCAAAGGCGAATGTAGTGATCCGAGAGGAGACGTTAAGGCCTGGTTCAGCTTCCCTATCACCTTCTTTTTCTAATGTTTATATCTTCACTTTATTATTCTGTGTTTGTTTGGCGTGCATATTTTCATGTTTTACTTTTGTTCCCTTAGTTGATGTATTTAGATCGAGTCGAGTTCCATAGTTATTTGGTCAAATGCGTGTTTCCAACGTTAACGGATTGGACAGACTAGAATATTCAAGAACATATCGACAAGGAGGAAGAGGACAATGTGTTCGGTAAATGTTTTATGCTAGTCAACAGGGTGCAATACCCTCTGATGAATTAGAAGAAGAAACTGAAATGGATGGTGTTGGGATGTACACTCCAAGAGATAGCACTGTGCTTGCGAAGAACAAGGTAAATATTGTAAGTACCGCATTATGCTACTGTTTTTACATAGTCATTATTCATTGTCATCTACATGTATCTAGGCTGTTATTCGCCAGATTCACCTGCTGAAGAAAAGCACTGGTGTGAACATGACGGAGCTAAGAAATTTGGTAGCTACAACACTATCTTATTTCGGAGTTAATGAAAATAAAGAAGGAAAGCCTACAACGCAGACGCAAGTTGAGCTCATGAATGTTAGCCCTCTCGATGATCCCTAGTGGTTTGACCCAGTGATTATGGAGGCTTGTGACCGCATATGGGATAGCCTGAAGAAGGAAGACTACGTCGGATTATAAAAAGGTATCCACAACATCCCCAATATTGATGAAAAAGTACCCGTCCAGAACGAAAATCAGACCCGTCTAAGACCGGAAATCAGGACCCTGCCCAGAAAGGAAGAAATGAAGATGACCATAACGCCGATCCGGACGTTCTAGAACCTGAAAAACATGGCGTTCACCAGCCAGCTGAAATGATGATTCATTGTCATTCTCTATTGTTTTGACGCAAGAATTTCATGCCGATGTTGTTCAACCTACCTGTTTCTACGTTTAGAGTTGGCATAATTTTTTAGCGCAAAAGTAAGAAATCAGTACAACATGTTACAAGACATGTGGAGCGACTCATTACGTTCCAGATTAGGAAAGGCCTAAAGCTTTCCTATTTAGACGCCGCTTGGAGCGAAAGAAGAATGACGTCACAAAGACTTGGAGCGCAAGAGAATGACGTCAACAAGCCAGACGACTTCCAGCTGTTATTAACAAGTCAGCAAAGGCGGCAACTCTGCTTGCCTAATTCGTTTAGGAAGTCTGAGACTTCCTATTCCTAATCCGAGAAAGATTAGGAATGTGAAGCTGCTATAAAAAGCTTGGGCTTCCCATTAGCAGCTTGTCCGTTCTTGTTCTTTATTTGCTAAATTTCTCAGAGCTCTTAAATGTGCACCATTGGCGTGTTGAGAGGCTGATTAGTTTGCTAGAACGGCTTTGCTTCGACTAAACATCAATTCGCGAAGATTGAGTGTTTGATCGATTAGGGTTCTTGTGTTCATGATTGAAGATTTACAAATCTGTCAAAGAATACTACGACACCGAGCATAGGCGTTTGCTCGAAGGGTGGAATCGAGAGGATCTCAAAGACAGGGGGAGAGGACCTTGGTCGAGGTTGTTCACGGTTAGATCCATAGTAGCATAGGACAATAGCTTGTGTGATAACTAGTTGGTGCTTGAAGTTGTATTATTGACTACCATATAGTGAAAACCTTTCCACAGGAGAAGTGCCCCCAGACGTAGGTGCGGAGTCACCGAACTGGGTAATCATCTCTGTTGTCATTATTATTACCTGTTTATTGTTTAAACTACGAATTGTGTTTTAGGAAAGTTGTTGACACAAAAGTTACGACTTTTTGTTGGACTTCTGGACTTGGCTACGAATCAGATTTCACTACCAAACCACAACCCTACCTCAAATGTCACTGCAGTCAAGTCCACCCCTACTCATGTTGGCATGGCACGAGACGCGTCTCTAATGCAGCACAGGTCATTGGAGGAAGAGTTCGATGAAGACACCAAGTCCGAGGAGGACTATGACCCTGAAGATGATAATGCAATGGTTATGCGTCGTTGCACTGCACGAGTCCAGAAGCTCCCTCGTGTATTGATGTCGCCATATGCCAAATAACGCACTAATTTAACTTTGGAGCTCAAGTCATACCAGACCAAATTCTTTTTATTCTTCATGGCGTGCAAACATACTCTGCTCAAGTGAGATATGATTTACTTATTTTTCATTTTTTGAAAATGATTTAAATATTTCTTCTTCAAATATTCAACTATATATACCATATCAACTCAACGGTATATTTGGAGGAGAATGGACAATTCTCAATGGTATTAAAGGATGCACATACAATGAATATTGGGCGACATGTTCATGTCAACGTTTTTATTGCTGGATGGGCTACCTTAATGATGTCGAACAAATGGCAACCTAGATGGCCTAAGCAGAATATTCAAATCAACGAACGGGCGGTTTGTTCATGTTTATATTTGTGTGGTTTTCGATAATCATTAGTTTACTAGTTCGTTAACCAATATTCTGTGCAGCGTTTCCTGGGGCATGAAGAGATTGTCAACGGGCAAGGAATAAAGGATTTCAAAGAGATTGTCAAGATTGAGCTACAAAGGGCAGCCGTCCCTATCAACAAGGCTGATTTGGTTAGTTTGCACACACAACTCATTACGTGTATCTTATTTATTTATTGCGTATAACAATTACTGCACATTGTCATATTACTGTTGCTACTAATGTGGAGAACATATATTTTGTTATGTGCTTCGACATTAAGAAGCACATTGTGAAGCTGTTTGATAATTATGTAATGTAAAAATCTGATACGCTCAGATATGGAACACTATCAGAGAACATTGTGAGTTACAATTAGTTTTTTTGATGAATTTTGTTTATATTAGGTCATAACTAAACTATTACTATGTCTTTTCCCCAACACAGGGTAGTATCCTCTCTCATTGTCGACTTTAACTCAATCATCGCTCAAAATATCATGAAGGCTAAGATTGAGATTGTAAAGTTTTCATGGTTCAGCCAGAAGAATGAGCTTGCGGTTGGGGTACTCACAATGTGGCACGCAAAAAAACTACATGGGGATGACTTGATGGAAAGAAGAGCTAGGAAGAAACGCTGTGAGTTGACTTATTGTATACAACTTTTTGATGATTATCTTGACTTTAGACAACACAACATTATTATGCCAACATTACATTATTAGTTTACGCTATATGAACATCTATATCTGATTTATTGTTTGTTCATCTCTAGGGTAAGCAAATGGTCAGACTAAAAGTTCGGATGATTTTTAATTTCATAGCATGTCGCATCAATCTTGTTTGGGATGTTGCCTATGACATGGCCGTTAAGTAGTATGAGACGAAGAGGGACTCATTCAAGATCAATGATCGTCATCGCTTCGATTGACCTAATGGTAGACAATGCAGTTCACAAAAACATTAGCTTCGTATTTTGGTTCCCCACATTATAGTATGGGCTGTTACTTTTTTAAGTTTTTGAACCATTAGGTTGCATGTTGCCTTGCTTGGATGTTTGGTTTACCTGCACTCATCATGGTTTTGAATCACTGTGAACTACTTTTACAATATGCTATTTTCACTTTACATTTGATATTGCTCTGCCAATGTATTATAGTTAGGGGTGCTCATTCTCGGTTAATCGGAACCGGCGCCGGCAACCGACAACCTTACCGGGCATGGTCGGTTTCCAGAAATGGAAACTGAAACCGACTGGAATTTGGCCGGTTACCGAGACGCCGGTCAACCAGAAAATTACACCGGTTTTCCGGTGTACCCGAAATAGGCCTGATTCTTGCGTTCTTCTTGTTCTCCAACCCTCTCAGCTCCACAGCCACTGGCCCAATCACCATCTCCTTCAAGCTTCCCAGCCCTCCCAACTCCACAACTACTGACAACAAGCGAAAACCCAGAAGCGTTGAACGAGACCAATCCCGTGAGGTTTGCCAGAGAATCGACGGAGAACCTGGGGCTGGCCCTCCCGGCGCGTGTTCGTCGGAGACCCGACTGTTGATCCCGAAAACTCCTATGGAGCCGTCGCAAGTGACGCCCTTCCACGAACAAGGCTCCGACTTTATGGGCCAGTCCTTACCTCATAGCAGTCATTGATATATTTTGGTTGTTTCTTTGAATCCACCGTTGGAGCAGTGATGATGAAGGAGCATTTTCTTTGGTCTTTTGTTCTTCAGTTTTGAAAGAATTAAATTAGAAGAGAGATGAAGTGAGTGGGAGAGAGAAACGGTGTAAGAGAAGAATCAGAAGAGAGAGGATGTGAGTGGGTGTGTGGTGTGTGAAAGAGATGAGATGGATAAGGAATAAGTGGAGGTGAATGAAGTCATGTGGCTGAGTGATGGCCATCCATTTTTAAAGATGAAGGGCTAAAATTGATTGGTTAGACAACTACCAAATATTTAATTATTTTGGCTGAACCACTCCCGGTTTTCTCGGTTAACTGCGGTTAATGACCATAAAAACCGATAACCGAACCGGACTGTCCCGGTTATTGAAAATTGAAACCGAAATCGTCCCGATTTTTTCCAGTTCCGGTTCTACCCGGTTTCGGTCGGTTTGCCGGTTCTCGGATTTTTTTGAACACCCTTGATTATAGTTGTGTATGCTAGCATTCATTTGTATAGTTTTAGCATCCATTGCAAACATGTGCCATATTTATATTTAGTATTATAATAAGAAACCCAGAAAGTGTCATCAGCAACACTTATGTAATAAAATTTTTAGTTATGAGTCATTAGTTATGTATATGCAAATCAGTTTATACTAGCATGTGTTGTGTCATGTGTCATGTGTCATTATTTTGTTGAATTAATAACATATGCAGATTAAACTCATTCATTTAAAATATTTTATGTGTCATCAATTATTTTTTGTTTAAGTTTGTCTCATGAATAGTATTTTTTATTTTAGGGTTCATGAGGTGATTCGAAATAAACGTTTCATCTTCTAATTTCGTTATGTCATTATTGTACAGAAATATTGAATTATTTCATGTTTCAGTTACACATTCTAACTATCATGTGTTTTGCATGATGTGTTATCATGACAATGAGAATTATTGGATTTCTTTCATTTTAAAAATATTATATATTATCATTTTACAAAACATTATTTTTCTAACAAATTCAAATGCAAGTATTTACACGTACAACACACGCATCACGATAACTAACAAAACAAAGAAATTCAAACACACAGAAAAACACAAGAACAAAAGACATAATTTAAAATTCATTAAATAAGAAATATGGGTCTTACAAAACACTAATTTTTCTTCTATATACATGCATTAGAGGATTTCTAAATCCTGTCATTACTAGTAAACAGCGACGTCTCCGTCGTTCCCATCACCGGAGCCACAATACTCATTATAAGAACAAGTGGTAATTACAGATCAGTACACCCACCGAAACCTCATTCTAGGATTGGTACCCCAAGTTTGATTTTTTTGTTATGGGTCCCCCAAGTTTCATTATGTTACACTTAGGTTAGATTCCGTTAGATCTAACTGATGTGAGTTGTAAAAAGTCCAAAATGCCCTTGTTGTGTAATTTTTGAATATATAATTATCAGTAATTGTGAAATTACTATTCTACCCTCATTTGATCAATAATATAAGTTTATGGTGTCAGGGTATTTTAGTCTTTTAAAATAAATTAATAAATGAATTCAAAATCTCATGTGAAATGTCTAATTTGCCCTCCTTTTTGACCTCCCCAACTATCATCTATTTCTTCTTCTTTCTCACTCAATGAATCAATGGAATTCAACCTACAAATTGACTTCTTTCTCACTCAATGAAGTAATGAAATTCAATATGCAAATTGACAAAGCTTAATGGGTTGTTCCTCGTCACAAAATACAATCTAAGGATTCAAATTGACAGCATCAAATATTGCATCTTCTGACAGAAAAAAAATTACAAAGTAAAAAAATTTGGTCCTGGTCATGTTCTTCTTCCTCGTCGACGACCTTTACAGATTGGCGCCGGCGAGCCTCCCGGTGCCCTAGCTCGCGCCGCCGGAGTAGCGCTCAGAATCGGTTCCTCTATGGCCTCAACCTCAATGCCCAAAACCCTCAAAAAAATCTTCAAGCCAAGGCATAGTTTTCACAATATCCTTCAATCACCAGAACACCCATTTTAGGGTTTTTTTCGACGATTGAGCCCAAATCGAGAATTGGTACCTGAGAGCTCTCCATCGGAACGGCGGCTTATGTGGCGTCAGGGGAAGGGTAGGGCTGGAAGTGGTCCGGCGGCGGTTCGGAGCTCTGGTTCCGATCTGGTCTCGCCATAAAGAGCGAAGAAGGACGACGGCGACAAGAGGTGCCACCGTCCCGAGCTCGCGCCGGACGACTCCAGTGATCTAGTATGGTCTCGTCGTTGTCAGCGTGCGATTCTTACTTCAGCGACGACTCGTTGATGTGGTGTCTCTCCCACTACTTGTCCTCGCGGCCTCGCTCAAGGTCAGCGACGAGCAGATCGAAGGCGACGAGCTCGTGGCGGTGGTCGGAGGAGAAGGAGAATCCAGAGCAGACATCGGCGGCCACAAATTGGCGGGTTCTGTTTGTCGCGAAGAAGACGAAGACATGGGAAACGTCTCCACCACTTCCATGGCCACCTGAAGCTCCGGTCGTGGCCTTCGACGCCGATCTAGGACCGCCGACGGATTCGTGGTCGTGACCTCTGGTCTGGCTTCGGTGAGCTACGAAGGAAGATAGAGGGACTCACAATTAGGGTTGGGGATGATGTTGAAGGAAGAAAGAGGGAGTGGAGGGAAAATTTGTAATTTCATAATTACTTTCAAAACTTTTAATTGTTTTATCCATATATTTGAAAAGTCAAATTTACCCCAAATTCATTACTTCAATTGATTATTTAATTAGGGGTAAAATAGTCATTTCATAATTATCCCAATTAATACATAAGATTAAAAAATTATTTCAGGGGCATTTTGGGTATTATAAATAAATTTAACAGTATTGTTGTTAGATTTAACTGAATTTGAACTAAAGTGTTAACGTTTTAAACTTGGGGGACCGAGAAATAAAATTTTAAACTTAGGGTACCAATCCTAAAATGAGGTTTCAACGGGTGTACTGATCTGTAATTACCCCTAAGAACAATCTTCCCCGATCGATTCATCCACGTCGTCGGAGTTAGCCCTTGAATCATGGAGCAATCTGAGTCGGTCTATGGTTGCGACGGATCTGTTGGGTATTGATCTTCCTGGTTCGAATCGTCGTTATCTTCACATCCTGGTTTCGGCTGCGTTTTAATGCTGCTCGAACCAGACGGTGTCAATGATGGCAAGGGGACTCGTTTATACTGGCTGGTAGCGACTTCATCATCGTCCGGATCCCCAAAATCTTCCCACTCAGACAACAACATTCTACGGATTGTAGCAGCCTTGATACTTTCCTCTATCAGATCAGATTTTGTCTTCTTACTATCTGGCTTGTTTTTGTCTTCTTCCAGCGATGGTGAACGATCCATTTTCGGCGTCATCTATGCTTAAATCTTGTGTTTTCTAGTTACGGTGTTCTTCAATATGGCTTGGTAAATATATAACAGATTAATGGTGGTTCAGAAGATGTTGATGGTTTACATATTCATTAGGTAGTGCGCACGTGCATGCAACCCTTCGAATACCAAAAATTTTCAGCCAATTTTTCATTGGCTCCTATATAACTCAGATTTTTCTTATCAACATTTACCTATATTGAAAAATGTGTCATGACACACAATTTCATCTTATAATATAAAATTAATAAAACCAACTACTGTAATATTTTATTTTAAAACTACAGTCAAAATTGTTCGATTTGCATGTTAACTAAAAATTATAATATTTAAAGGTAATTGAACTCAATTTATTCGTTGTGTAACTTCGTCATGCGCCTTTGTCGTGCAAGTTGTCTTCGTTTGACGATTCCCTTGCAATACCTACATTTTTGTGTTGATTATGATTGTTACATGTTGATTGCCTTCTCCCTCTCACTTTGCAAACGCATGCCCGAACCTTTATTCTTATATACATCAAGTACATAGAAATTAACTGCTTGTGGGTTTGGGATACTAGTAAATTGTTTCGTTGTTTTCTTCTGCACACTTGACTAAGGATCTGCCCCACCAGTCTTTGTTGCAAGGTGATTCTTCAGAACAACTAAAAAACTATCAAGATCATCTGTTGTTCCATTGCACATGCTCATTATGGACTGCACTGATGACCAAAACTCGATGTACTTTAGATTTTTCATTTGTTGGTCTGGTGCGCATGAACTATTTAACACTCCAAAACCAGAAGATGGGTCACAACACCACCACTCATTCACCATACTACGTGGAAGGCGTCGCTCATTAGCTACATTTAAAACTTTAAATATGTTAGTACATATGAGACCCCTACCCTCTAGTTGTTTGCATGTGCACATACAATGTTTTGTTGTGTCATCCGTTACAACTTCAAGTTCATCGTCGTCGTCACCTGAGACCTTGTAAATTGAAATCTCGTCATCCTTGTTAACATGACCAATACTGCATGAAAATATTTCTTCCATTATGTCTCGTCGTATTTTTTTTGTATAATGGTTGTGTGAACAAATTCCACACATCTATATCTAGTTTGGAAACCGACTTCCTTGCCGGACGAGCTGCTGCAACATACTGTGTGACCAGTTCCATGTGCTGTCTACGCTGAGTCTTAACAACACCATTGAATACCCACATAAATTCATGCAGGGTTAGTACCTTTTTTGCATTTAAGCCAAACGCATTGTTCTGGCTCTATGATCATGATGTGGTCCTAAGTAGCATACACATGGGGAAGTCTCTAAAATATGCCGAAATCCATGAAGAACGATTACCAAACAAAGTTGTCATGAAGTCGTTTCCTTTCAAGCATAACTCATTCATCAGTCAAATCCATTCGGTCTAAAAATAATCAGTTTTTATAGTCGCTGACCACACTATTGAGTTAAGTCGTGCATGGAAGTGACTGTTGTGGGGTACGGTATCTCGGACCTGCGTATGTATATTTAGTTTGATTATTTAATATAATAATCACTTTAATATTGAACAATACAACGAAAAATATTGGTGCTCGATTACTTACCCTTTCATGCACCTTTTTATTATGTGCCACATGCAGAATCGGTGTTTGGTTTGTATGTAAACTTGTCCTATTGCATTCTTTATTGCAGTGTTTTGATATGTGATTATGCATTTAGGCTTTTTGTGTATGGCTCGTAAGAAGTATTTGAAAACACCCAAATGAAAGACGGGACGTCATCATTCGATATTAATCTTGCTCTAAAAGTCACGCACAAATCGTGATTGTCCACTCTAGTTATTGGGAAAAAGATCATCGAGTATTTACGACGTGACCATTGTCAATCATTAGACTATTCTATAATGAAATCAACATATGAAACATGAATTTATATGAGTATGCATATATACATGTTCGCCCCGTAGGTCGGGTCGAATGAAATACAATCCCCGAACCATGCGTAATTTATCTTTGAGATTTCATCTGCCGAGAAAGCTTAAGCAAGTCAATTTTGATTATCGTGATCATACTCGTAGAAGAAGTCCGGATCGCTTTGATTTTCATCAATGAATTCATCAATC
This sequence comes from Geranium rotundifolium, assembly GCA_963920655.1. NCBI lineage: Eukaryota > Viridiplantae > Streptophyta > Magnoliopsida > Geraniales > Geraniaceae > Geranium > Geranium rotundifolium. The sequence goes on from OY987319.1 coordinate 33,325,589, forward strand.
ACTATCTGCACATCAGTTTTTGGTATATAAACCTTCAGATCACGTTGGAAGTTAAGAAAATTTGTCATTGTTGCACCCACATGATTTTGACCGCCTACAACTGTGCTCCAAACATTGTATGCAGTTGTCGCCCCGATGTTTTCTTTCTGGCAGTCTCTAATGAATTGACGCTGGGTGTTGTTCAATTCTTTATTGCCCCGCAGTTCCTGGAAGTGCTTGAGTCCGTAGAACATGTGGTTGTGCGCCTCACTGAACTTCACGATGCTATACCCACCGTCAATAGTTAATTTCAAAAATACCATAGCTCGACAACCCGTTCTCGTGGTCAGCCACCTTTTCTTACCATATTGCTCGAATTCCTCGTCCTCTTCCCCATGTTTTGGAGTGTATTCCAATTCACTTGCAAATGTTACATATTTTAATGTAATACCCAACTTACTTTTTTTTGTGCCGCGACGTGTCATGAACCCACAAAATTGTCCATATTGTTTGTAGAAATCGACTAATGTTTTAAGGTCTCGGAACGCCATGTCGATTATTGGTTTAATCGTAGTCGGACAATTTGGAATGCAATCTCCATTTCTGTCTACTACCCAACCAGTGACATGCTGAAATGTGTCATTGCAATACTTAGTTTATTAACATGACGCGGTGTGATTCAAAAAATAGGTAAGCTTTGTTTGATGCACAAATGACCTTGTTCGGTTGGTTAAGCGACCGATTGAATTATCTCATCACACTCAATTGGTAACGCAGAGAATTAACCCCATTTCAACATCGGTAATGTATCAACTTGACGCATATGATTCAATGGAACAATTTCAAATGCATTATACCAATCTAATTAAAGCAATAAAAATATCAGACTGGTTCAAATCTAAATTTGTTTCATCCAGAATATTCACTTGGTCATCTTCATCAACGCTACCTAGTTAGAAGAGAAAAAAAGTTATCATTATCATTGATTCTGTTCAACCAAGATGACACAATATGTCTTATACATGGTTTCTGAATTCTAAAATCGTGGCTCCAAATATATTTAAATAAATATCTTCTCCCATCATCGGTTCAGTCCATTCCCCATCATCGAATCTTGTGAAACATGTCTGAAACATATAATCCGCTAATAATAACTTGTTTAATCACTCTTACTTTTGACACTTTTTGCAGTATGCATGATCGAAATTACTCAAACAAGGTTAACATCTCATATTCCAAATTTATTTCAACCTAAGAGAATACTCACTGTCATCTTCATCTGGAAAATCGTTTAGATCAATAACCATTCTTTTTTGTTCACCTGCAGGATGAATAGCTCCTCGACTGGTAAGCATACCATATTTCAGCATATCGGAAACAGTAGGTTGCATCGAATAGCCTTCCTTCTATGGCCGCCGATGATCAGTTCAAATTACTTAAGAAAATGAGTCATAATATCTCATTTATAGGGGAATTAACATTGATCGTTTCCTTGATTATAAGATCGTGCACATTTATTTTTCCCTCAAATGTCTACATTGCCCTTGTTGACTGAATTATTCGGTGATCATCCACGATTCATTATCTCACCCGTCAACCAAAATCATCCCACGGCTTATAGTCGTTTTAAGATTTGTAGCAGATATATGATTTGTATCCAAAATCTTCCCTTAGAATATATGGTATACTTAATTATGATTCGAGTAAATAAAGAACTAGAGATAAAATTGTGTGAATTTTGAAAAACAAATCTTTCATTCAACGGCCACGAACTAAAAAAAACTTTCATACAATGGCCATACACACTCTCCATTTTTTTGTAAGTTCCTATGTACCCTTATAAAGCCTGAAGGCCAACCAACCCAAGTCCAATTCTCATGTGAAAATAAATCGACTCGAACTCCAGACCATTGCGCCAAATACGCTTCACACACTCTCCATTCTTGATACACAAATAATTATAACTTGATAACATTAGTGCTTAAAATCTGGTTAGATCAACCCGATAAACCCATCGAGTTCACTACTAAATTCAACTAGTAATCGATGATACGAATAGTTATAATTGATCCATGGAAAACAAATCAAATATTAAAGAGATATAGGTATTAGTAAACAAATTATGATTTAGTCTTCCATCTATCTTTCACGCGAAATCTCTTTGTTATTAGTTAGAGATATTTGAGGTCATGTTGACTATTATCTCTAACTTACTTTACTCACTCTTGTATAAATACCAAGGCACTATCAAATACAAAATACACAATTCCATTCACAAAACATTACATTTACATGGTATCAGCCTAAACCTTCCAGGTCCTTTTCTCTTTTTTTCTCATGGCATTATCAGATTCTCAACTCCCCAATCCATATGTTTCCACTAAACCCTTTATCAATATTCATCTCTCAAATATAATCAAACTTACTCCTACCAATTATATAAATTGGAAACTACAAATTCAAGCCACCCTTGAAGGATATGATCTCTTCAAGTTTGTGGACAGCTCTTACCCAATGCCTGCTGCAACTATACTCACTAGCGATACACCTCCACAATCTGTCACAAATTCGATGTACCTTTCATGGAAGCGTCAGGATCGTCTGTTATATGGTGCAATCCTCGGCACTCTTTCTACTAATGTTGCTTCTTTGGTGACACAAACAGGTTATTCACGCGAGATATGGGATCTCTTGCAATGCACGTATGCAGAGCCTCTCGAGGTCATGTTAAACAATTAAAAGAGAAGCTTCGTTCTGCTTCAAAGGGCTCGCTCTCTATCTCTGACTACATGCACTCACTCAAAGGGACGGCAGACCTTCTTGCCTATATTGGTTCTCCAATTGATCCTGAAGATCTCACTGATCATGTTCTACATGGGCTTGACGATACATATAGACCTGTTATTGATGGCTTTAATGCAAGAGACACACCTATCTCGTTTGATGAACTTCATGAAAAATTGATTAATCGTGAACTATGTCTCAGGTTAGAACACACATCGCTCTCCACCCCGGCCACAGCATTGAATGTTCAATCACGCCCGAGCAAACAAAAGCAGCGTCCATTTGGTTTCCAACAACCATGGCCTCATCATGCTTCGTCAAATAATGCCTCACAGTCATCACCCAACAACACCACCAATTCTTCCACTACAGGCAAACCGTTCAAAGGTCGCTGTCAATGCTGCAAACAACAAGGACATGTTCTAACTCAATGCTCGATCTTCAGGTCCCAACATCCAAACCTTACCCTTCCTCACTCAGCTCGTTTCCCTGCACCTGCCTCGCCTCAACCTCAAGCTCATCTACTCACTACTACCTCCAAGGATCCGTCATGACTTGTTGATAGTGGGGCATCTCACCATGTTACGCATGATTTTGACAACCTAGCTCTACATCAACCTTATAATGGTCCTGATGCTTTGTTTATGGGTGACGGTAAAGGTTTACACATTGCTCACACTGGATCTCTTAAGCTTATTCGTTTTCCTTTATCAAATGTGCTTTGTGTTCCTTCCATGTCTAAAAACATAGTCTCTGTCTCTCAATTCACCAAACAAAATAATTCTGCCATTGAATTCTTACCCGATTGTTTTCTTGTGAAGGATATCCACACGGGGAGCACGCTGCTTAAAGGTTCTTGTGTTGATGGAGTTTATGTCTGGCCTTCTGCTCCACCAACCAATAATCATCTCCACCTTTCATCATCTGCCGTTTGGCACCATAAACTCGGCCACCCTTCGTCAAAGGTTTACAAATTCATCCAGAAGCAATTTAACCTAAATGCTTCAAAATTCTTACAGTCAGATTGTACGTCATGTCAAATAAACAAGAGTCATAAGCTTCCTTTCTCTGATTCTAGTATTATTTCTACGTATCCTCTAGAAATTATTTATTCAGATGTTTGGACTTCTCCTGTCATATCTTATGATGGTCTTCGTTATTATTGCATATTTGTGGACCATTTTACACGATATGTATGGTTTTATCCTCTCAAAAGAAAGTCTGACACTCGTGCCGTGTTCATCAAGTTTAAGGCTTTGGTTGAAAACTTTTTCAAGCTCAAAATTAAAATTTTATTCTCTGATAATGAGGGTGAATATGATGCACTCAATGCTTTTCTCAGTGATCACGGTATTAGCAGATTCACCTCTCCTCCACACACACCAGAACACAATGGGCTCTCAGAACGTCGTCACCGACACATTGTTGAAACTGGATTGTCCTTACTCACCTATTATGGTATGCCGCTTGACCATTGGCCTCATGCTTTCACTACTGCGGTATATCTCATCAATCGTCTTCCAACATCTATCCTTAATTATGCTTCCCCGTACTTTAAAATCCTTCAGAAACAACCTAATTATGATAAGCTTAAGAGTTTTGGTTGTATGTGTTTTCCTTGGCTTAAATCATATGCTAATCATAAACTTGCTCCGAGATCTATTATATGTGTTTTTGTAGGTTACTCGTCAACTCAAAGTGCGTACCAATGCCCTGACCCAACAACAAAACGTGTTTACACGTCCCGCCATGTACGTTTCCTTGAAGCCGAGTATCCATACCGTAGCTTTACAAAATCTCCCAATTACCCAAAATTGTCTCCAAATTAATGGACTCATATGCCACTTCCCATTGTTCAATCCATCACTCACGTCGATCCATTACCATCTCCATCCTTAGTACTACCTTCTCCCCCTCCTTCTCCCATCATTAATCAACCAACACCTACTCCTACAATCAATAACCAACCACCACCATCCCCTCCCATCAATAACCATCCACCTCCCCCTCCCATCAATAACCAACCAGTTAATATCCCTACTCGTGGGGTTATTACTCGGTCCAAAAATAATATCTCAAAACCAATACATAAGCTGAACCTTTTCACTCATACTGCTACTCTACTAGAACCCCGAACTATTACCCAAGCCTTAAAAAATCCTCAGTGGCGAGCTGCAATGCAACAAGAATATGATGCTCTTCATAGCAACCAAACATGGGAACTGGTTTCGGCATCACCTGAACAAAATTTAGTAGGTTGCAAATGGGTCTTCCGCATTAAACAAAAATCTGATGGCTCAATTGATCGTTATAAGGCACGACTTGTCGCCAAAGGTTTTAATCAACGGCCAGGTTGGGACTTTAATGAAACATTTAGTCCGGTTGCCAAGCCTGTAACAATCCGTATTGTTCTCACTTTGGTTGTTCATCGTGTGTGGTCTCTCAAGCAACTTGATATTAATAATGCTTTCCTTCAAGGCACTCTACATGATGAAGTTTACATGGCACAACCACCGGGGTTTGTTGATAACAATTATCTCCATCATGTTTGTAAGCTCAAAAAGGCTATTTATAGACTCAAACAGGCACCAAGGGCATGGTATAATGAGCTTTGTAGCTATCTTCTTTCACTCGGTTTCACAAGCTCAATAGCCGTTGCTTCATTATTCATTTATCATCATGCTCAAACAACTATTTTCTTGTTAGTGTATGTTGATGACATAATAGTCACAGGTAACACCTCCACCTCCACTGCCATTGACGGTCTCATCACCAAGCTTGCAAACAAATTCTCTCTTAAAGATCTTGGCAACCTTAGTTATTTTCTGGGTGTTGAGGTACTCTATAATTCTGATGGTATTTTTCTCAATCAACGCAAATATGTTACTGATTTGCTTCTTAAGGCTGGAATGGATGGTGTCAAGGTCGTCTCAACACCATTGTCTGCCTCTGTTACACTTATGTGTGATGGTGGTTCACCATTACCATGTCCGACAGATTATCGTGCATTGGTTGGTAGTCTTCAGTACTTAAGCATAACACGCCCTGATATTGCTTTCAGTGTAAATAAATTGTCTCAGTTTATGCAAGCTCCTACAAGTGATCACTGGAATGCTTTGAAACGTGTGCTTCGGTACCTTGCTGGTTCTCTTCACTATGGTATTCATGTCTCCAAGTCAGCTCCCCTTGTTGTTCATGCATTCTCATATGCAGATTGAGCCGGAGACAAAAACGACTATGTCTCCACCACGGGTTATCTTCTTTATCTTGGCTCAACTCCTATTTCATGGAGTTCAAGAAAACAACGTTCGGTCGCTCGTTCTTCAACAGAGGCTGAATACAAAGCATTGGCGGATACCGCAGCTGAACTAATGTGGGTTCTCTCTCTCTCTTTAAAGAGCTCGGCCATATCCAACAACAGTCTCCAGTCATTTATTGTGACAATCTTGGTGCCACCTGCCTGAGTTCGAATCCTGTCTTCCACTCTCGGATGAAGCATATTGCTCTAGCTTATCATTTTGTTCGTGAACAAGTTCGACAGGGTACATTCAGGGTCACGCACGTTTCTACTAATGATCAGCTGGCAGACATTCTTACTAAGCCATTAATGCGTCAACGGTTTGATTTTCTACTTAGCAAGTTGAATCTCACTAACCGGTTGATCAACTTGAGGGGGAATATTAGTAAACAAATTATGATTTAGTCTTCCATCTATCTCTCATGTGAAATCTTTTTGTTATTAGTTAGAGATATTTGAGGTCATGTTGACTATTATCTCTAATTTACTTTACTCACTCTTGTATAAATACCAAGGCACTATCAAATACAAAATACACAATTCCATTCACAAAACATTACATTTACAATAGGTTGAGTCAAATTTCAAAATAAGAAAGTTACGATTGATTGGTCATAAGAAAATTAATTTTGCAAAATTAATGTGTTGATTGGTCAAAATTGTTGGACAAAGAAAGATATAATTGATTCACCGAGAGAAAATCAAATATTGCAAACTCATGTTATATATATTTAATACATTGAAATGTTTCATGGAAAACAAAGCAAATATTAGAGACATATGCTGGTTGAGTCAAATTTTCAAGATAATTAAGTTAACATTGACTCGTTAAAAGAAAATCAATTTTGCAAAATTAATGTATCAATCAGCTGAAATTGCTGGACAAATAACCTGATTTTGCAATATTTGATTTTGCAATTTTAGCTGATTGATACATTAATTTTCCAAAATTGATTTAAAAAACATTTCAGTCTCATGATTAATGAAATTAATTATAAGGTATATCTATTTGTAGTGAGAATGAAATTCAAATAGAATATTGATTGTCATCATTGAGCAAGGAAAACAATATCATATATTTTTGTTATCGGCAAAACAATATCATATTTAAGAATTCAAATATATAAAAAAAAAAATTACTTATCAACTAAATGGGTTGGTTTCAAAAAATTGGGTTAAAATTAATATATTTTTTAATATTCATAAGTATATTAAAAATTGGTTACTAATTACCATTTTGAAAATTGTTTTTAAAAAATTGTCTGATAAATTTCTCATTCATATTCAGTTTAAAAACATTTTATTCAGTTTAATCTCATAATTGATCTTACACAATTAAATGGAGTTTATTGGTCCATCCATCTATTTTGGAAATTCATAATGATTTTCTAATTGTGTATAGGGGAGGACATTGTTTCAAGATTCAAACCATATTTAGAACAATTATATGAATTACATGTTTTTCTAACCTTAAACATGTTTTTCTACATGTTTTAGTTCAGTTTCTCAATTTTGCTTGATTAAAACCAGTTAGTTTTTAATTTTAATTTATAATTCAAAATAGACGAAATTGAGCCCAATTTATAAATCTAAAAACTTTTAAATTTGTAATTATAAAAAATAATGACGAAAACTAAAATGACGGTCTCAAGGATAAAAAATCGAGCCGATCAGTTCAGTTGTGTTCGAATACCCCTAGTTATCGGTACAGTCTAGGATGGTGGGTGAAGATACGCTACCCGATGGTCCATTGAACTATACTGGAGCCGCACCTTCTCCAAACCAAAGAGATTCGGAACAGACATTTCTCATCCCAACATAAATGAACATTTTTTCAATTCTCATGTGAACATTTTCCCGGAAAATCTCATTTTCCATGGAAATCATGGCGATTACGAGGCCGATTCACCTCCCATCTCTCCAAATGCAGTGCCAATCTCTGACCCTCAAAACCCAATTCGCACTCCCCTCTAGAAACCCATCTCCGATTTTCTCACAATCCAAACAGCACCAACGATCCGATTCCATCTCCGCTCGCGTCGACACCACCTCCGGTCGAATCTCTCACGACCCTAACGATCGATACCAAAATCTGTACCGACCCGATTCGTCCGACAGCGTTTCGTGCCGACCCATTTCCCAGATTCGTCCGTCAACGCCTCGTGACGATTTCGCCGGAGAAGACGGCGAAAAGGGTATCATCGATTTGTGGGCGACGATGAGGAGCGAAGTTGAATTGGAGGTCGAGAAAGAGCCGATTCTGTGCAGCTACTACCAAACCTCGATCCTCTCCCACGAATCGCTCGCTCTCGCGTTGGCGAATCAATTGGCCGTGAAGCTAGCAAATTCGACGATTCCGTTCAAAACCCTTCTCGAGCTCTTCGCCGGAGTGCTCTCGGAGGACCCAGAAATCGTCGCCGCCGTGGAAAGCGACCTCAGGGCGGTGAAGCAGCGAGACCCAGCCTGTGTAAGTTACGTTCACTGTTTCTTGCATTTCAAAGGCTTTTTATCATGCCAATCACATAGGATAGGACACAGGCTGTGGTCTCAGGGCAGGAAGGCCCTTGCCCTGATGATCCAGAACATGGTGTCAGAGATCTTCGATGTCGATATCCACCCGGGAGCCAGGATAGGCTGCGGGATCATGCTCGACCACGCCACTGGGTTCGTGGTCGGGGAGACGGCTGTGATTGGGAACAATGTGTCGATCTTGCACAATGTGACTCTTGGCGGGACGGGGAAGGCTTCGGGGGATAGGCACCCGAAGATTGGGGACGGGGTTTTGATCGGGGCGGGGACTTGCATTTTGGGTAACATTAGGATTGGGGATGGGGCTAAGATTGGGGCGGGGTCGGTGGTGCTCAAGGATGTGCCCCCGAGGACTACTGCTGTTGGGAACCCGGCTAGGCTAGTGGGAGGGAAAGAGAACCCTATTAAGCTTGATAAGGATCCTAGCTTCACCATGGACCATACCTCCTACATTGACGATTGGTCTGATTATGTCATTTAGAGGCGCTTATTCGCTCAGTTTTGGTTTTGCTTACATGGGTTTCCTAGGATTTAGTTTTATGGCGCTTACTAAAGCTCAAGCAGCGTCTGCATTACAAGTGGCAGTGACCTCATGTAATAAGCATGAAGTTTCAATCCTCGTGCGGACGGAATTGCTGATAAAAAAGGAACTGATTGTCATATGTTCCATCCTTGAGAAATTTTACATGTAACTTGATGATTTATGATAATGAACTTCACAATGGATCTTATGGTTTGATTTTCACACACATTTTTGTATTCCTCTAATTATCACAACTCCCACATTGATGATATGATTATGAAGTTCACATGGATCATATAATATTGCTGATTGCTCTGATTATGCGAGTCACAGTTGAAATGTGAGTTCTTATTTATTTGGTTTTCAATGAGTTGAGCTTTGTTTTGTTTAGGGAGAACAAAGTGCTGGTTGTGTTGTTATGAGCTATTGTTAAGTTGACTATTTCATTGTACATCTCTTCTCTCATTTGATGATGCACCTAAGTGAAATCTACATTGTGTTTCTCACTCATCAGTGGCTTGTTTCAAGCTTTTTGGGCTCTATCTTTCTTGTTTTGTTGAGTTTGGTTTCACATTCACTCATTTTTATGGAGCTTTTAAGTGTGAGATTTGATTTCTTGAGGATACCATTATATAAACAGTTTAATTGAGAGAATCTCTACATTATGTGCCTGAAAGTTGGCCTTATGTTGCTTGGAGGCAATGTGGTGAAGATAATCCAAACAGAAAAATGATATCTTCTCAACGTGAGACGCTGACGAAAATTGTCAACAAGAGCGAAGCAGATGAGAGTTTTATTTTAAACTTCCAGGAGCATGGAGACAGCCATGATGAAGTCCTAACTGTACGGTCTTCGTCTTGCCACAACCTGACACCCGCCCAATTGTTGTCTCGTGCACTTACATGTAGTGTTCTAAAAATTCACGACTCGTTTGTTGTTAATCCCACTTAATACTAGAATTTGAATAATTTCTCGATCAGTCCGTGTCGAATTTCTGATTATTGCTCAGAAGGCCTTTCCATCGTTTACGTCTCTATAACATTACCAAAACTATCTATAAATGATAAAACACTACAACACGAAGCATGGTCGTGAGATGCAATGCATAAAATATAACATAAATTTGTTTGACCAATATTTAATGTCCACCATATTGTCTCGATATAGAAGACTCAAGACTCATCACCCTCGACATATCTATGTGTTGTATCAGTGGAAGGTGTCATCCCCAAGATTGAATTCTGATTTTAATGTGGAGAAGGTTACACACATTTTTTGGAATTCCATTAATTTGAATTTTAAGTCCTCTGAAAACAGATTATTAGTCTTCTAAGAATAGATTATTGGATATTTCATGTATATCTTTAAAGATTTTAGATTAACGAGTTCTTAATTTTAGATTTCATTATGCGGTTATTTCCTATATTCCACTATCGATACGTTTTATTTCATACCTTTAAGCTTTTTATTTATCATGGCTCTTGTTTGATTCCATTATTAAGCTAGTTGGATTTTATCATATTGTTTGATATAGGGGAAATTGTTGATCATCACTATTTAGTATGCAACTTTTGCATGACACTATTGTCTACTTTTTTTAGTTGCAACTCACCACTATAATGATTCATTTAGTTGCACTGTTCATTATAGAGTATAGTTTGATGTAAAATGTCCATAATACCTCTATATAAAAAAAATGGGTAATTCCATGTCAATACCCTAACTTTACTTCATTTCGAAATCAGTACCCTGACTTTAAAACTTTTTTTGCCGGTACCTGAAGTTTATTTACGTTGCAGTTAAGGTAACGGCTGTTAAATATAACAGAATTTGTGTGCAAAATGTCTAAAATGTCCTCAATAGTTTTGGTTTGTTAAACTGGTTTGATTGGTTCAATTGATATGATTATGAAATTACTATTTTACCCCCAATTAAATACTCAATTTAACTGATAAATTGAGGGCAAATCTGACTTTTCACTTACACAAATAATAAATATAATTATTTAATATTTAAATATATATAATATTATCATTAATTATATGATATTATTATTAATCAATAATTAACTCTAATTAACTATAATTAACCCTAACTAACTCTAATTAACCCCTCCCCTCTCCTACCCACCATCGCGCGGCCGCCGCGCACGACCGTCTCCGCCGCCACCATCGCGCGGCCGCCTACTCACCGGCCGATAGTGAGCGGAATGTGGGGTCGGAGTTTTGGGTCGTTAGCGGGTACAAGACCGAGAACGGAGGCGCTGGATCTGGGGAGGTTCGAGGCGAGCGCGGAGGCGCTGGATCTGGGGACGAGCTTGTGGCGGCGCGTGGAGGGAGGGCGAGTGCTCGAGGTCGTGCGGTTGGGTGGGCCGGGACGGGAGGCTGGCGTCGTGGGCCGAGGAGGGCCGTCGCCGAGAGCCTCCTCCTGCAGAGAGACGAGAGTGGTGGGAGAGACGCCGGATCTGTTCCTCGTCTGAGCAAAAGTGGTCGGAGGCGGCGGTCGGAGACGGGAGTGGTGGCCGGAGACGGTCGTGCGCGGCGGCCGCGCGATGGTGGCGGCGGAGACGATTGTGCGCGACGATTTAGGTTTAGGTTTAATTAATGATTAATTAATAATAATAATATAATTAAATAATAATTAATGATTAATAATTAATTAATGATAATATATATATATATATATTTAAATATTAAAGAATTATATTTATTATTTGTGTATGTGAAAAGTCAGATTTGCCTTCAATTTATCAGTTAAATTGAGTATTCAATTGGGGTAAAATAGTAATTTCATAATCATATCAATTGAACCAATCAAACCAGTTTAACAGACCAAAACTATTGAGGGCATTTTAGACTTTTTGCACACAAATTCTGTTATATTTAACAGCCGTTACCTTAACTGCAACGTAAATAAACTTGGGGTACCGGCAAAAAAAGTTTTAAAGTCAGGGTACTGATTTCGAAATGAAGCAAAGTTAGGGTATTGACATGGAATTACCCCTAAAAAAAATTCAAAAATAAAAATTAAATATCTTTTGAACTTTAAAAAAAATATATTTTTATCAGATAAATAATAAAATAATAATTTCAAAAGGATTTTTTTTTCAAAAAAATATTAAAAATAAAAACTACTTTTAACAACGTTTTTTATTTTAAATATATTTTTAAGAAGATTATTTCTTTAAAAAATAATAATATATAAAATTACACTTTTGTGCACCTGAATATACACATTTGTCACTTTCATACCTTACCTTTTTTTTTAGTACTATGAATTATATTTTGGGACACTTTACTCCTAAAATACTAAAAATACCTAAACTATCTCTAAATTAAACCAAAATTAAATCTAGTCCAATTTTAATTGTGTAAAAAGACGAAATTACCTTCAACTATTTATCAAATTTTCAAGTGAATGTCACTCTCTCCTCCTCCTCCTCCGCCACCCCCTCCTCTTCCTCACTCTCGCCTCCATCCTCTCCTTCGTCACCGCCAACAACCACTTCGACTCCGTCGAGACCCAATTAGAGTTAGGGTTTGCGATTTCACTCTCGATTTCCGAGGAATTAGAGGTGGAGGAGCAGCAAGATGGACGAGTCGCGAGCTGGAGCGGTGAGGTGAGGTCCCCGGAGGACTCACCGGAGCTGGAATTGAAGTGGTTAGGTCTTCGGCGAGGAACCACCATCGTGGCGTGCTTGAAATTCACCGGAGGCTTTTCTCGAATCAGGTTTGACTCCGATTCCGAGGACATGAGCTTACGAACGAGGTCTCTGGCGGATTCAAGGTCGAGGAGGGAGGCGGCGGAGGGGGAGGTGGAGAGAGTGGCATTCACTTTGAAATTTGATGAATAGTTAAAGGTAATTTGTCCCAAATTTAATTTCTGTTTAATTCAGGGATAGTTAAGGTATTTTTAGTATTTTAGTAGTAAAGTATTCCAAAATGTAATTCAAGGTACTAAGAAGAGAAAAAAAAATGTATGGTATGAAAGTGACAAAAGTGTACATTCAGGTCCACAAAAGTGTCATTTTCCCAAAATAATATTTAAATCAGTTTTTTATTATTTGTTTCATAAAAAATTTCAAAAAAATAAGTTAAATAAATGATTTTTTTTCTTTTTTCAGTACAAGAGTATTTTAGTCATTTAATAAAATTTGAAAGTGAAATATTTAAATGACTAAAATACTATTGTATTTAAAAATGGAAAAAATCATTTGCTTAACTTATTTTTTTTAATTTATGGAATAAATAATAAGAAATTGAATTGAATATTATTTTTCTAAAAAAAATAAATTTCTTTAAAATATATATTAAAAATAAAAATAAAAAACATTGTTAAAGTCGTTTTTTATTTTTAATATTTTTTTGAAAAAATAATTTTTTTAAAAAAATAATTTTGAAATCAGTGTTTTATTATTTATCTGATAAAAAAATTTAATAAAAAGTTCTAAATATTTTTTTTGAATTTTTTTAATATAGGGGTATTATGGACATTTTACATCAAACTTAACTTTATAATCGACAGTGCAACTAAATGAAACCTTATAATGATGACGTGTAACTATAAAAGTAGAGGGTAGTAACATGCAAAGACAGTGATCATCAATTTCCCTTTGATATATTTTGTTGGTTATTCACTTCTTATATGCAAATACGAATACAACATATCAAATTGAAATTTAGAGTTTTAGAGTTTTATATATGAAATGTATGTTACTTGATCACCGTCATTAATTTTGAAGATCTAAGGCTTAAATTGATTTCTATACGTACATTTAAGAGAAAATGGCAATTTTGTGCACCTAATGGTATACAATTCTCATTTTCATACTTTCTTTTCTTTTTTCTTTTTTTCAGTACCCTAAATTTTATTTTGAGACAATCTACTCCTAAAATACTAAAACAACCTAAGCTACCCTTGAAATTGAATCAAAATTAAATCTTGTCTAATTGAGAGAATCAACACAATTTTGATATTGTTGAAAATACCAAAATGCCCTTAAATCAGCTTCAAATTTTCAAAACCTATCCCTTAAACACTCTTCTCCAATCCCCCTCCACCTCCTCTTCGACTCCTCCTCCTCCTCCGCCGCCCCCTCCTTTTCCTCACCCTCACCTCCGTCCTCTCATTCGCCACCACCAACAACCGCCACCCCAATCTTCCTCTGCCACATCCAAACCCTCCTCACACATGCTCGTGGTGGGTCGTTTCTTTTTATCTCCCACGAGCCCGCCAACCCATAATCAATTGCGTTCCTATTTTAGTTCGCGGTTGGAGGCGACGGTTGTTGGTGATGGTGAAGTAGAGGAAAGAGGCGAGGGTGAGGAAGAGGGGGGGGGGGGGGGGGGGGGGGGGAGGAGAGAAGAGGGGTCGGAGTCAAAGAGGAGAGAAGAGGAGTCGGAGTCGGAGAGGATGGAGGTGGAGGGGGATTGGAGGAGAGTGAAAGGGTAGGTTTTAAAAATTTTAAGTTGATTTAAGGGCATTTTGATATTTTCAACAATACCAAAATTGGGCCGGTTCTCTCAATTAGAGCAGATTTAATTTTGGTTCAATTTTAGGGATAGTTTAAGTATTTTTAGTATTTTAAGAGTAAATTATCCCAAAATGAAATTCAGAATACTGAAATAAAAAAGTAGTGTATGAAAGTGAGAATTATGTATAGTTATGTGCACAAAAGTGTCATTTTCCATATATTTTAAGAGTAATTTGTATGAGAATCCATCCCTCTCTAGAAGTCCCTACCTCCTAATGGACTTACGTTAGTTATTGGATGTTGATGTCGATATTAGCAAAGAAATTTGGAACAAATGACTAGAATTAAGAAAGAACATACCTTCGACAAAATCGGAATACAAATCTTAAAACTGAGAACTTCAGAACGAGAGCATCAGAATAAGAATCACTGCTTTTGGCAGAGAATTTTGTTTTTAGTATTCTCTCACCATAATAGACAAGACATTCAATAAAGCACGTTAAAATTTGATTAATCTTCTTTTCAAATTTTAAAAACGTTGCCACAATTACATAGAGAGGTGATTTTCTTTACAAAACTCTGATTTACTCGCACCGCATGTGATATACCAAAGTCTAAGCCCATGTCATGTGCTCAACTTGAACGGATAGCGGCAGGGTGTATATGAGTTTGGCCTAAGTCTTAGATTACCCTCAATAGGTCCACACAAATTATAGACGAAAGGAAATCAATATATATAAACCAAAAAATCAAATAAGAAACTTTTCATGTGATACTTTGATAAAGAGAACTATTTCATGACAAAACATTTCAAAAAGCTAGAAACCCAAAAATACCTCCACAAAGCCTTGCAATTAAGTTTAAAGGGAATGGGAGTTCCTGGGTAATGGAAGATTACGATACTTAAGTGTCACTGTCTTTATAGTTATTAAGGACATAAAATTCACCATATCATCTACCGACAAAATTCATCTAGTGCGTCTCTATAAATCACCAAACACTGGTTATGAAATGTCTATAGTACTTGCGCCCTATTGATGGAAAATGTAGTGTGTCAAAAGTCATATGGTTTTATTTGACCCATAATGGGTATCTACCACATACATGAATAATCAAACTCGCATTAGTTTTTGTGATAAAAGAAATAAATAATCAAGCTCGCATTAGTTTTTGTTATATGTATTTAATAATTATTTGAGTTCCTAAATCGTGTAACTCGGCAGCCCACAAGCTTGCCAGATTTGCTTTAGAGTAGACGGAATGAAAAACTATGGTATGTGATTTGTCCCGCCACTATTTCTTGACACGGTTCGGCTTACTGGAACTATACCATATGCTTTTAATGAAGTTTTCTTGTTTTCTTTATTTAAGTACTAAATTTAATTATATTATTGATAAAATTAAAATTTAATACGAAATTTTGCCTTCTCTTCAAAAATTTCAGAGCCCGTGATTGAGTGTGGCACCAAAAATGTGAGCAGAAATAGACAATTTATGAGTCCTACTACAACTCGAGCCATAATTGTAACAACGTCCACTAAATTGGTTAAGCGGAGCGGAGCAAGATTATTTCTAGCATATTGGATGGTGGACGAATTATAGATTGAGACATTGGGCAATTGATTATTATGAATTTGTTTTCGTGCAATGAAGGCCAAGGCCGTCTCTAGAAATCGGGAGTTGAAGGCAAAAGTGTGAAACAAGAACTTTAATTTTATCAACTAAAAAATTTAACAGTGTGGGCATAACATTGTACTTCATGTTGAGCCAACATTAAACATAAATAAAAACATATTGTGCTTATTTTGATGTTGGATGGCTTAGAGATTATTTTGGGACCTCTTTAAAATAGGGGCTTTAACACAAAAGTCTATCTTGTCTGATGAAGGGTATACATGTATAAAATCAAAGTTAATCGGTGGTGGCTTGAGCATTAAATGACCAAATACATGCAACGTATGACTTTCTGTTTTGTGGTGGAGATAACAAGTAGGTGGTTGGCAATAGAAAAAGGTAGGAGTAATGGTTAATTAATTGAGTTGTAGAATTCTATTGTGTAGATGATGAGGATTTTTTTTTCTCTAAAAAATGTTGTTTATTATATTATTTATGAAAATAGATTATTATTCAGGGACAAATTCGCGTACAGATGACATATTTACATACAAATATAAAAATAAAAGCTATATGATCATTTGATCAATGCACCACGTGAACTATGATTATTGATGGCATTCCATGTATGTTACCGTATTTCTTTGGTCTAAATCTACATGATTTTTTTTTTAAAAAAATAGTGGCTCTCTTCGTCTTTTACTCAAATATCATATTTAAAAGAAATTCCCCTTAATTATACGTGAGTCTCACAGAATTCTTTAAATACAAAATCAATCTCAGAGATGTCCTAAGTAATATAAAATCTCACTTTACCCTTTTCTGTTAATTTAAGTTTTTTGTTAAATGAAGAAAATACTCTTGTATTTGAAAAATTAAAATAAAATAATTTTGAACTTTATTTTTTCTAATTTTTTACAAAAACAGAATAAAAAATTCAGGTATAATTTTTTTCTTAAATTACTTAAAAGAAACGATGTTTAAAAATAATTTTTATTTTAAATTTCTTTTTATGAAAAACAACTTTTTAAAAATTATTTTTATTATTAACAGAATTTTATTCTTTATTTTGTACTACGAAAAAATTTAAAAATGGTTCAAAATCATTTTTACTTGTTTATTTTAATTTTTCATATACAAGAGTATTTTCGTCATTTCACAAAAAAAACTGAACATAATTTTAAAAAAAGTTAACGGAAAAGGGTAAAGTGAGACTTTTTGATACTTAAAGCATCTCTCAGATTGACTTTGTACTTAAGAAGATTCATGTGAGACTCGTATATAGTTAAGGGGGTTATCTAAAACTTTCCCTATTTTAAATTATGATTCTTGGCCTTTAATTACGGGAAGAATTTGTTGAATATTTTTCTCTCTTTCTAATCTGGTCAAACCCTAATGTTATATCTATAGATATGCCTTTATTTTTTCCAAGCAATCATTCTTTTTTTTTCTCAAGTAAATTATTTTGAAAGAGTACGGAAAATGGGAGTTTCTCGAGTACATGATGGTTCCCGGTAACAAGCTCGAAGGGAAAATTCTGTTGGAGATCGAAAACCTGATGAATCTCAAGGAGCTTTATTTGGGTTACTATAACGGGCCGAATGGTAGCTTTATTTGGTTCTTTGATAGCTCAGTACCGGGAGGGATCGGGAGTTTTCTGGCATCGATGGAAAAATATATGTAAGCATATCTAACTAGGGGTTCTTGGTTTTCTTAAGTTTGAATACGTTCTCGTGATTTGGGCGTCCAGATGGTACAAGGTTCTTGATTTGGGAAGAAGATTGGAGGGGATCATTTTATTTTGCAGGTTTGTTTGAGGCGGTGTACTAGGTGCTTGCTCCAAGTGTTTTCGAGATGATTCTTGTAACGGATTTGCGAATAGTCTCAGCCAATTTTAGGTGGAGGCCGCGAGTTTGCAAGAAGAATTTTGGTGCACTATTATTTATTTTGCTCGTCGTTCTTGGAGTGTTCTTGTAACGAATTTGCGAACAGTCTCACCCTATTCGACGTGGAGGTCGCGAGATTGCAAGAGGCATGTCGTTCTGGCATCTTTTTTCTCTCTCGTTGTTATTGTAATTTCATGGCTTATAAATTAGGCATGTGCGCTTAAACTAACAGTAGCTGGATCATCGTATTGGGTATGTCCCACCATCTGGCATTTTGCGTGTCCGGTGTAATGTCGGATTAATTGCTTTATAATTAGGGAAAACTTCACTTAACTCTCATGTATTATACCTGATTTTCACTTTAACTCCCCTAAAAGATAAAAGTGGTTTGTGGAGTCCCTGAACTATACTAAAGTTTCAAGTAGCCCTAACAGTGTTAGTTTGCTTATAAGAAGTCTAAAATGCCCTTCACTAACTATTAAATTTTCAAACATTTGCCACTCATTCTCTCTCTTTTTGATTTCTCTCTCTCTCTATTCAAACTCTAAATAATTGTTCTTAAATCTTAACTCATTGTTAATTACATTTTTTTAAAAAGAAATTGATTAAATTTTACCATCAGAGAATAAAATTGCTGCAACCTCTGTCTACTAATTTCTTGACCATTCCTTTTAATAAAATGCATAATCTTAGCTTCTTCTTTTTTCCTCAATCAGTCAGTGTTATTCAATCTTATTTTCGATTTTATTCTGAAAAGAAATCAATCTATGAGACAATTGAAGAAACTGATTTATTATGTATGAGGCGATAAGGAAACTTTCACTACAAGAGTTTTGTCACAAGGAGGGCGCACCCAACGCGCAGGCGGGAGGTGCGTAGTTTGCCAATTTCTGCTTCGCTGATGCGTAGTTTGCCACATGCGCATTGGGTTGCGGCAACTTGCTGGAAACGTACGCAGCTACATCGTCAAATGTCGTGTCTATCATCCCCATCTTATGTTTGATTGACAGAATTTGCAGCAGTGCGGCCAACGCTATATCATCGCTACCATCATACAATGGCTTCTCCATCTCTGTCACCAACTGCTTGTACTTTCTTGTCGTTGCTCTAGCAGCATCAGCATCTACTTGAATTGCCATATCAGTTGCTTCTCCAAGTGGTTCAACTCTAACATCTCGACCTGGGTCTACATCATGCACGAACTGATGAACATGATCAACCACGGGACTGTGAACAGGGGAATAACGAAGACCCTGGTTACTGCTCTCCCCGACTTCTCCCACATCGCCATGTTCGGTCCATATTGTATAATATCTCATGAACCCTTTCCTAAGTAAATGTGTACAAATGGTTGGCATCTCGTGGAAACGAAAATTACAACATGTCAAACACGGGCATTTGAATCGATCTGGCCCATATTGTATAGCATTTTCTCTCGCAAAAATTACGAAACTGCTAACACCTCTCTTGAAAGCATTTGTTGACCTATCCATTCCCATCCACGATCAATCCATTTTTTATCTACGTTTTCAACAATCACTAATTACTAAATCACACTACTATATCTAAACTCTATTTTGAAATAAAACGATATATATACTTACAATGGACACACGTACATACCTTACAATGGACGAATGATGTGCACATACGATGTCTTCGGATTCTTGATGGGTTTATTTGCCTCTACAAGTCGTATATTTGAACCCTCAATTTGTAACTCCCAACACAACATCAACTATCCAAAATAACTCACACAACACAACATCAACTTTCTGCAATTTATAGGCAGAAAGTTGATGACTGCGCACCCACAAAAGTGCGTAGGCCCAAGCTAAGGACAGCGCACATTCATCGTGTGCGCTGTCCTTGGCAACGGTCTCATGTGTAACGGCTATATACATCCGACCGTTGCCAACGGTCGATCAATTTTAGTCAAAATGTACAAACTGCGCACACACATGTGTGTGCGCAGTCCTAAACTTGTAACTGCGCACTTTCTGGTGCGCAGTCCTGGCCTTGCCTTATGCCTGCGCACATATACGGTGCGCAGTCCTGGCCTTGGCTTAGGACTGCACACGTTCTCTATGTGCGCAGTTGTCAAGACAAAATGGTGTAGTGTTTTATTTGAGAGTAATTTGGTAAGTAATTGGTGACTATTCATCAAAGACAAATTATACAATTGCATGTTCAACAATCCACAAACCCTTGTCCTTCTCCTCTCCGGCAGCCCCTTAACCTCATCTCCATAGTCCACCACGCCACCGCTCCTCCTCGCCCTCCCCCGCTACCTCGGTCATCCCATCTGGGCTCGTCGGCGGGGCAATTCAAAATCAAAATAAGAATAAAAATATTTAAGTTTATTCTATTCAATTATTCACCTTCATTTTTCAGAAAGTATATATCTACCCTTAATTAACCAAATAATACTTAATACATGAAATGAATGTACATAGCTTTGACTTTCAGAGAACAAGGGAAACCCACTCAACAAATATAACTTAGCCAAACCATTAACACAAAGGTAAAAGGATATTTTGACCATTTTTATAAAGATTAGTTGATTTTTGACCACAAACTAATGTTGTTGGAGCTAATTGAAACTTTACACAACTTGAGAGACATTACAAACCACTTTTATCTCGTAAGGGAGTTAAGTGAAAATCAGGTATAATACAGGAGAGGTAAGTGAAGTTTTCCCTTATAATTAATAATACGTCGCGTTTTCCAAAAAAAACTTAGACATAAAATTATTTATAACTCATATTTAATTTAATTTATTTTCATTTCATTTTATCAAATAATTTGAACATTAAAAGTGAGATAAATTTAGAATTTAAGATAACACATCATATATGAGAAATTAAATTTGAATAATGGTGCGTTGTATGTCGAGTTTAGTGATGTGAATTATGAGTGTAAAGAAGCACGATCGAGCTTCCATTTAGCATGACCGAGCTTCAATTTAGCACGACTTGCCTCATGAAAATGTGTTCGGCTTGAGCTCGAGCAAGCATATACAACTAAATTTGAGTTTAGAGCGAAATAAAATAGATATAGTCAAGCTTGGCTCATCTCATTTCGAATTCAGAGCAAAATGAAATGGTTATGCTCAAGCTTACCATGTCTCAATTCGAGTTGGAAGCAAAATAAAGTAGAGTTCACATCATATATGAGATATTAAATTTGAATAATGGTGTGTTGTATGTCGAGTTTAGTGATCTGAATTATGAGTGTAAACAAGCACGATCGAGCTTCCATTTAGCATGACCGAGCTTCAATTTAACACGACTTGCCTCATAAAAATGTGTTCGGCTTGAGCTCGAGCAAGTATATACAACTAAATTTGAGTTTAGAGCGAAATAAAATAGATATAGTCAAGCTTGGCTCATTTCATTTCGAATTTAGAGCAAAATGAAATGGTTATGCTCAAGCTTACCATGTCTCAATTCGAGTTGGAAGCGAAATAAAGTAGATATGCTTGAACTTGCCTTGTCTCAACTCGGTTCACTTATTTTTCAATAAAAATATTCATTAAAAATTTAAATTGAAATCAAATAAAAAATATATCATTCATTTCATTTTAAACGAGTCAGATCGAGATCGGTTCGACTTGATTCGACTCGTCTAATCTCAATATAAATATTTACTAAAATTTTTAAAAATATAGAATTAATTAAATATTAAATGAGCCGGTTCACGATTCAATCGAGCATTAAAAGTTTGGCCTTGATTATAATGGGCCCATAATGAATATAAAAATTTCTTAAATATTTAATTATAACAAGCCTAAAATATATATGGGATGATGACACTTTATTACACCTAACTATAGCGAAATGACAGTTTTATACCCAAACTAACTTTCTCTCCTCTTAAATATTCTGACAATTTTTTTTGTGACAATTACCTCTAAAATGCTTAAAATACCTACACTACCGTTGGGTCAACTGAAAAAAAATAGAATTGAACTAATGGGAAAATCAATCTAATTCAAATTGAGTCGGTTCAAATAAGATTTTTTGGTCTGACCCGGCTCAAAACCTTAATTAATACAATAATATCACAACTATTTAATAAAATTACAAACATATAAAATAAAAAAATGAGGCTGAAGGCATTGCCGGATCTGAGTCTGGTTCTGTGGTTCGCAACGGAGGAGAAGGTTTTTTTTGGATTTTTTTTTAATTTTTTTAGATTTTTGTGATTTTATTAGATATTTGTGATGTTATTATATTAACTAAGCTTCTGAACCGGTCAGACTAAAGAATTTGATTTGAATCGACTCAATTTGAATCAGTTCAATTTCTCCATTAGTTCAATTTATTTTTTCAATTGAACCATGAGTAGTGTAGGTATTTTAGGCATTTTACTGGTGGGTTGTTACAAAAAAATTGTCAAGGTATTAAAAATGAAAGAAAGTTAATTAGGGTATGAAAGTGTCATTTTGTTATAATTAGGTGTAACAAAGTATCATTCTCTGGATATGACGATTATTTTAAAAAATTCATATGAGTTTAAACTATTGTGACAATTAATAAGATTGTATCTAGTACGTATAAAAAAAAGAGAACGTCTTTGGTACAGTTCAAATAAGTTTTTTTTAAAAAAAATTGATCCTCACCGTGATCAATTTGTTTTTGAAAGTTGACGTTTCTTATTTGCTACAAGAATGTACAGTTAAGATAAAAAAAACTCATGTCATGTGGTCGTTACAAATGTCCTTTCATGATTCACCTATTTCTTAAAATAAGTTGTACAGTGAGCTATTTTCTAAAATAATTTGATAAATAACATTTTTTTTTGAAAAAAATCCAGATGATAATGGGCGGATGTGAAAGGAAAAAATAAAATTTTGTTAAGTTCGTAATATGTGAGTTTAAAGTCACGCATTGACGGATAACAAAATATAAAAAGTGTTTATATACGCATTGAACTCTTGACATGATATATTAGATTTTTAAGTTAAATATGAGGTTTTTAGGTGGTTCTCCTAGGTCATGCCCAAATCTCACCAACAATGGAATCAGAGGCTTGGTTCGGTATACTCTTCTGGTTAAGTGGGTCATGTACTATCCTATGGCTGGTAAGATTGGGACCATGATCACATTTCTCATGGTAAGGCACATATAGGATGAAAAGTAGGGGTCTGCATGGGTTCAGAACTGGACCGAACCGGTCAAGAACCGGACCAGGCCGTATTCCCCGGTTTTCAATTTTTTAGGACCTGAACCATTACATAATGGGACAGTTCGGTTTTGGAACCGTTTATCCAGTTTGGTTCCCCGGTTCTACTCGCTAGAACCGGTCAATCCTTTATTTTTATTTATTATGGTTTAAGGTCCAAATAAAACGATTTTAATTTGATTTTCAAATAAAAACATGAAATTTATAGTTATTAAAAATTTTAACAAACAAAAACAGTAAGACTTAATTATTAAACTTAATCAAATTATAAATTCACACATAAATACAAATAAAAGATAAGTAATATATCTTTCTCGGTTAATTCTTCGGCTCACATACTCTATCTCTATGCTTTATATAAATTGATGGTGGTTTGATGAATGTTTAGCATACTCGTCCAGTTTCGGATACCCACTGGTTTTATGTTGTAAGAACCAGAACCGAACCGAAAATATATGGTTCTTTCATTTTTAGAAACAGAATCGGAACCGTTACCCGCGGTTCCCGGTCTAAAGTGTCCATCCCTATAATGAAAAGGGTTTTTGTGTGATTGAGTAGACCAAGTAAAGTTGCGGGCTTAGGGGGAGTCAACCCGATGTGATGAGACTCAATGCAGAGGGGAAGATTGTTAGGTCCACACGTGAATTGAAAGTCCCACATAAGAAGATTACAAGGTATGAGGAGAGTTTATATACGCATTGGATTATAGACTTGATATGCTAATTTTTTGAGTCAAATATGTGTTATAATGTGTATGTGAGATTTTATTAGCTGCTTCTCCTAAGTAAGGCTCATATCTCTCAAACAAAATAAGAAAAAGAAGAAGACTTTTATTAACAATAACAACGGTAGAGGCAATATAGGTCCCTCCTACATGGGATTGCAATATAGACGAAAAGTAGCCTAACCTCTGATACAAGTATATAATTCCTCTTGGAATTTGTGTTGCATAAATTTAATATTTCTACATTGCAATATCCAAAGTCAGTTAGGAGATTGATATCGCATAAGCAAGGGTGAGATCGTTCCGTAACCATACATAATCGGTTAGAAACCGGACCCGAAACTATTAGATGTGGAGTTGGTTTGGTTTTGGAACCGTTTCTCCGTTATATCTGTTGGAATTGTTTGAGTCTCAATTTTTGTAAATTAGTTGATTTATGTATGAATTATGAGATTACGATCCATTTATATAGACAACAACTTTAAATTTAAAATTATTAACATTTTAAAAAAAATTGAGTGGTAAAACTTAAATTATTACAACTCAATCGTATTATAAAATCTGCAAATATAAATACTAATGAGGGAAAAATATTCGTCTATAACCGGTTTTGATTCTTGTCGGTTACCCGTAGGTTCCGGTCCTAGTCAAATGGTTCTCTCAATGTAAGAACTAGAACCGTAATTGTTACCCTCGGTTCCATGTTCTTGCCTGTTACTCGCCTATTTTGATTCTTGGTGGTTACTCGGCGGGTTTGGTCCCAATCAAATGGCTTTCTCAAGATAAGAATCAGGATTGGTATAGTTACCATGTAATTTTCGATTTTTCAGTTTCGGGTCTAAACTGCTCACCCTACAAATATGTACAAGAATTGTAATACAAATATAGTCCAACATCCATGATTGATAAAACTGCTTAAATATTCTCCTCTTCTTATAGTCTTCATATCCAGAAATTTGTAGTAACTTGTGCGTGTGGGGGAGAGTTGGCCTGCTAACTGACTCGTTTCGTATTTATATATACATGACGTTAAATTCAAATTCAACTAAAAGATAAATAATCAAGCTCGAAATAATTTTTTTGTTTTCATTTAATAATTATTTTATTTATTAATTATGTTATTTATGAAATTAAATTTTTAATATGAAATTTTACCCGTCTTAAACTTTTTTTGAATCTGCCCCTGCTTACGTTGTAGCTTATTTATTATATATGCTCAACTTGACAATTATATATGCTCAACTTGACAAGTGAATCAACAAATTACAAACTATATTTCTTGGGACCATGCCTATATATCTTCATGTTGAGGAGTTGTTATCTTGGCAAGTCACATTAATAGTTTTGTTTGAATAAGCAAACAACATGCTTGCTTATTAGTAGGGTTATGGATATTCTCGCGACCGGCCAATATACCGGCAATATATCAATTTTTATAAGGTTTTCGAGACGAAACGGCGAATATCGGTGAAAATATCAGTCAAACCCGGTTAACTCAGCAAAATTCAAATTTATTCCGGTCTAATCCGGTCCAAATCAACTAATTATAGTCTACTTCAACTTAAATCAATTGATTTCGGTCTTGTCCGATTTAATCCGGTCTGATACGGTACATATAATTAATTTCGGTTTAAAATTTTGGTTAATAAACAAAAAATTAAAAGTCAAACCCTCATTCATTCGTCTATTTCAGTTTCATGATTGAAATTCGAGTGCATTGAAAAGTTTGAAATTAAAAATGATTAAATATCATTCATTTTGTTTTAATAAATAATAAAAATGATGTGTGTATATATATATATATTTATTACAAAACGCGTTGTACTGTGATCTTAGTGCGACTTTTCCGCAATCTCCGCGAGTTTGTCAGATCTTTTTTTTTGTCAGCTGGCCGATATATTCCCACGATCCGAGTTACATAACCCTGCTTATAGGATACAGAACAATAAGTTTGTAGAAATTGTTAGGTACATTTTTGAGTTTGAAGTCTCAAATCGAAAGATTACGAGTTATAAGAAGAGTTTATATATACATTAGACTCTAGACCCAATAAACTAGTCTTTTGGGTCAAAGGTAAGCTACAATGTGTGTATGAGTTTTTCTTGGGTGTTTCTCCTATGTAAGGCCCGGATCTCCCCAACAGTAGTATCAAAAGCTTGGTTCGGTATACTCTTTTGATTGAGTGGGTCGGGTACTCCTATGACTGGTAAGACCAGGATCACGATCGGGTCTACCCATAGTGAGGCTCAAATAGGATGTACTATTCTAGAAAAGGAAATGGTCCGCTAGCGTATATCGCAAGAATTAATCGTTCAACATAAATGTACTATTTTGCAGGATTGACCTTGAGTTAGGTGTAAATATTTAGCCCCTTTCATCTTCTCACGTAATCAAGAGTCACATCTGTTTATGACATATAACACAACTACCACTCACAACTAAATCCATACATCTTTAGCACTTCACTAGCTCTCCAACTTCCACCTCTTCCATTTTCCTCATGGAGTACCATATTTTCCCCTATTGTTCTTTCCCATTCTTTGCTATTTTTTTAGCCTTAATGGTTCCAACGATTGGGCGGAAGCTGAGAATTTGCGATCCTCAAAACCTACCTCCCGGGCCATCGAAACTACCCCTCATAGGAAATATACACAACCTCATGGGATCCTTGCCTCATCGCGGCCTACGTGAACTCGCCAAGATATATGGGCCCGTTATGCACTTAAAACTCGGCGAGCTCTCTACAATCGTCATTTCCACCCCCGAAACAGCGGAGATCATCATGAAAACGCACGACACCATCTTTTCCCGAAGGCCTCAAATCCTCGCGGCTCATATCTTGACCTACGAGTCCAAAGACATCGCCTTCTCCCACGGGAACTATTGGCGACAGCTACGAAAAATATGCATAACTAAGTTACTAACTACGAAACGCGTCAACTCCTTCCAATCAATGAGACGAAAGGAGGTAGAAAACGTCGTTAAATCCATATCTTCGGGCAAAGGGTCGAAAATCAACCTCACGAGGATAGTCTTTTCGTTGACTTATGGGATCATCGCGAAGGCGGCCTTTGGAGGGAAATGCAAAGGGCAAGAAGCGTTCATAGCGTGCGTCGAGGAGATTATAAGGATGGTTGGATCTTTTGGTCTCTCGGATGTGTTCCCTTCGAGAAGATTGCTCCGTGTGATCGGTGGGATGAGGCCTCGAAAGCTTCACAAGGAATGCGATGACATATTTGAGAGCATTATAAAGGAGCACAAGGCTAGGGAACAAGAAGAAGAGGATGATTTGGTAGACGTGCTTTTGGAACTTAAAGAGCATGGAGATCTTCAGTTTCCTCTCACAATTGATAACATCAAGGCAGTGATTCTGGTAAGTAACATATACATATTCTTCTTCGTCTTTTGTTGTTCAAGTCTTACGTCAAAAGAATATAAATTAAGAGCTGATCAACATCTTACTTAGTTAATGTCTTTCAAAGGTGTAAATTCAATTGCAAGGAATGTGATTGTGAAGTTCTTAAAAAAAATACAGTTTTGTTTTGAATTTGTTGTAAGGAATTTGAATTACTATATATAGGTCATATTATTTTTATATAACATAATATATATATATATTAAATAAGTATATTAGTTTCTTAAATATAAATTAAAAATAGAAATCCGCCTAACTAGTTCTCATTTAGGCCGTGAAGGTCTAGTTTGACTGTCTGACGCCTTAGGGTATCTCCAACCCAATAGCCCCAAAACCCCAAATCATGACTCAATAACAATGGAATGTTGAGTCCCCATCTCCATCTCACTCTAACCCAAAAACTCCAAAACTATTTCTTATAAATTATATTTTATTATTTAACTAATAGAAAAAATATAAATTCCACCTAATTAATTATTAGGGCACTACAAATTTTCAATGTAGAAATTAATTACCTCTATTCCATTAAATATGGCATTCTATTATTTTAGGTGTAATTAATTAATTATTATTGTATAAATTATAACCAATTATTAGTTTCTAAAAATCATAATGATTTCAATTTTTTATAATAATTAATAAATGACTATCAATGATCCATTTATAAATAAATGACTATTGAAATATATACTCTCACTGAATTTATATATTTTTAGTAATTGTTATCAACATATTTTCATTAATTAAATTACTTATTTTACTACAAATAATAATAATAGTAGTATTAGTAATAATAATAAAATAACATTTAAAACTATAATTTTTAAGTAAAAATGTACTAATCAGTAAAAAATGTTTTAATATTTAAAAGTGTAAAAACATATTTAAAACTAATTACACTTTCCACAATTAACTGCCACACAATTCATTGCCACCTAATTTCAATGAAGCAATTGGTAGGGAAATTAGTTAATATCAGTATAATTTAATAAGAAAATTAGACATCATTCATTCATTTGCACCTAATTTTCCTTTCCGCAAATTAATAATTAAATGACTAATTAATATTTGGAAAAGTAATTAATGCTTACCTAATTATATTAATAATTAACGTTTCATTTTTCCTTAATTAATGTTGGCTCTGAATTACTCTCGTCTTTCTTCTCCGCCCTTCCATTCTAATCTTGCATTCTCTCTCTCTGTACCTCTATTCTAATCCTCACAAACAGTGCCGAAGATTTATGCGCCAACTCTCACCTGATCACACGGCTTGGATTCGAGGCCAGAGAAGAAGATGAGAGCGGTGCGACTGTCGAAGTCCACAGCCGGCATTCTCATTTCAGGCGGAGGACTTATCGAGACGTTCAGGCGGTCTCGAGTCCAGTTCCAGCAAGAGCATTCGGAGTTGTTCTGTTCTTGGTTTCTGTCCTCTTTATTTTTTAGTTTGATTTTGAGGAAAAATTACCTCTCATAATCAAAATAATAATAAGAAAGAAAATAATGAATATAATAATATCTTACTTATGGGACTGCTACAGTGACGTCTCAAAAATGGAGACTCACAGAAGCTGGACCCCAAAATAAAGACGTGGTTTTGAAAATTTGAGAACTGGTTGAAATATACTGAGTCCCTAAAATAAGGATTTTAAGCTTAGTTTGAAATAGCCTAAACAAATTTTAGAGCAAGGAGATTACAAATCTTCAAGATCTCATACCTATATGAGTTTTAGGTAGGCTGTGATAATTACATCTTGTGACCTTTTGCCTAAAATATAAGGAGAAATTGCGAAAAGTTACGGTAAACTTTACACCTTTTGCATAAAATTACGGTTAACTATTTTTTTTGCATTATGTCACGGTTAATTTTGCTTTTTATTGCACTGGTGTTAAAAAAACGGAATTGTGTAAAATAATATCACGCGCTCCTCACATGGTCGTTATAAAATAATTAGTATAGCCTAAATTACCCTTATATGAGATTTAAATAATTTTCTCTAAAATGTGATCTTATTTGTTCATGATTTTGTTTTGTAGAGACCAAAGGGTAAGTGAGATTCGGAGGGCGAAAATTGTTGTTATTTGTTTATTGTGTTGTTGATGAGTTGATTATTGGGTTGTGGATAGTGGGTTTTGTTAAGAAGAAATATTAGAGTTGTCTACTCAATCTGATGAATGTATTTTTTAAAACCCAATTGTAAAGTTGTTTTTTAATATATTTTAGTTTAAATGTTTTTTGCGGGTAGTATTGATGCTAAAAAGAACCAACTTTGTTTTGAGTAAATATAAATTCTTCAATAAATGGTATAAAATTGAATAATCAGTGAATTGCAATTTCAACTGATGAAAAAGTTGTGAATTCTTGTAAATAAATATGTAGAATTATAAATGTGTTTTGTTCACTTGTAGAATTAAAGGGGTTAGTTTGGTAATTAAACAATTAATTTGAGGTTATTTTGGTTTTTTAACAATTACATTAACGGTTGTGCAACTGGTGCTATAAAATGCAAAGTTAACCGTGGCATGATGCAAAAAAAATAGTTAACCGTAGTTTTATGCAAAAAAATGTAAAGTTTACCGTGACTTTTTGCAATTTCCCCGAAATATAATTATGAAATCCTCACTTGTCAATTAAATATTTTAGACCACGAGTTCTAATTGGTTCACGTGCAAAATCATAACATACTTGCACGTGAATGTATCCGTGGGTAAAAATTAATTATAAAGGTTTTTCAAATATCAATTTTACCTTCAAATTCGCAATTGTAAAATCTTGTTTCAGGACATTTTCATAGCTGGAGGCGAAACATCATCAACGGTCATAGACTGGGCAATGTCGGAAATGATAAAAAACCCTAGAATCATGGAAAAGGCACAAGCAGAAGTCAGACAAGTCTTTAAAACACAAGAATATGTCGATGAAGAAGGCATCGAGAAACTTACATTCTTGAATTCTATCATCAAGGAAACCCTAAGACTTCACCCACCGGCGCCTCTCTTGCTTCCAAGAGAATGTCGAGAAAAATGTGAGATCAATGGCTACAACATACCTTCAAAAACGAAAGTCATCATCAACGCATGGGCGATAGGGCGAGATCCAAGATACTGGAAAGAACCCGATAGATTCTATCCTGAGAGGTTTCTTGATAGTTCACTCGATTTTAAGGGTATGAATTTTGAATTCATTCCGTTTGGTGCGGGGAGGAGGATTTGTCCCGGAATACCATTTGCATTATCGAGTATGGAGCTTACGCTCGCAAATTTTCTATACCATTTTGATTGGAAACTCGCGGATGGAATGAAAAATATGGATCTTGAAATGACCGAGGCGTTTGGAGGAACTGTTAGAAGGTATAGAGATTTGTACTTAATTCCTATTCCATATGCTCCCAAATTGTGAGGTCTATGCTTTGTTTCCGAAAGTTTGTCTGTTCTTACTTATTATACAAGAAGGTATGTAACAAATAAATGGAATGTTGTAGCCAAGAAATGTACATTGAATGTATTCAACCTACCAATGTTTTTTTCTTCTTCGGTTTCTTCCTTTATTATGAGCAAGGACACTATTTCTGACATATTAACCTGTCTACAAATGCTTTTATAGAGGGTTTTTTTTTATCAAAAACGCGAGGGAACATCATTCGAACAAAGAATCCTTCCTGTTTTTAGAGGAATCAGAATCCGACTCGGATTCCGAGTCGGAGTGGAATTCGGATTTGGATGATGATGAGAAGTGCTATCGTCGTATCCCACCCCCACACATGGCATATATAAACCCATGCCCATGTTGTAGGGCAGTCAAAAGATTAACTGAAATGCTAATCTTGCTCTACCTATGGGCTCGCTCTCGGTACCGTAAACGTAAGTAAGGTCCTTGGGTTGGGCTGGGGTCCCTTTCCAAGATAAATGTGGATGGGGGGATAGATGCAGAGGGTGGTCATTGGAGCATAGGGATTATCTGCAGGGATTCAGTAGGCCGAATTATGGATGCGCCGTGCAGACGGTTTACGGGTCATCTCCAACCCGAAGAGGTGGAGGGCGTAGAAGTTAGGGAAGTGTTATCTTGGGAAAAGGGTAAGCGTTGGAGTGTGGTTGAGATTGAGACAGATTGTCTTCGGGTGGTCAATCAGGCCTACAAAGGACAACACTTGAAGATATTATCAACAACTGCAAGCGTGTCCTCTTAGCACCTGGATCTAATGTCTCTCTAGCTTTCATTCATAGATCATGCAATAAAATGGCTCACGAATTGACCAAGTATGCTGTTGGGGGAAAAAGCGGTCTCCCCTCTCTCGCGCAACAACACGCGGTCACGGCAAGTACAAATAAACCGGTAAGATACCGAGTCGAATCCACAGGGACTAATGAAGGTCGTAGGTTGTTTCGAGTATTTGTATTTATTTTAGTAAACTACCAACAAGTAAATAGCAACAACATGATAACAATGGAAGTAAAGCGCCTAGGGTGCTAGACAAATAGCAATGTAAATAATTTTGCGAGTTTTAATTTCTTCGGATCGAAATTAATGTTGAGCCTATATCTTAAGTGCCGACCTCGCCTTTCGGTAATGAGGTTGGCCTAATCTCGAGTGTTCCCGTGCCCTTTCGGTATTGAGTAAACTCGAGATCGCATACAAACGACAATAAAAGGCTAAGGGTTACTAGAAGGTGCCAAGACACGGTCTTGAGCCTACAACTCTCGGTGGATGCTAAGTCTGGGTTCTAATCCTTCCCTTTCGGTATCGGATAGAACACCTCAAACGAATATTGTAAAACGTCACTTAAACAACACCTGCATTCAAACAACAATCCACACAACAAAGTCTTCAATCCTAGAACTAATACCTCAATAAACTCAATAATCACATCACAAATGTCTAACACCCATGGCAAAGGGATTTAGCCCTCAACCATGGTGCTCAATCCAACTATCATCATAGAATCAACAAAATTAAACAACAACAACATCAAAATAAACTAGTAAATAGGGATAGAAATTGCTCTTGGTGTTCTTGAGCAAGATGGATCTTCAAGCTCGGTGGATTTGATGGTAGGAATCTCTCCAAAGCTTCCTTTCCTAGCTCCTAAGGTTGGTTCTATGGTGGAATCCACTCCAAAACTCCCAAAGTGTCAAGAATAGATGAAGAACTCTTCAAGTTTGATGAAGAACAAGAGGTTGGAGCTCTCAAACTCACCTCTAACCTCCTCAACTCGTTTTTGGTCTTTGCCCAACTCTCCACCCTTCAAAATATCTAATTTCTGCACTTTATTATCAGTTTCGCGCCTTAGTCACGATCTTGCCTTGGTAGGCACGATCGTGCCTCACCTAGGCACGATCTTGGCTCAAATCGTGCATCGCCACTGTAAGTTTCGAGCAAAATTTGGCAAAAAATACATTTAGGCACGATCGTGGCTCGCCTAGGCACGATCGTCACCCATTGAAATCTTCACCAATGGATTAGATCTTCACAATCCGCTCAAATCGACATATTATGGGCCCCAATCGGACTTCGGACGAGAAATCTACACCCCCAGGAAGTTTCAACTGTTGTGCAGAACTTTCTTAACCGATTTTCAGCTCCAATTATGCTCTAATTGTGCCTTGCACCTACAAAATGTCAAAAACACACAAAGGATTAAAAGTACCAAATTAATGGCTCTAGAAAGCCGAAATGAGGACAATTCGGTGCTCAAATGCGGGTCAGAAGTGTAATTGCAAGGTCACATGCGGACCCGCAACATATGCGTTAATTGACAATAGTTGAGATTATAGTGAGGGGTTTGCCTTACCATCTGTACTCTCAGTTGTCCGGCATGATACCGTGTTAGTTGCATTTTAATAAATAAAATTCGTTTATATCAAAAAAAAATACAACAAGTTTAGCTGTTAATTATGTTATTTTATAAAAATAAATAAATTTAAAGATTTATCAATGTATTGTTTTAAGGAAATAAAAATTTACTAATGTTGCCAAAATTATCTTGTGTCACACTATCTTTATAATCTAACAAATTGTATAACTACATTTAAATGATTTAATGTATTATATATTTGTTTCTAGTACATATATGTATTAAAGACCTCACCATTAAATTTAATATTAAATTGAGATCGGTTATATTAATTTAAATAATTAAATATTAATTACAATATTATGTTACCAAAATAGAGTAAAAATAATTTGCTGAACTGATACGTTGTTATAATTTATAATTATTGTTCATTTATATTGTTTTGGTTTAATTTACATCAATTAATTTATATTTATTATTTAGAGAATCTTTGCACATAACTTATGGTTATGAATAGATGAGTCGAGCTTTAAACGAGTTGTTCCATCTCTTATTACGTTAAAATGTGATTTATATGTTAATTGTAATCTAACTCGAGTCTTGTTTGGGCTCAATGTTGAATCGTTTATTAAACGAGTCTAACTCGAACCAATCTATCACAGTTTGTAAGATTTGCGAACTGATTTAATTTGTATTTTGAAAGAGTTTATGTTGAATAGTTAATGATTACAATAGAATACAAATGTCTCTATATATAAGCTTGATAAGGTAGGGTTTACATGAGATATTACAGCTAGGGTTTAAGTAGAGATATAAAGTATAGTGGGCCTCAGCCCATATATTTATAACTAATATAATATATCTCACACTCCCCCGCAGTCGAAGTAGGAGGAGGCCGAATGTTTTGACTGGAGCAAAAGTCTTCAAAGAGATCAGTCGGGAAGCCTTTTATGAATATATCTACAAACTTGAGAGATGAACTTGATCTGCAATAACTTGAACCATAATAGTAATCGAGATTGAGAAAAGAAACTGAGTGAGGTAAGGATATAAGGAGACGGGAAGTAAAGAGAGATAATTAGAAGAGAGTGAGATATTGAATAAAATATGAGAGAGAGAGAGAGAGAGAGAGAGAGAGAGAGAGAGAGAGAGAGAGAGAGAGAGATTGATAGAAATAATGATGGATATATATTATTGATGTGTGTTGTGAATTACAAGAGACCTCTATTTATAGAGGTAATATGAATATAATAGGAAACCCTAATACATGTGAGAAAAGGAAATATAAATATACGAAACTAAAGATAGGAAACCTAACATAATCTAACAGCCCCCCTCAAACTCAATGCGGTAATCTAACAGTCCCCCTTAAACTCAATACAGTATAACAATAATTGAGTTTGAAGCTTGATAGTATTGAGTTGTGGCGAGGGTTGCGGCTGTCGAGATGATACGAAAAGGATTGTGGATGGAGGATGCGCGCCGCTCACGACCGATGGCGGATGCCTGATGCCCGTGTGTGCTGAATGATGCATGATGCCAGATATTTGATGCCCGATGACAGATGACGAGATATCAGATGCACGATGATGCCAGATGGCTGGTGGCGAGATAGCAGATGCCCAATGATTACCAGATGCTTGATGGCTGATGGCGAGATAGCAGCTGCCCAATGATTGCCAGATGCCTGATGGCTGATGGCGAGATAGCAGCTGCCCAATGATTGCCAGATGCCTGATGGTTGATGGCGAGATAGCAAATGCTCAATGATTGCCAGATGCTTGATGGCGAGATAGCAGCTGCCCAATGATTGCCAGATGCTTGATCAAGTGTGGGTTGATTCGAGCAAGAGGGTAGAGAAAGAGTAAGGATTGAGAGATTGAGATTGATTGAGTTACGGAATCAAAGTGGTGGAATCAAGATCAATTGATGAAGAAGAAACGAGATTGTGCGAGGAAAATTAATAAGGTAAAGAGTAAAAGAAGAATCAATTGGTTTGAGAAAGAAAATAACAGAAGAAGGGAAAAGACAAAAAACAGAGTAGAGACGGTGTTTGAACTTGGTAGAGGAGATTCAAGATTGTCGAGTTGATTTGTATGCGGAAGTGAGAGGCTAGAGATTGAGATTTGAATTGCCTCGCCCACCCGTCAGAATCACGAATCATCGACGAGTGGGCAAAGCGAAATATGTGTAGAGATTTGACCAAAGATCGATTATACCTCTGATACCATGATAGAAATAATAAGATATATATTATTGATGTGTGTGTTGTGAATTACAAGAGACCTCTACTTATAGAGGTAATAGGAATAGAATAGGAAACCCGAGAAAGGAAACATAAATATAGGAAACCTAATATAATCTAACATATAGAAATAATGAGAGATATATTATTGATGTGTGTGTTGTGAATTACAAGAGATGTCTATTTATAGAGGTAATAGGAATAGAATAGGAAACCTGAGAAAGGAAACATAAATATAGAAAACCTAATATAATCTAACAGCCCCCCTCAAACTCAATGCGGTGAAACAAGAATTGAGTTTGAAGCTTGATTGTATTGAGTTGTGGCGAGGGTTGCGGCTATCGGGGATGTTGTCGAAGTGATGCGGCGAGGATTGAGGATGGAGGATGCGCGTTGCTCACGGCTGATGGCGGATGCCTGATGCCCGTGTGTGCTGAATGATGCATGATGCCAGATACTTGATGCCTGATGGCAGATGGCGAGATAGCAACTGCCCGATGATGCCAGATGCCTGATGGCTGATGGCGAGATAGCAGATGTCCAGTGATTGCCAGATGCCTGATGCCTGATGGCAAGATAGCAGCTGCCCGATGATTGCCAGATGCCTGATGGCTGATGGCGAGATAGCAACTGCCCGATGATGCCAGATGCCTGATGGCTGGATAGCAGCTGCTCAATGATTGCCAGTTGCTTGATGCTTGATCAAGTGTGGGTTGATTCGAGCAAGAGGGTAGAGAAAGAGTAGGCATTGAGAGATTGAGATTGATTGACTTACGGGATCGAAGTGGTGGAATCAAGATCAATTGATAATGAAGAAACGAGATTGTGCGAGGAAAATTAATAAGGTAAAGAGTAAAAAAAGAATCGATTGGTTTGAGAAAGAAAATAACATAATAAGGGAAAAGACAAAAAAGGGAGTAGAGACGGTGTTTGAACTTGGTAGAGGAAATTCGAGATTGTCGAGTTGATTTGTTTACGGAAGCGAGAGGCTAGAGATTGAGATATGAATTGCCTCGCCCACCCGTCAGAATCACGAATCATTGACGAGTGGGCAAATCGAAATATGCGTAGAGATTTGACCAATGATCGATTATAGCTCTGATACCATGATAGAAATAAGAGAGAGATTTATTATTGATTGTATGTTGTGAATTACAAGAGACATCTATTTATAGAGGTTATATGAATATAATAGAAAACCCTAATACATGTGAGAAAAGGAAATATAAATATAGGAAACTAAAGATGGGAAACCTAATATAATCTAACAGAGATTGATAGAGAAAGAAATAAAAATAAATAAGAAGGAAAAACGACTACGTTATACATGATGGTGCGGCAACGATTTTGCATACAGACGATGCAAAAGAAGCAACTACTTCATATAATGATGGTGCGACAACTACGTCTCATAAGGACGGTGCAAAATAAGCAACTACGTCGATGCGAAACAATTTCAAGCAACTATGACGGTGCAATATTATAGTAAGAAAATAAGTTTTTTTTTTGGAAGAGTAGAGTAGAATAATAGAGAATATTTAAGAAATTCAATTTAATAATGTAAGAGACTAATATAGAAATAGAATAGAGATTTAAAGAAAAGGAAAAATAAAAGAGTTAAAAGAGATGGGAAAATACGAAAAGAAAAGAAGAAGACATTAATTAATAGATGAAAGAAAAATTAATTTGAGAATAAGAAATAGAAATAGAGATAGAGATACGTGGTGTTTAATGTTCAAGAAGGGTTGAGTAAATAATAGTGGAAAATAAGACAGAAGAGAAGAAATAACAAAAGAGAGTGATAAACAGGCACAATGCCTCGAAGTTGGCCATAGAGGCAGCATTAAATTGAAGAAAAACAAGAATTGCCTCGCCCACTCGTTAAATCATGATTAACGAGTGGGCAAAGCCATACACAACAAAAAAGTTGTGACCAATATCTAACCTAAACTTCTGATATCATGAAAGAGTTTATATTGAATAGTTGATGATTACAACAGAATACAAATGCCTCTATATATAAGCTTGATAAAGTAGGGTTTACATGACATATGACGGCTAGGGTTTAAGTAGAGATATAAAGTACAGTGGGCCTCAGCCCATATATTAATAACTAATATAATATATTTAACATATTTATATATACATGAAAGATAAAGTCAAACTTAACTGAAAAAGTAAATACTCAAGCTCAAATTATATGCATTTATTATTTTTAATTAGTTAAATAAAATTTTTTTTTGATCCGCTCTGTTTACAGTCACTTACTTAAGAAAGAGTGTGAGATTGTATACGGTATGGACCGAACATGACAAAGTCGGAGATGTGGATAGTAGAAATATGGCTCTGAGTGCCCAGTCTAGTATATAGTATTTTCTATCTATGATTCTGAAAGTCGATCTTGCACAATAATTTGTAGATACTGTAAACTCATCCCGAGAATTCCTATTTGAAAGAAACAACAAGGTCTATAAATTGGACGAAGCTGAGAAGTCGGTCACTAGAGCAACAATAGCGGAATACAAGGGTCGATTCGGTGTAATTTGTATTTAAATTTTTGTCATAAATATGATTTAGAGGGTGAGTTCTCATTTTCGCAGTCAAGTTACATATACCCTTCAAAATTCACCAATCCCTTACCCACTTGCCAAAACTTGGAATCATCAATTTCACAAAGCCCACTGATCCAGCCATTGTCGAGTCAACCAATTAGGGACATGCACAGAAGATTAGGCTTGTGTAAATAATCGAAATGAGTTTGTTGAATTGCAGTAAATGGTTGTAAAATTGGGTGTATATATTTGGCCGGACTCCAAAACAAAAGGTCAACATAAGTTTGTTCCAATCCTTTATATACCCCAATACCATTTCAAATATTTTACATGTGGGATTGTATAATCTCAACACTTCTCCTTACATGTCTTTTACATGTGTGCCTCCCCTCATGTAGACCATAAATAGGATATGTCTTCTTTATGCAGACTTATTTCATCCTTACGCTAGCCATTATAATGAGACTTATTAGGGACCGAAGCCACGGAGAAGCGAAACCGACCGGCACATGCTCAAATCAAACAAACTCTAGTACTATGTAAAATTGGGCTGTATATATCGTATTCAGCTATACAACTAAAATCTCAACTTTATTAGTTTTAGTTTGTTCAAACCCTTAACATACTCCAATTTTTTTTCAAATATTTTCAATCTGGGAGTATATAATTTCTACAATGGTGGAGCTAGAGTGCCAAAGATGGTCGAGCTAGAGTTGACACAACAACCTATTTGCTGCAATGCAACAAACCCATTTCGAGGGCGAGGAGGGTGACCACGTTCAACTTTTTCAGCCATTCCCAAACTCAAACCATCACTGATGACATGATTTAAAAATTAGAAAATTTACCAAAGACAATTTTATCGTTTAACTTTTGAAACTAGCATTTTCGATTCAAATTCTAACCGGTATGAAAAAAAATGAAACTTACATTAGGGTAATTGAAATAACCAAAACCTAAGTGAAAAGAGTGTATAGCTTGAGATACTTATATGTCTTTTCCCTGAATTAAATATCCCGATACATGTAATCTTTGTATCCATATGAAAGTTGATTATCTACACTCATCTTCTAGATCAATACACATGATATATGGAAAACAATCATCTTCAAAAGATTAGACAATAGATCTGTAACAATGTTTTATAATTAGCGGTATATATAAAGTGTTCCAAGTTTATAATAAAACATGAACTCATATTGGTTATGATCCCACACTATATATGGTGGTTTAGACTGAAAAAAAAGTAAAACTAAAACCATGGAAACATATATATTATTTAACCTTGGGCTTGCAATAAGGAATTGGAATCAAGAAGAGGTCATTTTTTCTCCTCACCGTCATCCCGAACGCCTCCGTCATGTCAAGATCTTCGTTCTTCATTCCCTCCGGAATCTTCCAGTCAAAATGAAACAAAAGATTCGCGAGCGGGACCTCAACGTTCGCCATGGCGAATATCATCCCGGGACAAATCCTCCTCCCTGCCCCGAACGGGATGAAGGAGAAGTTAGTCCCGCTGTAATCAATCGAGCTATCAAGAAACCTCTCGGGATGGAACCTGTCGGGCTCTTTCCAGTACCTCTTGTCCCTCCCGATCGCGTAGGCGTTGACGATGACTTTGGTTTTGTAAGGGATGTCGTAGCCGTTGATCACGCAGCTCTCGCGGCTCTCTCGTGGAAGCAAGAGAGGGGCGGGAGTGTGTAGCCTTAGGGTTTCTTTGATGACGAGCTTCAAGAACTTGAGCTCTTGAAAATCTGCCTCGTCGACGTACCCTTTTGCGGCGAAGACTCGCCTGACCTCTGTTTGTGCCTTTTCCATGACTCTCGGGTTCTTGAGCAGTTCGGAGATCACCCATTCCACTGTTGTTGATGATGTCTCGCTCCCCGCACCGAACATGTCCTGAAATGACATTTCCAAAATATCATAATCTAGCTTAATTTACCTGTTGGTGGGGAATTAAAAGAAGCTCATGTATAAATCAAAACTCATCTGTTTTAACTCAAAAGCACTTAAATCTTGAGTCAAATATGTATATATCTTTTTTTAACCTCGTAAAAATTTGTTGCGGGAATTTAGACTCACAATATACATAAGTATCTTTCACTTCACATTGTATCTCAACACATCATACTACTTCTTTTTAATTTAAATATTTACTTGTTCAATGGTTCAGGTCTTACCCGACATAAAAACACAAGTACTTAACCCACTTTATCGTATAGAATTATACTAAACAAGACCTCTAAAGGGACAACACCCAACGAAAGCTTCTATACCTATTTGAGTTAAAAGACTAGCATATACGGTCTTGACTTCAATACGTATATAAATTATTTCATATCTTTCATGATCATCTGATTGTGAAACTTTAAACCCACGTATAAACCTAGGACATACCAATATATCAAAAACAAATGTAGGCCTGACTCAAGGACTAGTTTGGGGGTGTTCACGGGTCAAGAACCAACCCGAACCGTCCACAATTGACCAA
This sequence comes from Geranium rotundifolium, assembly GCA_963920655.1. Classification (NCBI taxonomy): domain Eukaryota; kingdom Viridiplantae; phylum Streptophyta; class Magnoliopsida; order Geraniales; family Geraniaceae; genus Geranium; species Geranium rotundifolium. The sequence goes on from OY987319.1 coordinate 33,366,078, forward strand.
TCCAATTCGGTCGGCCCGATTAAGTTCAGGTCGGTTCGGCTAATTTTGAATGTGCTCAGATCTCACAAACCGATACATGTATATGAAAATCTCCCTTACTCCTGTATTAATTAATCAATGTAAAATTACGACTCACATGCGAACTCCTACAATTTTGGAGAATCTATGCTTGTTTAAGAGGATCAACAACAGAAAAACATAAACTCATCAAGTACTAACCAGAATGACTGCTTTGATGTTGTCATTTTCCAATGGAAACTCAAGCTCTCCCTTGTCTTGAAGATTTAAAAGAACATCAACAAGATCATCATCTCCCTCACCCTCACAACCCTTCTTCCTCTCCCTCCTATGCGCATCCATTATGCTCTCCAGCATCCCATCAGTCTCTCTATGAACCTTCTCGATCTTCGACAGCGTGCCACTTATCACATGAAGAACCTTAATAGAAGGAAACAGATCCGCAGGGCTAAAACCAGCTCCCAACTCTCCCCCGATCTTAATGCTCGCGATGAATGCCTCCGGATCCTTGCATTTCCCTCCAAATGCCGCCCTTGCGAGGATCCCATAAGTCCACGAGAAGATTTTCTCGCTGAGGTTGATCGTGGTACCTTCCTTTGAAGAAATGGATTCGACGAGCTTCATCGCCTCTTCGTGCCTTATGGATTGGAAGGATTTGACCCTTTTCGAGCTTAGCAGTTCTGTGACGCATATTTTTCGTAGTTGCCTCCAATATGCTCCGTATGGCGCGAAAGCAATGTCCTTAGAACCTGTCCAAATTAATATGCCAGATAAAGTTAGTCATTGAGGAAAGGCCAAATTGTAGTTAAGGCCATTTTCGGTATTTAAAAAACTAAATAATGTGATCATAAGTGAGGAAAATGCGATCTCTCGTTAAAATTTTGAGACAATTTATATCAAAAGAAAATTACAATGCACCTGAAAGAAAGTAAGGGGACAATTTGAAAATCAGTTGTTGGAACATATAATAAACTCAGAAATCATTTTATATAATTCTATAGTTCAACACTTCACCGTAAGTTGTGACATCAATTGACACCACATGAGGCCTTTGAGCAAATACGAGATCATGTGTCTTCATGACCAGTTCGGCCGTTTCGGGCGCTGAAATGACAACAACCGATGTTTCGCCAAGTTTAAGGTGCATTATCGGACCGTGTTTCTCGGAAAGTTTGTGGAGGCCGTGATGAGGTAAGGACCCTACGAGATAGTGTAAGTGTCCTATAATGGGAAGCTTCCATGGCTCCGGAGGGAGATTTGGGGAATGAGAGGCGTTGACTTTTGTTTTCTTGAGCTTGAAGATCATGGAAATGAAGATTACGAATGTGACAAGGATTGGGAAATATTTCTCCATTGGGAAAGTCTTGTAGAGAGGACTGAGAGACTAAGTGATGAAGCCTATATGGTTGTTTTATAACGTTGGATAAAATTTATTTTTTGCGTTTGGAGGAATTCTTGTTTCATTGTTTGGGGATTGTGACGGTGATAAAGACGGTTTTTGGAAGTGTACATATTGTCTTGTAGTGCTATATTTTTCGATGAATCATATGTCAAAGTCCTACATGTATCACATTTGGAGGATATGCACAAAGATAAAATATGTTAGAATTCTTTCACTTCAAATTAAATAGAGACAATTTATGTTACGTGACACTTATTATGTTAATGCCTTTTAGGTGTATATCGGAGGGGGAGGATTCAATATGTATTATGAAGAAATGTATGGGGTCCAAAATAATTAAACTCATGCATAGAGGAAGCGAATTTAACCATGGATTCTTAGAACTATGATCGAATCATCATGTGAAAATTTTTAGCAAGTATAATATAATTAATATATGAAATTTTACCTTGTAAAATCGAATCTAATATCACAAACGCTTTGTTTATGATCTCTAGTTGTATCCACACGAGCAAAGCACCTTTCAAAGAATTTCTACAAAACCAATTACTAGTTAGTTTTGAGAAAATAGCAAGAACAATAGAAGAACAAGAGAGAGATAGAGATTTCGGCTATGGGGAGGGTGTGTAGGATTTGTGCCCTAGTCCAATACTATTTATGTCTATGAATATGTATCATCTTCTGCAATAAAATATAAAGCGGCATTTTATTACTATGGTGTTGTAGTAATGAGTTAGGTATATATCGATTTATATCATTGAGTGTGTCATCACTAATAGTAGAACTATGGATCTGTATGATTTATACTTAACGAGTCCCTGGTCAGTCAAGCTTCATCTGAAGCGACCAGTATGAGGACGACTCTTTATGATCATGCTCTACTGATCATGGCAATAGGTTTTGCCGGAGTCAGATCATAGATATTATTGTTGAAATGATATTGGACGACCTGACTTGAATATGTTACATAGATGCTGTCATGAACATATTCAGAGTTCGTAGCCTGTCATTGTATCCTTAGATCAAAGAGTCTCTGTGATCACAATATAGTCAATAGTCGAGTTTGGCTCAAGCCTAACGTTATCTGTGAAAGGGTAACCATATGCTTCGGCTATCTGTGAAGGAATCAATGTCCGAAGACAGCTGATGAGCTGGAACAAAAGAAGGATATCCCATACACTTTCGCTATAGGATCGATCATGTATGCCATGTTATGCACGAGACTGGATGTCTCGTTCGCCTTGAGCTGTACCAGTAGATACCAATCCAATCCTGGAAAAGAACACTGGATTGCAGTGAAAGCTATCCTCAAATACTTTAGGAGAAGTACGGATGCATTCCTAGCGTATGGAGGAGTGGATGGTGAACTAGCAATCAGAGGTTATACTGATGCTAGTTTCCAGACAAATCCTGATGACTTTCAGAGTAAATCTGGATATGTATTCGTGTTGAATGGTGGTGACTCCAGCTGGAAGAGCCGTAAGCAGGACACAATTGCCGACTCTACGACGGAAGCTGAGTATATAGCTAATGCAACAACAGCTAAGGAGGCTGTGTGGATTAGGAACTTTTTGGCTGAACTAGGCGTAATGCCAAACCCGTATAGTTCTCTCAGTTTACTATATGACAACACCAGGGCAATAGCACTAGCTAAAGAGCCAAGGTCACATGACAAATCAAAACATATACTCAGAAAGTATCATCTCATCAGAGAGTTCATTGATAGAGGAGATATGAAGATCAGTTTCGTAGCAACAGATGAAAACACAGTCGTCCCATTGACGAAGGCTTTACCATAACCTAAACATGAGGGACATGTAAAGTTTATGGGGATAGACTGGGATTTAGTTTGGAACTAGGGGCAAGTTGGAGACTGTAGGATTTGTGCCCTAGTCCAATACTATTTATGTCTATGAATATGTATCATCTTTTGCAATAAAATATAAAGCGGCATTTTATTACTATGGTGTTGTAGTAATGAGTTAAGTATGTATCGATCTATATCATTGAGTGTGTCATCACTAATAGTAGAACTATGGATCTGTATGATTTATACTTAACGGGTCCCTGATCAGTCAAGCTTCATCTGAAGCGACTAGTATGAGGACGACTCTTTATGATCATGCTCTACTGATCATGGCAATAGGTTTTGCCGGAGTCAGATCATAGATATCATTGTTGAAATGATATTGGACGACCCGATTTGAATATGTTACATAGATGCTGTCATGAACATATTCAGAGTTCGTAGCCTGTCATTGTATCCTTAGATCAAAGAGTCTCTGTGATCACAATATAGTATATATCCGAGTTTGGCTCAAGCCTAACGTTATCTGTGAAAGGGTTTAGGGTTTAGGGTTTAGTATGTGACAACACTGGGGCAATAGCACTAGCTAAAGAGCCAAGGTCACATGACAAATCAAAACATATACTCACAAAGTATCATCTCATCAGAGAGTTCATTGATAGAGGAGATATGGAGATCAGTTTCGTAGCAACAGATGAAAACACAGCCGTCCCATTGACGAAGGCTTTACCACAACCTAAACATGAGGAACATGTAAAGTTTATGGGGATAGATTGGGATTTAGTTTGGAACTAGGTGCAAGTGGGAGACTGTAGGATTTGTGCCCTAGTCCAATACTATTTATGTCTATGAATATGTATCATCTTTTGCAATAAAATATAAAGCGGCATTTTATTACTATGGTGTTGTAGTAATGAGTTAAATATATATCGATCTATATCATTGAGTGTGTCATCACTAATAGTAGAGCTATGGATTTGTATGATTTATACTTAACGGGTCCCTGGTTAGTCAAGTTTCATCTGAAGCGACCAGTTTGAGGACGACTTTTTATGATAATGCTCTACTGATCATGGCAATAGGTTTTGCCGGAGTCAGATCATAGATATCATTGTGGAAATGATATTGGACGACTCGAGTTGAATATGTTACATAGATGCTGCCATGAACATATTCAGAGTTCGTATCTTGTCATTGTATCCTTAGACCAAAGAGTCTCTATGATCACAATATAGTCAATATCTGAGTTTGGCTCAAGCCTAACGTTATCTGTGAAAGGGTAACCATACGCTTTGGCTATCTGTGAAGGAATCAGTGTCTGAAGACAGCTGATGAGCTGGAGCAAATGAAGGATATCCCATATGCTTTAGCTATAGGATCGATCATGTATGCCATGTTATGCACGAAACCGGATGTCTCGTTCGCCTTGAGTTGTACCAGTAGATACCAATCAAATCCTGGAAAAGAACACTGGATTGCAGTCAAAGCTATCCTCAAATACTTAAGGAGAACTAAGGATGCATTCCTAGTGTATGGAGGAGTGGATGGTGAACTAGCAATCAGAGGTTATACTGATGCTAGTTTCCAGACAGATCCTGATGACTTTCAGAGTCAATCTGGATATGTATTCGTGTTAAATGGTGGTGCCTTCAGCTGGAAGAGCCGTAAGAATGACACGATTGCCGACTCTACGACGGAAGCTGAGTATATAGCTCCTGCAACAACAACTATGGAGGCTGTGTGGATTATGAATTTTTTGGTTGAACTAGGCATAATGCCAAACCCGTCTAGTTCCCTGAGTTTACTATGTGACAACACCGGGGTAATACCACTAGCTAAAGAGTCAAGGTCACATGACAAATCAAAACATATACTCAGATGGTATCATCTCATCAGAGAGTTCATTGATAGAGGAGATATGGAGATCAGTTTCATTGCAACAGATGAAAACACAGCCGTCCCATTGACAAAGGCTTTACCACAACCTAAACATGAGGGACATGTAAAGTCTATGGGGATAGACTGGGATTTAGTTTGGAACTAGGTGCAAGTGGGAGACTGTAGGATTTATGCCCTAGCCCAATACTATTTATGTCTATGAATATGTATCATCTTTTGCAATAAAATATAAAGCGGCATTTTATTACTGTGGTGTTGTAGTAATGAGTTAAGTATATATAGATCTATATTATTGAGTGTGTCATCACTAATAGTAGAACTATGGATCTATATGATTTATACTTAACGGGTCCCCGGTCAGTCAAGTTTCATCTGAAGCGACAAGTATGAGGACGACTCTTTATGATCATGCTCTACTGATCATGGCAATAGGGTTTGTTGGAGTCAGATCATAGATATCATTGTTGAAATGATATTGGACGACCCGACTTGAATATGTTACGTAGATGCTGTCATGAACATATTCAGAGTTCGTAGCCTGTCATTGTATCCTTAGATTAAAGAGTCTCTATGATCACAATATAGTCAATATCCGAGTTTGGCTCAAGCTTAACGTTATCTGTGAAAGGGTAACCATACGCTTTGGCTATCTGTGAAGGAATCAGTGTCTGAAGACAACTGATGAGCTGAAGCAAATGAAGGATATCCCATATGTTTTAGCTATAGGATCGATCATGTATGCCATGTTATGCACGAGACTGGATGTCTCGTTCGCCTTGAGCTCTACTAGTAGATACCAATCCAAACATGAGGGACATGTAAAGACTGGGATTTAGTTTGGAACTAGATGCAAGTGGGAGACTGTAGGATTTATGCCCTAGTCCAATACTATTTATGTCTATGAATATGTATCATCTTTTGCAATAAAATATAAAGCGGCATTTTATTACTGTGGTGTTGTAGTAATGAGTTAAGTATATATAGATCTATATTATTGAGTGTGTCATCACTAATAGTAGAACTATGGATCTGTGTGATTTATACTTAACGGGTCCCCGGTCAGTCAAGTTTCATCTGAAGCGACAAGTATGAGGACGACTTTTTATGATCATGCTCTACTGATCATGGCAATAGGTTTTGTCGGAGTCAGATCATAGATATCATTGTGGAAATTGTATTGGACGACCCGACTTGAATATGTTACATATATGCTGTCATGAACATATTCAGAGTTCGTAGCTTGTCATTGTATCCTTAGACCAAAGAGTCTATGTGATCACAATATAGTCAATATCTGAGTTTGGCTCAAGCCAAACGTTATCTGTGAAAGTATAACCATAACGGTTGTGATTGGCTCGGGGATGGGTTATATGTGTGATACGAGTGACGTCTATGGGATTTATCCCTCATACTACGGTATAAGATAGGTATCGGTTTAGGCCACTTGATGAGAATGATTAAAAGGAAACGCATGGCCATGCACATGATACATAGTATCATTTTCAGTCATCTCGGGCATCAAGAAACGGTGATTAATTAAATAAGGATGACGACTCTATCCCTTATGATTAATCAAGATACCTAGTGATAAAAGGATAATGACATTGGCGACATGAGGTTAAATCGGATCGCCGATAATCATGGACTTTGGGTAATCATAATGCCTTACTATAGGCCACTTATGATGGAAAGGGTAAAATGATAATTTTACGCCGATCTGCCAATAGGACATGAGCTTAAAGGGTTACACGCATAGGGTGCACATCTTAGGGAATTCGGGCAGAATTAATTGTGGATTGGTTAAATCGGGTCGTGGCCAAAAGCCCTACGGTTTTGGGCCACGGGCCCGTCAGCTCACGTGCCATGGACCGAGCCAAAGCACTAGGGTTTTGGCGCCGGCCATAATGGATAATGGGGCCAAAACCCATGAGGTTGGAACACCTCATGGGCTGCCTTTGGGTAGGGCTTTGGGAGCATGAACCAGCCCATAAAATGGGCTAGGTTAGCCCCCGGCCAAGGTTTGGGCGGTTTATGCCTCATGGGCCGAACCCACTCCAAACTCTATAAATAGAGGTCCCATGAGTTGAAAAATCACAACTAGATTTTTCCATACCGTTACTCTACCGGATTCGCTAACTGAACTGGTTTTCTTTCTAGTAGGGGAACTCGGGTTTAGATCTGGTGGTCTTGTGCACTTGTGTGTGCCAGATAGAGGGACAGATCAATTCGGGATTTTCTGACGGCTGATCCGATTTAAAACCTCAAGGTAAATAATTTTAGTACACGTTTTCGGGGTAGAAACATGAGATCTAGACTTGAAAAGATCCGAGGGTTGTTTCGGGGGATATTAATTTTTAATTTTTCGCTGCATATTTTGTTTTTGAATCCTCCTAAACCCATCCGAAAATTAGGTAGAATTAATGTAGGATTATTTCTTAAATCAAATATATATGATTTATGCAAATATCTTCCACTTTCCAAATGTTAATTAAATTCTTATTTCAATTATAATTATAATTGTAATAAGAATAGGCTTAAAGCCCACTTAGCCAAGTCCATTAATTAAACTCATTTTAATTAGGTTATAATTAAATGGATTATCTAGACCGCCTCAATTACTCTAAACCGATTACTGGTTTAGCTAATTCGTAATTGATTTAATTAAATCGAATTGCGAATTTCCCAATTCTCATATTCTTCAAACACTGACTTTTCGAAGTCCACTTTTGCTATACTTTGCTTAAAGTGTGTGACCCTCTAGGCTCACGACCCGTTGGCAGACTGACAAAATTCCCATTTTGCCTATTCCATCATAAGTGGCCTATAGTAAGACATTGTGATTACCCAAAGTTTGTTAATATCGATGAATTGATTTAACCTATTATCGTCCATGTCACTATCATTTTATCATAGCGATATCTAGATTGATTAACATGCATAGAGCCGTCATCTTAATTTATCAATCACTATTTCTTGATATCTGAGACGACTGAAACTGATACTAAGTATCTCCTGCATGGCCATGCTACTCCTTCTGTCATACTCATCAAGTGGCCTAAATAGATATTATTCCCATACCGGAGTATGGGTGATAAACCCCTCAGCCGTCTTTCGAGTTCACTCATATGATTCATAACTAAGCCAATCAGAGCGCTTATGGCTACCCTTTTACATGTAACGTTAGACTAGGTCAAACTTAGAGATTCTTCATATAGTGATCACAAAAACTCCTTGGTCTTAGGATATAATGACAAGCTACGATATGTGAGTATGCTCATGACAGTATCTATGCTGCATACTCACCATCGGGCCGTCCGATAACATCTCCCTGATGATACCTATGATCTAACTCCGGCACTACCTTGCCATGATCAGTAGAGCGTGATCATAAAGAGTTAGCTTCATACTGATCGCTTCTTAATGAAGTTTAACTGATCAGGGACACACTAAATGTAATTCTTTCCTATCTACAGTTCTACTATTAGTGATGACACACATAATGATATAGATCAAATTACATCCAATATATTACTACAACACATTAGTAATATAATGTCGTTTTATTAATTCGAAAAATGATAAGACATTACATGTATATTAACTTATTACATTGGACTAGGGCACAATCTGAACATATTATTCTTTTTATATGAAAACTAACACAAAAAAATAAAAAAATATTCATATTATGTGATTTTTTTAATGAGGTTCTAGTATCACATCCTGGATATTTTTCGCCTAAACATGACCTGAGATGTGACTACTAAACTCCTTCCGAGTTTGTTGGGAAGTTCCCTTCTTCATTTCGGTAAACTAACTTTACATCCAATGCCATGATGACTTTTTGAGGCTAACCACCAAAAGCCTCTCTAACAGTAAACGACTAACCAATGCTTGAATGCGTCTAACGACCATCCAACAGCTCGTACGAGGCTCTTCTATTGTCTCGCCTGTCGTGCGCTCCACACACCCATCGGTTGCCCCTGACTCGACCGCCGTCTCCAAGTCTTCAAATCCGCACAGGTTTGGGCCATAAAGCTTCCATGTGTCACACTCGAAATATTTTTCGCTTTAAAATATGCCCAAGTGACACTCGCGCACCATTTCCAGGGTGTGTGAGCCTTCCTCCCCCAAACAAGTCGAGAACCTTGCTCATCATCGGAGTGTTCAAACTCTAGCATGCGAGGCATTGTAAAACTAAATCCTTGAAACCCTTAAACTCATATGCCACTAACGAGCAGAATCTCTCGATTATCCAACAAAGTATCATGTCGAGGCTCCAACGACAACCCTTGACCCCATCTCGGCTGAAATTCAGTTAAGTAGTAGGGGTAAGATGTCGAACACAATGTTGCAACGATTGGTTCGAAAACTTGCCTATTCTTAGTTTATGGACAGTAATTAGTAAAGCAGTAAACAGAAGACACACAATATGTTTACCCAGTTCGGTGACTCCGCACCCACGTCTGGGGGCACTCTGCCAGTGGAAAGGTTTTAACTATTCGGTAGTCAATAGTACAACTTCAAGCATCAACTAGCTATCACACAAGCTATTGTCCTAAGCTACTAGAGATCTCACTGTGAACAACCTCGACCAGGGACTCCCCCTGTCTTTTAGAACGTCTCAATTCAACCCTTCGAGCAAGCCTATGCTCGGTTGCGTTGTCTTCGACAATCTTCTTCGTGAGTCTTCAATCACGAACAAAACCCAATAGACTACAAACACTAAAATCTCCTCGACTTGATGTATGTAATCGAAAGCGAACTCTCTAAATAGATCAGCCTCTCAATCCGCTAGTCTTACACGGTTAAGAGCTCTGAGAATTTAGCACAGAGAAAGGACTGCGTTGCTAAAGGGATAGCACCTGCTTTCATAGCAACTCATATTGCCTAATCGGATTCCTATTCCGATTAGGAAATCCCTTGCCACCTTGCGTTTCTGGCAAGTGACAAGTTGGCGTTGCCGCTTTCATTAAATCTTGCTTGCATGTCTTTCTTCCAGCTAGACCTTGCCTAATTCGTTCATGGTCTTTAATCCTTTGCGCACATAGCTTCTGTGATTAAAATCAGGGAATCTTCGATGTCTTGCCTAATCTTGCGAGTAACATGTCGCACCAACTGTGTTGTAACATATTATCTGACATCTTGACTTCGCGCTAAAAAATATGACAACACTAAACGTAGTAACAATCTCCCCATTTGGCAATTTTTTAGGCAAGCACACTTGTCGACGATCTTGTGCGAGCATTGTTTCCGGCTAGCAGTGTCTTCAGCATCTTTGGGCGAACACCGTTTCCGGATGGCCGCGTCTTTAGTTGTTCTTTAGTAACACGTCGTTTTTGATAGCAAGGTTGCAACATGTTGTGACACATGTTCCGTAGTACGTCATACAACATGTGGTAACATGTAGTGACACATGTTTCATTATGTTATTCATCTTTATGATGTCTTCTGTAGCAAGGCATATAACACGTGGTAACATGTCGTGACACATGTTCCAACATGTTTGAGTAACAAGTCTCCAAGATTTTTGGATGACTTGATACTGCCTTACCTAAATTTCTCCCCCTGATTGTCTCAAAAATGGCAAAAGGAAAAATCAAAAAGATTATGACACACCACAAATAAAAACCAGCTCTATACGCGAGCAAACTAACCCCTAACCATGGGGAAAATATCCAGCTCCACCGAGGAGCAAAAAAACATTGTTCAAAAGAGTAACTCGGACAGTCCCCGGGGATTCAAGAGTGTTTAACAACAAAAATAAATGAGTTCTTTTAGTTTAAGCCAGATGGTGAACTAGGAAGAGGCAGAGTGAGCAGCATCGTCTTCGGCATCAGGACCCTCTGTTGAAGTGACCAGCATATCGTACAAGAGTTGTTCAAATATGACTTTTCTGCTGGTCAGGGTTGCAATGGTGCCTTCTAGGTCGGCGATTCCCGCCATAAGCTCATGCACCATTTTGTCTCTGGTGGCCCCTATGGCTCTTGAGCTACTTCCTTCTTCATACGACTTTGCAAAGGGTCGCGGAACATCCTTCACATGTTTTCCTTTGAACAACTTCGGGCTGATATCGAGCTCCAAAGGTTTCTTCCCGATAACATCATTGATTCGAACAATGTTGGGACATTGTTGAATCATCATACCGCACACAAGAGAAGGGAACTCGATGGGTAGCTTAATAGTATAGGAACCAACATGTCGAATAAGATGTTTTATGACAAAGGCACCGAAGTCGAGTGGAGAGGCCATACCTATTTGGTAGATCAGCTTAGCTAGATCTGCCCGTATGCTTGATCCTTGGGAAGAGGGTGCCCAGTTTGCCATGCCAATTTGATACAAAATGGACTATTTGGATGTGAGCTCTGATGATGCTATGATCCCCTTTTCTGGCCAGACCTTCTTCCTCCCTCCGGTCACTTCTTGAGCGATCCGGTCCATGGATAGATTCCGCCGAGCTTGGTAATTCACCTCTCTTTCAAGGTAAATGTTGATTTGGAAGAGAAGTCAAAATAGTTCCCTCTTACATATACTTGTCTGAATTCAGGACTGTCTGGATTGTTGTATGCCTCGAAGAGATGGACGAAGAACTCTCGTACAAGGGCTGGATAGTATGGCCCGATGTCTGAGGAAGTCTTCATGTGCTGTGTACTTTGTAGAAGTTCCATGATAACCTTCATTCCTTTGGTGTCAGGAGATTGTTCTTTTTCAGGGTATATTATGCGATTGCACACATACTTCCATCTGCTAGCCCCTTCAACGCAATGGAAAAAAACATTGTCTATGGGTACGCCAGGAACATCTTTTGGCAGTCTTAGCCTCTTCTTTGTACTGAGAGTGTGCAGCTCATCTTCTTCGTTGGCTTCATCTTCTTCCTCCTCAGAATTGATGGTTCTTTTCTTCTTGCTTCTGCCAGATGTTGGCACAGATGCTTCACTTTTTTCTGAAGATTTTCTTTTCCCTTTCCTTTCAGGGGTTACTTCCTTATTCTTCTTGGTCATAAATTTTTTAAGAGGGACATTGTCCTCGCTTGGAGATTCTTCAGCCGATTCGTCAACAATGACTTCTACGGTGTCATCTGGGGATTTTGGAGCATTCTTCTCCTTTTGCTTTCTCTTTTCTACTTCTCATCTCAGGTATAGATTCCTCAGAGACAGGTGCTTGCGGAATAGACGAAGTAGGAGTTTTAGGTTTACCTGATCGTCTTTTTAGTGAGGAGATTTCTTTGCCACTCTCTTCGTCTGAGAGGTGAGAGGGTACGAACAATGGCACTTCTTGGGGTTGTTTTGATTTTTCTTCAGATATTCCTCCTCCGCACACCTTGACGCCATACTGGTTCTGGGTTGTTTTTGGGGTTTTGTTTTTTTTGCGATGTGCTTGATCCTCACAATTTTTGGATTTTTAGGTAGAGAGGTTTCATAAATTTTTTTGATGAGAGATCTTTGTTTGGTGCCGAGAGTGATGGATTGTGAGTAGTAGAAACCCTAAGCGTTTTGAAGAGTGTTGAGAGAGAGAGAGGTCTAGAATCAAGGGAAGAGGCAAAGTTTTTTCTTCTGTGTAGCCGAAGAGAGGCCATGATTGGTTGCACGTTTTGTCACCAGATGACAAAAGATCTTTATTTTCCCCTTTTTTATTCTTTTATTTTGTAAACAAACTGAAACGTGCTTGGATAATTGGGCCCGGATTTGATTTTGTGGACCCTAGTCCTTCTAGAGAGTGAGAAAACAAATCTACAAAGCTCTCTCCCTTTTCTTCGTTGACGTACATTATTCAAGGTAGCAAAGTCCAAGGGAGGACCTTAGACTTATAAACCAATTTGTGTCCAATGCCTTTGTGAAGATGTCAACAAGCTGTTTCTCTGTAGGAATATACTCTAACATGATCTTCTTGTCTTCCACAAGCTCCCGAATAAAGTGGTGCCTGATGTCTATGTGCTTAGCTTTACTATGTTGCACAAGATTCTTCGAGATATTGATGTCACTGATGTTGTCACATAACAATGTCATGACATCTTGTTTGACAATATACTTCGCAAGCATCTGCTTCATCCATAAAAGCTGAGTGCAGGTACTACCAGCAACAATGTACTTGGACTCAGCAATAGATAGAGCTATGCAATTTTGCTTTTTGCTGAACTAGGAGACAAGATTATTCCCAAGATAAAAACATCCACCAGAGGTACTTTTTCGATCAGGAATACTTCCTGCCCAACCAGCATCACAATATCCTATTAGTGTAAAGGATGTGTCGAAAGAGTATAATAGACCTAACTCAGTTGTACCTGGTATATATCGGATAATCCTCTTGGCTTGAACTAGATGGCTTACCTCTGGGTTTGCTTGGTAGCGAGCACAAACTCCTACTGAGAAAGCAATGTCAGGATGACTTGCTGTAAGATATAATAAGCTTCCAATGATGATTCGATAGAGATTTGATCAAAAGGTTTGCCTTCATCATCCTTGGTGAGCTTTACATGGGTAGCGATGGGAGTTCTCTTGTGTGAAGCTTTTTCCAAACCAAACTTCTTTATAATGTTATCGCCATACTTGCTTTGGGGGATAAAAATGCCATTATCCATTTGTTTGATCTGGAAACCTAAAAAGTAGGTTAGCTCATCGACAATGCTCATCTCGAACTCAGACTGCATAAGTTGAATAAAACAGTCCACCATCTTGTCTGACATTCCTCCAAACACAATGTCATCAACATAAATTTGAGCAATCATAATGTTGCTTCCTTCTTACTTCACAAATAGAATTCTGTCAACTCCCCATCGAGTATATCATTTTGAATTAGAAACTATATTAGACGTTCATACCAGGCTCGAGGTGCTTGTTTGAGACCGCACAAGGCTTTCTTAAGCTTGTAGACATGATGTGGTGAGTTGTGGTCTTCAAACCCTTTTGGTTGAGCAACGTAGACTTCTTCGTTTTTCTATCCGTTCAGGAAAGCACTCTTTACATCCATCTGATAGAGTTTGATTTGTAGATGGCAGGCAATGCTGAGAAGAAGTCTGATAGCCTCAAGTCTAGCTACAAGAGCAAATGTTTCGTCGAAGTCTACTCCTTCTACTTGTGTGTATCCTTGTACCACACGTCCAGCTTTATTTCGAGTGATATTTCCCTGTTCATCAAACTTGTTCTTGAAGATCCACTTTTTCCCGATGACATTAACATTGTCAAGCTTGGGTACTAATTGCCACACAGGGTTTCTTTCGAATTGAACTAGTTCTTCTTGCATGGCACATGCCTAATATTCGTCGTTGATGGCTTCTTGCACATTTTTAGGTTCAAGGTTTTGGAAAATAATTCCCTTAATTTTAAAATCTGAAAATTTCCCTTTTATAAACCTTTTTAGGCAATAATTAATTAAAGACCTTAATGAGCTTAAAGCCCAAAACTTTTAATTAATTATGTAGAGAAGCCCATTCTGGCTAGGCCCAGCCTAGCTAATTTAATTAAATTTATTTAATTAGATTATAATTAATTAGTCATGCTAAACCGTTCTTGATTTCCGGTTTAGTCCTAAACCGAAATCGATCCAATCCGGTTTAATCCAAAACCGGATTTTGTCTCTCTCCAGATTCAATGGATCGCTGAAGGATTTATCCCTCATACGGACGTGTGAGCAGATATCAGTTTAGGCCACTTGATGAGTACGACTGAAATACAATAGCATGGCCATGCAGTCGATACGTAGTATCAGTTATACTTCAGTTAACTCAGAATCAAAAAACAGGACAATAGAACGAGGATGACTTGTCTATGCCTCGTGGTTGTCAAAGATATCAAGATGATAAAAGGATAGATTCATGTACAACAAGGTTAAATCGAAATCTCGATAATCACAAGCGTTGGGTAATCATGATGTCTTGTTAGAGGCTACTCATGATGGAAAGGGTAAAATGGTAATTTTACCAGTCTGCCGACGTGTCGTGAGCCTAGAGGGTCACACACTGAAACAAAACAGATTTTACCTATCATCTCTCTATAGTTCACCGGAGCCATCTGTCGGGTATGAAGGAATTAATTGAGGGTTCCAATCAAATAATTTCATGCTCATACAAGAAATTAACCTTAATTATCCGAATTAATATGGATCTTGCATGATCATGAATTGATCATGAGATCTAGGCTAGAATCAAAACTTATATGTTTACCTTGATTTGAAATCCCGTAGTCACTAAATAATATTTAGCAACCTCTAAAGAACGTCCACACAGGAAGAGCGATCCGGGGATACTTACAACGATCCATACTAGAAGATCGAAACAAGCAAAACGGACGGAGAGAGGGGAGGAGGGGTGGCCGAAATCGGCTAGAGAGAGAGAGAGAGAGAGAGAGAGAGAGAGAGAGAGAGAGAATGGAGGCTAGGGTAGCCTCATACCGATCGCTTCTTATTAAGCTATTCTGATCAGGGACTGCTTAAGTAAGATTTTATCTGATCTGTAGATCTACTATTATGTGTTGACACATCAATGATACAAACCAAATTATACTTAAGATATTACTACAACACTTAGTAATATGAATACCGATTTTATTTCAACTAATAATCTTTATTACATGATTAGATTGAAAATACATTGTGCTAGGGCACAAAAACCCAACAGGGTACGCACACCTTCATTGATATTGCAGATTATGTCTTGGACTGGGTGATTCTTTTGGACCTTTCTGGATGGGATTCTCTATTCTGTCGTGAAGGGATCCTCTTTATTAGGACTGATGTTAGCTTCGTTTTCTAGATTTGAGTTGCCTACTTTGTCACTGATATCTGGTCTGACATCTGGAGTGTTCGGGATATCCTCTTTATCGTCGTTAGGCATATCAAGAATGTTGTCATCAACAACCTCATTTATAGACTCCATCATGGTTTTGGTTCGTTTGTTGAAGACACGATAAGCACGACTGTTTCTAGAGTATCCGAGAAATAATCCCTCATCGCTTTTAGGATCAAGTTTTTTTCGGGGTTCTCTATTAGTAAGAATATAGCATATTGAACCAAACATATGGAAATAATTGACATTAGGCTTTCTCCCTCTCCATATTTCATAAAGTGTTACCGAGGTACCTGGACGGAGGGTGATACGATTGTGAATATGGAAAGCCGTGTTGAGTACCTCTGCCCAAAAGCGTGTAGGGATGTCTTTGGCTAACATCGTGACTCTAGCCATTTCTTGAAGTCTTCAGTTCTTCCTTTCAACAATCCTATTCTATTGAGGGGTAATGGGAGCAGAGAATTCATGGGCAATTCCTTCGGCATTACAGAAGCTTGCAAAGCTTATGTTCTCGAATTCTCATCCATGACCACTTCTGTGTCTCAAAATTTTGCCAAGGGTTAGCAAGTCGAACCGAAGATACGAAAATACTTGAGGTTGGGCTTTCTCCCCCTCCATATTTCATAAGATGTAGCGTTCGTACCTGGTCGAATACTCACTCTATTGTGAATATGACAAGCCATGTTGAGCGCTTCAACCTAAAACTTCGTAGGCAGATCTTTGGGGAATAGCATTACCCTTGCCATCTCCTGGAAAGTCCTATTTTTTCTTTCCACAATACCATTTTGTTGTGGAGTGATTGGAGATGAGAACTCGTGAGCTATCCCTTCGTTATCACAAAACTCAGCGAAGCTGTTGTTTTCAAACTCCTTTCCATGATTACTGTGGAGTCTGACAATTTTGTCTATGTTGTCGCCTTGTTCTCGTCGGATTCTATTACATAGGGTTTTGAAAACAGAAAACGTGTTAGATTTTTCTCGAATAAATTCTACCGAAGAGTACCTCGAGAAGTGATCAACACACACTAAGAAGTATTTCTTTCCTCCAAGACTTTCTACTTGCATTGGTCCTATTAAGTCGACATGGAGTAGTTCCAAAACCCGAGAGGTGGTACGATGTTGTAGCCTCTTGTGAGACATTTTGACCTGCTTTCCGATCTAACATTCGCCACAGATCCTTCCTTCCGTAATCTTGAGAGGAGGGATTCCAGTTATGGCTTGTTCTGAAATGACTTTGTTCATGCTCCTGAGATTCAAATGTCCAAGACGTTGATGCCAGATTTGAGCTTCATCAGCTTTTAAGATCAAACATGTTGGTCCTGTATCGCCTGATGTGGAGGTCCATAGGTAACAATTATCTATGGATCTACCTCCCTGCATGAGCTTGACATGGTTTTTTGTCAACACATAGCACTTGTTATGAGTAAATTTGACTAGCAAATCAAGGTCACATAATTGACTAATGCTAATCAGATTAGCAGTCAATCCTTCCACTAGTAAAGCTTCCTTCAAGCATGAGACACTTGGGAACTTGAGCTGATCTTTCCCGATCACCTTGGCTTTGACACCATCGCCAAATGTTACATGACCTACAAAGCATGGTTTCATATTTACCAACAAACTTTTATCACCAGTCATATGACGCGAACAACTACTATCAAAATACCAGTACCTTCCCGTGGAAGCAGTTAAAGTTGTATAAGCTATGTCGGCACGGTAAGATACATTTTTTACCTTCCACTCTTGTTTGGGAGTAGATCTTATTTGGAATGAGTTAGATTTGGACTTAGCACGTTTCTTCCCATAGAGTTGATAGCAATATGGTCGTATATGACCTTTCTGTCCGCAATAATGACAGATCCATCGTCCTTGTTGGAGGGGAAAATAGGACTGAGTTTGTTGGTAAGATTGTTTCTCCCCTTAATTGAATGTATGTTGGAATGTCTTAGGCAAAACAACAGTGTGTTTCTGATAATGTCTTTGACCTTGTGGAACACTAGATGTCTGAGACATTCGATTGGACACCTGATGTTTATCCTTTTGTGGGACAAATACTGTTTGAGATGTGGATGATTCTGAAGTGTAGCTGAGCCCCTGCATATTCTTGGTTGGTTTGCATATAGAAAGAAGAGTGTCTAGCATGTCGGTAGTTTGATTCAACATTCTTACTGACTTTGTCATCTAATCAATTTCACCATTTAGTCGGCTCACTTCCTTCTTCAAGTTGATAATAGTTCCTAACATCCTAGTTTTATCTTCAGTTAGAGCCATGATAGTATCTCATTGCTTCTCAAGAATCTTCGATTCTTCTATATGTTGGGTGAACATCTGGTTGTAAGCGTCATTCATGACGTCATCTGAGAATAGCTCTGATTCATCCACAGTAAAAAATTGGTTAGAGGAAGGAGCTTTGGAAGCTACAAGTTACTTATCTGTTCAACGTTGCTGTCTTCTTCTTCATCGTCAAATATGGAGGCTTTATACCCTTTCTTTTACTTCCTTAGAGAGTTTTGACAGTCCTTCTGGATATGGCCAAACTCTTCACATTCATGACATTGTATGCCTTTTCCTTTTCCAGCTCGATCCATGCTTCTTCCAACTTTTGGAATGTATGCATCTTTCTGTGACTTGTACAACTGATTTTGTCTTTGACATTTTAAGGGGCATGTTTCCCAACCAACTTTGTGAACCTTTTCATTATCATGCTGTATTTTTTAACCATCAAGGCAATAGTTTCATCAGTTTCATTATCTGAATCAGAATCTACATGATCACAGGAGATGGTCGATGAGCTTTTGAGAGCAACTCTCTTGAGGTTTTTGTCAAGACTGGGAAGGGAGAGCTCGAATGTCATTGGTGATCCCATGAGTCCAACAAAACGAAACTTCTTCAGATCATGCATTTCTTCAGTCGTAGTGGGTTTCATTTTGAATCAGGGACTTAGTGAGCGCAATGTCTTTCTTACCAGGTCCTAATCTGTCATAGGTTTTCCCTAGGAAAATGATTCATTAGCAAGATCCATGATTCTTACGTTGAATTCACTGATGGTTTCATCCTCTTTAATGGATAATGCTTCAAAGCTTGTCGTGAGATATTGAAGTTTCTGTTCACGAGCTTTGGTCGTTCCTTCATAGGCAGTTGTCAAGATTTTTTATGCATCTTTAGCGATCAGGCATGTGTTGATCAACCTGAATACATATTAGTCAAATCCATTGAATATAGCGTTTAGGCACAAGAGTTACCTAGAGTTGCTTCGTCTTCTGCAGGGGTCCACTCAATTTCAGGTTTAAGACGAACAACACTTTCATTATCAGTAGTTTGTGGAGCTTCCCATCCGCTTACTACTGATTTCCACGTGTTGTGATCAACAGATTTAAGGAATGCACTCATACGAGCCTTCCAATATCCGTAGTTTGTACAATCAAGCACTGGGGTTCTATTGATCGAACCTCCTTCTCTATAACCTGTCATGACTAATGACCAGAATTTGTCAAATAGAAAATCACATAGCGAGTTTGGATGCCTCCTCTGATACCAATTGAAATTCTGGTTAATCGCAAGATGTCTACCACAATGTTGAAGCTAAGTGATAGACATTTGCTGGTGCATAGTCAGTAAACGATTATCAAACAAAAATGTAAATGACACAAGATATTGTTACCCAGTTTGGTGCAACGTCACCTACATCTGGGGGCACTCTGCCAGTGAACAAGCTTCACTATAATGTAACCAATTAGTACATACAAGCTTCTACGATTATCACACAAATCTAAGTTTTATGCTATTGTTACTAGTGACAACTTAACCCAAGGACTCCCCCTATCTTCGAGCTCCTCACCCGAGTCTACTTTTCGAGCAATCTTCTCTGCTCGGATCTCTAGTTGTTCTTCAATGGATGCACAAATCTTCAAAAGTGCAAGCACAACCCTAATCAGTCAAAGAATCATTCTTCTTGAATATTGAATGAACACACAAGAGTTAATCTTTGTCAAAGCATTCAACTTCCCAACACGCTTAGGAACTCTGAATACTCAGCATAAAGATACTATACAAACACCACCTTCTAAGGGAGAGGTCCACGGCCTTTTGTAGAAGGTAAACATGTTGTCTTTTAGGGTTTCCTAAAACATCTCGCGTCGTCCCGATTCTTCTTCTCTAAGATTTTTAAAGCTGACACATATTAAATCAGATCGAATCATGCTAATGACATAAACTTATATATTTAATAAAAATTAAGAGAAAAATTATTATTTTTGTATGATCTTGACTGCAGAAAAAGTTAGAGGTAAAACCATCAATAGAATGATTAAAAGAAAAGTTGGTGTACCCAAATAAATAGTTAGGATGGTAAAATAAGAATCGACTATATATGTTAATGGTACTGTTTTTCCTATATTTAATGATATATTAAAATATGATCACGTAAAGGTTAAGCTCACATAAAAAAGATTAAAAATGTTAATCAACCAGTGATATCACATATTTGATAATTGCAGCTTATGTTTTGTCTTGTAGACGGCTGTAACAATGTGTCACACCAAATTCAACCATAAAAGTCAAAAGCCGGCTTAAGAAAAGATTCTAGTTAATGCTTCGGGCAGTATCCTAGTTTCTAAGTAGTCTCTCTTTTTGAGATTCCAAGAACTATTGAACTTAAATGTCTGAATTTTGTTATGTCACATGTGATAGGATCAATTCAGCTTCCAAGAACTGAGCTGGAACATTATTGTTGTGACGTTATGAAAAATTGACCTCGAGATTTGTCTATGCATTGTTTTTGTTTCTTCTGAACAGCTACTCCTTGCATTCTTGATGTTGTAAGAGTATCTAATTTGTTTGGTTAATTTTTTATCAATCATTGATTAGTCTCGAATTAATTTTATAAATTTTTTTAAATCTAATTAATCACTGACTAATCTTTAAAAAGCCTCTCCCCTTAATTAGCTGCAAACGATTTTTACAATATTATTCCTTTCTACTTGCTCAAATGTAAAGTTACACAATACCGAAAATACAAATTTATAGTTTATCTAATATTAATTTGATTGTGGTGCACAATTGCCAGATTAGTATTAGATTTAGATATTTCATCCATGTGAAGTTGTGTGATCTGGATGTACATTGACCCAGGTAAAATCTTGGTTTACGGTTTATTACACAATATTATTGTACTTTAAATTGGTGAGAGAATTTAGACATTTAAGATGTGAGACTTTAACACAGTTATTCACTCGTGCTTGTTGAATTCAAACACTTGCGTCAGAGTGAGTGACTATATACATAGACTGTGATCCTCTTCGTTCTGTATGTGATGGCATAAATGACACTCTAAATTTACTACCAAACTTTGATAACATGTGAAAAGTCAAATTTATTTAAAAATTTAAATTTATAAATAAGTCTGTAAAGATAGTCAAACATACCAAAACGACTGATCCCGAAACAAAAAATAACCAAACTGTAAAGAATCAAACAGGTAATCAGTATACATCACTTTACAAAATTAGAACAGACAAAAATTGAATATCGATAAATAAAAATTGGATTTGGTTTTCAACCGGTTTTGTTCAAAATTGAACTACCAACAGTCTGGTTGGAGTGTGGATAATTTTTAATTTTCGAGTTCATAGTGGAATGGTGTAAGGGTATGGGAATTGGTTATGCTAGTGATGTAGTGCAAATAGAAGAAATGTCGGATTTTGACAAAAGACTAGTGTTTTTCGAGTAGAAACGTCGTTCTGAGAAAAACTCATTGCTTTGCCTTGATGTATGATGGAATTCGGTTATCCGAGGTCATCTTGGGGGTCAAAACCACAATTTTAGAAGTTTCGGTAATTTTTCGCAATTTTAATAATTTGTTTCCTTTTACAATAAGTTTTAGGATTTCTTTTTCTGCAATTAGGTTTTGGCTATTTAAGCACTCTTATACATTTCTGTAATTTAGTTTTTGAAGTTTAATAAAAAAATCGAGATTTCCCTCAAATCTATCATCTTCGGTATTCTTGCGAATCAACGAATTTTGATAAATAATTCTTCTTAACCATGTATGCTGCGTCAGCCGGGGCAAGGAGGGCATGTACTGGACACTACGCCACACATCATTCTTTGTGTTTTTCTCTACAGTAGTTATTGTTGGATAATATATGATTTAAAATCATATTATATAATTATATTTATATTATATGATTTTAATTCATATTAATCTATCTAATGAATAAAATTGAGTTAGCATTTCAAGTTTGAATGTGGTTTAATCCTCTTAAATGTATAGGTTACAACCTTTCATTTTTGTCTTTATTTTGGGCATTTACTCTTAGAATTCAAGAGGTGAAAGAGATGAGACTATAAATAGATGGTCTTTCTCTTCAATTTTGAATCATCCAAATATCAAGAACTATGGGTTTCTTGTTCTCCCTCTTCTACATTTCTTCTCTTCAAAGTTCGTACGATTTGGTGATAGAGAAAGGCACAAGTTAAAGTTCGCCAGAACTAGACCTTTGGTGTACGGTGCTAGTTCGAAGTCGTTGTATCTTGGGAGGTGTACGCCCATTGATTCCAACACCTGAGGGAGATCGAATACACTTTAAGGAAAATGTCCAACGCGCCTCGATTATTCCTGAGTTTGTATCAAATATTCTGTAAAGGTTCATGTATCTTTGTTGTTGTCATAATTCATTATTATTTTATAATTTATTAATTTCTGCAATTTGAAAATATTATTGTATAATACCTAACAATCTTAAAGTGTATCATTCTCTTGAGTTTTAACATGTTGCGGAAATCAAGAAGGTTAAAATTTCAATTATATGAATATTAAACTTATATCTTTGTGATTCCTACGGATGTTGGCTATTTTATATGATGGAAAGATGTTCATCCATATGTCGCGACCTAAGACACCGATGCTCAAATTAGAAGATGTCTATCCAGAAGTCTCGAACATCACGATCTAACATCTCCCCAGAAGACTTTCTAGAGTTTCCTTAATTAGAAGATCTTCGAATATCAGAAGGATTCTTTCCGTATCAACTATGCAGCAGCAAAAGGAAACTCGGAAGAGACGTAATCGGCAAGGCGCGGACAAGATCTTTTAGGAAACCCTAAAGAAAGTCTCGTCACATCTTGTACAAATAGATGGTCGTTCCATCCCGTAGAAGGATGTGCTGTGTAGTTATTTCTTAGTCGATAATATACAGAGTTCCTAAGCGTGTTGGACGAGCGTGTTAGGGAGCTGTATGTTGTAGCTAAGAATATAGCTTGTGTGTTCCAAACAAAGAATCACAGAAATATTTGTTTGGATGTTTTGAACGAACCTGCGCCAGTGAAGTTGTGTGCAAGCCTTTGAAGACGGCGACAAAGGAAGAGTGGACTCGAGTCATAGGCTCGGAGACAGGGGGAGACCCTGGGTTAAGTTCACACTAGTAATAATACCATAGGACTTAGATTTGTGTGATAATCGTAAAGGTTTGTATGTGTGATTGATTACATAGTGGAACTTGTTCACTGACAAAGTGCCCCCAGACGTAGGTGATGTTGCACCGAACTGGGTAACCAACTCTTGTGTCGTTTACTTTATGTTCTTCATTTTTATTGTTGACTTTGCACCAACAAGATGTATCATAGTTAGTCTCGAAATTGTGATAGACATCTTGCATCTAACCAGAATTTCAATTGGTATCAGAGGAGGCTCCTTAATTCACTAGGTGTGTTCCTGTTTGACAAATTTTGGTATTAAGCCATGTCTGGATCTAGAGAAGGAAGCTCCGTCAACAGACCTCCTGTGCTAGATGGATCAAATTATGGGTATTGGAAGGCTCATATGACCGCATTCCTCAAGACACTGGATCACAAGGCTTGGAAATCTGTGATCAATGGATGGGTGGCTCCAACCACTACCGATGATCAAAACGTCTCTCACATCAAGGCAGAGAGTGATTGGACTGATGCAGAAGACCTGGCTGCCCTAGGTAATTCCTGTGCAGTGAACGCCATTTTTAATGCAGTTGATCAGAATATGTTCAGGTTGGTCAACACATGTGTGGTAGAAAAAGATGCTCGAGAAATTTTTGCCACATCATATGAAGGAATGACCAAAGTTCGCGAGCAAAAACTTCAATACCTCACGACACACTTTGAAGCATTATCCATGAAAGATGATGAGACAATCAGTGACTTCAATGTTCGGATCAGGGACTTGGCAAATGAATCGTATTCTCTGGGAAAACCCATGACTGATGAAGACCTGGTTCGTAAGACTCTGCGATCTCTTAGTCCCAGATTTAAGATGAAGTCGATTCCCATAGAAGAAATGCACGATCTGAAAACTCTTCGATTTGATGAACTAATGGGTTCATTAATGACTTTTGAACTCTCACTTCCCGCTCCAGACAAAAAAACTCAAGGGACTCGCTCTGACAAGCTCAACGTGTCCCTCTCAAAATCAGGTAGACTCTGAATCAGAATATGATACTGATCAAACTCTTGCTTTGATGGTAAAAAATTATAACAGGATTATGAAAAGATTCTCGAACAGAGCAGGGAAACATGTCTATCAGAACCCTACAGACAATCTGCCAAACAAGTTTCAGAAGAATGTCGTTATCAAAGAAGCTAGGAGATCTGATCGAACAGAAAAAGGCAAAGGCATCCAATGCCATTAATGTGAAGGCTACAACCATATAAAAAAAGAATGCCCAAACTTTCTGAAGAAACAGAAGAAGAGTTACAAAGCCTCCATGTCTGACGGAGAAGAATAAGACAACGATGAAGAACAGATAAACAACTTTGTAGCTTTTACAGCACATTCTTCTAACCAAGATTTTGCTATAGATGAATCGACACTCTTACCAGATGAAGTGATGAATAGTGCCTACGACAAGCTGTTCACCCAATATATTAAGGAATCCAAAGTTCTGGAGAAAAAAAGAGACATGATTCTGGCACTCTCTGAAGACGAGACTAGGTTGCTTGAAACAATAGTTAATTTGAAGAAGGAAGTAAGTTGACTTAAAGGAGAGATTGATCAAATGACAAAGAATGTAAAAATGATGAATCCCAGCACTAATATGCTGGACACTCTACTCTCCATGGGGAAACCAGCCAAAAACATGCATGGACTAGGCTATTCCTCAGAAGCCTCCTCATCTAAAACTGTCTTTGTTCCTCAGCAGGACAAACGACCTCTGTCAAATCAAATGTCTTTGTCATCTGATGTTCCACAAGCTTAACGACATCATCAGACGCAACATGTTCCTCAACGTTATAGGCCACAACATGCTACTCAACAATATAGACAGAGACCTGTTCAACTGTGTTATCAACAACCTTAAGGAGTCAAACATTTTCAGCAACATTCTCGTGCTATGACAGATCCTAGATAAACACAAAGGGTTGTTCTACCCCAGTTGATTCCTCACCAACAAAACCATTAGATATGTCACCACTGTGGACAAAGGGGTTACATTTGCCCTTTCTGTTTCCACCTGCACAAAGAGACGTCTACTCAAGCAAAATCCTCTCAACACAAGAAAGCTCTCAAGCAGGTTTGGAAGGTAAAAGATGTATCGTACAAAGCTAACATTGCTTATACCACTCTAACTGCTTCATCCAGTAAAGTTTGGTATTTTGACAGTGGATGCTCAAGACATATGACAGGTGACAGAAGATTGCTAATCAATCTCAAACCATGCTTTGTTGGACATGTCACATTTGGCGATGGTGTCAAGGCCAGGGTCATCGGGAAGGGACAACTCAAACTTCCTGGGATTGATTTCCTGAAGGAAGCACTTCTCGTGGAAGGACTAACGGCTAATCTTTTGAGTATTAGTCATTTATGTGACATTGACTTAATTGTTAATTTTACTCGTGACAAATGCTCAGTGATCACAACCAACAAGGTCGAGCTAATGTAAGGAAGTCGATCAACGGCTAACTTTTATCTATGCACATCTTCATCAAACAATGTTGGTACTTCATGCATGTTCACCAAAGCAGATGAAGCCTAACTATGACATCAACGACTTGGTCATCTAAACCTTAAAAGCATGAGGAAAGTCATATCTAAAGAGGCTATCACCGGTGTTCCTCCTTTAAAGATAACTGAAGGACGTATCTGTGGAGAATGTCAAGTCGAGAAGCAAGTAAAGATGTCCCACAAGAGGCTACGACATTGTACGACATCCAGAGTACTTGAACTTCTTCATATAGACCTGATGGGGCCAATGCAAACAGAGAGCCTGGGTGGAAAGAGATATGTGCTTGTCTGTGTTGATGACTACTCCAGGTACACACGGGTCGAGTTTATTCATGAAAATTCAGACATGTTTTATGTTTTCAAAGGCTTATGCAACAGAATTCGTCGAGAACAAAGAGAAAACATAGGAAAAATCATCAGACTACGTAGTGATCATGGAACAGAGTTCGAGAATAGTAGTTTCTCTGATTTTTGTGATGAGGAAGGAATCACACATGAGTTCTCGGCTCCTATAACTCCTCAACAAAATGGAATTGTTGAAAGGAAGAATTGAACAGTCCAAGAGATGGCTAGAGTTATGACTCTCGACAAAAATCTTCCTACACACTTTTGGGCTGAAGCGATAAACACCGCTTGCCATATTATCAACCGTGTCAATATTCGACCAGGTACGGACACTACCTCGTATGAAATATGGAGGGCGAGAAAGCCCAACCTCAAATACTTTCGTGTTTTTGACTCCACATGTTACATCTTAGCAGACAGGGATCATCGTCGAAAATTCGATCCTAAAAGTGATGAAGGGATCTTTCTGGGATATTCCAGAAATAGCAGAGCATGTCGAGTCTTCAACAATCGCACTAGAAAGGTTATGGAATCCATCAATGTGGTCATAAATGACACTGACCATATTTTCGAAAACATCGGCGGTGAAGAAGCAGCCATGCCACATGTCTCGCAAGATGTCGGGACACAAGATGTCAAGGCAGATACGCCTAATAATGGGATAGAAGAATTCACATACACAGGAAGCGACATTGCGCCTAATAATGTTCCAACGACTGTTCCAGAGCTCAGAAATCCCTCTAGAAAGGTTCAAAAGGACCATCCAGTGCACGGAGTGATAGAGAATCTTGAAGATGGAGTTTGAACCAGACAAAAGGCTCTTGTCAACTATTGTCAAATGATTGGAAATGTCTGCTTCATCTTAAAGGTGGAACCAAAGAATGTTCAAGAGGCAATCAATGACGAGTACTAGGTGAATGCCACACAAGAAGTGTAGGAACTTTGGGGCTATCAAGAACTCATATGGCTGCGGAAGCAACATATATAAACCCCAAGAACTATCGAAGAACATCAAACCATTAAATCCCAAGGCAAAACCGAAATCACAAGTTTACCTTCGGTTTGTTCAAATCGATTTGAAAAACGCTTTGAATCTTTAACTCTAGCCAAGTCCACACGGATAGGATGATCACTTGAGGATCCTACACTCTTCTACCTTACTAGAATAGAAGAGTGAAATTCTGAGTTGTTGTAGGGACAAGATGTCGAACACAATGTTGTGAAAATTTGTTCGACAACTTGTCTGATCACAGATAAATAAATAACAGAACAATAAATAGAAGTCACAGAATATGTTTACCTAGTTCGGTGACTCCGCACCTACGTCTGGGGGCACTCTGCCAGTGGAAAGATTTTCACTATTTGGTAGTAAATAGTACAACTTCAAGCATCAACTAGCTATCACACAAGCTAGTGTCCTAAGCTACTATAGATCTCACCGTAAACAACCTCGACCAAGGGCCTCTCCCCCTGTCTTTGAGATCCTCTCAATTCCACCCTTCGAGCAAGTGTATGCTCGGTTGCATTGTCTTCGACAATCTTCTTCGTGAGACTTCAACCACGAACAAATACCTTCAAATCACAAACACTCAAATCCTTGCGAGTTGATGTTTGTGATCGACAATGTCCTTCTAAATAAAACAGCCTCTGATCCGCTAGTCTTACACGGTCACGAGCTCTGAGTATTTAGCACAAGAAAAGACGTAAAAGCAGACGAGTTGCTAAGGGGTAAAGCACCTGCTTTTATAGCAACTCGAGTAGCCTAATCGGTTTCCAATACCGGTTAGGAAATCTAAACCCTTGCCGTCCTTGGCAAGTTTGGCAAGTCGGCGTTACCGCCTACAGGCCTTGCTGACGTGTCTTGATGCCAGCTGGAGATTGCCTTATTTAGTCGTTGCCTAAGACTCACGTGCGCTGGTGTCCCTGTCTAAACAAGAACGCTGCGGTACTTGACTAATTCTCCGCACATAATGTCATACTACATATGTTGCAATATGTTGACTGACATCTTACCTTATGCTTAAAAAATCTGCCAATACTGAACGTAGCAACAATCTCCCCCTTTGGCAATTTTCTAGGCAAGCACATCTTCATTATACGTCTTCTACTCTTAGCAATCTCTGGTCGAGTTTTATCTCTAGTCTAGGACGCTCTTTTTCAGCCGTTTTCATTCTTCATGTTTTATTTCTGTGTACTGCAGCAGATCACGTCTTCTTGTTGCGTCTTCTCGTCCTTTATCAGCAAGGTTTATAGTGCAAGTCTTCGTCTTCTGTCACTTTGTGGTATAGAGTGTTCATCATGTTGGAACATGTTTGTTACGCATGTTCTAATCATGTCGTTTCTTAAGTCACAAAGTAAGTTGAACATGTTGTTACACATGTTTCAACCAACACTACTTTAACATGTAGTTACACATGTTATAGACCAGACCAAACACTGTTATAGATCATCATTATTTGATGAGCATAGGTTGACCATGTAAGGTCCAAATTATCTCCCCCTGATTGCCTCAAAAATGGCAAAGGGTAAGCACTGAAAAATTAAGGCAAACAAAATATCCAGCCTCTAAACACGATGCAAATATCCAGCTCCATCAAGGAGCAAAAACAATGTTCACAAAAAAAATAACCCGGACAGTCCCCGGGGATTCAAGTGTTCAAAAATAAATGAGTTTTGCAGGAA
Source organism: Geranium rotundifolium (assembly GCA_963920655.1). NCBI lineage: Eukaryota > Viridiplantae > Streptophyta > Magnoliopsida > Geraniales > Geraniaceae > Geranium > Geranium rotundifolium. The sequence continues at coordinate 33,394,983 of OY987319.1, forward strand.
CAAGATAAGTAACTGGTCTGTTTTCAGGAGGAGTTAGCAACATCTTCTTCAGCAGTAGGGGCTTCCTCAGGTATAGCTAACATGTCGTTGAGGAGCTGTTCATAAGTGGCCTTCCGGCTTGCTAGAGTGTGGATGATAGTCTCTAGATCAGCTATACCCTCTATTAGCTCGTGTACCATCCTATCTTTGATGGACCTGGTTCCGCTAGTGCTGCTTCCTCTTTGAAAGGTTTTTGAAACCGGACGTGGAAGGTCTTTAATATGTTTACCTTCAAACAGCTTCAGGCTAATATGAAGCACTAACGGGCGTTTGCCAGCAACATCATTGTCACGAATAATGGTAGGACATTGTTGAAGAAGTATGCCAGTTATAAGAAAGGGAAATCCAATAGGAAATTTGATAGCATATGACCTCGCATGTTTTGTTAGATGTTCAACAACAAGTGACCCAAAGTCTAGAGGAAGATTCATACCAATTTAGTAGATGAGTTTGGCCATATTCGCGTTGATGCTAGAGGCGTGAGAGAAGGGTACCCAATCTGCTATGCCAATGCGGTAGAGAATAGAGTACTTGACCGTGAGCTCCGATGAGGCCATGGATCCTCTGGTTGGCCAAGCCTTCTTTCTTCCTCCAGAGATTTCTTGAGTGATGTTGTCCATAGGTTGAAGCCTTGTCGTGACATTTGTAACACTTCTTCCCAGATAGGCGTTGATTACCTCAGGGGTGAACTTAAAACAGTGTCCCCTTACAAACACCCTTCTATACTCTGGATCATTTGGGTTATTGAACGTGGCTGGGAGATTCACATAGAATTCTTTTACGAGAGAGGGATAGTATGTACCAATGTCTGACATGGTTTTGAGGAGGCTTGCCCCGCGTAGTAGCTCCATGATGATCTTCATCTCTTTGGCCTCAGTAGAGAGCTCTCTTTCAGGGTATATGATGCGGTTGCACACATAGTTCCATTTGCTGGCTCCTTCGGCAAAATGAAACGAGATGTTGCCTATTGGTACATCCGGAACATCTTTTGGAATTCTTTGTCTTCCTACCCCTTTTCTGGTGCCTCGATTTGGGAAATCTGACAAGTTCTCCTCTTTGCTTTCTTCTTCCTCCTCTTTTGGTGTAAACAGAACTTTTAATGTAGGCAGTGTGGTCTTCTTCTTCTTCTTGGTTTTTTGTGTTGTTGGGAGAGGTGCCTCAGCATCTCAGGATCCCTCCTTTTCCTTTTCAGGGATTCTTATGGACTCTCTTCTTCCTCATCATGCATCTCCTTTCTTTTCTCAGTCTTTTTCCTATCCATTAGATTTCCGAGAGTGATATTGTCCTTACTCTTCGTGTTTGTTTCTTCTGATGAATCCTCATTAATTTGTTCCATAGTTTCATCAGGGGAGTCGAGAGGTGTTTGAGCATCCTGCTCCTTGCCCAAATCTGGTGTGTTTTTGTTTCTAGCCGTCAATGGCTCACTCTGTGGATTTTTAGATCCTTCTTCTGAAAATCTTGCTCCGCGCATCTTGAAACCTAACTGATTTTGAATTGTTTTAGGGGTTCTGATTCTTTTTGCGACGTGCTTGATCCTCACCATTGTTGTTTTGGTAGAGAGGTTTCAGAGAATTTTTTATGAGAGATTTGTTTTTTGTGTGGAGTGTGATGGATCGGGAGCAATGTAAACCCTAAGCGTTTTGTTGAGAGAGAGAGAGAGACCGAGAACTAAGGGAAGTGGCAGCGTTTTCTCTGCTGTGTAGCCGAAGAGTCAGGCCATGATTGGCTGCACGTCTTGTCACTAGATGACAAAAGATCTTTGTTTCCCCCTCCCTTTCTTTTTTATATTTTATTATTTTGAAAACAAACTGAAACGAGGTTGGATAATTTGGCCCGGATTTAGTTTTGTGGACCCTAGTAGTCCTTCTAGAGAGAGAGAAAAACAAATCAAAAAGCTCTGTCCCTTTTTCTTCCTTGATGAGCCTTATTCAAGGTAGTAAAGTCCAAGGGGGGCCTTAGACTTTCAAACCGATTTGTGTCCAATGACTTTGTGAAGAGGTCAACAAGTTGTTTCTCTGTAGGAATATACTCTGGCTTAATCTTCTTATCTTCCACACGTTCTCGAATGAAGTGGTCCTTGATGTCTAGGTGCTTAGTTTTGCTATGTTGCATAGGGTTCTTCGAGATATTGATAGCACTAATATTGTAACAGAATAATGGCATGACATCTTGTTTGACTTTATACTCTGCAAGCATCTGCTTCATCCATATAAGCTGAGTGTAACTACTACCAGCAGCGATGTACTCGAACTCAGCTGTAGATAGAGTTATGTATTTTTTCTTTTTGATGAACTGGAAGACAAGATTATTCCCGAGATAAACACATCCGCCAGAGGTATTTTTTTGATCATGAGTATTTCTTGATATATATATCGGATATTTCTCTTGGCATATTTGCTTTGGGAGATAAAGATGTTATTATCCATTTGTGTGATCTGGAAACCTAAGAAGTAGGTTAGCTCACCGACCATGCTCATCTCTGATTGAATATGTTGTACAAAACATTCCACCATCTTGCCCGACTTTGCTCCAACCACAATGTAATCAACATAAATTTGAGCAACCATAATGATGTTTCCTTCTTTCTTTGAGAATAGAATTCTGTCAACTCCCCCTCGAGTATATCCATTTTGAATTAGAAATTGTGTTCAGTGTTCATACCAGGTTCAAGGTGCTTGTTTGAGAGCGTAGAGGGCTTCCTTGATCTGATAGACATGATGTGGAGAGCTGTGATCTTCAAACCCTTTTGGTTGAGTGACATGGACTTCTTTGGTTAAGTATCCGTTTAGGAAGGCGCTCTTAACATCCATCTGGTAGAGTTTGAATCTTAGATGGCAAGCAATGCTGAACAGCAACCTGATGGCTTCAAGTCTGACAACTGGAGCAAATGTCTCATCAAAATCTACTCCTTCGACTTGCGTGTAGCCTTGTGCCACAAGTCTTGCCTTGTTTCTGGTGATGTTCCCTTTGTCATCAGATTTGTTCTTGAAGATCCATTTTGTCCCGATGATATTGACATCGTCAGGCTTGGGTACCAGTTCCCATAGTTCGTTTCTCTTAAAGGGTACTAGCTCCTCTTGCATGGCACACACACAATACTAATCTTTTACGGCTTCTTGCACATTCTTGGGCTCTATCTTGGAGACAGAGCACAAGTTGCTTATCATGTCCAGGTAATTTACAAGAGTGTTACTTCGGGTTCGAACTCCTTCAATTATATCACCAATTACATCATGAGCTGAGTGATTCTTCTGGACTCTTCTAGAAGGGACTCTTTGCGGAGTTGTCGGAGAAGTCTCTCTGTTAGGACCGACATTGTTTTCTGCATCAGTCTCTAAGTTGCGTATATTGTCACTGACATCTGGTCTGACATCCAGAGCAGTCAAGATCTCTTCATCATCATTGTTGGGTTGTTCAGGGATGTCATCATCAATGACTACGTTTATGGACTCCATCATGGTTTTGGTTCGTTTGTTGAATACCCGAAAAGCGCGGCTATTTCTAGAGGACCCAAGAAAGATCCCTTCATCACTTTTAGGATCAAGCTTGCGTCATGGCTCTCAATCATTAAGGATATAGCACACTGAGCCAAAGACATGGAAGTACTTTAGGTTAGGCTTCCTTCCCCTCCAAAGCTCATAAAGAGTAACGGCCATGCCTGGTCGGAGGGTGACCCTATTGTGAATATGACATGCTGTGTTTAGAGCTTCAGCCCAGAATTGAGGAGAAATGTCTTTGGCTAGCATCATGATTCGAGCCATTTTTTGAAGAGTGCGATTCTTCTTTTCCACTACTCCATTTTGTTGAGGAGTGATGAGGGAAAAAAATTCATGGGTTATTCCTTCTCCATCACAAAAGTTGGCAAATGTGGTGTTCTCGAACTCACGTCCATGGTCACTTCTTAACTTAACAATCTTGCCAATCTTTTCTCCTTTTTCTCGTTGAACTCTTCGACATAATGATTCAAAGACGGAGAAGGTATTTGACTTTTCGCGAACAAAGTCTACCTAGGTGTACCTTGAGAAGTCATCGACACATACAAAGATATATCTCTTTGCTCCAATGCTTTCAACTTGCATTGGTCCTATCAGGTCAACATGTAGAAGTTCTAGAACTCGAGTAGTGGTAAGATGTTGTACCTTCTTGTGTGATGTATTGACTGGTTTACCTATCTAACATTCCCCGCAGATCTTGCCTTCGACGATCTTTAGATCTAGGATTCCAATGATAGCTTGTTCAGAAATGATTTTCTGCATGCTCCTCAGTTTGATGTGTCCAAGCTTTTGATGCTAGATTTTTGTCTCTTGTGCTTTAGACAGAGAGCATTTTTCTGGTACAGAGGCTGAGTTTGGAGACCATAGATAACAATTGTCTTGTTACCTAAGACCCTTCATCAGTTCTTCCTTTTGCTGGTCGAGTACCACGCACTAGTCGACATTGAAGTTGACACAAAGATCCAGATCGTAGAGTTGACTGATGCTGATCAGGTTGGCTGTAAGCCCTTCTACCAGTAACGCTTCTTTTAGACAAGGTGTGTTATGGAAGTTTAGCTTTCCTTTTTCCCGAGACTTTAGCTTTTACACCATCACCAAAGGTAACATAGGAATTCGAGCATGGTGTTATGGTAGTCAAGAATGAGCGACTACCAGCCATATGATGAGATGAACCACTATCATAATACCAATCGTTGTTGGTAGAAGCCTTTAAAGATGTATACGCAATATTAGCTCGATATTGTACCTCTTTTACTCGCCAATCTTTTCGGGGGTTTTTCTTGATAGACGTCCTTTGGTTTACCGAGCTTTTTTCATAGAGGCGATAGCAGAACGGTCGTATGTGACCTATTCGTCCACAGTGATGACATACCCAGTTGTGTCTGTTCTTCTTAGAGCTACCATGATGGTGTTTCTTTTGTGACTGACTGTTGTCAGATGTCTGTGACATCTGATGTGACATGTCGTACGCATCCTTCTGGGGGACGAAAACAGTCTTGGAAGTTGAGCCTTTTCTTGAGTTACCAAGACCTTCCATGTTCTTTAATGGCTTTCCAATGGACAAAATTTGATCCAAAGTGTTAGTGCTTGAATTCATCATCTTGACTGACTTGGTCATGAGTTCTAGTTCTCCGTTCAGGCGTGCGACTTCTTTCTTTAAGTCAATGATGGTTTCTAGAAGTCTCGTCTTATCTTCATTGAGAGCGAGAATGGTTGTGTTTGATAAAGCCGAATTCTCTTATAGCTTCATCAAAACAAAGATTCCAACTCCGTGAAGCTTGCTTCAACCCACAATTGGATCTTTGCAGCTTACATATTTTTCCAGGAATCTTTGGATCGACAAAAACCACAGGATGTGTGAACTACACACCCTTTTGTAAGTTCCCGTTAAGAAAGGTGGCTTTGACATCCATCTGCCATATCACATAGTCGTGGTGTGCAATTATGGCTAGAATAATCCGGATCGATCTGACCATTGCCACTGGTGAAAAGGTTTCATCATAATCCATACCTTCAACCTGACGATATCCTTTTGCAACCAACCTAGCATTATAGGTCTGAGGATTTCCATCCATGTCAGTCTGGAATTATAGCATTATAGACCTCCTTGGACCATCTGGAATTTCTGTAGGAATTGAGATTTCATCTACGACCATCTGAGGCTCCTATACTTCTACATCTTGCATAGCAGCCTCCTGAATTGCTTCAGGCTGTTCTGTACCCTCTCGAATTTCTTCAAGATGCACGGGACTCCCACTAGCTATTTTGAAAATAAATTCTTTCTCCAAAATATCCCTCCTTGAGCAACAAAAACTTTGTTCTCGCTGGGTTTGTAAAAGTTGTATCTCTTAGTTTCTTAAGGATACCTTACGAAGACACACTTACCCGATTTGGATGCAAGCAACCCTGCAACCCAAATTATTAGGAAAAACATATTAGGATGTTTCCACACCTTATATGACTATGGTCCAGTTGTTATTTGGCTACTACGGGAAGGCGCACGCATCCAAATAGAACTAAACATCTCATCTGACTCGCATCCCAATGAATACTACGCGAAGGCGCACGTATCCATGGTAACGGGAATCGTAATGAGTGTCATGTGGTGTACCTTCCGTGACTCTGGTCCAGCTTTTATTTGGCTACTATGCAGAGGCGCACACATCTAAATAAAACTGACTACCTCATTCTGCTCGCATCCCAATGAATACTACGCGGAGGCACACGCATCCACGGTAATGGGAGTCAGAATGACTGCCAGAAGGTGTACTTTCGTTGTCTTCATCAGAAGGCGATTCAAAATGAATTCGGCCGTTTCCAAGGTCAAGCAATTACCACCTCGATCAAAACGAAGTATCTTGATAATTTACCTAGGTTGGCTCAATACTTCATTCTTAAAGTCGTTGAACCCTCTTCTGGCCTGAGTACTCATAGCTCCACATACGTCGAAATGTATTAGACCTAACAAGTCACTCGCCCTTTCACCTAAACCCGTGAAAGGTGCCTTTGTCATTTTTCACATTAGGTAAGACTTGCATCTTTCAATTTGAGTGAATTCAAACGGACTTAAAAGTCCACACTTGTGAAGCGTTGAAATGCGAGAATAGTTTAAATAATTGTATTTAAAGCTTTTCTTATTTACATTATGGAGATTAAACTCAACAACGCAAACACCTGGTCCTGAAGAAGTGGATGACCCACTCTTCTTCACATGATCTTTGTATTGCATGCAATCCCTCTTCCAGTTTCCTGGCTCATTGCAATGATAGGAGACCTCTGCCACTTTGTCCTTCGCCTTCACAACAACTTTGGGAGCTGCTTGAACCTTTGTACCCTTGGGGTGTCTGATCTGCCCTGCAAGGTGCTTAGGGGCCTTACCCTTCTCAGCTTTCTTGAAGTTGACCTTCTTTTTGACTTGTCCATGTTCTCCTTAGTCTTGCCCTTGAGGTTCTTTTCAGCGGTCAAAGCATCCCATAGCGGGGTTCTTTGATAAGTATCCTTAGTGCCTTAGCGGGGTTTATCGGTGGCTCAGCAGGTGGTTACTGGGTGAGGATATACTACTTGCGTTCATGCTTGAGTACAAGCCTCAAGTTTCTATCCTAGTCTAAGTAATTCAGGCCCTTGAGCTTGTCCTTCTCAATCAGGACTCTCAATGCGCTATTACTTCCTTGTGTTGTGTTTTCCATTTAGTTCTACACGGTAAAAGAAATTTTAATCATTATTTAATTAAAATTAAAGTTGGAGATTGAGTTATAAAACACTTTTCTGATTCTAAACTTTAGAATCTGAATCAGGATCCTCGCATACCCTCAATTGAAGTGAACAAAGGCTCACCGCTCCAACTGAGGGAACCAAGGTAGGACCTCATCCATTTACAAGTCCATGTAACTCCTGGCTTGGTTTTATCCATAAAATGTACACGGCATACCCTATCCTGATTCCCTAGGTCGGCCCTAGCTGACAATCATAGACAAGTCTACCAAGCCTCGACTATGGCCCAGTATTAATGTGGCTACTATGTGGAGGCGCACGCATCCACATCAAACTGCTCAACTCATCCAGACTTCTCCTCTATGAATTTTATGCAGAGGCGTACTGACATCCTCAGGCTCAAAGTCCTTTTGAGTGTCTAAACTTGGATGGTATCACGCTTGACTTGTAATTATTTGAAAATAAGTGTTTTAGTACTCCATGATTGTATATCGATTCAATCTTAACTGAAATCATCAATCACAAATTCATGCATAGATAATTCCTTAACTGATTACATGCAAGTCTTATTAAATTCCGATTTTAATCTTCACATGTGGGTGATAACTTAAACATAAATAAACTTATGCATATTAAACTAATTATACATTCATATCAAACTATATATAAATGTAAAGCATCATGTATAACCTAGCCCGTAAAAACCTAAGGAATAACAAAAACAAAAACAAATCCTAAGACTAAGTCTTCTGGATTTGAACTCGCTTTTTCCTCTTGGACTCCCACTAGCTCCGACCTTCCTTAGGAACTCCATCAACTCCGTCTTGATTTATTTTCTTGTGCCGGTCATTGTAATTACAATTTAAATAACAATGAAATTAAAAAATCAACGACACGCATGCCTTAACTATTACATCCCAAAACTAGCAACATGCAGGTTGCAAACTAAAATACCGAAATCTAGACGGGCTAGGCTACACATCATATTGAAATCAATCATGTTGTCAAACATCATATTACCAAACATTATGCTATCAAACAACAAAATTAAATCCAAATCTTCTCTTGCTTATAATGTGGGAAAAATCTTATCTTGCTTATAATGTGGGAAAAATCTGGTTTATCGAAACTGGACGGTTTAACTTGATTAATCAAAATTGAACCGGTTTACCCCGATTTATCGAAACCGGAACCGGTCTGAAAACATCTGAATTTTTTGGGAAATTCCCCGGGAACCGGCATGAGCCAAAAACTGGCTCATGCCCCCAGTCTGATCGGCTAACCCTGGCACGCCCAAAAGTGGCCCGCGGGCTACCATATGCGCGGCCACGGGCCACCGATCTGGTCGGCCTAGGGCTCGACCATGGGCGTTCTGTTGGTCTCGACCTGGTCGGCAACGGGCCACAGCCATAGGCGCCCAAGGGCCACCCATAGTCGCGCCTTCGGCTCGACCTCGGTCGCCCGCGGCACTGCCCACGGTCGGCCTGAGGGCCTCCCATGGTCTGCCCGAGGCGACCCGATTGGCCCTTGGTGCTCACCATGGTCGGCCCGAGGGCTCTCCATGGTCCACCAAGGGACTCGACCCTGGTTAGCCATGGCTCGACCATGGTTAACCCAAAAAGCCCCAAAAATTAATTTTTCATCATCAATTTTAACAACAAAAAAAATCTTATATTTCATATTCAATTCATTCACAAACCGAATAATGCATATGAATTTTACTAGGATTTAAAACTAATCCTAACATTCTCAAATCAAATCACATATCAACACATGCTCTGATACCACTAAAGAAATTCATGGGATCCAAATCAATTAATTTCATGCAATAGCAGAAACAATTAATCATGGATTCTTAAGCAAGCTATGAACGGATCATCATGTGAAAATTTTCAGCATATAAAATATAATAAAATCTGGAATTTTACTTTGTAAAATCGAATCCCACAATCACAAAACTTAGTTTTATGATCTCTAGTTGTATCCACACAAGCAAAGCACCTTTTAACAAGATTACAAAAACGGTTTGTTAATTAGTTTTTTAGAATAAGCAAAATAATGAAGAGGAGAGAGAGAGAGAGAGAGAGAGGGGGGGGGGGGGGGGGGGATCGGCAATTAAGGAGGGGTAGCCGAAGTTAGAGTTGGGAAATATATGGGATTATTATGTAAATCAAATATTTGATTTTGTAATTATCTTTCCCTTTTCCAAATAAGAATGGGCTTAAAGCCCACTTAGCTTAATCCATGAATTAAACCCATTTAAATTGGGTTATAATTAAATGACTTAGGTAGACCGTCCCAATTACTTTAAACCGATTACTGGTTTAGCTAATTCGTACATGATTTGAATAAATAAAATTGCAAATTTTCCAATTCTCATATTCTTCATAAACCGACTTTTTCAAGTCCCCTTTTGCTATACTTTGTTTAAAGTATATGACCCTCTAGGCTCACGACTCGTTGGCAGACTGGCAAAATTACCATTTTGCCCTCTCCATCATAAGTGGCCTCTAGCAAGACATTATGATTACCCAACGTTCGTGAATATCGATGATTCGATTTAACCTCTTATCGTCAATGCCACTATCCTTTTATCATACCGATATCTAGATTGATCAAAAGACATTGAACCGTCATCCTAATTTATCAATCACTATTTCTTGATATCTGAGATGACTGAAAACTGATACTAAGTATGTAATGCATGGCCAAGCGATTTTCTTCAGTCTTACTCATCAAGTGGCCTAAACAGATATCATTCCCATACCGGAGTATGGGAGATAAATCCCTCAGTTGTCTTTCGAGTTCACTCATGCAACTCATAACTAAGCCAATCATAGCCCTTATGGCTACCCTTTTTGTAGGGTTTTGGAGCGTTCTAGATCATCGAGATAGCGGAAGCAATAAAAGATAATCTACTCCAAACCTTGTCCAAGAACATTTAAACCATTAAATCCCAAAGCAAAATCTATTCCACAAGATTTTTACCTTTAAGTCTTGTTTGAATCGATAAAGAAGAACGTTCGGATCTTCTTCTCTAAAGCTAGTCCACACCAAGAGGATGATCTTCAAGATCCTTCACTTAATTGCCTACTAGAACAATTAAATGAAGAACAAGAGAGCAAGATGATGAAGAGGAGAGGGGTGGCCGGCCACAATGAGAGAGAGAGAGGATTTTTGTGTGTTTTGTGACTTAATGATTTAATGAATTAAAGTCTTGCATTATAATTCATCACCCAACTCACAAGTATGGGTTAAAAGTGATTGGTATGGGCTTAAAGGTGCTTTAACCCATACCCCTTAAATCACTCACCTCTTAATCCACAATCACCAACTAAGCATGGCATTGTGTGGCCCCCACAATGGCCCCACCAAGTGGGCCGGCCATATGGTCTTATTGGGCCCTTATTGGGCCGGCCATGAGGCTTCATGGGCCGAGCCCAATGGGCCCTCCCGTGTTGTCTCATGCCGCATCCAAAAGTTGCCCGACCTTTTTGTCGTTACTTATCAAACAAAGTCCGACGCGATATCGACGAAAAACTCAATTTCTCTCGATTCGCTAATTATTCTCTCAAACCGAACCTATGGCACAAAACCTCCAGTTTTGTCCATATACTTCTCCTTAAGAAACATCCATGTTTCCTTGTCTCAAGTTATCCGTCTTGTATGTGTGTGACCCTCTAGGCTCATGCCACCGTTGGCAGATCAGCGCAAGACTCGCTCTTGCCCGATCCATCATAAGTAGTCTCTAGTAAAACATTATGATTACCCAAGGTGCACGATGATCGATAATTCGACTTAACCTTTGTGCGTACAAGTCACCATTCTTTTATCTCTAGATATCCCAATTGATCTCAAGGCATAGAGTCGTCTCCCTTGTTCAATCAATCATTGTTACTTGATATGCGAGATGACTGAGAAATGATTACCCGTATCATTTGCATGGCCATGCTTTTTCTCTCAGTCATTCTCCATCAAGAGGCCTTCTAACGGATATCTTTCCCATACCGTAGTATGAGGGATAAATCCCTTAGCCGTCTTTCGTGTCACTCATGCAACCCGTTCCGCCACCCAATCATGCCCTTTATAGCAATCCTTTTACAGAAAGCGTTTGGCGCAAGTTAAAGCCGTACGTTCATTACATAGTGATCACAAAGACTCCTTGGTCTAAGGACGTCGTGACAAGCTATCGCATCTGAATATGTTTATGGCTTAATCTATGAAAACACTATTCAATGCGGGTCGTCCGATATCAATCACCTCATGATATCTATGATATGGTTCCAGGATCCCACATCCTTATGACAAGTAGAACTACGTCATTAAGAACCATCCTCATACTGGTCGCTTTTAAGGAAGCATAGGTTGACCAGGGACTCGTTAAGTGTGATCCGTACAGATTTATTGTTCTACTACTTTAGTGGTCATAAATCAGATCATGCTTAACATATTACTTCAACACATAAGTAATATAAAGCCGTTTATATTTATACATTACAAACGATGATATTTGAACATAGACGTTTACAGGCTAATACCAATTGGACTAGGGCACAAATGCTATCAATCTCCCACTTGCCCTTAGCTCCAATCTAAGTCCCAGTCTATACCCATTGACCTAACATGTTTTTCATGTTTATCTTGAGGAAGAGCCTTGGTCAATGGGTCGGCTGTGTTATCATCAGTTGCAACGTAGTGGATCTTCACGTCACCTCTAGCAATTATGTCGCGGATGATGTGATACTTTCTGAGTACATGTTTGGATCTGTTATGTGCCCTGGGTTCCTTAGCTTGCGCAATAGCCCCGGTGTTGTCACAATATAAGTCTACTGGGTTAGACGGGTTTTTAATTACACCTAACCCAGCCATGAAACTCCTGATCCATACAGCCTCTTTTGCCGCCTCACATGCGGCAATGTACTCAGCTTCCGTCGTAGAGTCGGCAATGGTATCCTGCTTCTTGCTTTTCCAGCTGAATGCTCCACCGTTCAACATAAACACATATCCCAACTGAATCTTAAAGTCATCGGGGTCTGTCTGGAAACTAGCGTTGTCATATCCTTTGACGACGAGATCATCATTTCTGCCCCCGTATACAAGAAAGGCGTCCTTGGTTTTTCTCAAATATTTGAGAATCGCCTTGACAGCCATCCAGTGTGCCTCACCGGGTTTGGATTGATGTCTACTGGTACAGCTTAGGGCAAACGAGACATCCGGTCTCGTGCATATCATGGCATACATTATGGACCCTATAGCCGAAGCATATGGGATCTCATTCATTCTTGCTAGCTCTGCAGGTGTCTCAGCACCCTTCTTCTTGCTAAGCTTCACGCCATGACGCATGGGCATCAATCCTTTCTTTGAATCTTGCATTGAGAATCGTCTCAACACCTTGTCTATATAAGTGCTTTGACTTAAGCCCAAGACCCGCTTGGCACGGTCTCTATATATCTTGAGATTCCCAAGATGTAAGAGGCCTCGCCTAAGTCCTTCATTGCGAAACACTCACCTAACCAAGTCTTCGTTAAGAGCAAGGTAGGGACGTCGTTTCCAATGAGCAGTATGTCATCAACATAAAGTACTAAAAAGATTATATTGCTCCCACTTGCCTTTTTATACAAGCAAGGTTCATCATCGTTCTTGACGAAGCCAAACCGTTTTACTACTTCATCAAAACGCTGATTCCAACTCCGAGATGCTTGCTTCAAACCATAGATTGATTTGAGCAACTTGCAAATCTTTCCCTTATTCTTTGGATCCTCAAAACCCTCAGGCTGAGACATATAAACGTCCTCAGCTAACCTCCCGTTGAGGAAGGCGGTTTTGACATCCATTTGCCATATCTCATAGTTGTGATATGCTGCTATGGCAAGAAGAATGCGGATAGATTTGACCATAGCTACTGGAGAAAAGGTCTCTTCATAGTCAATTCCGTGGACTTGTCTATAACCTTTTGCTACCAGTCTCGCTTTATAGGTCTGAGGTTTGCCATCCATGTCAATCTTTATTTTAAAGATCCATTTACACCCTATGACCTTAACATCAGGGGTATGATCTACCAAGTCCCACACTTGATTATCTGACATGGATTGCATTTCTTCCCTCATGGCTTCCAGCCATTTCTCAGAGTCGGTTCCGTCCAAAGCCTCTCGAAAGGTAGCTGGATCATTGTCCACTAGTACTAAACCATCACCTTCAGTTACTAAGAAACCGTATCTGACAGGTGCATGACTTATCCTTTCAGAGCGCCTCGGACCGTCCTCATTAACTGCAGCTATTGGTTCTTGCTCAATGACCACTTCTGGCTCTACCTCTTCTAATGGGTCTTCTCGTGGTTCCCGAGTGACCATCTCATCTAGAACTTCATCAAGATGAATAGCCCTCCCACTGACTGTCTTGAAAATGAACTCTTTTTCCAAGAACGTCCCACCTCGAGCGACAAAAACTTTATTTTTGCTCGGTTTGTAGAAGTAGTATCCTTTTGTTTCTTTTGGATATCCGACGAAAGTGCATTTATCTGATCTTGGTTCGAGCTTGGTTGCAAGCAACCTTTTAACATAAGCCTCGCAACCCCAGATTTTAAGGAAGGACAAAACGGGTTCCTTCCCGTACCATTTTTCAAATGATGTCCCTTCCACTGCTTTCGACGGAGCCCTATTTATTATGAAAGCGGCAGTTTCCAGAGCATAACCCCAGAAGGAGATCGGGAGATCAGTGAGACTTAACATTGATCGAACCATATCTAACAATGTTCGATTCCTCCGTTCGGACACACCATTAAGTTGCGGTGTTCCTGGCGGAGTCCACTGAGATAGTATTCCACCTTCAGTAAGATAACTAAGAAACTCCTCGGATAAGTATTCTCCACCCCGATCAGAACGGAGTGCCTTGATACTCTTTCCGAGTTGGTTTTCTACTTTAGTCCTAAACTCTTTGAATTTATCAAAAGCTTCGGACTTATGTCTCGTGAGATAGACATAACCATATCTACTGAAATCGTCAGTAAATGTGATAAAGTAGCCTAAACCACCTCTGGCATGCTTACTCATTGGTCCACATACGTCTGAATGTATTAGACCCAATAAGCCACCTGCCCTCTCACCTAAACCAGTGAAGGGCGCTTTAGTCATCTTGCCCATCAAACAAGCTTCGCATCTTTCAATCGCTTGGAATTCGAATTGACTTAGAAGTCTACGCTTATGAAGCGCTGAGATGCGTTTCTCATTTATGTGACCTAGACGACAATACCAGATAAGAGTTTGGTCTAAATCATTAGTTTTAAACCTCTTAGCATTTACATTATAGAGCATGTTGGATTTCGAGTTTTGCATATTCAATATGTATAATCCTCCAACAGTGCGAGCATTGCCATAATATATGTTGTTGCGCGTAATATCAAAAAAACTCGTTCTTAATATTAAAATAATATCCCTCTATTTCAAGAAGAGAAATTGAGATAATATTTATGTTGAAAACAAGTACGCAAAACACATCATTAAGTTCAATTACAAGCCCACTGGGCAAAACAAGGTTCACAGAACCCACAGCAGTTGCGGCAACTCTGGTATTGTTCCCAACTCTTAGGTCCACCTCGTTTTCCTTTATATCTCTTCTACTGTGTAACACCTGCACATCAGCACAGACATGAGACTCAGCTCCAGTGTCTAGTACCCAGGTATTTATTGTAGAAAGATATAGCTCTAATGGAATACCTGATGAAGTAGCGGCCCCACCGCCCTTCTTCTGATCCTCCTTCAGCTGCTGACAGTCTTTCTTCCAATGACCAGGCTTTTGACAGTAGAAACAGACCGACTCCTTTGCCTTCCCTTTGCCTTGTACGGGCATGTGAGGTCTAGGAATAAATGGTCGTCTGTTCCTCCCCGCGAGGTGTCTTGGGCCTTTACCCTTGCCACCAACAGCTTTGAAGCTGGGTCCCTTCTTGACCATGAAGACATTTTTGGACGAACTGCCCCTTATGCTCTTCTCGGCAGTTACTAGCATGTTGTGCAACTCCGACACGGTCTTGTCCATATCATGCATATGATAGTTCATGACGAACCCACCATATGCATGAGAAAGGGATTGCAGAACAAAATCCGCAGCCATTTCCTTTTCCATAGACATACCGATACTAGTCATATGGTCAAAATGCCCCTTCATCTGTAGGACGTGAGGACCTACGGAGCTGCCTGCTGACATCTTGCAGGCTATGAGTTCTCGGAGAACAGTGTATTTTTCAATACGTACTTTCTCCTTGAACATATCCTTGATCTGTGCAAACATTGCAAACGGATCATTGGGTATAGCTCCATAAACTGCTTTTGGAGGTCCGCCTCCATGCAGCCCAGCATGACACACGCAACGTCGATAGAGTCGCTAAGGTGTTTCTGGTACGCATCCTTAACGACCCTCGTTGCGTTGGCAGCTGGCTCCTCAGGGATAGCCTTATCAAGGACGTACTCCCTGCGTTCCATTTTTAACACAAGTCGTAAATTTCTGTCCCAGTCTAGATAATTTGTCCCGTTGAGTTTACACTTCTCGAGTATAGTCCTCAATGACAAATTAGACGAGTTTGTTGAATTACTAGCCATTTCTACACGAAGAAAGTAAATTTAATCAGAATAGTTGAATAAATTTACGAAGATCCGAATTAAACACCAACCATTAGATTCTAAAATTTAGAATCTTTAAACCAAGATCCCTAATTCGTCATTTGAAGTGCGCTAAGGCGCACCGCTCCAATTGACTTATTTAGGTAGGACATCCGTCCAATTACAACCCGTGTAACTCTTAGTCAGGGTATGTGTAAAACACACGGCTTACCCTTCCGATGCCCCAGCTCGACCTCAGGCCAAGAATCGTGGTTGAGTCAACCAACTTTCACTAACGAGTTAACTTTGTGCAGATGCTCCGCTAAGGCGCACGACATCCCACAAAGTTTACCATTCCCATCTAGAACCCATTCGATCGATGCTCCGCTAAGGCGCACGACACCGATAAAATGTTTCTACATGGGTGTGAATTTGGGTGGCATCTCACTTGACTCAAATTAACTTGTAATTTGGTTGTGTTTAATAATTCGAAAGTATTTGGTACAATTACGAACCCGTCATCAACAACCCGTGTTGTGACGTTTCTAATTGTATCACATACTATCTTCATTTCAATCCGTCATTTGCAACCCGTGCAAATACGTTTCAAATTTGAACTCATTCATCACAACCCGTGTGATGATAGTTCACAACGCTTTAAACATGCAAACAATTAAAGTTGATTTTAATCTTTGCATGTGAGGTGATCGCTTATAAACTTATAAACTAATCATGCAAGCATGCAATTAATTAAATAATTCAAGCAAGCATCCATAAAGCGTTAAATATGCATTTTATAGCCCATCCTAATCTTAGGATTCTACGAGTCTTCACATCTTCTCGTCTTTCTCATTCGGGCTCCCACTAGCTCTTGGACTTCCTCCAAGACCGTCATCGTGCTCGATTTTCCATCCTTCTCGTCTTTGAGTAATAATTACAATTAATACTCGGTTCGTAGACCGGATAAAAAATAATTACACTTTATGGGCTTGAATAAAAGAATAATTACACGCTAACACTAACGGTATGCAAACCGTGAAAGCGATAAATCTAATGGGCTACTAATGCATCATACATTTCATCACATCATCCAACATGTTATCACACAAACATGTTATCAAATAATATGCAATAATTCCGGTTTTAATTTTGCCAAGTTGCTTGGTCGGGTTTATCGAAACTAGACCTTTTCGAAAAACGGTTTATCGAAACCGATTAAATTTTGAAAGTTTTCGAAATATTGGATCGCGGGTTCGTGACATGGATCAAACACCACACACGAACCAAGTCGGGCCAAGCCAATGGGCCGAGCCCAACTATGCACGGCCCGGTTTGGGCCTTCCGGGCCTTGGAAGGCCCAAACCCGGCTTGCCGCCACTCTCGGCCTCGGCCAAGAGTGGGGACGGGCCCTGTCACCGCCGGCCTCACCGGCCTCCGGTGACCTCCGTCCGGTACCTCCGATCCGGCTCCCCGAGAGTCTCTTCTCGGACCCGACAAATCCAAAAATTTCCGAAAAATTCCAAATTTAATATATTTTTCAAAATTAACATATTTCATGCAAATCTCCCAAAAAGCATTAAAATCATGTTATCAACTTTTGGCATGCGAATAATCACAAAACCGAAATGAATTCAACAAGACAAAGATTAAGAGGGTAACCAACGCTCTGATACCACTGTAGGGTTTTGGAGCGTTCTAGATCGTCGAGATTGCGGAAGCAATAAAAGATAATCTACTCCAAACCTTGTCCAAGAACATTTAAACCATTAAATCCCAAAGCAAAATCTATTCCACAAGATGTTTACCTTTAAGTCTTGTTTGAATCGATAAAGAAGAACGTTCGGATCTTCTTCTCTAAAGCTAGTCCACACCAAGAGGATGATCTTCAAGATCCTTCACTTAATTGCCTACTAGAACAATTAAATGAAGAACAAGAGAGCAAGATGATGAAGAGGAGAGGGGTGGCCGGCCACAATGAGAGAGAGAGAGGATTTTTGTGTGTTTTGTGACTTAATGAATTAATGAATTAAAGTCTTGCATTATAATTCATCACCCAACTCACAAGTATGGGTTAAAAGTGATTGGTATGGGCTTAAAGGTGCTTTAACCCATACCCCTTAAATCACTCACCTCTTAATCCACAATCACCAACTAAGCATGGCATTGTGTGGCCCCCACAATGGCCCCACCAAGTGGGCCGGCCATATGGCCTTATTGGGCCCTTATTGGGCCGGCCATGAGGCTTCATGGGCCGAGCCCAATGGGCCCTCCCGTGTTGTCTCATGCCGCGTCCAAAAGTTGCCCGACCTTTTTGTCGTTACTTATCAAACAAAGTCCGATGCGATATCGACGAAAAACTCAATTTCTCTCGATTCGCTAATTATTCTCTCAAACCGAACCTATGGCACAAAACCTCCAGTTTTGTCCATATACTTCTCCTTAAGAAACATCCATGTTTCCTTGTCTCAAGTTATCCGTCTTGTATGTGTGTGACGCTCTAGGCTCATGCCACCGTTGGCAGATCAGCGCAAGACTCGCTCTTGCCCGATCCATCATAAGTGGTCTCTAGTAAAACATTATGATTACCCAAGGTGCACGATGATCGATAATTCGACTTAACCTTTGTGCGTACAAGTCACCATCCTTTTATCTCTAGATATCCCAATTGATCTCAAGGCATAGAGTCGTCTCCCTTGTTCAATCAATCATTGTTACTTGATATGCGAGATGACTGAGAAATGATAACCCGTATCATTTGCATGGCCATGCTTTTTCTCTCAGTCAGTCTCCATCAAGAGGCCTTCTAACGGATATCTTTCCCATACCGTAGTATGAGGGATAAAT
Organism: Geranium rotundifolium; assembly: GCA_963920655.1. Classification (NCBI taxonomy): domain Eukaryota; kingdom Viridiplantae; phylum Streptophyta; class Magnoliopsida; order Geraniales; family Geraniaceae; genus Geranium; species Geranium rotundifolium. The sequence continues at coordinate 33,413,662 of OY987319.1, forward strand.
CCCTTAGCCGTCTTTCGTGTCACTCATGCAACCCGTTCCGCCACCCAATCATGCCCTTTATAGCAATCCTTTTACAGAAAGCGTTTGGCGCAAGTTAAAGCCGTACGTTCATTGCATAGTGATCACAAAGACTCCTTGGTCCAAGGACGTCGTGACAAGCTATCGCGTCTGAATATGTTTATGGCTTAATCTATGAAAACACTATTCAATGCGGGTCGTCCGATATCAATCACCTCATGATATCTATGATATGGTTCCAGGATCCCACATCCTTATGACAAGTAGAACTACGTCATTAAGAACCATCCTCATACTGGTCGCTTTTAAGGAAGCATAGGTTGACCAGGGACTCGTTAAGTGTGATCCGTACAGATTTATGGTTCTACTACTTTAGTGGTCATAAATCAGATCATGCTTAACATATTACTTCAACACATAAGTAATATAAAGCCGTTTATATTTATACATTACAAACGATGATATTTGAACATAGACGTTTACAGGCTAATACCAATTGGACTAGGGCACAAATGCTATCACTTTTATAGGTAACGTTAGACTAGGTCAAACTTAGAGATTCATCACATAGTGATGACAAAAACTCCTTGGTCTAAGGATATAATGACAAGCTATGATGTGTGAGTATGCTCATGACAGTTTCCATACCGCATACTCACCATCGGGTCGTCCAATATCATCTCATTGATGATATATATGATCTAACTCTTGCACTACCTTGCCATGATCAGTAGAGCGTGATCATAAAGAGTTAGCCTCATACTGATCGCTTCTTAATGAAGCTTAACTGATCGGGGACGTATTAAATATAATTTTTTCTGATCTGCAGTTCAACTGTTAGTGATAACACACATAATGATACAAATCAAATGACATCTAATAAATTATTACAACACATTAGTAACTTAATACCGATTTATTTATTTGGAAAGATGATAAAATATTATATTTGTAGATCACTTTTATATTTGAACATGATAACTCTAACAAGTACTGCTTAGGTTTGTATTTAAAGAATGATTTGAAGGGGAACACATCCAAACTATAATTTGTCCTCCAACTTTCAGTTTGAAATTTTACTTAATTGGTCCTTTAATTGTGTGGTCTCTGTGTGGAAGGATAACAATCATTATTGATAAATCTTTGTTTCAGTGCTCAAGAAGAGAGGAAAAGGAAGTGTGGCATGAAATTAATGTTTCTTCGGATATAATTATTGCCTTTCCATTTTTGTTAGGCACTAATTCGGATATGGAACGCTACGTTGCGATGCAATAATTTAGGGTACTTGATAAATGGGTTTTAGGGTACGAAAACTAATATTATTTAGGGAAGTGTAGCCACCATTATTAATTAGTTATTTAAAGCAACAAAAAGAAGTCAGAAGCTTGAAATTAATAGCAGGCTAAAATATAGACGGTGGCAAATCCAAAAAATTTTTTAAAAGGAGGACAAAATTTTACACTAAAATTTAATATATAGATAAATAATATATTTAATTAAAAATAATAATTTAATCAATAAAATAATTACTAAATGCATATAACAAAAATTAATTCGAGCTTGATTATTTATTTTTTAGTTAAGTTTGAATTTGATTTTCATGTATGTATAAATACAAAATAAATCGGTTCGCGAGCCTTTCTAACTCTAATAATTTGGTTTCGAGTTCGATTCGTTTATCAAACGATCCACTATTATACTTAATATATGCATAAATCTGCTTAGAAAATTGACAATTTTTAATAATTAGTAAATATAATAGACCAAACAAAAAGTTTAATGAAAAAATGAAAAAACAATTTAAAAAATACAATAAGTCAATAATTAATAAAATATCATTGTAAAATACTACTCTTTACCACTAAACCAAACAACATCTTGTCTTAAATTATATAGGTGATTGAATTGCCATCTTTGTCAAGTTTAGAATCTAAAGCAATCAAGTGATCGTACGACAGATATTGTTGAACATTGGGTGATCGAAATATGGATTCACTAACCACTTGATAAGCAATCTAAGCCTCCACGCTCGGGAGATTCATTAAGATATCAGATCTTTGTTTAATAGCAGGCACGTACCTTGCCGTCAAGCAGCAAGGCACGCGGCCCTTATTCAGGCACACATATCAATGCATGTTTCCCGTATACGGATCATGAATGTGTCTTACGGGCGGCACACCGTATACCACACCTTATACTGGCGTGCAACGTTTGTTTGTTGCCAGTAACACAAAAATTCAGCGGTCTACATGCAACGCCCGCACGTGAGGGTATGCTTATTTTTTTAGGCACTAAGAAAGATATCAAGCATCTGGTCAAGCAAGATGACAAGAGTTACGTCACAACATCTTGTGTGTCGAAGTATTAAAAAGTTTTTTTAATATGAAGATTGACTGCTATTGAGGATATGGAAGATCTCCAACTCTATTCAATACGTTTGGAAAGTCTTGATTGTGTTATGATTCTGGAAAGATACCTTCGATGATAGCGACTCTGAAAAGATATTCGGCGATAAGGAATTGGGAAACCTAAATCGATCAGGTTAAGGAAACTCTAATACGTTCCAGAAAAATTATAGCTGCTATAAAAGCTGAGTTAGCAGCGTTGGCTTGTTTGGTTAATATACAGAGCTCTTCGACGTGAAGGTTTGGCGGGCTGAGTGGTTGTGTTCCAAGAATAACATTGTGAATCACTACAATAGTCGAGAGATCTGAATTAAGTGATTGAGGGTTTTATTTGTATGTGTGATTGAAGATTCACGCACAAGTTTAAATAACGAATTGTAACATCCAAGCAGGGTGAGTACTCGTTGAGTGAAATCAAGACGGGGTCTTGGATTCAGGGGGAATCCCTGAGATAGTTTTGCACTTCTAATAGTAGCATAGGGTAATGATCAGTGTGATGATCATTGATACTTGTATGTTGTGACTGATTACATCATAGTGAAACCTTTCCACTAACAGAGTGCCCCTAGACGTAGATGAGATTGCACTGAACTGGGTATACATATCGTGTGCCATTATTTTATTTTTTATATCTTAATTGTTCATATCTATTCAATGACAAGTTGTCAAGAACATTGTCTAGATATTGTGCGTGACATCTTATCCTAATCAACTAATCAAAATTCAATTGGTATCAGAGGAGGCACCAACAACTTTAGCTGAATTCCTAGGCAAAAAATTCTAATTATCAGACATGGACAACAACATAAGAGAACGAGGATCATTCAATCGTCCACCTACTCTGGATGGGAATAAATATGGATACTGGAAAGCTCGTATATGCGCCTTCTTGAAGTCTATTGACAATAAGACCTGGAAGGCTGTAATAAATGGATGGAGTGTCCCATGCTACCAAGATATTGAGGGCAATACCACGGGTCCTAAACTTGATACAGAATGGACTGACATTTAGGATGATGAAGCCCTTAGAAATTCCCGAGCACTTAATGTTATCTTTAACGGCGTGGATAAAAACATGTTAAGATTGATCAACACCTGTAATACTGCCAAAAGTGCATGAGACATTCTAACTGTTGCCTATGACGGAACTACCAAGGTTCGAGAACAGAAGCTCCAGTATTTAACCATAAACTTCAAAGTTCTCCTTATGAGAGAAGATGAAACTATGTATGAATTCAACGTGTGAATTTGTGATCTTACAAACGAATCCTACTCTCTAGGCGAACCTATGACTGATGAAAAACTCATGAGAGAGACTCTAAAAGCCTTGAGTCCGAGATTCGAAATGAAGATTACTGCCATCGAAAAAGTTCACGACCTCAAAACCCTTAAATTTGATTAACTTATGGGGTCTCTGATAACTTATGAGCTATCTCTCCCAAGTGTTGCAAGAAAAACAAAGGAGTAGCCTTCAAGAGCACCGTTCAGAAACTAGAAGAGCTAGTATGTTCTGATTCCGATGAGGAAATTGTTGCAACTATAGCTTTGGTAGCAAAAAACTATGACCGGGTGATGAAGTGATTCAATCGGATGTTTGGGAAAAATGTTGCACCAGATGTCAAGAACAAAGCTCCGCAGAAAGCTCAAAGAGGTGGAAACTTCGACAGGACCAACAGACAGAGTGCTCGTATTATCATTCTCACTGATGATAAGTCTAGATTGCTGGAGACAATTGTCGAGCTCAAGCGTGAAGTCACCCGCCTGAATGGAGAAATAGGTCAAATAACCAAATCAATTAAGATGATGAATCCGAGCACAGAAAGTCTCGAAAAAATTCTCTCAATAGGAAAGCAGGCCATAGACATGAAGGGACTTGGCTACACACATAATGTCTCAACATCTCAAACCAAGTTTGTTTCGCAACAAGACCCAACTGAAGAGAAGGAACATCCTACACAACAATCTGGGTATGGAACAGCAAAAGATGTTATGACATCTTGTGTGACATGTGTCTGTCAAACACCAACTAGGGTTCCACAGCATAATCGACAACTAGCCAAAATACATGCCAATCAACCACGGTGGATCTGTCATTACTGTGGACAGAAAGGTCATATCAGACCTTTCTGTTATCATCTCTATGGAAAGATCCCCACCTCTACACTCACAGAGGACAGCATAAAGTTGCTCTCAACCTAGTGTCCGAAAACCAAAACGGCTAGAATGGAGACTGAAAGGGAAATCATACCAGGCCAACATTGCATATACCTTCATGCGAGCCTTGACTAACTTTGATCTGGATTTACATGTTAAGTTCACGCGAGAAAATTGTGTGGTGAGGAATGAAGAACAGTATGAGGTCATGCGAGGGGAAAGATCATAGGATAACTACAATCTCTGGTCTCTAGACACAAGCACCCAAAGCTCCAAATGCTTAATCACCAAGGCTGAAGAAACCAAACTATGGCATCGAAAACTCGGACATTTAAACCTCCCAAGTATGCAAAAAGGTCATCTCTGAAAAGGTCATAGTTGGGGTTCCAAACTTAAAAATTGTGGAAGGGAAATTTTATTGAGAATGTCAAATAGGAAAACAAACAAAGATGTTGTCGCACAAGAAGGTGCAACATATTACCACTGTGCGGGTTCAGGAACTTCTACATGTAGACCTCATGGGACCATTGCAAATTGAGAGTCTAGGAGGAAAATAATATATGTTTGTTTGTGTTGATGACTATTCAAGATACACATGGTTTAATTTCGCTTGTGAGAAATCAGATACTTTCTCTATCTTCAAAACACTGTGTGTTCAGGTTCAACAAGAAAAGGGGGACAAAATCGGGAAAATAGTTCGTCTACGAAGTGATCATGGAAAAGAATTCGAAAACAGCAGGTTTGCTGAATATTGCAACTCATAAGGAATAATCCATGAGTTCTCAGTTCCAATTACACCTCCACAAAACAGAATTGTCGAACGCAAGAACCGGACATTACAAGAAATTGCTAGAGTCATGATGTTGGCTCAAAACATCCCTACCAACTTCTGGGCAGAAGCACTTAACACTGTATGTCATATTCACAATCGAGTTACACTACGACCAGGTATGTCTGTTACTCATTATGAAATCTGGAGGGGAAGGAAGCCAAATGTCAAGTACTTCTATATTTTTGGTTTTGTATGCTATATATTGGCTAACAGAGAACCTCGCAAGAAATTTGATCCAAAGAGTGATGAATGTATATTTCTTGGATACTCAAGAAACAGTCGGGCATATCGAGTGTACAACAAACGCACCAAGACGACGATGGAGTCAATTAATGTGGTTATAAATGACGACTATGAAAATGTCTCGACAAATGTCTCTTAGGAAAACGAAGTACTCCCACAAGTTGTTCCAAAAGATATCAGGAAAAATGTTGATGATCAACCAAAAAACTAGGATGTCAAGAACGATGTCGACGACAAGATGGACAACATCATTAGCAATGAAGAAACTCCTGAAACCAGACACGGAAATCAATCTAGAAGAATTCAGGCAAACAACCCAGCCTCCGCAGTAATTGGAGACATTAATGAAGGACTGCGTAAACATCCTAACGCTCCATCAATTATAGGAAAATGAGTGGGAATCTATGATTTGTCTCATTGATCGAACCCAAGAATGTCAATAATGTTAGGATTATGCCTTAGTCCAATGTGATAAGTTAATCTGCTTGTAATGTTTTATCAATTTTTGAACTAATAAAACGGCATTATGTTACTAATGTGTTGTAGTAATATATTAGATGTAATTTGATCTATATCATTATGTGTGTCATAACTAATAGTAGAACTGTAGATCAAAAAGAATTACATTTAATGCGTCTCTGATCAGTCAAGCTTCATTAAGAAGCGATCAATATGAGGCTAACTCTTTATGATCACGCTCTACTGATCATGGCAAGGAATTGCCGGAGTTAAATCATAGGTATCATCAGGGATATGGTATTGGACGACCCGATGGTAAGTATGCAGCATAAATACTGTCATGAGCATACTCACATATCGTAGCTTGTCATTATATCCTAAGACCAAGGAGTCTTTGTGATCATTATGTGATGAATCTCTAAGTTTGACCTAGTCTAACGTAACCTGTAAAAGGATAGCCATAAGGGCTCTGATTGGCTTAGTTATGAATTACATGAGTGAACTCGAAAGACGGCTGAGGGATTTATCACTCATACTCCGGTATGGGAATGATATCTGTTTAGGCCACTTGATGAGTATGACTGAAGAAGTAGCATGGCCATGCAGAAGATACTTAGTATCAGTTTTCAGTCGTCTCAGATATCAAGAAACATTGATTGATAAATTAGGATGACAGTTTTATGCCTTTTGATCAATCTAGATATCGATATGATAAAAGGATAGTGGCATGTACGATAAGAGGTTAAATCGAATCATCGATAATCACGTATGTTAGGTAATCATAATGTCTTATTAGAGGCCACTTATGATGGAAAGGGTAAAATGGTAAATTTTCCAGTCTGCCAACGGGTCGTAAGCCTAGAGGGTTACACACTTTAAGCATGGTATATAGCAAAACAGACTTGGATAGAAGATTGGGAGAATCCGCTTTTCAATTTAGTAAAATTGAAAACGAACCGGTTAATTTTTGGCTAGGTTTATAACCAGACGGTTGATGAAATCAGATTAAAGGAATTGGATCGGTTTAGCTAAACTGTTTAATTAGAACCAAATTTAAATGGGTTTAATTAGACTTTAGCTAAATGGGCTTTAAGCCCATTCTTAATTTTAATTATTATTATAATTAAATTTAGATAATTATGAGAATTATTTTAGGAATTGATTTAGTAAAAATCAAATATAATTATAATCTGATTTTTACGAAATCCCATTCCAATTTCTCTCTAATTTTCGGCTCCTTCCCCTCTCTTGTGTCGTCCCTCTCTCTCTTCTCCATAGCTAGAGTTTGCTTTATTATATACACAAAACTAGCATATTTGTGTGTAGAAATCTTAGAGTAATAAGGTGTCGTGCTTGTGTGGACTATCTAGAGAACACATATGTTTGTGTTTGTGATTCAAAAAGGTATATTTTCAGATCTGATAATTTTATTTCATTGCTGGAATTTTTATCACATGATGATCTTAGTTCGAAATCCATGGTTAGTTTAATGTCCGTTGCATGAAATTGATTATATGAAACCCACGGATTTCCTTCATATAAAGTTATCGACGACGAATATTGGGTTAACGCCATGCAAGAAGAGCTGGTTCAATTTGAGAAGAATCAGGTTTGGGAATGAGTGCCCAAACCAGACAACGTCAATGTGATCGGCACTAAATGGATTTTCAAGAACAAGTTTGACGAGCATGGAAACATCACACATAACAAGGCCAAATTGGATGCACAAGGATATACCCAAATATAAGGTATGGATTTTGACAAAACATTTGCACCAATGGCTAGACTTGAAGCAATCAGACTTCTACTTGGGATCGTATGCCATCTACAGTTCAAGTTGTTTTAAATGGATGTGAAGAGTGCATTCCTGAACGGATATCTTAATGAAGAAGTCTACGGTGCACAGCTAAGGGTTTGTTGACCCACATTCACCCGATCAAATGTACAAACTCAAAAAAGCTTTCTATGGCTTGAAACAGGCACCTAGAGCATGGTATGAACGATTAACAAGTTTTATGATACAGAGTGGTTACACTAGGGGGTGTTGACAAAACCCTATTCGTAAAAAATGAGGATGGAAAATTGATGATCGTTCGAATATATGTCAATGACATTGTCTTCGGATGAATGTCAAGAAAGATGGTGGAACATTTTGTTCAACAAATGCAATTAGAATTTGAGATGAGCATGGTCGGTGAATTATGTTTCTTTCTGGGATTTCAAATCAAGTAGCTGGACAATAACTTCTTCATCTCCCAAAGCAAGTACGCAAAGAATATTAATTTGGGTTGAAAAAAGCCTCACATGAGCAAACTCCTGCTGCTACACATGTCAAAATTGCAAAGGATGACTCGGGGGAAGTTGTCGACCATAGTTTATATGGAAAAATCATTGGGAGTCTCATTTACCTCCCTGCCAGTCGAACAGATATATCATACTATGCGGGCATGTGTGCACAATACCAAGCAAATCCCAATGTAATTTATTTAACTCAGGTCAAAAGAATCATAAGATATATATTAGGCACTGCTAATTTAGGCCTTCTATACACGTTCGATACATCCTCTACCCTTGTTGGATACTATGATACGGACTGGGTTGGAAGCACTACGGAAAGAAGAAGCACATCTGGGGGTTGCTTGTACCTAGATAATAATCTTATCTCATGGTTCAGTAAAAAGCAAAACTGTGTAGCTCTATCTACTGCTTAATCGGAATACACAGCTGCTTGAAGCAGTTGCACACAACTGTTGTGGATGAAGCAGATGTTGGTCGAGTATAATGTTAAACAGGATGTCATGACATTGTACTGTGACAATGTCAGCGTTATCAACAGCTCAAAAAATCCAGGTCAACATAGTAAGACCAAACACATTAATATTAGACACCATTTTATTCGTGAATTGGTCGAAGACAAGAAATTTACACTAGAGTATATACACACAAAGAAAAATATTGCTGACATATTCACCAAGGCATTGGATGCGAGCCAATTTGAGAATCTTAGGTTCTCTCTTGGGTCGTGTTCAATTGATCTAGAAAAATCAGCAACCGTTTGAGGGGGGAGTTATGAGTTGGTAACCCCTCTGAAACGACAAGACTAATCTTAACTAACCGTTAGGGCCAAAAAGGTCAAGGCCCGTCCACAACGTTTGGTGCAGGTATATATTCAGTGGCGCCTCTTTGACAGAAATCACGCTCTCCTCGTGAAATTTGTATCTATTTTCTCTTAAAAGTTAGGGCTTCCAATAAGTGCATCAATCTCACCGGTGAAGATGATGAAGACAAGAAACACTCCAAGCAAGAAATCATTCGGCAAGAAATCGATCGGAAAAGGACAATCTCGAGCCAAGGGTGTCGAGAAAGAAGTGTCAAAGTTTAAAGGAGAAGTGAATCAACACAGGGTGCAGTTTCTAAGGTTGACAGCAGCCAAGAACGCCGATCGTCAGGTCGGAGGTGTTCCTGCTGAAGCTCCTCCTGCCCTGATGTTTCCGAGTTTCAAGAGAAAACTCATGTCCGAAAGTGTGCCATTCTCTATGTTCGATATGACGAGACCAATGCGAGAGACCAAGGCAAATCAGAATGTTGAAGTTTCTACTTCGACAAAAGAAATCTCTGTGCATGCTGACAAAGAACCACTTGGAGAAGAAGTACCTATCCCTCTCTTGCCTCCAACCTATCCCGTACCAGAAACCGCCATTAATCCGTCCGAGAAAGAAAAAGTTACTCACCCATCCTCTGTGTCAAATACTGAAACCTTTAGGAATAACGACCTCTTAGAATCGCTCTCAGAAAATCTCGATTCTCCTCAAGAAGGAGTAGTTGAGAAGTTGATGGGTAAGGAAAAGGAGATTGATGATAGTGCTAAGAAAGATGTAGAAGATGGAATGACAGCGGTTAGTCAGGGTCTCGAGAAAATTGTTGAATAGGATGTTCCTATAGATGAGTACCATGTTGTTAAAGAAAACGTTATTGAAAATAGGGAAAATGACACTTTTGGACACCTAAATATACACTTTTGACACTTTCATACCCTAACTTTTTTTTTCTCTTTTTTCCATACCTAAATTTCATTTTGGGACAACTGGCCATTTATTTACCAAAAATGGCCCTGAATTTTGGTTCAATTCATTGGTATTTTGGGAAAATGGTCAAGAAGTACCCTGAATTTTAGTTCAATTCATGGGTATTTTGGGTATTTAAGAATTATTGTCCCAAAATGAAATTCAAGTATGGAAAAAAAAGTTAGGGTATGAAAGTGTCAAAAGTGTATATTTAGGTGCACAAAAGTGTCTTACTGGTTGTGATATTGTTCAAGCAACAAATGATGTTGAGGTGGTCGCTGAGACCACTAAGAAGGATGTTTCAAAGGATGGTTCCAATAACATCACTAGTGAAGATGAAAAGGCTGGTGATATAGAAACTAGTGGAAAAACAATTGTTGAGGAAGATGTTGCAGCAGTTGCTGCGTCTGAGGTCGCTTAGAATGTTGCTACAGAAGTTGCACTAGACGTTTTAACATCTTTGAAAAGTAAAATCAATGAGGAAGTAAGTCTTGCTAAAATGATGGAAGAGGAAAAGAAAAAGAAAGTCTGAGGTAACGAAGAAATCTGAAAACCGAGTAAAACAAAGAAGGGGAGCAGCTGAAATCCCGAAAAGAAGAACAAAGGGAAAAGCCCGAGCAACACACAAGGAAACTCGTAGATGAAGATAGTGAGGAAGAAGAAAGTGAAGCAATGCTCCCAAAGGATGTCAAGTCGGTTTCAGGACACAAACTGGCCAAGAATGTGCCCACTGTTCCCATCGACAATGTGTCTTTCCACTTAGCTGAAGTGGCTAACAGATGAAATTTTGTCTACCATCGGACAATCTTCCTAGAAAAGGAATTGTCAACTCAAACTCTCGGTCTGAAACTAATAATGGACCTACTGGAGAAGGCTGAGCTGATCAAAACAGTGACAGACATAGGTAACCACTATCCTCTTCTTGTTAAAGAGTTTTTGGTAAATCTTCCTATTGTCTTTGATTCCCCTGAAGATCTAGAATATGAAAAGGTGTTTGTTAGAGGAAAATGTTTTAACATCTCCTCTAACATTATTAATGCCTACCTGGGGAGAAAAATTGTGCAACTCAATCCTATTCTTCATCTAGATCAAGTTGCTAAGGAGATCACTGGAAACACAAGCAGGGTCTGGCCTACCAAAGGTTCTATAGATGCCTCAGATTTAACGGTAAATTACTTCATGCTATACCGCATAGTACTGGCAAATTGGGCACCCTCTACAAATGGGTCCTTGGTCAAGGCTGAACTTGCAATCCTCGTCTACCAAATAGTTACGGGCTCTACACTTGACTTTGGACAGTTTGTTATTGACCATTTTGTGCGGCATGCTAGATCATTTGCTATCAAACGCCCTATTGGGTTTGCTTCTACTATCTCTGATATCCTCCTCCATCAACGTCCATCCATCCTAAGGAGTACCGACAAATTAGGGAAGAAACCCGAAATCATTGTGATCAACCATAAGTTGTTTGAAGGAAAGCATGCCCTGGATATTGTCAGGAAGAATGTTGAGTGGACAGTCAAGCAAAATGTCGAAATCACTGTCAAGAAGAGTGCTAAAACAACTGGAGCAAGTTCCAGTCATACTGTAGACATTGGTCTCATATCTGTTGCCTTCCACAACGATGTCACCATGGAGCTGACAAGCGAGATCGCCACGATCAATAGGGACATTGCCAACCTGCAGCAAGTGATCCAGACCCTGGGTACACTAAAGAAGATTTGTGAGGGAATACTTGCCAAGATGCGTGCTCCTACTGCAGAGGAATAGGAAGATAACACTAGTTCTAGTAATGAAGAAGAAGCCTCAAGTAGTGATGAGTCTGCTTGATTTAATCTCAAAAACACTTTGTTTATGTTTTTATCTTTGATGTGATGACTATGACTCTTAATCGACTCGCATGTACGAGTTATGTGCTGAATTTTAATTCGGGGCATGTGCTCAGGCGGTTAGTGACGATGTCTTGATCTTTAACATTATATATTTTATGCTTTATCTTTCCCCTAGTATTTCTCTTGTGTCGAAGGTCTTGTTTCTTTTTAAGGCAATCAAGGGGAGACGGAGATGAAGAAAAAAGATATCAAGGCTAGATGAAAGATGAAGTGAAGTGTGTGCCTAAGAAAGATGTCGATCATCTGGTCAAGCAAGATGACAAGAGTTATGTCACAAAATCTTGTTCGAGATCTTGTGTGTCGCAGTATTAAAAACTTTTCTTAATATGAAGATCGACTGCCTTTGAGGATCTGGAAGATATTCAGCTGTATTCAAAATGTTTGGAAAGTCTTGATTGTGTTATGATTCTGGAAAGATACTTGTCATGATAGAGACTCTGAAAAGATATTCGGTGATAAGGAATTGGGAAAACTAAATCGATTAGGTTAGTTTCGTTCCAGAAAAATTGTAGCTGCTATAAAAGCTGAGGCTCCACCCTTAGCAAAGTTGACTTCTTGGGTGAATACACAAAGCTCTTATTTGTGAATGTTTGGCGGGCTGAGAGTCTGTGTGTTCTAAGTAGAAAATTGTGAATCAATACAATAATCGAGAGATCAAAAGTAAGTGATTGAGGGTTTTCTTTGTATGCGTGATTGAAGATTCACGCACAAGTTTAAATAACGACTTGTGACATTCAAGGAGGGTGAGTGCTCGTTGAGTGCAATCAAGACGGGGTCTTGGATTCAGGGGGAGTCACTGAGATAGGTTTGAACTTGTAATAGTAGCATAGGGTATTGATCTGTGTGATGATTATTGATACTTGTATGTTGTGACTTATTACATCATAGTGAAACTTTTACACTAGAAGAGTGCCCCCAGACGTAGGTGAGATTGCACCAAACTAGATAAACATATCGTGTGTCGTTATTTACTGTTTTTATATTTTAATTGTTCATATCAGCTCACTGACAAGTTGTTAAGAACATTGTCTAGATATTGTGCGTGACATCTTGTACTGGTCAACTAATTAGAATTTCAGGTTGAACTATACCAAGGAAACGATGTGAATTTAGCGGTATTGTAAAAATTGTTAGGCAGTAATCGAGCGACCAGTGCCTCTGAAAATTAATTGGGAACTAATCTAAATTTTGTAGTTTTAAACTAATATACATATACAGTCAAAATATAAAGTATGAAATATGAAATAATAAAAATAAATATATATAAGAGAAATATAAAACAATATTTTATACAGAGTGTTGTCCCCATAAATACACCCGAGAACACTTGGAAAGCATCTCGAGAGCATATTGTCAGAAGTACAATCACTTAAAAGCTCGATTTGATAGGTGCAGTTTCAGACTGTTACTCAGTTTAATGAACGAGTTCACGTTTAGATGAATCGACGTCAATATTTACCTTCAGTACCTAATCTCCACAAGAAGAATCCCCGTGAAACTTTCCTTAAATAGGACAATTTTGCATCTTGCATTGAGCTGAATCGTGTTTTCCATATCATTCTCACATATGGAGTATCATTTCTACACTTTGCTTTTCACTTTCCTCGTGTTTATCTTCTTGGTTAGGCGGATACGCAAGAAAAGCAAAACCAATATTGGCTCCTCCACAAAGCTACCTCCCGGGCCATGGAAGCTACCCGTCATAGGAAACATACACAACCTCATAGGATCTTCACCTCACCATCGCCTCCGCGAACTCGCCGCCAAACACGGCCCCCTCATGCACTTCCAACTCGGAGAGATATCCACAATCGTCGTCTCCTCCCCTGAAACAGCAGAATCCGTCATGAAAACACATGACATCATCTTCGCTCAACGGCCTCACGTCCTTGGCGCTCACATCATGACCTACGGGTCCAAAGGCATCGTCTTCTCCAACGGAAACTATTGGAGACAAGTGCGTAAAATATGCACAACCGAGCTGCTAACTCCAAACCGCGTCAAGTCCTTCCGATCAATCAGAGAGGAAGAGGTACGGAATTTCATTAACTCTATGTCATCGAGCGCGGGGTCTCCCGTAAACTTCACTCAGAGAGTCTTGTCTTTGGCTTATGGCATCACGGGAAGAGCCGTCTTTGGAGACAAATGCAAGCAACAAGATGAGTTCATAGAATTTTCCAAGGAAGGCATAAAGGTGGTTGCGGGTTTCGGTCTTGTTGATGTTTTTCCTTCCGTCAAACTGCTTCATGTTGTCAGCGGGGCGTCGCGTAAAATGGAGAAGCTTCATCGCAGATATGACACAATTTTGAACAACATAATCAGCCAACATATGGCTAATAGGAAAGCTTCGTCGGAAGTTAAGAACCGAGCTGATAATCTACTAGACTTGCTTATCAATATTCAGGAGAACGGAGATCTTGAGTTTCCTCTAACCACTGACGACATCAAGGCAGTGATTCAGGTTAGTTTGTAGCCATTGTTATAAAGAAGTATGTGCTGGTGAGGTGAACTAATCAAAAATTATTTTGTTTAATAAAAAATTATAAAAAATTAATTGAAGACTAATCGAGCAAGTAATAAACTTTACAACATTGGTTGTACTTATGTCATGTTGTTAAAATGGCAAAAATGTTTGGTGCTGTTTACTTTGTTAATTGTAAAAAGAGTCAATGAACTTTGGTTTTGGTGAGAAATGTATGTGTATTTTTTCAATATAAAATGATAAAATTACTTTAATTTTTTTTATTTTAATACTCAATTGAAGACAAAATTTCATCATTTTTCAAAAAAAATATATATATACATACATGTGACACAGAAAATGGAAGCTCACATTAGCTGAAGTACACATTACGCTTGTAAAAGTGACATAATACATGACACATTTCCCAATTTTCCTAATATATTATTTTGTACAAGAATACAATCTTAAAAGTTTGAGTATGATCTTGTTACAGGACATGTTTGGTGCAGGAAGTGAAACATCATCATCAACAGTAGATTGGGCAATGACCGAAATGCTCAAGAACCCAAGAATTATGGAGAAGGCTCAAACCGAGGTCAGAAAAGTATTTGCTACAAAAGGAGTTGTTGATGAAGCAAGCCTCCGAGAGTTAATATTCTTGAAGTGTGTCATCAAAGAGACTCTAAGATTGCACCCTCCAGCTCCTCTGCTGCTTCCTCGAGAATGTCAAGAACAATGTAAGATTAATGGATACGACGTACCTTTGAAAACCAAAGTCATTATTAATGCTTGGGCAATGGGAAGAGATCCAAGAAACTGGACCGAACCCGATAAATTCTCTCCGGAGAGGTTTCTTGATAGTCCAGTTGATTTTAGAGGTACAGATTTTGCATTTGTGCCGTTTGGCGCTGGCAGGAGGATATGTCCCGGGATATCGTTTGCACAGCGAAATCTGGAGCTTCCGCTCGCGAGTTTTCTGTACCATTTTGATTGGAAATTAGCAAATGGAGTGAAGAGTGAGGATATTGACATGACTGAGGTATTTGGTGCTACTGTTAGAAGACAAAATGATTTGTGGTTGATTGCTGTTCCAAACCATACCCAATAAGCCCCATGCTTGATTCTGATTAGCACTGTCTGTTAGTCTTTGAAAAGAATAAATATTATCTCTCTAACGGTCCATCCTTGCACTAGCGAGGTCTTTGGTTCGAACCCGGGAGGAAAATATTGTATGGGTGTACAGAGGGAAATGATGTTATTTCCAAAAATTAAATAAAGAAAGCTTATCTCACTACCTATTAATCTCTCGCGTCAAAATGGTGTCACATAACGATTCCTTGAACGATGCTGCTTTGCTTTACTAACTCTTGCCCAAATGTCGTCCACTTTCCAAATTTTGATGAAAGATGTTAATTATATCATCAGCTATTATAAAATAATCTTACATATACTCTTTAAATTTGATATTGTCTTGTTTCATTATAATATAATTGTTATGGGTTCGAAAGAACACCATAATGACACTTTCACTCCCATAATTTGAGGCATTCGTACCTTGATTTGGGCTTAAATGTATATTAGGAACTTCTGATGCGACGAGACCTTTTGTGGCATGTGCAGGACAATAGCGGGAATTAAGCCCTAAAGTGAGTGGTCGAATTGAGAGGAGTAGAGCCGGAAATGACAAAACAGTGGAGGCCTCCATTTGAGACTCTGGGCCGGAGTCCAGAGCGGAGTCCACTTGTCCGATTTCCCCTCTGGAGCAGAACAACTAGAGGAGAGAGCTCCTGAGAGCCCCTCCGAGGGAGACTCCGGATCGGAGGGAAAATCGGAGGCTCATTCTCAGATTCGCCATCAGGTAGCGGAAGAAAACCCAATTAGTTAGGAGCCTCCGATAGAGACTTTTGGGTTTTCGAGTTATTTGAATCTAACATCCTCATTTTCAGGGGGACACTTTGGGGAGTTTGAAATTTTCATTTTGGGCGATTTTGTGGAGTTCTTAGGAGATTGTGGAGCTTAGAAGTGGAGACCAAGGCTTGAAGATCATTGGGGAGGAAGCTAGAGCTTGAAGAAGGATTCATCATACCTTCCATGAGCCTTTCCTCTCCGTCTCTTCTATTTTGACTTTTGTAACTTGTTGGATTTTGATTTTCGTTATACTTTTGGACATAGCTTTCATGGTTTTTGTTTTTTTTGCTACACTTTGCATGAAGTAGCCATGGTTGAGGGCTAGAGCCATCGACCATGGATGCTTGACATTATTAACATGATTTAAGTTTAATTGAGGAATTAGTTCTAGGGATTTTGGTGTGGATTGCAGGGATGCTTGTTTATGTTTTACACTAGCCATGAATTAGCTACTTGTGAGCAATTATCTCAGTTAGGGACTGAGTTTCGAGAGGATAGTTCCTAATTGATCTAGTATCCATCACGAGTGAGCTCGTAATCTAAAGTTGTTGAACTAAGTGATGAGATAAATTGCAATTGATCTCGAAAGAGTAAAACACAATCGATTTTTAGGTTACACTCTAAGTCGAGAGGTGAGTGCTAACACCTTGAGGCATAGATTAATCACCATCACCCCTACAATTAGACCTAATCGAGAGAATATAGCATGTTAATGTGTTGAGTATCCATGGTTGCTCGAAGTAATTTGAAACATCAACGTTTGAGAAGTGACTTGCATGCGAATTAATTGATCAAAACACAAAAAAGGAGAAGTAGTAGAAACTTAACTTTCCAAATAGAGAGAAACATACAAAAACCGCATGCTTTGACACTTGCATTTCTCCACTACTTAACACTAAATCACAATACAAACGCGCTCGTCTCCTTTTGTTAATCTCCGCAGAAATGACTTGGGTTTGATTTCTTACATTATATTACTTGCGCTTGTTTCGTGTCGTGAGAACGACATGGTTCGGTGTTACAATAATCAAGCCCAAATTTTGATAAACAACTTACTGATAAAAAAAAATAAGTAATTGTTGAATATCTTGAAATTTTAGTATCAATTTAAACTTTCAAGTAGAAGGGCTACAAAATATATATGAAAGGTTTTGTAATCAGACTTGTTGTAATCTTACAAGTGATAAATATTTTTTGTTAAAACAATATAACTGTATTTGGACTTATAGTGTTAAATTAGGGGTAACTTTATGTCAGTATCCCAAATTTAAACGGTGGTAGAGGCCACAACTTTGGGCAGAAGAAAAAAAAAACTAATTGAGAAAAATTAGATAAACTTTGATTGTACCTTCCTCAGATACCACGACAACTTTGATATATTTTATAATATTCTTGATGATGAATACAATAGGGGATGAACCCTATATATAGGATCCAAACTAAACTAAATAGGGAACTCTAATACCTATAGAATAAGAAAACCCTAATACATAATACTAAATAATGGGCTAAACCTGATGGGCCTTAACCCATATATAATCTAACATGTAAAACTGGGTTGCACATATCAGCCCGGGCTACACAACTAAAAGCTCAAGCTTATTAGTTGGGTTTGTTCCAACCCTTTATGTACACTCTTTCTATTTTATATTCTTTCAATGTGTGACTTTTACTTCTCAACACTCCCTCTCACGTGTATTCTACACGTGAGAATATTATCAACTCACTTCCCCTCATGTGGACCAAGGTAGGACGTGTCTTTTGTACGCGTGCTTTTGTCCCTCTTATGTGTACCACAACATCGGGATTATAGGAGAGTGGAGCCACAGGTAGGCGAGACCCACCAGCACATGCCCAAATCGACCACCTATGATACCATGTAAAACTGGAATGTACATATCGGGTCGAACTCCACAACTAAAAGCTTAAACTTATTAGTTGGGTTTGTTCCAACCCTTTATATACACTCGTTCTATTTTATATTTTTTCAATGTGGGACTTTTACTTCTCAACACTCCCCGCATTAGTTAGAGTTTCCATAATACATATAGAATAAGTAAACTATAACTAATGGGCTAACCCTAATGGGCCTTAACCCTAATACATTCTAACAGCCTCCCTCAAACTCAATATAGTGTAAATCGAATTGAGTTTGATCCTTAACATTTTGACGAACTTGAACACTTTGATCCCTTTGAACTCTTTAACTTTTGATTGCTTTTTTATTATTTATTATTTTTAAGTTTATCAGTATTCGTAAACACACGCACACGCACACACGCGCGCACACACACACACACGCACACACGCACGCACGCACGCACACACACACACACGTACATGGCTTTACACACACACACACGCGCGTGCGCGCGCACACGCACGCACGCACACACACGTACATGGCTTTACCTTCTCCTATTCAAATTGTCATGTTCCGAGATCATAAGAACACCTTCTTAATTTGGATGATTTTGGTGAATAAACACATTTAATGTTGATCCTTCTATTTCTCTAACCATAAGGGAGCATCACGCCTCTATCATGAGTAATCATGAACGTGGTAGTAAACAACACCATGATCAATCATCTCTTTCGTGCACTTGGTAGCTCCTTCTCACCGAGAGCTCCAACTCTCGCGGCTCTTGGATGATTGGGGCTAGAACTGTGGCAGGAAAACGTTCCCAGAATTTTCACCTCTCTTCCGTCGTTGAGAATGCACGAACAATATCGTGCATTCTAACAAATTCATTTGATTCTCTGTTATATTTGTCACTACCCTTCAACGACAAACTTGAAGTTGTGAGACTTGTAACTACCGCATGCAATTCTGTTCTTACGCTATTAACCGAATCTGCAACGTCTTGTTACAACCCAATCCATAAGGATACCTTACAAGTACCTCAACTTCAATATTATGATCTTCTAGAAATAGAGAGCAGAGCATGAAGCATAGTCTAGCTTTCTTTTTTTGAAGATAATCGTAGCTAAACCTTATGTATTTGTAGACATCTTGAGCAGCATCATACCAGACCCGCTCAGTTGTTGAAGACCTGCTTCCCAGGCATTTGGTGATTTACCTTTGAGAGAACTTGTGACTGTTACATTTACTAAGGGCAAACTCTTGCATTCGTTGACTATTGACTTCGCGAATACAATTTAGGCCGGGAATGTACATGTGGGTCAGATTTCAAGTGGATATAAGACACAAGTATATACCACTGATATATCGATTTTTGTTTCGATAATATATGCCAAAAAATTTATTGGCTTCATCTTTAAATGATAACAAAAGAATTTGATATTCTGCTTGATCTATTGTTTTAGCACGTTTCTGATATGAACCTTAAAAGTGAAAGAGAAGTAGTTTCTCATGTACTTAAAAACTATGTATTGAATAGTTTTAGTATTTTTTGTAAAAATATCAAAAAATAGTGGAGAATCATAAGAAAAATATGATTTGTCAAATCATATGAATTGAATAAACATGAATGAAATAATAGTATTATTCATGAATTGTTGAATCATATGAGTTGAATGATATACTGATTTCGTTCATGAACTCATGAATCATATAAATATGAGTTGAGCATGATCATTGAAATAAAAGAAAAATTGGATCATTCATGGATCGATAAAACATGAATTTCAACATGACTGGTTGAGATGAAAATAACGATATTATTCACGCATTGAAAAATCATATTACTTGAATATAATTAAGTTGAACGAAATATTGTTTTCATTTTTTAATAGATAAATCATATCAATGTGAAGTGAATATGATTGAGTTTGACTAAATAATATTTACAATGTTAAGTTGATAATGATAAGTTTGAATTATAAAAAATTGTTTTGATCGTATTCAATCATATCAACAAAATTATGAGATCAACAAAATAGACATAAGTGATGATCTAATTGCATTCTCAGAATAAAATTTGGGCTATCAAATCCCTAAAAATATCGGGTTGACATGTTTGTTTAAATAGAATTGAAATTTCTAATCTAAGGATCTTCGATGACTAAAAGAGTGTACATATGCAACTATATCACCTCAAATATTAAAAAAAAAATTAGTTATAGTTTGTCCATACTATACTGACGCGTTTTATAGTTTGCCCCAACTATAATAAAAAGTTCAAATTAAGATACGCTATTGTATTTTTTTTACAATTCCGATAGAAATTGGATGGAAACCTAAAAATTTGGACAGAAACCTAAATTTTTTTAAAAAAAACGAAAATACCCCTTCAGCTGGTTTGATAATATAATGAAATTTTCGAATGTCATAACTCTTTCATACGAGCTCCGTTTCGAACTCGTAGTATATCAAATCGAAGAGAATCGAAAGATCAACAATTTTGAAAAAAATAAAATTTGTCTAAATATTATTAATAATTAGACCCGGATGACATTAATAACTATAAATTCGAAATAAAAAATTAAAAAATTAAAATGATTAATTAAAATAATATTAATAATATACTGAAACTTTTAAATGCCGTAACTCTTTCATACGAGCTCCGTTTCGGGCTCATAGTATATCAAATCGAAGAAAATCGGAAGATCAAAAATTTTGAAAACAATAAATTTTGTCTATAAATTATCAATAATTAATTATATAATTATTTTGATAATTAGATCCGTGTGACATTAATAACTATACATTCGAAATAAAAAGTAAAATAATATTAATAATAAAAATGATTAATTAAAATAAAATTAATAATATACTGAAATTTTCGAATGTCATAACTCTCTCATACGAGATCCGTTTCGAGTTTATAGTATATCAAATCGAAGAGAATCTTAAGATAAATAATTTTAAATAAAGAAGTTGTGTGGATATATTATAAATAATTATTAACACTCAAAATTGTTGATCTTTCGAATTTATAGTTATTAATGTCATCCGAGTCTAATTATTAATAATATATTGACAAATTTTGTTTTTTCAAAGTTGTTGATCTTTTGATTTTCTTCGATTTGATATACTACGAGTCCGAAACGGAGCTCGTATGAAAGAGTTATGACATTCAAAAGTTTCAGTATATTATCAAACCAACTAAAGGGGTATTTCGTCTTTTTTGAAAACAATTTAAGTTTTCGTCCAAATTTTTAGGTTCCATCCAATTTTCAACGGAATTGTAAAAAAAATACAATTAGCGTATCTTAATTTGAAATTTTTATTATAGCTAAGGCAAAACTGTAAAACGTGCTAGTTTAGTATGGGTAAACTGTAATTAACCCTAAAAAGAATGAAATAATGTTTTGTTATATATATGTCATCCCAATGAGTAAAGCCAAACTTACAAATGTGTTGTGTGTGCAACGTCAAAA
The DNA here is from genome assembly GCA_963920655.1 of Geranium rotundifolium. Taxonomy (NCBI): domain Eukaryota; kingdom Viridiplantae; phylum Streptophyta; class Magnoliopsida; order Geraniales; family Geraniaceae; genus Geranium; species Geranium rotundifolium. The sequence goes on from OY987319.1 coordinate 33,435,444, forward strand.
ATACTATAATTGGTGGTACATTACTTGGTACTCGTGTTTTCAATAATAATTTATTGCTAAAAAATTATTTGTCCAAAATATATTGTATGTGGACAAATGTTATATAACCGATGAATGAAAATTTTGGTAAACCAATATAATTTTTTTAATTCATATGTTTAAGTCATATATCGATATGGAAGACTTGGTCATATCTTTTTCAACATTGTGCTGTGGACCTCGGTGTTGAAATTATTTGCAACATGACATAAGCAGTATCGATGATATTCATACGGGGTCTCCATTTAGGCGAGTCTCTGACCGCGTTCAATATCATTTGGTGCTATCAGAGCTGAGACATATGTCACTTCTTTGTGTAACATAACCATCCCCAACTACTATTGTTCTCACTTTCAACGGCGAAAGCAATAGAATTTTTTTATTCCTATCTATTACAGTTGCGATTAGTAGTGTTCCTTTATATTTTCTATAGATATGATTTAAGGTGGCTACAACTAGATATACCTGTTTTTCACCTGGTACATCTTTTTTTTTCCACCTGACAACGCCTAGAATGTGCAAAATTTTCACTTTACACTTTCCGTTCAATTCTGTTAGTTTTTTAAAAAAAAATTCACGTGAAATGACTAAAATGCCCTTAGGGGTGAAATGAGTTATTAAAATTGGATTGAAAAGACTAAAACGCCCTCACATATCCTTCTAGCTTTCAAACTCATGCCATCAATTCTTTATCTTTACCCTCTCCCTCTTTTTTTCTCTCTTTTTTAGTACCCATGGTTCAATTGATAAAAATTAGAATGAACTAATAGTGAAATCAAACTAGTTCAAATTGGGCTGATTCAAATTAGATTCAATTACCCGACCAGGGGTATTTTAGGTATATTAGGCATTCAAGACGTAGGTTGTCACAAAAAAATTGTTAAAATACAAAAAATAGAGAAAAATATTTAGGATATGAAAGTATCATTTTGCTATACTTAGGTATAACAAAATGTATTATCCCAAGTATTAATTTTTTTGGTACTGATAGGATTTGAACATACACCCCAAAAACAAATACATAATTCTTTATCCACTCATCAAATCATCTTATCCTTTCCTGCGAGGTTCTCGAAGCTGCTACGCCTGAGACACTGACACTAATAAATTAGTTGGTGGAAAATGTTTTTTGAGTCTAGAAAATGTATGTGCTTGAATTTAGTTGAGCTGGAAAAGTCATGTGATTAATCATCTCTATCAATCAACTAAACCAAATTAAGAAGAAAAGCAGAAACCTCCAAGATTGAATTTATTAGCCGGCTGAAAATAGTTTTTTTTATTAAAAATATGGTTTTAGTAAGAAATCGTTGCTGGTTTTTCTTCCCAAATGGCACGTACATGGACCGCTGCTACTAAAATTAAAAAAATAAAAATCGTTGTCATTGTACCTGAACGATGTTTTTAACGCCCAGTCACTAATAGTAACAACACACATTCGCGCGAAACTGGTATTATAGTGATCTCGTACATAACGAGTTCGCCACCATTATAGTGACAGTGTGCATAGCTAATACGTTGCTATTAAAATAATGGATATTCTAAAAAAATAGTGGTTTGAAATATATAATTATAAAGAAGAAATTTGTTACAAACCAAATTCGGTGTCGTAACATTCAAACTGTAGAACTTGTAGTACAAAGTTTTAGAACTTGATGAACAGTGCAAAATCGAAAAACTCTGTAGAATGTGTAGTGCAAAGTTATACAATGTGATGGACCTTTAGAACCTTTAAGTGTGCGCTGTAGAACCTTGTAGCCACGTGTCACACACTGATACAACGCGGTTCAGATCTGCGTTGAACCAACGGCTGTAAAATGTGCTGGGTGTTCTACATCTGTTTGTAGCCAAATGCACCCCTATAATTAAATATTCCAAACCTGTAATTTTTTAAATTATTAAATGGAGTATAGATGTAAAATAACGGTATTAATATAAGCTATAAAGAAAATTAAATTACTATTGTTGTGGATGCAATCTAGTCCGAGTCCGAGTCCTCAGACTCAGAATCACCAGAGGATGAAGATGGAGGTACAGAGGAATCATCAACCTTTTGCATGATCGCAGTAATGAAATTTGTAGTCTTCAATTTAAAATTCTTGAATTTTATCTTATCTTGTTCATTTTTCACCTTGAAGTCTGTTAAATTATTATTTTTGAATTTCTTCATGTTGATGATGTTTTGGGTTGTTTTGTATTTATTGGGTAGCAACCGCCCATTGAATGTTATAACAAGGAAGACGAGGGCAAAAAAAACAAAATAAAACTGTAAACATGAACATCAATAATTTATACGAGAAGACTCCATCGTAAACTGTAAATTTGGCAAACAATTTGCCGTGACAAGTCTCTCAGCAAGATCTATGTGTTTCTCTGGTGGACTTGTTGAAGAATTCCAAGGCTTAGCAAGAAGCATTCAGAATTTATCCCTCATTCCAACTTAAATTATTGATTACAATTCACAAACATACTAGAAATTTTCAAATCAAAATAGGCCAAAAAAACCTGTATAATATAATACATAACATGAACGTGGAAAAAACATTCAATTCCCAATGCAACTTGTATATAATATTAAAGTCTACCGACTTTTTCATATCTACTTTTCAATTGTGACTTCGGTCTTTTAAACTTACCATAAAAAGAAAAGCAGATATATTTTGATTGGCCGATGCAACTGAATGTATTCATTTAAATAGACTAACATTTATTTTGTGATATATATGCACGTAACGAAACTCCTATAAATAGCAACAAAAATAGTTTACTCATACATAAATAGTACTCTTGCGATGGCAAATTTAATAATTTCATTGTTATGTGCTTCAATGTTGCTCATAAACACTGAATCATCAACAATCGAAAAGCAATTGTTTGTGTTCGGAGACTCGCTCTTTGACGTCGGAAACAACCAGTACTACACTCCGACGAGGTATATTCGGGCCAACTACCCCCCCTACGGAATGGCCCTTTATACGGCGACGGGAAGGTACTCAGACGGCTTGCTCGTACCCGATCTCATTGGTTAGTAGTAATTCTCATTTTATTATCATTGAATCAACAATGCCTGGACAAAATTCTTGGACGCAAGCCAAATAATCAATTATGCCTTTGGTTTCATTTTAGTGTAATGTCATTTCATGTTACTCCCTTTTCAGAATCTCTTTTCCTCTTGTAATATAAATATTTGTTTTCTGATGAAAAATTAATATATATTATACATTAGAATCAGCGATCTCATGCATGTAACGACGCAACGTGCAGCCAAATACGAGGGTATGCCATTGATTCCACCGGCACTAGACCCAAGTGCAGATGGAACCTATGGTTACAATTTTGCTTCCGCTGGAGCGGGTGTTTATTATAATGAAAATGCGGTATACTTAATTAATCCATTAATTAATGTTTTTCCCTCTTTAATTATCGTGGTTATAATTTGATTCTCTTTTTCAATTTTGTTGAGATGAATCTTGAGGAGCAATTGAGCCTATACAAGAACTTAACACTCGGCAATACTATGCTTCAAGAAGCGGTTTACTTGTTCAGTATAGGAGGCGTCGACTACGACCAATTTATCGATAATCACGAGAATGCCACTGGCGAAGAGATGCAAGATTTCGTAGATTACATGATCCGTGGACTAAAACAAGGCATACAGGTAGTTCATACCAATACAAACAACTCTCCAAACACAATTACTCCATCAGCTTATTTTTAATCTACATTATTTCACTGCCATTCTTTTTAGTATGTAAGTACGCCGTTACAGATCAAAAATACGCCGTTACAATTTGTAACGGCGTACAAACAGCCGTTAGTCGATACGCCGTTACATGTCAAAAATATGCTGTTACAATTTGTAACGGCGTACAAAAAACCGTTAGTCGATACGCCGTTACAAATGCGCCGTTATACTTTGTAACGGTGTACAAATGACGTTGTTACACCATCAGATGGTAGACGATGTCGTTTCGGAACAATAGCTAGATTTACATCAGGTAACAAAGTCACCAAATTACATTGAGATTAAAATTGAAAAGATAAGCTCAGATCAGATGAGGCACAAAGTCTTTGAACCATGAAGATGAGGATAAATGACGTTCCTACAAAGACTGAGATGATTCATTATCTTTATTTTTGTTGAGAGCTTTTCTGAATTTGACCTTAGGTTTAGCGTTGAGAGGGGTTTATTGGGATTGACTAAGATCATGTTTCTTCAAATGAACCAACTTCAATTAGGATGGAGAAGGCCCAACTAACCGAGTCCCAAAAGAATGAAAGTTGGGCCTAGGAGAAGGCCCACCAGAGCTCTCTTCTTCAATTTTCCTCAGGACCTCGTGAGAATCCAGAGACGCGTCGCCTTGAGAGACCCAAACGACATTTCCTCACAAATTGACCAGCGATAGAAGCCGAAAAATCTGCATAATCCAAGGTGGCGGAAGCTGAAACAACTAGTATCCGGTATAAACAGAGTGTGACGTGGTATAAACAGACTATAACTTGTGTGAATAGAGTTTACCCACTGAAATAAACGGTATAAACATGATATAAATATAGTGTGAACGAGTATAAAAAGATCTCAAATTGTGTGAACTGTGTACACATAGTATGCACATAATGGAAACATAGTATAAATATAATATGAACATAATATAGAAAGACTGTAATATGGTTTAAACAAACTACAAATTGTAAAACAAGTACACTACACATGGTTACAATTTGGTGTAAACGTGGCATAAACATACGGTATAAATAGAGTGAGAACTTGGTGTAAATTTTCATAATACCCTTACGTCGCGCCAATGTGAGAACTTACGCCTATTTTCCGTCTATTTTCATTTCGCATATCTGTTGCAATCTAACGGCTGGTATAAATTCTATTATTCGTATTTATGCTCTAGTTTGTACTAGAATAGTTTGTATATACTTAAATATATGTGGAAGCAGGACATATACGAGACAGGAGGTAGGAAGTTCGCATTTCAAGACGTTGGTCCGTTGGGATGTTACCCAAGAATGAAATATATTATGGGTCTCATTGACGGATGCTACGAAAAAGTCAACACCATTGCTCGATTACACAACATTGCTTTGAGGAACATGTTCCAAAATATGTCAAACTCCGAACAATACCAAGATGTCAAATATGGAGTATTCGATTATTATCATCAACTACAAGTTCGAATTGCGAATTCTACGATTTATGGTACGTATTTTTTAATAACTTAACCAACGAAAAGTATAGTATTAGATGTATTGATTATTAACTCTTGTTGTATTGCCGTGTGATTACGATTGTATTAGGGTTCGTGGAGAGCGAGATAGCGTGTTGCGGATACGGAGGAAAAGTTAACGGAAAAATGTGTGGATCGACTAGTGCATACTTTTTGTGCAGCAACCCGAGCGCGTTTGTTTTCTTCGATGCAGTTCACACAACTCAAGCTTTGAACTCTCAATTGGCTAATCTGACTTGGGTTGGTGATCAAACTATTATTTCCCCTTACAATGTGAAACAACTTTTCGATCTCACGACCGCAAACACGACCACACAATTCGAGGGCATCAATGCGATTAGTAGGCCTCAATTGTATTGGGAATGATATTTATTTCAGACAAAAGAATTGCATGTTTTAATTTTTTTTGTTCAAGTTTTTCAATGTGTAAACATTTTCTTTTTATTAATAATATTTTGAGCTTATATGCTTTGGGTTTGTTGGGTATCAATTGAGAAAGAGTACTGAAAGCAGATATAAATAAGCAATGGGGAAGTAATCTAATGAGTCGATATAGTAGCCAATCAATCTTAATAGTAAATGATATAGTGAGAAACGCTGAATGACGAAATAAACAAACAATCAAAATAAAACCGTAAACAAAAGCTCAAAAAAATTATGTGAATCACTGAAAATATGTCCGCTACGTGCACTTGCAAAATGGAGAAAAAAATTTCCTAACTAAAAATAGAAAACATAAAACTTGATTTGACAGGAGTGGTCAAACAAAGTACTTTAAACGGTAAGTAACCCTAAAATTATTATTGATACTCTCTATGGTCTTTAGAGGGTTAAGATTTGGATTTGAAGAAAAAATAAAATATATAATAATTTCGCCATTCCCATCCGTTAGAATCATAAACTAATGAATGAGTAGAACCATGTTAAGCACACGCTTACTATTAACGAGGATTAAACATGCTCTGATACGATGGTAAAAATATTGTAGAGAATAATAATATTTTATATGAGATAATTACATATCACTATCTCCTACTTTTACATCACCGTAAGACTTGATTTACAGATACCTTAATTCTTTTTTGTTACACTTAAATGTGGTTAAATTCAATATAATTGTGAGTTAAAATGTAAAAAATGTCATCGTCGTCAACCTCTCGTCCTCTTTCTCTCTTTCTTTTGTAAAATTCTCGTTTCCTATTACTGTCGGCAATTTTTTTTCCCGTCGCCGTCGCCGCCGTCCAGCCCCACCACTACTCAATCCCTGAGTTACTAACCAAGCAAGTCAGGAAAATAAAATGAGACGTTACTAAAAACAAAAGTCCACCTACACATGCCGTGCACACAAATATTGGTGTTTTAAATTACACTATAAAAGAACCTCTATCTACCTTATAAATTAAAATTAAACAAAAAAACTAATGAAAATAATAAATCTTAACTATTAGGTAATAAACCTAAACTGAGAAGAGCAATTGGCATAATATATTTTAGGGGAAATTGTAAGTTGCTATCATGTACCATGCAACTTTTGCATGTAACTACCCTTACTTTTTTTTTTTGAAGGTGAAAGCGAATTTTATTAATTAAATAGCAACTAACCCGGCATCAAGCCGGACAACTGAAATTACAGTTGGTGGGACAGACCCCTCACCATAATCACAACTACTGTTAGTTAAAGCAAACATGGCCAATTCGTGAGCCATTTGATTACAAGTAAAATAAAGAACACATGTTCCGATAGTGGGTAGTACGCAACACCGTTCGCTAATGATTCCTCCAAAGTTGTGCAGCTCGACCTGTTGAGCATCACGTAGAGCCACGGCCTCCAACTCATACGGATGGAGAAATCCTGTGATCTTGCTGCAAAATGCTTTACACAGGCATCCATGATAACTCCGGAGACCAATCGACTCGAACCAGTTAGCTTCATGCAGAGTCACGACCTCCAACTCATACGGATGAACCCCGTGATCTTGATGCGGACCGTTTTAAACCAGCTTCCTCGATCAACCCTGCGATCAATATGGACATCGCGATTAGGTTTAACCCGATCAACCCATTGACGCCAGAGACCCCTCTTTTCCTTACAGTACAGATCACTTACTTTTTTTAGTTGCATGTCACTACTGTAAGGTTTCATTTAGTTGCACCGTCAATCACAAAGATAAGTTTGATGTAAAAAGTTCATAATACCCCTATATTAAAAATATTAATATATATATATATATATATATATATATATATATATATATATATATATATATATATATCTTTTGAATTTTTTTTTAAAAAAAATTTATCAGATAAATAGTAAAACACTGATTTCAAAATTATTTTTTTCAAAAAAAATTATTAAAAATAAAAAACCACTTTTAACAACTTTTTTTTATTTTTAATATTTAAAAAAAAAAATATTCAAATCAGTTTTTTATTATTTATTCCATAATTTTTTTTATTTTTTTTAATATAGGGCTATTATAGACTTTTTACATCAAACTTAACTTTGTGATGAACGGTGCGACTAAACGAAACCTTACGGTAGTGGCATGCAACTAAAAAGAAGTAGAGCAGTGACATGTAAAAGTTGCATACTACAGAGTATTTCCCCTGTATTTTAAACAATTTAAACCTGATTTGACGCAAATATATTCTAATACACTTTAAACATGAGTAGGTAACAAGCCTAAACTGAAAAGAGCAATAGCCTAATTAAGTACAGATAATATCTCATTACTCTTGATCAATCTTTTGATAATTCCATTAATTTGAAACATTCTTAAAAGACCCTTCCTTCCTGATTACTACTCAATCAATCATTTATTAATCTAATTAATCATTTAATTTAATTAACTCTTAACTAATATCTAGAATACCCTCTCTACCTAACTTTAGGCATAAGCCAAAAGTTCAATTGTGACTTGCATATATACACAACCATTTCAGCTCTCAATTCCGGATTTTTTTTACTTATTTACGAAATTAGGTTACTATTTACAATATTTACCAAAATGTGTTTGCCCGTATTTTTTAACCTCTTTTACTAGGGGTGTGCAGAAAACCGGAAACCGACCAAACCGAGTCGAACCGAGCCGAAACCGAGCTAATCGGTAGCCGAACCGTTCGGTTCGGTTATGTACCATAACCGATGGTCTCTAGGTTCGGTTGTCGGTTACGAGATTCCGGGAACCGGCCGTAACCGAACCGAACCAATAACCGAATCTATAATTAATTTTTTTTTTTGAGTTGAGCCCAGCCCAACAGTAGAGACTCTCTACTTATTTGGGCGCAAAACAGATGTTGGAGAGGCCCATCAGTGCTTTTCAGCCCATCACCACTGGTCTGGTCTGGTCATATATGCTTTTACTCTTTTAGGGTTTTGTCTTCTTCGTCATATTCAATGGATTGGAGGTGCAGCGCAGAGGCCAGTGCGCCGCACCTCCGTCTCCCGCCGCCGCCGCCGCCTCTCCTCCGTCTCCGCCTCCGTCCGACTGGACACCGCCCTTCTCTCCCGCGTCCTCCCCGCCGCCGAGTCCCTCTTCCATATCTCCGTCGACGTCTCCTTCCTCGCCGGGCCTGACCGCCTCCCCGCCGTCCCTCGCCGCCTCTGAGGGCGTTTTCGACTTCCTCGTCAAGAGCGTCGCCGGATCCATAACCGAACCGGTCGGTTCGGTTCGGTTATGAAACCGTGAACACCCTTATCTTTTACTGTTCCATTTACTGTAGCTAAGTTCACAATCCATCCCAAAACTAAACATACTTCCAAGTTCCACTAACCACACCAACGATACAACATGATATTTTAGTTTTTGTTAAGGTAAACCAAACTTTATTCAATAATTAGCAACTAAAGTAACATGGTTATATTTTTATTTTTTGAATTTAAATTATTAAGTTGCTCACTCCAACTAAATTGATAAATTATTTAATTGGAATTCGTTGTAATCGAGCCCTACACTAAACGAGCCAAATCGAGTTTTTATTTAACTGGGCTTGGCTCGGGCTGGAACGAGTTATGCAACTAAGCTCAAACTCGGCTCGAAAGAAAATAGATAAGCTTGAGCTCGACTCGGTAGAGTTAATTTTCAATACAATTTTTCATTAAAATTTAAAAATAATTTTAAATAAAAAAATATACATTTCATTAATTATTAAAAGAGCCAATAAAATTTAAAACTAATATTAAAAATATATAAATATTCATTAATTATTAAACGAGTCAACTCGAGATTGGATCAACTCGGTTCGTTTCGGCTATTCTTATTTTATGATAAATATTTATTAAAAGCTAAAAATTATATTGATACAAATATATAATTAATTAAATACTATCGAGGCATACAGTGTCAGGCTCGAGCTCAGCTTGTTTATTAAACGAGCTCAATCTTGAGGTCGAATTCGACTCGAGCTCGAACAACTTGTTAAGGTCTTGTCTCGTCACAACCATATCGTTTAGTATTTAACTAATTAATTATATTAATATTATTTTTTTTTAAATAAGAGATAAAAATAATGAGAGATATATTATTGATGTGTGTTGTGAATTACAAGAGACCTCTATTTATAGAGGAAATATGAATAGAATATGAAACCCTAATATATGTGAGAAAGGAAATATAAATATAGGAAACTAAATATAGGAAACATAATATAATCTAACAGCCCCCTCAAACTCAATGCGGTGAAACAAGAATTGAGTTTGAAACTTGATAGTATTGAGTTGTGGCAAGAGTTGCGGCTGTCGAGGATGTTGTCGAAGTGATGTGGCGAGGATTGAGGATGGAGGATGCGCGCTGCTCACGGCTGATGGCGGATGCCTGATGCTTGTGTGTGCTGAATGATGCATGATGCCAGATACTTGATGGCTGATGGCAGATGGCGAGATAGCAGCTGCCCGATGATACCAGATGGCTGGTGGCGAGATAGCAGATGCCCAATGATCGCCAGATGCCTGATGGCTGATGGCGAGATAGCAGCTGCCCAATGATTGCCAGATGCCTGATGGCGAGATAGCAGCTGCCCAATGATTGCCAGATGATTAATTTTCTGTACAAGATATATGCATTAGTATTAAAATGGCAAATATATACGTGAAAAATTAAAAAGTAAGTTCTTTATAAAATAATAATTTTAAAAAAATTAAATTTAAAATTTTGATTATACAAATTTTGTTAAAAGATATTTTCATAAAAACTTCTATTTATTTTTCATTTCCTCCCAAAAAAATAAAACCGATCACATTATCCTTTTGTCATTACCTAAATACCCAGCGAGCTATCCAAAGTAAGGTTATACAATGACACGTTTTTGACAATCCCCTTTTAAATCAAACATATCTACATCAAGAATTTTCATAAAACTATCCTACAATAGGACAATGAACGTCTAACCATGAAATCAGAAGATGCATATATAGGCCAAAAATCAATACCATTTCTGCTTTCTCCTCCATTAATCTCAATGTTGTTCATGGAGTTTGATTTCCCAACTTTTCCTTTTCTTTTCACTTCCGTCCTCTTGGTGATGATGTTCTTGGTTAGGCGGATACGCAAGAAAAGCAAAACCAATATTGGCTCCTCCACAAAGCTACCTCCCGGGCCATGGAAGCTACCCGTTATAGGAAACATACACAACCTCATAGGCTCTTTACCCCATCATCGCCTCCGCGAACTCGCCTTGAAACACGGCCCCGTCATGCACTTACAACTCGGAGAGATATCCGCTGTCGTCGTCTCCTCGCCCGAAGCAGGAGAATCCGTCATGAAAACCCATGATGTCATCTTCGCGCAACGCCCTCATGTCTTTGCCGCTCACATCATGTCCTATGGGTCCAAGGACATCGTCTTCTCCCACGGCAAGTATTGGAGGCAGCTCCGGAAAATATGCACAACCGAGTTGCTCACTCCAAAGCGCGTAAAGTCTTTCTCGTCCATCAGAGAAGAAGAGGTAGTGATTGAATAAAAAATAATTGCAGTTAGGTACAACAGCCGAATTCATTTTAGTGATTGAATACACCTTAAGCTTTTTTTAGCTTGTCAGGTCATCTGAAAATCTTATCTATATTGTATGAAATTAGAAAATTAGAAGCATAATAAAAATATGAATTTTAGATAACCTGGTGTATCTAACTGCAATTTTCCTTAGAATAAGTTAGGTCAATTTTCTATTGAGTTCAAGTTTATTAATTGTATATTCTATCCTCTAAAGATTTTGAACTTAAAAGGAAATTGACATGTTTATTTGAACAGGTAGGGAATATGATTAACTCTATAATTTCGAGCGCTGGGTCTTCGGTGAACCTCAGTCGAGAAATCTTGTCGTTGACTTATAGCATCACCGGAAGAGCTGCGTTTGGAGAGAAATGCAAGCATCAAGACGAGTTCATAGCAATTGTCGAGGAAGGCACGAGGTTGTCCGGAGGTTTTGGCCCCGCGGATGTGTTTCCTTCGGTTAGTTTGCTTCACGTCGTGAGCGGGATGAGGCGGAAGATCGAGAAGCTTCACCGTCGATCCGACATGATACTTGAATGCATCATCAATGAACATAAGGTGAGTAGGAAGGTTAAGGGTCAAGATGATGACTTGGTCGATGTGCTTTTGAATCTTCAGGAGCTTGGAGATCCTGAGTTTCATCTGACAACTGACAGCATCAAGGCAGTTATATTGGTTAGCTATCTACTTATATTCTTTTTCATTTTAGTTTTCTAGTTGTTAGCGTCTCGGTTGAAAAGATGTGAATCCTATCTAGAATTTATTAAGTGTTTTGGACTTCGCGCATTTACATTAACTGTTAGGTGAAACAAGAGAGGTGGTAGTGTGATTTAGTTTAGGTAACGCCTTGACGGCAAAATTTATCACATCGAACTGATTTCATGTAATCAGGTAGTTTAAGTTAGATAAACGACTTTAAAAAAGACTGGGTGAATTAAAAAACAATTCAAAATAAAAGTTTTAAAAATAAATATAAAATATACTTAAAACTAAAATAATTTATACTAATTGGTACTTTATATATTTTCGTATATAATTGTATTAAATATTAAAATTTGTTTATTTTTGTTTGCCGGCCTAACGACTTTTATAACACTAGTTAATATATATGTACGACGAACCTTCTTCTTAAAATTTGTTAGTGCTTCGGACTTAACAATGTTTATGTCAGCGTTGGCTTTACGTACTCATGAAATCCTTTCATTTTCTTTGTGGTATGTACAAGAAAATGGGTGTATAGTCTAGATATCAATATGATATGTACAAGAAAACAATGTTAACAATTCGAATACTATTTCTTTTTCAGGACATATTTGCCGCAGGAAGTGAAACATCGTCGGCAACGGTGGAATGGGCAATGTCGGAAATGCTCAAGAACCCAAGAATCATGGACAAGGCTCAAGCTGAGGTGAGAAGAGCATTTGTTACAAAAGGCGTTGTCGACGAAGATGCCCTCCAAGAATTGACATTTTTGAAGTGTGTCATCAAGGAGACTCTAAGATTACACCCTTCTTTGCCTTTGTCGCTTCCTCGAGAATGTCAGGAACAATGTAAGATCAATGGGTACGACATACCTTTTAAAACCAAAGTCATAATCAATGCGTGGGCGATAGGAAGAGACCCGAGATACTGGGCAGAACCCGACAAATTCTACCCAGAGAGGTTTCTTGATAGTGCGGTCGATTTTAAAGGTACTGATTTTGAATTTGTGCCGTTTGGCGCGGGGAGGAGGATTTGCCCCGGGATGTCGTTTGCATTGCCGAATTTGGAGCTTCCGCTTGCAAATCTTCTGTACCATTTTGATTGGAAAATAGGAGGTGGAGTGAAGAGTGAGGATCTTGACATGACTGAGGCATTTGGTGCAACTGTTAGAAGACTAAACGATTTGTGGTTAATTGCTGTTCTGAACCATACTCACTGAGTCCCATTTTTGTTTCTTCTTGTTCTATTGTTATTGAAGCAAATAAAGCTTGTTGCTCCAATGTTAGTGATTTGTGTTTATTGTTGGGATTTAATTATAATTATAGATAACATGACATACAAAATATGCAATTAAACTAGAGGCATAACATGTTTCTAATCAAGCCCTAAAACATACAATAAACTCATGTTGATATTTAAAGAATCAATGGAATAATCAAATAGCGGAAGCTTACATGAATCGAATTTGTGTTCATCAGTTAACAATTATGTTGATTTCCATATAGCCACACCCTTTTTGCTACGTCTGATGTATTCTCCTCTGAATGGATGAGAAAAAAACCGTGTGCAGATCGTGTGTTATATGGACCCACTTTAATTTGGGCCAATTTAGATGATAGTGCAACACACGTATATTACATGTGTGGCCTCATATTGGAATTTTTCCAACAATCTCCCACTGGGCCACACGTGTAAAATAAAAAATTGTGTTAAACCTTAATTGCGCAAAATTCGCTATCATACACTTGAAATATATAACAATCTCGTCCATCAGTCATATCGATAAACGATCAAAGCGGCTTTCGTCACATTTGTCGTAACTAAACTCATCAATGGTCATATTCATCAATATAACCAAATGACATAGATCAATCATGGGTGTGTAGCATAGAACTTACATGACATGTGATCTATACATGCCTAATTCTAAATGGTCCAACTTTAGTGTGGTTATAGTTCATACAACCAAAACAGAGTGACTGAAGTGAACTTTATTTCTGATTAGAAAAATAACCAAATAAAAAACATAAAACAAACAAAATACAAACTCCCACTAAACTTTATATCTCACAAAACATCACCTTCATATAAGCATAATGCAAATGAAAGACCTTAAATAACCCTTTTGTGAGTGGATCCATTATCATGGAGTTTGTCCCAATATGCTTTATAAATTATTGATCACTCTGTATTTTTACTGTTTGAGTATAAGACTACTAATATTTTGTCACAAGATAAATTAAGTGGTCTTTCAACATTTTCTCAAAATATGTATTTTGTGACAAAAAATTATACAGTTATATTCCAATCTCTAATAGTCATAGCGTGCTACAAACTTTGCTGCCATGGTGAAGAAGCTATAAGAGTTTATAAAACATTTTTCCAGAATATACCTTCTCCAATAAACAAGTAAATATAATGTAGCCTTATTGCTATCCAAGAGGAGTTAAGCACGGTGGGAGCCTCGAGCTTGGCGACCCAGTCTTTGTGGTTCTCAACCTCGTCGCAGGAGGTCGAATGGAGTAATGGACTGTGAATTGGCCGGATCGAGCCAAGGATCGGCGAGATTGTGAGCTAGAGAAAGTGAGTCGAGGCGGATCTGGAAGTCACAGAGGCAAGAATTGGAGGTGGGTTCGTCGGGGAGCTGGAAATCGGAGGTCTCTTGAAGGTGTTGAGCCAGTCCGATCCCGAACATGGTTAGGAGCGATTGGTAACACGATGGCGTCTCACTGGAGCTCGAAGACGAAGGTGGGTTATAGTTCTGCCAGGAGGAGGAGTTCCATGGGATTCGTAAGAACGTAGCTGAAGTCGATAGGGCATGTAGTTCTAAAATTGCAGAGCAAGAGAGGTGGAGAAGAAGAAGGAGGAGCCATAAGAGCTCAATTGGGTGGCTGTGAATATGTGACAAGGTTGAGTTTTTGGAAATGGGTTAGAGGGACAAAAAAGAACAAATTAAGAGGCTTTGTTTATCGTCGCCATTGATAGATGATCGATTTATGGGTTAAAGTCAAATCTTTTAGCTCTGTGTGTCTCTTCCGTATTGAAGCTGCTTGGTAAGATAAATTGGGGTAATCGTAAAAGAAGTACAGATATATAATGAGCAGAGATAAGCAATAAGAGAGTAAAAAAAAATAAAGATTAGAATTGCGACCATTTGAAGATTTGATAGAGTAAAGGACACCCAACTAAGGCCTAAAGACATTTAGTTATATTTATATTCAAAATTGGACACCTAGCTATATTTAAAGAATCGAAAATGGATACTTAGCACCTTTAATTAAAAATTTAGATGGAATATGTTAATATTTAAAGTAAAAAGACTAAAATGTCCTTGGTCTGAATTCAAATTTCAAAATCATGTCATTACGAGGATTTTGGTTGTTTCTTCAATCAACCGTGACTCAAATTTCGTCGGCATCGTCTTTGACCTTCTGACCGACTTCGCTGGCCGGCCTCGCCCTCCTCCCTACTGACCAGAGGCTCGATGTGACCGTCGCCGAATCGATGAACCTAGGAAGTTAAGACCGTACATTTCCATCAGACGGCCTAGATTTGTTTCCTTGGACTTGTTTTCTAAATGATAGTAACATGACATCAATTTTGGACGGACATTACCCATACTAATCAACGTAAGTCTTGAATAATCTACAGTTGATCTAAAATTGTGTAGAGTACAAAAGGCTAGAGGAAGATATTAGTTCTATTTCTCCAACTAATACCATCACAGACTTTAAATTTGATATGGTTATTTTAAATGAGCTTTATTTTTTTTTATTGTTTTATTGGCTTTACTAACCCAGCACCCTATATAAGTTCTACCCCATCCTCTAGCTCAAAGCCCTCTTTAAATTTCACCAGAAATTCGAACAGCCTGAACCACCTACATTAAAGCCATCTTTAAATGAGCTTTATTGTGCTTTGTACAAAAATGAAGTATTATTTCTTGAGGCCGGTTTGTTACACTTAAATTTAGGATGGAGTGCACTAATCAAATTACTGAATCAACTAAATTATAATTTGTGTTATGTAATTTCTTTAGGATTCATAGATTAGTTATAATGAATTGCTTATGGTATGTTATTATTACTAACTTCATTTTTTAAGTTGATTTACAGCTTATATAAATATTTTTCCTTGTCATATAATAATTGATAGAATAAAAAACATAACATCACATAAAAATAATACCAAAAATATATTTTCCCTCATTCTTGTTTAATTCAAAATTATTAGTTCCAACTTCTATAAACAAGTTCAGATGATTAATGAAAATTTGCATCTTTTGATTCTTGGGTGTTGCTGGAGACGAGATCAGCCTCCGGTCAGGAGCGAGGCCGGCGAAATTGGTTAGAGGGTCAGAGATGAAGCCTGCGAAACTTGAGTCATGGTTGATTGAAGAGAACCAAAATCCTCAAAATAACATAATCTTGAAAATTTGAAGTCTGAACAAGACATTTTAGTATTTTTACTTAAAATATTAGTAGATTTTCACCCCCTAATTTTTACTCCAACCCATAACTCTCTATAAGTGACGTAGTAGAATTCGAACCCTAGTCAAAATTAAGGAAAAAGTGTTCTGAACCACTACGTCGAAACTCCTCACAAAATATATTTTATTATTAGTAGCTGAAACAATGCTCAGCACATCCGAGACTGTAGATGTACTTATCAAATATGGTCCCCCATGTATTATAGTTGGAAGATGATGCGAGAAGGGCTATAAAGTCTTTATATATTTATGCACGCAATTATCAAACATTTATTGCGTTATTGACTATATGAAGAGTTGTCTTACCGAATATTTAATATTAAAAATAAGAACTTATTTATAATTATTTAATATTAAAAGTTTAAAACTCAAAAGTTATAAATAGCATATGCATTTAATCATGATTGATAAAAATCAACAAATAATAATGAATATGAGAAATGGAGAAAAATAGTGCATATGCTCTAGGAAATATTATTTCACCGCCTTTTATATTATAATAGTAAAATATTAAGTGCTCTCCATGGAAGAAATCAATAATTTGGCCTAAGATTTTTTGTTTCTGGGGAAAATATTTGAAAAGAAAAGTGGAGGAAATGATCATATTTAAACTGCTGATTGTTTCCACAATCCTCACTCAAATGTTGAGTGAAAACAGTAGAGCCTATCAGCTTCTTCACTCTCCGATCTCCAGGTTAGTTCTCTTCTCACCCTAACTCAATTTGGAGAAGACAAATTTGGTAAAAATCAATACTGTCATGTATTCTTTTTTTTCAATGAAACCCAATAAACCTACTAATTTTTTGTTAATCTTATTAATGTTTCAGGGAACACTGCTTAGAATTGCTAGCTCTATAGTTAATAAAATATTAGTGTTTTCCAGTTACTCCTTGTGAAAATATTTGTTAAATATGTAAATAATGGTATAACCATTTTGCTAAGCCTCTTGTGGTGGGTGAGCTGTAAAATATGAAAGAAAATCCTCTCTTCTGTTTACATGTTAATTTTTCCATTCCCCATGTATAGATTTGCAGCTAGTTTTGAAATGCATCTGTATACTGTATCACAAGTTTGAAATTTTTATTAAGACAAGTCATATAGCTGCCAAAGTTATATATGGAGTTGGCATCAAGAAAGTAGCACATAAATCTCGGATTGATCGAAAAAGTCAACCTCGGTATCCCTTTCGTGTTAGTTAGATTATATGAGCTCAAGTAGGAATAAAATTAAGTATGCATCCTTAACAATGAAAAGGGATCTTGGATTAAGTTATGCCATGAAACGAGAAGACGCATAAAGACAAAGGTTAGCTCTGTTCTCACCGTCATTTCAATTTCAAAGTAAAATTTAGAGATTCTATAGCAGTAGAAGAACTGTAATCGATCATGGAATGTGTGAAGATGTCTCAAAATTAAATCGCCAAACCAAAAACCGGATTGGGGGTGTAGATGGATTCAAGTTTTACCCGGGCTCGAACGAGTTTATCTGATTAATCCCGACTCTCGGGCTTATGAAAGATCAAGAAGAAGAGAAATTCGGTAAAATTCCATATTGTGATGTATGTTCTGAATGAAACCCATTAAAGGGTTTAATGTATAATGTTCATTTCTTAGAATGGGTGTCCTAAAATTGTCGGACTAGTACTATTAGTTCTTGATTACTCCCCTATTAATTTCATTGTCTAATTGATACCTAGAGTTTTTTAAGACACTACTTAGAATTACCGGTCTAAACTATTAGGTTTTCCTGATTAGTTTTCGATTAATTCTTGATTAGTCCCCGATTAATCTTATTTTGCGATTAGTTTGCAGAGAAGCCATGTCCACCCGACTAGCTCCTAATTTGTTATAGAACACTGCTTAGAATTACTAGCTCTATATTTACTAAAATATTAGTGTTTTCCAGTCACTCCTGAAAATATTTGTTAAATAAAAATTAATGCTATTACCATTTTGCTAAGCATCTGTTTACTTGTTAATTAATTTTTCCATTTCCCAAGTATAGATTTGCATATAGCTTTCAGCTCATGCATCACATGTTTGAATTTTTTAATGTGAATTTTTTACCAAGACAAATATTTCGTCCTGACATACATCACATGGAGGTGGAGATGGAGATGGAGCTGATTAACATAAATCTCAAATTGATCGAAAAAGTCAACCACAAAACTTGAACTGTGATTTAAATTTAGAACCATTTGTGTTATGCAGTTCATTCCCAATCTCTCTGCAAATCTCATGGAGTACTATTTCCCGAGTCTGCCTCTGCTCTTCACTTTCGTCCTCTTTATCGTCTTGATTCTGCAGATACTCAAGAAAAGCAAAACCAATGGTTCCTTAAACCTCCCTCCGGGGCCGTTGAAGCTTCCCCTTATAGGAAACATACAAAATCTCGTTGGAGCCTTACCCCATCATCGCCTTCGGGACCTCGCCGTGAAATATGGCCCCGTCATGCACTTACAGCTCGGTGAAATATCCGCAGTCGTCGTTTCCACGCCTCAAACTGCAGAAGCCGTCATGAAAACTCATGACGCTGTCTTCGCTCAAAGGTTAGAACAAACCAGACTATCGCTTGTTCTAGTTTAGACTTATTACCAATTAATTTGACTTTTTCAACCATAAATTGCTAATCTAGCAAATAGAAACTTCAGGGATTAATGGAGACTAATCCAAAATTAATCAGATTTGAATTTCTCTATTTCTTTTTAACAATTTATTATATATGCACCATTAAAGTATGATTCATAATACATAAGATTAGGTATTATAAATATTTAGAATATAAATTTTAATATTCATTACATGTATGCTCTTCAAAAACAACAGAAGTACAACAAATATATATATATTACCATTCATGTAAATTATTTTAAATGTTGGCATTTCATATTATTATTTGCTTACAAAAAAGTTAATTTTGAAAAAAAAAAAGCTTAAATCCGGCTAGACCCGCCTAATTCCGTCTAGCCGACTAGATCTGTTTGATTAGGTGAATTATGGTCGATAATCTACAAATCCCCGCCTAGGGGGTCGCCTGCCCGATTTTTAGAACATTGATTTCCTATTATCATTACAAGGTTTTCTGTTTACATCAATATAAATAATATTATTCTCTACGCTGTTGTTGTTTCTATCAGGCCTCATGTCCTTGGTGCGCATATCACGTCCTACGGATCCAAGGACATTGCCTTCTCCCACGGGAACTACTGGAGACAGCTGCGGAAGATATGCACGACCGAGCTGCTGAGCCCGAAGCGCGTCAAAACCTTCCGATCAATCAGAGAAGAGGAGATAGGGAACCTGATCAACTCCATTTCTTCGAGCGCGGGGTCGCCATTAAACCTCAGTCGGGAAATCTTCTCGTTGAGCTATGGCGTCACGGGAAGAGCAGCCTTTGGAGAGAAATGCAAACAGCAAGACGAGTTCATAGCGTTCGTCGAGGAGAGCACAAAGTTGGCATCTGGTTTTTGCCCTGCAGATGTGTTTCCTTCCTTTAAATTGCTCCAAATCGTCAATGGGTTCAAGCCTAAAATGGAGAGGCTTCACCGTCAATGTGACAGGGTACTCAGCGGCATCATCAGTGAACAGGTTGCTGATAGGAAAGATTCATCGGAGGTTAAGGGCAGTGCAGGTAATCTGATAGGAGTGCTTTTGGATATTCAGGAGAATGGAGATCTTGAATTTCCTTTAACCAATGACAACATCAAGGCAGTAATCATGGTTAGTAAGTTTCCAATTTACACACACATGTCATCCTTACATTTTCTAGGAGACACATTTCATATTGAAGAATATCCAATAGAAGTAAGGAAAAGGAAAAATTGCACAAAATAGCCGTGAACTATTCTTCTTTTGCCGGTAAACATTTTTTTATGACAAAAAGTAGCTGTGAATTTTCAAATTTCTTGCAAAATGTGTAATTTTGTCCCAAAATACAGCTGAAATTATTATTTTTATTCAAACTATAACTCATCGGTTTTCCTCTTCTTCAACCGAATAAAAATGGACGCGAGTTGATAACTCGGCGATAAAAAGAGGGAGTCGAACCAACTCGGAACTGTCTGTTTAATTGTGAAGTCCAGCTTGATACATGTTCGTGGTGAGGTTCAGGCGAAAGCCCTCCCTTATAATGTAAACTAGGTGTTGGGCCTATATTAAATAAGTGGAGGCCCAAAACCCATGTAGTTAGTATCCTATATGGAAAAGGAAACCCTAATTGCTTGCCTATAAATAGGAGGCAATAGAGAGAAGGAATCAAGAACAATTCAAGAGAGAAATAGAGTGAAATTCGTGCAGAATTTTCTGCTACTTTCTGGGCCGACCAGCAAGGTTCTCGAGTCCGATCGGAGGTCGATCCACCGTTGGATCGTGCTGATTTTTGGACAGCGTGTTCGGAAGAC
Organism: Geranium rotundifolium; assembly: GCA_963920655.1. Classification (NCBI taxonomy): domain Eukaryota; kingdom Viridiplantae; phylum Streptophyta; class Magnoliopsida; order Geraniales; family Geraniaceae; genus Geranium; species Geranium rotundifolium. The sequence continues at coordinate 33,456,297 of OY987319.1, forward strand.
GTGGTACTACGTTCTGACCGTTGGAATTTGCAATTGGAAGTCCGAGTGATTTGATACGATTTTTTTATCGTGCGCCATTGATTCGGTGAAGTTTCTCTACTCTTTCTTGTAATTGTGGTTTAAGCCAAGATTGGTTAATCTTGAGATATTGTGATCCTCTAATTGTATTTAGAGAGAACTCGTTGTACCCATTATATTGATAGTGGAGATTAAGCGGCCTCGAGGGTCCTGTGGTTTTTCCTCTCTCGCCCTGAGGAGGTTTTCCACGCTAAAATTGTGCGTGCCTATTGCGTGTTATTGTTTGCTATATTTGTTAGCTTACTTGATTCGCTCTGCTTGATAGATTTCTACGAGATTTGCACAGGTGGGGAGAATTATTTAATTCCGCTGCTTCTAATTATTCTATTAGATTCGTTTTTCTCCCAACACTAGGAACCAAGATTGAACTTTTAAACATGTAAGATTGTATTTCTCTCAGCAATTAAAACAATTATATTAAGGAAAATAGAGATGATTCTCAAGTTAGGAAAAGAAATCTCTAAGAACAATAGAGTAAAACAACAAGTCTAAGGAACGGTTTGCAAAAAGAATGTTTTTTTTCACCTGAATCTGTTGAAATATTTGATTCATATCCTATCAGTGTGAGTTTGCATCACTTGTACTAGTTGCTTACATTGAGTTTTAGTTTGCATTTTAAGAGTGGTTTTCACCGTTTGCATTTTAAGGGGACTTTTCACCTGAGCTTTCCCCGTAGTCTTAATAGTTTTCATAATCTTGTTTCAGGACATTTTGAGCGCCGGAAGTGAAACATCTGCCTCGACGGTGGAGTGGGCAATGGCCGAAATGCTCAAGAACCCAAGAATCATGGAGAAGGCTCAAGGAGAGGTGAGAAAAGCGTTTGCTACAAAAGGCGCTGTCGATGAAGCTAGTCTCGAAGAGTTAACATTCTTAAAGTGTGTCATCAAGGAGACTCTAAGGCTACACCCTCCCGCGCCTTTATTGCTTCCGCGAGAATGTCAGGAACAATGTAAGATCAATGGGTATGACATACCCTTAAAAACCAAAGTCATAGTCAACGCGTGGGCGATAGGAAGAGATCCAAGATACTGGACCGAACCCGACAGGTTCTATCCAGAGAGATTTCTCGATAATCCAATTGAATTTAGAGGTACTGATTTTGAATATGTGCCATTTGGCGCGGGAAGGAGGATCTGTCCCGGGATTTCATTTGCGCAGCCGAATTTGGAGCTTCCGCTTGCAAATTTTCTGTACCATTTTGATTGGGAAATAGCAAATGGAGTGAAGAGTGAGGACCTTGACATGACTGAGGCCTTTGGTGCAAGTATTAGAAGACAAACTGATTTGCTCTTGATTGCTATTCCATACCATCCCCAGTAACTCCTGTGTTTGTTTGTGTTTTCAGGTATTTTGTAATTGTTTCTTATTCTTGTGCTGAAGTATTTGTGTGAAAGAAATAGGTGCAAAGACCCTTGTTGTGTTCTTATTCACTGTGAATTTATTTGGTTTGAAATTTGATTGGACTTCTGAATTTGTAGAAAGATTTGCATATAAGTTATGTAGTATAATACTGTGCATTCATACCTAACTAACATGGGTCATTTTGTACCTAGGACCAGCCCCAAGTCATGATTTAAGTCAAATCGTACTTGAAAAAAATCAAGATGATAGGCGGTTTTGCTATACTTTAAACTCGTAAAATATATTCAAGTTCAAATTTAACTTCGGGTATAGAATCTTACAAGCTTGCAACAAAATTCTATGTTTTTAGCAGCTCTTAAACTTCCTGAGACATGCAACAATAATGCTGAGTAACGATAGACTTATACGAAATCCCAATAGACAATTAGAAATTTATAACAAAATGTGATGCTAACATAGATGATACATTAAAACAAAACACAGTTCAAGTCTTAAATAGCAATTCATGCAACGATAAGCTGTATAACATAGACGCAAACGAAAACCTGATAGAAATCAGATATGTTATCAACTCACTCCCCCTCAAGAAACGCGGTTCAAGCCTTAAGCAATTTATACAACGAAATGGGTAGTCATAGTAGAAACACATAAACAGATATGTCCAAGATATAATGAATTATACCGTACTTGTTTTCTTTTGAGCTTGGTCAAGCGTTTCATGGATATAAATATGCATCATGCATCATCCAGTCAATTCAGATAACCAATATTCAGATCTAATAAGTAGAATACACTAGCATTTGTACACTAATCACCAGAAAAAAGGACATTGAGCACCAGAAAAATTGGCTATGACAATATAACGGATAAAGTTATAAAAGATTCATGAGGCAAAATATTAGGGATCACGATGACTTGCAGCCTGAGCAGAATGGATCGTTGAGAAGAAAACTGCAGAAACTTGGTAGGGATGTTTGTATAAGCTTCACATCGTTGCTCCGGACAGCCCTAATTTGAAATTATGAGAAATGCAGGAAAATGGATACATAGAGTCAACTACCAACAAACACTAAAGTTTTGTTTTCATATTATCAACCGAAAAGGCACAAGATATGTATGGACACGTACTCAGTTTAGGATGCGTCCACCTGAGCAGCAAGAAAAAAGTATATGGCCATGGTGAGAATGGGGAGGGAGGCGAGTTTGAGGGTTTCGAGGGAGAATGAGTTCAAGGTGAGGATAGAGGGGGCGGAGGAGGGGAGGCTGACGGTGGCGGCGGAGGTGTTCGAAGTGGCGCCATAAGTGGCGGTGGTGGAGGGGATTGGCCGGAGGGAGGCTCACCGGCGACGGTGGGGGGAGAGAGGAGAGACAGAGGGTACGGTGAGGGAGAGGGGTATTTTTGTCTTTTTTCAATAAATTTTTGACAACTGAGATTTTTGTTCATTTTAAGGGGGTGCTAATGAGAATAATGGTTTTAGGGGTTGTTGGGTGAGATTTTGTATATTTTAAGGGGCAGTATTTGGAATTATCCCTAGTAATTGTGTTTGGAGTCACATTTTGTTCCAATTCATTTACTCTGTTTTATTCTTTCCGGTTTTAGTTTTAGGCGGTGTATTCAATCATGATTTTAATGAATTTATAAAGTCTTTCTAAATCTTGTGGTATTCAATCATGATTTTAAAAAGGGTTAATTACAGTTTGCCCACACTACATTGGCGCGTTTTACATTTGCCCCAGCTACATTTGAAAGTTCTAATTAAGACACGTTAGAATCATTTGCTTACAAAATTAACGATTCCGTTAACAGCGTACGTGGAATGACATTTATGCCCCTGCAATTGAATGAACACGTGAGTTGAATAAAACATACACTAATAGTGTCTGACACGAAACCACAAGTCAGAGTGAGCACGATTTCGAGAGAGTTGAGGCGATTGAGCGATTGAGAGAGAGAGCTCATCGTCGTGCGTGGTTGCGAGAGTTCGTAGAAGACGGGCACAGGTAGATTCCGAAGAAGTTTAGAAGGAAGCTCTGAGGGAGGTTCCAAAGGAAGGTCAGATGAAGAAGGTAAGATTTAGGGTTCTATTTTGTAGATTTATTGATATTTCAGCGTGATTTAGGGTTATATTATATGGATTTATGATCTATAATCTGATTGAAGATTTATATTCGAAAATCCTCTATTTCCTATTAGGGATTTAGAGCATACAATTTTAGGGTTTATTTGATTTTATGGGATTTAGTGATGATGGGTAACGTATGAGATTTTATGTGCAGAAACATGAGTATGTATGCAAACCCAACCCTCCAAGTGTGCGGGTATATTTTGAGGTTTACAAGGGTGGGACTTTCCGGGAACAAAAGATGGAATATGTGGGGGGCACTGTTCAACTAGTAGATGTAGATGTGAATGAGTGCTTAGTGGGTAAAATGATGGCCATTGTTGGGCAAGTAGGATGTGAACCTGCAAGCATTGTGTATGGGAGGATTCCACAAGCAAATGTAGGAGAGTCGGTGGTACCTCTAATGACTGAAGAGAGTATTACTCACATGTTGGAGTCCTATAAGCTGATGGAAGAAGTTGTCCAAATATATATAATAGATGGAGTTCGTCCCTTAGCTCAAATGACTCCATCAAGTAAATTTTTTGATGTCATGGAGGATGCATCTTGGTGTGCTATGCAAGCATTGAATAGGCAAAAAATGAGGAAAAAGCAGTATGTCAAACAGAGTTCATGACAGAAACAGAAATAGAAGAATTGAGGCTAGTAGAGAATGATCTGGATGAGGAGGTTATCGTAGGAAAGAAAGTTCAGCAGGTCGAAGAAGTCCTTAGTGATACTGAAAAGGTTGAGGATGAAGGGGCGGGAAATGGAGGGCATAATGATGGGGTTGCTGGTGTAGAAGTTGAAAATTGGGCTGGAAGTGGAGGACATGATGAGACAGCTGGCATAGATGGACATGGTGTAGAAATGAATGGCATGGATGGAGATATGGTGACTGATGAGAAGGGTGCTCCGTTGGGTGATGGAGGTTCGGATGATGAGTATTATGCAACATGAAGTAGTGAGTTAGAAAAGGATTAGTTAGATGCACTATGTAGTGAGAGTGAAGAAGCAGCTCCAGAGGAACCTAAATAAGATAATAATGAAGGTCAGCATTCATGTACCAGGAAAGGCAAGAAGAGAGTTGGTGAGCCTTCATGAAATTTTGATCAGATAGTCACACAAGATGTCACTCACAATGTTATGACAAAGTGTATGACAACTTGCGTAGAGAAATACAAACAGTAGATAATAAACGTAATAAACAACGACACACAAGATTGTTTACATAGTTCGGTGCAACATCACCTACGTCTGAGGGCGCTCTGCCAGTGGAAAATTTTACTATATGGTAATACGTCAAAACACACAAGTACCTATGATCATCACAAGATCTATACTTTATGCTACTATTACAAGTGAAAACCTATCTCAGGGACTCCCTCTGAATCCAAGACTCCGTCTTGATTCCACTCTTCGAGCAATCGCCTTGCTCTGTTAGTTCAAGTTGTCGTTGAACGTTTGGTTGTGTGCAGCCTACACTCACGCGATCAGAAAACCCTCAATCACTTAATTATCGATAGTTAACGTGACACACAATGACCATAGCATAATATGCAGCCTCTCAACCCGCAAACCTTCACGTCTAAGAGCTTTGTGTATTATTGGTAGGTAAAAACAAAAGCCACGAATTGCTAAGGGGGCAGCCTAAGCTTTTATAGCAATCGATCATGTGCACTAAACTTATTGGGTTTTCTTTTTGTCTTCGTCGACTATCTTTCCAGAACCGTGTCGAATACAGTTGTAGATTTCCCATAATCCTTGTTGTAGTCGAACTTCATGAAAACAGAAACTTTCCTTAACTTTTCTTAATTGCGTCGAACAGAATGGCAGCCGAGATGTCGACAAAGATGTCGTACACGATGTTTCGACATTTTTCATGACATCATTCCTAAATCCTTAAAAATAAGCTAATCAACAAAAACGTCGTAACTACACTTCATATAGCAGAAAAGGCAAGGAGAAAGGCAGTGAGGGTGTAGACGCTCGTGAGAGTGTGGACACTCGTAGGGATAAGACAAGAAAGAAGAAAAAAGATAAAGTGACATATGAGGATTAGCTCATGTGGGAGAAAGATTCCAAGTTGGAGGACATAGAGTTGGGGCTGTATTCGTCATTCAATATTGCTTTTGTCCTAACTAATATTTATATCACTTTTGGATTTTACCATTGGTGTTGTGGAAGACATGTGATGGATGGACAAGGGAATCATATTCCCTTTAGGTGGTCCTTTCTATATTTATTAGCTTTTGTGTCGGTGTTGTAGCAGACATGTGTTTGCTCCAACTTTTGAGGATAGTAGCAAAGTTGGATGGCTCTGTGGATGTGAACCCATCTTGGATGGTTTTTAGGAACTTATGTTGATGATGTATGACCTTATGTGAATGACAGTGATTTATGCAAGTTATTTCAATTTAAATTGTTAATTGCTTTTGGTTAGTTATTATGTATATGTTGAGAACAGTTCTTTACAAGCATAAACAAAACAATCATACTAACATATTTTTTAACTTATTCTTACAAATACTACTGCAAATTCAAAACGAGGATTAAAATCATAAAAAGACTAATTTCTGACAAATTTATAAAATACTAATTCCTTACAAATTCATAGAAATCCTTATAATTTTAATACAACCATAACTAATATCAAAACAAGGATTACAATCATGATTTCCAACATTTTATTTTTCCTCTGCAACTTTACTATAGCAACACCAACTTCAGCCTTAATTCTCACATTCTCCTCCACTTTCTTCTCCAATTCACATATTTTGTTCATTAACCTTGCTCCCACTGCAGATTTTTCTTGAAGTATAGCAAGATTTTGTTCATCTACACTTCTTACAATACCCTCCAAGCTTGAGATTCTTTGATAAAGCCCTGGCAAGACTCTTCGACCAAACTCACATGTTTCAGGATCCACCCACTTGAAATCATTGCATTTGAATTTTCTTTGTGTCACATAACCATCCATTCATTAATCTCAACAACAACATTACACAGTAATTAGTCTAAGCAAAACAAACTCATGATTCATGTCAATAACAAACATCAAAATGAGTGAATACTGTTAAAATACAGTCACGAATGTTAAAAAAAAAATTAACAATGCAATTCCAAAACTAACTTAGTTTAGGGGTACCAAAACGCAAGGACTCAACGATTTCATCAATTTAGGTATTCATATTTTAATCAACAATTTCATAAATAATGAACAACAAATTCAAACAACCAATAACAATTTTTATTTGCAACAAATTTGCCTAATCAAACAACAAAGGATTATAATTCACAAACAAATATAATCAATAAAAAAACTGAGCCCACCTTTGACCCAAAAGAGTAGCCTAGTGGGTTTAGGGTCCAATGTGTATATAAACCCTCATTATACTCAATACTCTTATGATGTGAGACTTTCAAATCACATGTGGACATAACAATCTCCCCCTCCACATCCCCCCTAAGCCCACATACTTTACCTTAGTCTACTCTCCCACAAGGGCCCTTTTTCATCCTATCTGAGCCTCACCATGGGGAGACGCGATCATGGTCTCGGTCTTACCAGTCATAGGAGAATACCCGACCCACTTAACCAGGAGAGTCTACCGAACCAAGCCTCTGATACCACTGTTGGGGAGATCCGGGCCTTACCTATGAGGAGCACTCACGGAAAGCCCACACACACATTAGAGCCCACCTTTGACCCAAAAGATTAACCTAGTGGGTCTAGGGTCCAATGTGTATATAAACCCTCCTTATACTCAATACTCTTTCGATGTGGGACTTTGAACTCACATGTGGACATAACAATCTCCCCCTCCACATTAAGTCTCATCACATCGGGCTGGCTCCCCCTAAGCTCAACATTTACCTTGGTCTACTCTCCCACAAAGGCCATTTTCATCCTATCTGAGCCTTACCATGAGAGTGGCCAACTCATGATCCTGGTCTTACCAGCCATAGGAGTACCCGGCCCACTTAACCATGAGAGTCTACCGAACCAAGGCTATGATACCACTGTTGGGGAGATCCTGGCCTTACCTAGGAAGAGCACCCAAGGAAAGCCCATACACACATTAGAGCCCACCTTTGACCCAAAAGACTAGCCTAGTGGGTTTAGGGTCCAATGTGTATATAAACCCTCCTTATACTTAATACTCTTCCGATGTGAGACTTTCAACTCACATGTGGACATAACAATATGAAATATTGTTAGAAATAGATACTTGAATTTTAATGTAGTCGCATTAGAGTGTACATTCTTGATATATTTTTTCACATTTTAGATTGTTTTCTGTTCGCGTTTGTATAATTATAGATTCATTTGTGCCACATTACCTTCATGGGGTTGTCGAGTCTTATAGTGCAAACACAGGTAAAATGGGGTGCGATACGAGGAACAGGGGAACGAGCTAAAGAAAGGAAAAGTGTCACGACCAATGATGTCACAATCGTGAAAAGAAGAGGCTAGCCCGTGACACCACACACAATGTTCCAAACCCCGTTACAAGAGACATAACCTAAATAAGATGTATCACACATAAGGTGTAATGGTGGTAACATAATGGGGCGAGCCCGTGAGAAGCTTGCCACACTCATAAAAGCCCTAGTACCATTGAGTCAAGAGTCCAAGTAAGTGGTGCAGGCCACTTCTCACGCTTGTCACACTTCACGAGCCTAGCTAGTGACATGATCCATAAACCTACTCTCAGTCATGACATGGGTGTCATGTGCGTGACACCCAATTTTTGTTGAGTCTGTAACAGGTTGCAACCATACATATTAAGTGTCAACTTATAACTTATTTTGTAGGATTGGCTATTTGGAGAAAGGATAGAGACGGCAACTAGAAATTTCAAAAACGCAATTGAAAGCTTTCAGAGGGAATTCAAGATCGTTGAAGGGATTCTAGTGCATAAGGATCGATCGAGCATCAAAAGAGAGAATTGCACACTTCATGCAATTAACCCTTTGAGGTCTAGAGTTTTGGAATTCTCATCTTCTCTCTTTTATTCTATCTATTTTGCTACTCATGAATTCTAACACCATGATTATGATTTAATTTCTCGTAATCGTGAGTGTTGGGTTAAATACTTGGTAATTTATGAATTATTACTATAAATTGAGTTGATACTTGTAATGTTTGAATTGATGGTTCTAATTCGATTATGATTTTGTCCATGTCATGTGAGCGTGTACATCTTGATGTCATGTTCGAGAGGGTCGGTGGGCGACCATCATATTGAAATTCAGATGTTCAACTCTTCACAACCTCCATCCCACAATTGTGCGTTCCTTGTTGATTCAAAATGTACTCTAACTCAAGAAGGATAATACACATTCAGGGTCTAAATGGACTCCAATACTGAGAAGTGAAGTAAAAAATTTATGGATATATGATAATATTTAATTGCATTATAACTCGATTTGTATTTTCTAATTTGTAAAGCCAAAGTGATCTACTGCCTTCCTCGTAATTGGCTCAAGAACCTAATTTTCTTTATTTCTCTCTTTCTTTCATTTTCTTGTATTCTCTTTTTCCTTGTTTTGTTGTTTTTATCGTTTCGTGCTTCCTTCTTGAAAGCTCTTAATGAATCTATCAATAAAGTTTGTTGATAAAAAAAAAATTTGTCATTTCCTCATAGTGTTCTATGATCATATAGTTTCGATACAATTTATCTTACAAAAGAACTTGACGGGCACAGTGATTGAATTGAATCATCTTCTTTGATTTCGGTGGATTCGATCATGCTTTGTCGATATTATTTGTAATGATTGTGTGCGCTTGTACATAATCGGATGTCTGCAGAATACTGTCCACATAAAGTTTAGAATAATTTATTTTTAATTATCAGTTTAAATTTGAATAATTTATTTCACCAATCTAACCGACTATAAGTCTACTCGTACCAACTGAGGATCACATGTTGATTTGTATTTAACATGAATCTCACCAAAATGTAATGAAACTCATATTTAACAAGAGATTCGAATCATCCTATCTTCATTCTTTATGGTTGAGCCTATCACGTTCTCATCCGAAAAATATCCCTGAAAATAAATAAAATCTTCAGTGACATTGAATAACAGTTTTTTTAGCAAAACAAGCTGTAGATAGATGAATTATAAACTGAAAATCCAATTTAAGTTGATCAATGAAAAATAGAAAACCAGCCAAATCAATACAATACAGATCAACAGAAACTAATTTTCTTGAGAAAACATTTGCTTCTCCTCTATCAATTTTTCAACCTTTTCAATCTTTTTTTTTTGGGCAAATTTGACTACAAACAAGCTCAGGACAGAAACAACATTGACAACAAGATATAAAAGAAAGGAAAAAAACTGATTTTTTTTATCAGCAATTTGAATAAGTTGATGAATCAATGACAAAGGGTTCACAGAGCAATTCATGGAGAAGAGAGACAACATTTTTTGTTCACAAACCAAAAAAGAGAGAACTGTACTTATGAATGATGATGTTCTAGCTGATATACTCTCCAGATTACCCGTAAAATCGCTCGTTCGTTTTCACAGCGTGAACCGATCATGGAGCGATATCATCGGAGACCCTTCTTTCACGGCCCTGCACGTCAAAAGATCCAACATCAGCAACAATGGAAACAATCTGCTCGTGGTTCGAAAGCAAGGATTCATCAAGCACATAACGAGGAGAAAAGTCGTTTCTCTGCTCTCACACGGAACACACAGCGTTTTCAGTAACATGGCGGTTCCATTCGTGCACAAAGATAAATTTTTAAAAATCGTGGGGTCGTGTAACGGTGTGTTGTGCCTAACATATTCTTTTACGGGTAGCATTCGTATTTATCTGTTTAATCCCGCGACTAGAGAATTCAAGAAGCTGCCAGAGCCTCTGCAGGTTCAAGAATGTTGCGATCACGAGGATGTGGTGCTTGGTTTCGGCCATAGCCCTAAAACCAACGATTACAAGATAATAACAATGCAAAGGTACTTTCAGGACTCGAGAACTACAAATATATGCTCAAAACCAGAACTCTACTCATTGAGCAACGATTCTTGGAGACAACTTGACAATACCGATGGAGGAGTTATTGTTGGCAACATCTGCAAGGAATCGCTCAACGGTGTTCTTCATTGGAAAGCTATCAGAATACTAGAAGAAGCCATTGAAGGAGAGAAGCAGACATACAAGTTCATCATGGCGTTTGACCTAGACAAGGAAGTTTTCGGGACCATTCTGTTGCCTGAAATTTTTTACGACAAAATGAAGGAAAACGATTGGCGCGCCTATAACATGAGCCTTTTTGTTTCAAAACAACGGCTGTCCATGGCTGTTTCTTCCGCTGAAGGGAAGATTCTAGATATATGGGTAATGCAGAAATACGGGGTTAGGGAGTCCTGGTGCAAGGTTTTGAGAACCGAACTATCTGAAAGCGCTAGGAGGGTGGTCGGGTTTGGGAATAACAGCGAGATCTTGTATGTGAACTATGACTTGAAGTTGATTTTATACGATCATAGTACTCAAAGAACAAAAGCTCTTCGAATCCCAGGCCTCTCGAGGTGGAGTTGGAAAGTGGAGGTGTTCAACTACACTGAGAGTCCAGTTGCGATCAAGGGAAGAAAATTACATGCGAAAAGGGATTTTCCTAGGTTTATGTTCTTGCTTTTGTCTTTACATGTTTTTTCCGTACTAGGTTTCTTCTACTACTACTACTACTACTACATCACAAGAGAGAAATTTTGGTAATTATTTGTTAGGAAATGTGACTACCGACTAGTGAAAATTTTGAAGGAATAATTGCACATATATATACATCAAAGCAGGCCTGATTTGCACTTAACTACACCTAATTAGTAACTATTGCTTGTGACTTCATAATCACCTAACTTCCATTTTGTTGCAGATTACTCAACTTTGTAACGTAAAAGACGAAAATGCAATTCATCAGCTCTTGCATTTTCAAAATTATGCCACTCTAACCCTAAAAGCTAAAACCACCAAATTTGTTCCCTTTTCTTCACCCAAAGACAACATTAATGTTAATTTTGTAGTGGTCTCCTTATCTATTTCATCTCTCTCTTCCAAAGTCCCTCTAAATAATCTCCTCCATCTTCAACTTTTTTGACTGGAAAAAATCCACATCTGATTTGGCAAAAAATGGAGTAGAGACTGCCAAATCAATGAAGCCATCGTTCATCGTGACCTTTGGTCTTGCCAGAACTCAAGCAGGGTCCTAGATCTAGCTTGTCGCAGAGAGGGTGAGGGTTATTTTGGCCATTTCAAAAAGTGTTGGCTATATTGCAATAAAATGTAAGTTAGGTGATTAAAAAGTCACAAATAGTATGCAGGTGTAGTTAAAGTGCAAATCAGGCGTAGGTGTATATATGTGTGCAATTATCCCTAATTCAGATAGAAAAGCTAACCTTGTTTAGTTTATCCTCCCTATATCGAAGTTTCTCGTGTTTGTGCAGAAAATATATAAATATAACGACAGAACCAATGAACAAAGAAAAACTTATAACAGCGTGGCTCACCTGCGGTCATAGCTGATAAAAATAATGTGGCTCACAAGAAACTGAACATGCCTATGAGCTTTTCTTGTAAGCAGTTAGTCATGATTTAAAACACTGCTACAGAAATAACACCTGCAAGCACCAAAAAAGAACGTGCATCCGAGGTCTAAGCCAATCGTTACCAAACAACGGTAACCATTAAACGAGCGAGAAGAACAAAACAATGATGCATCAAACAAAGAACCTACCAGATTTTAGTAGCAGAGTTGGAATAGTAATTTCCATGTGTAAGGAGGTAAGAATATATTCTTGTAGTACAAACTGATAGTACAAAAAAAATTTTGAACAAATGTTTGCAAAAGAACAATATGTTACAAAAGAGTAAGCGAGATCCTGAAGAGGGAGTATTGGCGATATGCAGAAATTGGATACATATAATTTCAATTATGATTTGGATACATATAATTTGGAGTAAGCGAGATACTGAAGAGGATACATATAATTTGGATAGAAATTTCAATTATGATGCCAATATGCAGAATAGCCACTAGCTTATTTTATAGTTTTCTCCAATATGGATACGCATGAAATATTTTAAACAGAACGAAATGAATCAATGAACATTAAAGCGGTACCGATATAAATTTCAGTGAAGAGCAGGGTCCCAAGTAAGTTGTTGAATGCTCATTCGTCTCATGGATCTACCCATGTGTTCATCGGAAGCGCGAAGCTGAATCAGCCTGTTCTGCATACTTTGAAATGAAGGAGTATCAACAATTTCCGCCAACCTTTCACGCTGCACGGGATCTTCCGAGAAGTTGAAGAGAGCCTCAGCCGCATTATCCCTCAGCTCGTCAGATTCATGACGCAACAATTCAATGAGAATTGGAACCACCCCTGCACCGGCTAGTGTTTCCCGATCCATCTTGTTGTAACTCAATTGAGCAATAGCCCCAGCCACTTTTTCCCTGACATTATCGTTCCTATCCGTCAAAAGATCAACAAGAATTGGAATTGCGCCAGAGTTTTGAACAATTGGTACTGAGTGCTTGTAACCCGAGAGATCCCACAGAACATCAGCAGCAGCAGCCTTTGCTTCATCGTCACCTTCTCTAAGTATCCGGGCCAAGTTTTCAGCAATCGTAATTGCGTTCACTTCGGCCACAGCTAGGACACAGAAAGCATCTTCCGCGATCTCCTTACCAGTCGGGTCAGCTCCCTCAAGAAGCTCAGCGTACAACGGGATCGCCCCGGCTTGTCCAACTAGTCTGATGTAATCAATGTGAGCCGAGAGCACGCCAAGAGAATTTCCAGCTACCAGTTTAGCATTACCGTCGCCATCCCGAAATAACTCAACGAGTGCCGGGACTGCGCCTAACTCAACAAACATGCGCCTCGCTTGTCTGGTCACCGCAAGCAACCCGATTGCATGGCAAGCTCTTTCTCTCGAGACCATACTACCATACCGAGCAGCCTCAACAAGAAAGTGAAGACCTCCCATACCCATGAGAGCCCTCCTAACTTCTCTCAACAAGGTCAACACGCTCAAAATCTCTAACAAGTACAGCCTAGTATCATCTGTGCAAGAACCCAACAGATATACAATAAGCTCCAAACCACCGTTTCTAGCCACAACAGCCCTATTGGAATTGTCAAAAGTAACAAGGGTCCTAACACATTTCACCAAAACCCTCCTAAACCCATTATCAGAATTTGGCAACAACCTCAGCAGAGAATGTAAAACACCCGACCTGCCTATCTCTATAGCCAACTGGCCATCACCAAGACAAGCAATACACTCTAAGCAATAAACAACGGCTCCTTGGACCGACCTTTGTGAATCATCTAAATGGTCATCCCCAATAATTGCAGCAAGGATCGTTATGGCCTTAGCTAATACCGATTCAGGGACAAGTTTTGACACCTGGGCAAGCTTGATTGTTGCTTTAACTTTCAGACCCTCAATTTCTGTTTCAGAACCAACAATTTTCTCATACCGATCAAGCGCCTCTTCCCAATTTGGGGCAAAATGTTGTTGAACATCATCAGCACCTAAATCGCCCATCAGGGGAAATTCAAGAGCCACTGATCAAAACAAGCAACGACAACAACACAAAAGCAAATATGTGTGTCAAACTCAAATGAATTTTTGAATATAAGAGAATTGGTTGGGTAAATGATACCAAAAATTACAGACACATAGTGGGTACACCCACGGATGAGGTTTACCGAATCGAAAGACTAAGGAGAGGATGATGGACTAAGTAGAGAAGATGTATGAACGAGGGGAAGCTTTTATTACATGAAAAAACTCTTATAAGACACTTTGGGAGATAAGTTTTTACAACGATCTATGCTTAACTTGACTTGGAGTTGGCTATGGCAAACTACCTTATTTATACTAACAGGAGCTTATCACATCACGCAAAGCAAGAACAACATCAGAGTTTAGAATTTAGATTGCACTGTCTCAATAATGTGCAGAGAATGATTGTAAATGACAACTTGACAGGGTGAAGAAAGCTCACATGGTTCTGCTGGAAAAGAAATCAATATTTTAATTACTCAATTATATTTTATTTCATAAGTCTCTCACATGGTTCTCGTTAAATAAATTTCTTTTGCAAATAACAACTGAACAGGGTGAAGAGAGATAACGTGATTCTGCTGGGAAAAAATCACTTTTAATAACTCAAAATTATTTTTATATCATAAGAAGCTAACGCATGGTTCTCGTTAAACAAACTTTTGGTAACAAGACAAAGAAGACCTCCCATACACATGAGGGACCTCCTAACTTCTCTCAACAAGGTCACCGTGCTCAAAATCTCTAACAAGTACATCCTAGTATCAATGTGCAAGAACCCAACACACCAACAATAAGCTCCAAACCACCATTTATAACCACAATAATAACCATACTAGGATTGAGAAACATAACAAGATTCCTAACCCGTTTCACCTAAACCCGTTATAAGAACTTGGCAACAGCCTCAGCATAGAATGTAAAACACCCATATGCCCTCTCTCTATGGCCAACTGACCATTACCATGACAGGCAACACACACCAAGCAAATATATGAGAATCATCCAAAGGGTCAACCCAACAACTGAGGATCTTAGCTAATACCAATTCAGTGGGAAGTTTTGAAACCTGGGAAAGGTTAAATATTGCTTTAACTTCCAAAGTCTCAGTTTCAATTTCAGAACCAACAATTTTCTCATACCGATCAAGCGCATCTTTCCGAACCTCATCCGTATATAAACCACCCATCGAGTGAAATTCAAGAACCATTGATTAATCTCCAACAAGAAAAGCAACACAGACAACGCAGAAGCAAATATGATTGTGAAATTCAAATGGGTTTTTGAGCATAAGAGAATTGTTCAACACCCAGAAACAAGAAAAGATCCGAATTTGAGGATGTTGAGAGTACCTTGAGGTTTCAGGAATGTGCACAGATTGATTTCTAATGACTGAATTTTATTCTGTCCGGTCGACGAAAGCTCCACATGCTTCTGCTGGAAAAACCACAAACAGTCATAATTTTATTCCTCATAATTATTTATTTTATATCATTTAAAAAGTCAATTTCGAATAAACTTATTTATTTAACAAAAAGTAAGAAAGTTATTACGGCAAATGAGAGTTTTTAATTGATTGTTTGAATTTGATGCTCTGAATATTAGGCTCGATTTTGCTGCAATTAAACTCAAATTTAATATATTATAGAATGATTTACTCACAAACTACTTCATTTAGTATTGAATTAAGGGATAATGACATTTTGATACACCTAACTATAGCGAAATGACACTTTAATATTCTAATTATTTTTCTCTCTTTTTTAGTACCTTAACAATTTTTTTGTGACAACCTACCTCTAAAATGTCTAAAATACCTAAACTACCCTTGGTGTAAGAAACTATAAAGTGAATTGGTTCAATTATTTTTATCTCTGATTCAATTGATTTGCACTTAAGATGCAAATACAATTATACCCGAAAATGTAAAATTAAATTTGAACCATTTTAAATATGGTTTGATAAATCAAATTAGACTAGTTTTATTTTGATTTCTTAAATCAGGGGTATTTTAGTCATTTTAGCATAGTTTGTCACAAAAAGTTTGTTAGAGTATCAAAGTGTCATTTCGCTATAGTTAAGTGTAACAAAGTGTCATTATCCCTTGAATTAATTATTATATATTTTTATTTAATGTATATACAAATAATTTGAATGCATAATTATTATAAAAATTTAAAGAATCAAACTAAATCGAACAAATTCGAGTTTGAATATATGTTTTTGAACTGGACTAGAATTTACAGAATTAAAACTCGTTTAAGCATGAACCGAATTCAAATCAAATATCTTTTTTTAAAATAAGTCAAAATTTTATAAAATTAAACTCAATTTAACTTATTTATTCGTTTTTGTCTTACAATGAACTTTCAAAAAAATATTAATTACTACAAGATTGCCTCATTATTGCAGTGCATAGCATGAGTGCAGTGTCTGATTTTCTTATTTCACCTCTATTTTATAGAGAAATTAGTAAAAACACCATCAATTTTTAACATTATAACAGCACAGATGGTGGTGCACTGTCATAGGGTAAAAAATCGTTACGATAAAGAAGAGTGGCATTCATAAACATGATGTCAATAAGCCGCTGCCCATCAACTTTGGCAGCGTATAAAAAAAATTGATAGTACAATAGTGTTACTAAGTTTAGTATTGACATATTTTTTAGTGTGAAGCCAAGATGTCAGATAACATGTTGCAATACAATTGGTGTGACATGATACTCGCAAGATTAGACAAGACATCGAAAACTTTCTGTTTTGAGCACAGAAGCTCTGCACGCAAAGGAATAAAGACATGGATGAATTAGGCAAGGTACAGCTGGAAGAAAGACATGCAAGCAAGGTTTAATGAAGGCGGCAACGCCAATTTGTCACTTGCCAAAAACGCAAGGCGGCAAGAGACTTCCTAATCGAAATAGGAATCCGATTAGACAATAGAAGTTGCTATAAAAGCAGGCGCTACCCCTTTAGCAACTCAGTCATTTCTCTGTGCTAAATTCTCAGAGCTCTGAACTGTGTATGACTAGCGGATTGAGAGGCTGATCAATTTAGAGAGGACGTTGTCGATTGCATACATCAAGTCAAGGAGATTTAAGTGTATGTAATCTATTGGGTTTTGATTCGTTGTTAATAATAGGAATATTATTATTGAATTGATGATTGTCCAAGAGGACTATTACACTATATATAGGCTACAGATATCTAGGGTTATAGTACAAACAGGAAACCTATAGAGAATAGGTAAATTATACAATTAACACTCCCCCTCAAACTTATGGCGGTTTGAACAAATTAAGTTTGGAAACTAGAGTATTGAATCGTCCAGAAATCAGAGGCTTGGTAAAGATATCAGCAATCTGATCATCAGAAGAGACGGCACATAGAGTGATAGTGCCCTGATTGAGGTGATGGCGGACAAAATGACAGTCATTTTCTATATGTTTGGTGCGTTCATGGAAAACATCATTATGAGCGATCTGGATAGCACTTCGGTTGTCACAATGAATTGAAGTAGCCGAGTTGTGAACAATGCTCATGTCATTAAGAAACCAACGTAGCCAGAGGAGTTTAGAGGTAGTATCGGCAAGTGCCTAATATTCTGCCTCTGTACTAGAACGGGCAATAGTCGTCTGCTTCTTACTTCTCCAAGAGATAAGAGATGTGCCAAGAAAGAAGCAGTATCCCGTAATAGAACGCCGGTCAGTAGGATCACCAGCCCAATCTACGTCAGAGAATGCATGTAATACCATAGGTGATTCATATGAGAAGTGAAGACCGTGAAACAGAGTGCCTCGCACATATCGCAGAATTCGAAGAACAGCTTCATAATGTGTAGTACAGGGTGCACACATAAATTGACTTACCACGTGTACTGCATATGCAATATCCGGACGCGTGACAGTTAGATAGACAAGACTACCAACAAGTTGTCGATAAAGAGTAGCATCTGGAAGAAGCTTTCCGTCGGAAGGTGTTAGCTTTTCTTTTGCCTCAATGGGAATGGAGGCGACCTTACTATCAGATAAGCATGCCCGAGAAATAAGATCAGGTGCATATTTTGTTTGAGACAAGTGATAACCGGACGACACTGACGAGATATCCAACCCAAGAAAGTATGTGAGTTTACCAAGATCCTTCATATCAAACTGCTTACTGAGATGATGTTTGAGATCGGAGATACCAGAGCTATCATCTCCGGTGATGATCATGTCATCCGCATATAGAAGAAGTAAAATATGGCCATGAGTAGTCCGTTTGACGAATAAAGCAGTGTCATAAGGACTAGAGGTAAAACCAAGATCGATCATCTTCCCACTGAACTTTGAAAACGATGCCCTTGGAGCTTGCTTAAATCCATACAGGGCCTTTTTCAGGCGACAAACTGTGTTTGGAGGATGATCATACCCGGGCGGTGGCTGCATATATACTTCATCAGTCAGTTCTCCATTAAAAAAAGCATTCTTGACGTCCATCTGAAAAAGGTTCCACTTTCGTCCGGCTGCAACTGCCAACAAACTACGAACAGATGTAAGTCTAGCAACTGGAGCAAACGTCTCCTCATAATCAATCTCATATTACTAAGAAAATCCTCTTGCAACTAGTCGAGCTTTATAACGCTCAACATTACCATCAACCTTTGTCTTCACTTTATATACCCATTTGCAACTCACCACAGACTTATCATTAGGTAAAGATACGAGATCCCAAGTATGAGTTTTCTCAAGAGCCCGAAGTTCCTCAGTCATTGCTTGCTGCCACAAAGGATTAGTGCATGCCTCTCTATATGTACGAGGTTCATAGACAGACAAGACAGTAGAGGCGACTCGGGAAAAATTGGGCAATGTTACCTGATAGTCGTGAAGATGAGACGGAGGGTGTGTTTGACGGTGAGGGCGAGATGAAGACACAGGATCTTCTGGCGCAGCATAATCTATGGGAGGAGCCAAGGGAGGATCCGCGGTGCCTGTATTTGGAGGCTCAAGAGGAAATTCCAAAACATCATCAGGAAATAAATCTATGTCAGGGTTGGCGAAAAAAGGTGCAGATGGGGATACATGAAATTCAGACATGGATGAGAACATCTTGTGTTGCCAGAAGGTGACGTGCCGAGATATGCGGAGACGTTTGGACAGAGGATCCCAACATCGATATCTCTTATGTTCAATCCCATACCCAACAAAACAACAAAGACGAGCACGAGGCTCTAGTTTGTTTCGTTCATGAGGTAGTAAGTGGACAAAGCAGACACACCCAAAAACACGAAGAAGATTATAGGAAGGTGACTGACCTTAAAGACAATCATAAGGGGTTTTGTTTCCTATGACAGGAAATGGAACCCTATTAATAGTGTAGACTGCTGTGAGAGCAGCCTCTCCCCAAAAACGTTCAGGACATGCTGCAGAGATGATTAAAGCACGCGCAGTATCAAGAATGTGACGATGTTTACGTTCCGCTCGACCATTTTGCTGAGAAGTTCCTGGACACGATCTCTGCATGATAGTGCCATGAGAGGCAAGAAGGTCCAAGAATGATGTCTCTTTGAATTCAGTACCATTATCAGTACGAAATATTTTAATTACTTTAGAAAACTGGGTCTGAATCATGCTAACAAATTGAGAATATACTTTGTTGAGATCGGATTTGTGGTTCATTAAATAGATCCAAGTGAACCGAGTATGATCATCAACAAAAATAACAAAATAACGTGCTCCCCCATAGAGGGAGTAGGAGATGGACCCCACAAATCAGAATGAATAAGATCAAAAGGTGCAGCAGATGTAGAATTATTATTGGAAAAAGGTAACGCATGATGTTTGGCTAACTGACAAGAAAGACAATCACTGAGTTTACTGGAAATAGAACCTAATAAGCCACTAGAAACTAGACTACGCAAGGGATGAGAGGAAACATGACCAAGACGTGCATGTCAGGTATCTGCAGAGACAACAGCAGCACACTGAGATGAAGATGGTGATGGAGTATGTAAATTTGTGAGCTCGAACAAGCGACCCGTCTTACGGCCTGTCCCATAGATTTGTCCCGTCAGTGGATCCTGCACAGAGACAGGAGAGGAAATGCCAGAAAATATTACATCAAGAACTAAGTCACACAACTGACCGACAGATACAAGATTAAGAGACAGTTTGGGAACAAGCAATGTGTTTGGAAGAGAGAATTGTGAAGTAGACACAGTACCAGAATGGGATATAGAGATGACCGAACTATCAGCAGTATGAATGGCAGGTGAGTGTGTAATTGGTTTGAGGTGAGAAAACAATGATGAGTGTGGACTCATATGATTAAAGCATGCAGAATCCATATACTAAGGTTTCAAAGTACCTGACATGACTGATGAGGAATGATTACCAGAATGGGAAGCGATTAACGCTTGTTTGAGAACCTGGAGATCAACCTTACTGAGTAGAGTGGTTATATCAAGAGAATCCGTACATGCACTGGGGGAATCTGAGGGGGAAGCAGCAACAACATGAGATCTTGTTTGAGACACATGGTTTTGAGGACCGTGCCATTCTTTCCCTTTGGAGCGCAAAATCGGGCATTCTGATTTCCAATGACCAGTTTGTTTGCAATAATTACACCGCTTCTTCTTTGAAGAATAACCAGTTTGAGAGTTCTTATTATTCTCAAGACCAGGACTTGCATTAATGGTGGCAAAAACAGTATCAACAGGACGATGAGACAACATACCCGTAAGACGAGTTTCTTCAGATATGAGTTCAGAGACAACTGCTTCAAGTATGGGAAAAGGATCTCTATGTAATAAAGAGCTACGAACAGGCTCAAATTCAGAGCGGAGAGCTTGGAGAAATTGTATAACCCTGAGACGATCCTGATATTCAGCAAAGAGAGTGGAATTGGTAGAGTATGTCCATTTAGGTTCAGATGCAGCCAATTGATCCCAAATAGCTCTCATTTGGGATAAGAACTCAGAAACAGATTGGCCAGAATCTTGTTTTAAGAGATGAAGACGGCCAAGAATTTGGTACTGGTGAGCAACATCTGTGGTAGAGTAAAGTTTCTCTAAATGCTTCCAGACCTCCTTTGCAGTGTCAAAACGTCCGAAGTGAGATTTAACTGACGGACTGCATATGTTGCGAAACCAAGTAAGTATTTGATGATTCTTACTATCCCACTCATCGAATCGATCATTAAATTCTTCTTGAGTGTCATCCTTATCTTTAAGAGGAGCAATAATATCACCAGTCACATATCGCCATAGTTTTCTGCCACGAAGAAAACTAGACATTTCTTTAGCCCATATCACATAATTAAAGCCATCAAATAATACGGAAATAGGCTTTAAAATATCAGATTTTTCCATCACAGAAAAAAAAACAAACTATCAAACTTTTTTTTTTTTGAAAACTGCAGACGGCGGCGCGTGAGTCTCACGCGCGGCTGGAGAAGACCACGCCAACACAGAATCGCCGGAAATATCCTCTTGAGGGCGTACTCGCTGGCGGTGAGAACAGCAAGAGCCCTAAAGACGTTCAATCGACCGTCCCGAAAGTAGATCTGGAACGGAAGAGAAGGCTGGAGCGGAGGTCGCCGGTGGCCGGAGACGGGGCAGAAGGGCCGAAATAGGAGCCGGGAACCTGTACGTGCCGGCGGTGAGAAGAAACGTCGCCTGGAACCGTCGGGAAGAAGAACGCGGTTCGCCGGCAGAGACGCGATGTCGGGGCAGAGGCAGGATGTCGGGGCTGTTCTGTACTGGAAGAGTCGCGGTGTTCGCCGATCAGTGCTGGCTGTCGTCGGCGTTTGTCACTGTCACACTGGTGCCGACGGAGAAGGAAATCCACCGACGGGGAAGGAAAGCCACCGACGGAAAACGGATGCCACAGGTGGGCTTCGGTGAAGGAAAGCAGAGGGTATTCTGCGTAATTGATCAATTCCTAAAAAAAACAATTTAGGTTTGGACCCTACAATTCCTCTGATACCATGTTAATAATAGGAATATTATTATTGAATTGATGATTGTCCAAGAGGACTATCACACTATATAAGCTACATATATCTAGGGTTATAGTACAAACAGGCTACTTATAGAGAATAGGTAAATTATACAATTAACAATTTGTGATTGAAGACTCATGAAGAAGATTTTCGAATACAACACAACCGAGCATAGGTTTGCTTGAAGGGTGAAATTGAGAGTATGCCTCCGAAGATCCTCCTCCGTCGATGGCTACTTGTGCTCCTCCGCGAGAGCGAGTCCACCCACTCACAAGCAACGACGCAACATCTGTCGTTGCCGTCGTCGTCGTGTGGCTTCGAGATGAACGAAATGAAGATGAGGAAGAGCTTCCTAAGATCGTCAGGGAGGAGTTCGTCGTCCTGCTGTTCGTATTCGAGTTGAAGGCGATGAGAGCCGTTGTGAACCGCTAGTGGCCGTCGGAGATCCCGCTCGGCAACTCCAATCGCCACCAGGCCCTGGCAGATCATTTCGACGACGATAATAACTGTCCGGAGGGTGAAGGTGGCAGAGCTTGTTTTGAGGTGTGTGATTTCTGGGTTTGGTGTTCTTGTTGTTGTTCTTGTGGTTACTGATCCCCAGGTGAATGAGATCTTCCCTATCATGAAGAAAGCCAAATGCAGATATGAAAACTCTTGTAAGATCATATTTCATGGGATTTTATATTTGTACCAAACAAAGATTAAAGGTGTTTTCAATGTTTGCTTATTATTTTGTTATTGGTTTTGTGTGATGTTGCAGCTTCTTGGAGGTGATTAATGGGATAGTTGCTTCATATTGTTTGATTAGAGGAAGTGTGCTCTTCAGTAAGCCCTCGGCTTGGGCATCTTCTCTAGTGACCAGGTATGTTTTAGCTATATAATTACTATTTGATAATCTCTTCATTGAGAAAATTTACTTTTTTGAGTTATGCAAGTTGACGAGAAGGATTAGTAGTTTGTCTAATTCTTGCAATGTCCAATGTTTATGTTAATTGCTCGAGAAAATGGCCAATTTTGCAAGTCATATTTCAAATGCAGATGCTTTTAATATGAAAGGAAGTTGTTGTATTATTTTTCATGGATTGGATTCGGAGACATCTAAAGCGATTGCATTAGAGCTTCTTTCATGAATTGGTATTGATGTTTGGTTGTTACGGATTTGATAGTATGAGTATCTTGTGTTTGAATGCCCTTTTCTAGATTTTAGAATGCGATCGTCTTGATAATTCATGTTTTTTTTTAAAAAAAATTTGTTTATCTGTTGTTCACATTTTGATATTTAATGATGCAAATAATTGTTATGTTGGTGTTATAGTGAATGTGATGGATTGTGTTTATTAATTTATGTTCAATTATCATTTGATTATGAAGTGATTAAATTGTCAGAGAAAAAGTAATTCATTTTACAAATAGATGAAAGAATTGTTAGAGAAAAAGTAATTCATCACTGAAACATGTTTACCAGAAAAAATTTCATCAAAATGAGCATATATAAACATAGAATCAATTGACATTAGACCATTTACAAAAACTCCGCATAAATTAAAGAGTTCCAGAAGTCTGAAACATGTTCTAAACAGTAATTTATAACTGGTGGAACCATGAGAAATGCACACTGAAACAAATTTTCGGGAATTTTTTTATCAAAATGGGCACATATGAAAAAAAAAGGTGTAATGAGGGGACTAGATTCCATACTATAACCTCGGGGGAAAAGTAAACCCTGTCGAGAAGAAGGTGTAACGAGGGTTCTCTGGGTTTAACAAGGGGACTGGGTTCCATACTAGACCATAGGGGGGAAAGTGATCCCTGTCGGGGAAAATGTGTAACGAGGGTTGCTCGACTGTAACGAAGGGGGAGCGGGTTCCATACTATACCCTGGGAGGGAAAATGTGTAACGAGGGTTTCTCGACTGTGACGAGGGGGACCGGGTTCCATACTATACCCTAAGAGAAAAAAGTGAACCCATTCGGGGAAAAGGTGTAACAAGGGTTCCCCGACTATGGCGAGGGGGGCCAATATTCATACTATACCCTAGAGGGAAAGGTGAACCCTAGAACAGGTCTGGAGAGAAAATTTCAACAAATTGAGCACATATCAGCAAAGAGAAACAATTGACATAAGTCTATATTACAAAAATTTCACACAAATCAGAGAGTTTGAGTGGTCTGAAACACGTTCCTAACAGTAACTGAGAACATATGAAGACGAGAGTACAATTCGTCTAAATAACCAAGAACCTATGAATACATGTTCTAAATAATTCTTCTTTGTACATATCAACAGAATAACAATTGACGCAAAGTTATTTATAGAGATTTTATACAAACCAGCAAGTTCCATAAATTTGAAATATTATCCAAAACAGTTTGAGTTGTCTGAAACATCTTTCAATCAGTTATTTAGTCTTCTTCTTCACAACACTATGCACCTTCTCACACTTACTCTTGTTTTCTATTGTTTTCCATAACTTTATGGTAGTGCATCTTCTCGATTTACCTTATTCGATTCAAATTCTTCGATTCGTACTCTTCAATTGGTGTTCTTTGACTCGTCTTGATAAGTTTTGGAGAGATCATTTCAACAAATTGAGCACATGTAAGCAGAGAGATGCAATTAACATCATTCTATGTTACAAAAAATCTACACAAATGAGAGTTTGAGTAGCCTGAAACACCTTCCTGACAGTAACTGAGAAACTATGAATTATGAGAAAAGAACACTGAAACATTTCTCAGAGAGACCATTGCATTATGATGACCACATATCAATAGAACAAAGCAATTGACATCAAGCTAATTACATAATCTCCACACAAATAAGAGTTTCTTGACGTCTGAAACATGTTACTAACGGTAATGAGAAAATATGTAACCATGAGAAGCAATTGGCATATGTCTGAAACATCTTCCTAATAGTAACTAAAAAACTATAAATTCATGAAAAATGAACATTGAAACATTTCTTAGAGAGAACGTTTCATTAAAATGAGAACATATCAACAGAACAAAGCAATTGACAACAAGCTATTTACGGAATCTCCTCACAAATCAGAGTTTTTTAGGTATGAAACATGTTTCTAACAGTAAATGAGAAAATATGTAATCATGGAAAGAAATTGATATCAGTCTAAAACACCTTCCTAATAGTAACTATGAATTTATGAGAAAAGAACACTGAAACAGGGGTCATTTCATCAAAATGAGCACATATCAACTAACATGTTCTCAACAGAGAGTTCCAAACATAATGCATGATTTCACAAAATTCTGTCAAATTTTACATTCTGCAATAGAATAAATCTGTCTGAAACATGTTCCTAATAGAGAGTTTTCCAAACATCAGGGAATGATTTTATCTTCTGCAGTAGAATAAATCTCTCTAAAATATGTTCCAAACATTTTATTTGGGTGGTCTGAAACACCTTTCTAACAGTAACCGAGAATCAATAAATTCATGAGAAAATAACATTGAAACAAGTTTTATAGTGACCATTTCAACAAATTCAGTACATATCAATTGTGAAAAGAAACTAACATTAGTCTATTTACAAAAACTCAACACAAATAAGAGAGTTTGAGTAATCTGAAACGCCTTCTTAACAATAATTGAGAAACTATGAATTCATGTAAATAGGATACTAAAACAGGTTTTGGAGAGACCATTTCAACAAATTTAGCTCATATCAACAGAGATAAACAACTGACACAACTATATTTACAGAAATTCAATACAAACAAGAGATTTTTGGTAGTTTGAAACATCTTCTTAACAGTTACTAAGAAACTATAAATCCATGAGAAAATAACAACGAAACAAGTTTTGGAGAGACCATTTCACAACAATGATCATGTATCAAGAGAGAATCAATTGACAACAATTTATTTTACATTAATTCAACAGAAATTAGAGAGTTGGAGCCGTCTGAAACACATTCCTAAAATAAATGAGAACATATGTGACAATTAGAAAAAGACCCTGAAACATGTTTTCAGAAGCCATTTCACCATGTTGAGCACATAACAACAAAAGAAAACAACTGACATCAGTCTACTTAAAATAAAATAACACAAAAATCAGAGAGTTTGAGTAGTGTGAAACACCTTCCTAACAGTAACTAAGAGCATGTGGAAAGTGAACCCTGTTGGGGAAAAGACGTAACGAGGGGTCCCGGGGTGTAATGGGGGCTCCCACTGTGTAACGAGGGGTTGTGGGACGTAACGAGGGGCTGGATTCCATACTATACCCTATAAGTGAACCCTGTCGGGCAAAATGTATAACGAGTGGCTCCCGGGGTGTAACGAGGGGACCGTGCTCCATACTATACCTTAGGAGGAAAGTGAACCCTATCGAGGAAAATGTGTGACGAGATTTCCCCGGATGTAACGAGGGGACCAAAGAATTTCAGAAGTCAAAAACATGTTTTAAACAATAAATGAACCTATGATATCATGAGAAATAAACACTGAGAGTTTCATTCCATCGGCATCATTCGATTTAAAGAAACTCCACACAAATCAGAGAGTTTTAGAAGTCTGAAACATGTTCCTAACAGTAACTTATAACTTGTGGAACCATGAGAAATGCACATTGAAACAGGTTTTCAAGAATTTTTTTTTATCAAAATGGACACATATCAACTGAGACACAATTGAGATCAGTCCATTTACAAAAATTCCAAACAAATTAGAGAGTTTCAGAAATCTAAAACATGTTCCTAATAATAACTGAGATCTATGTATCCATGAGAAATGCACACTAAAACATTTTTTCGGGAAACCATCTCATCAAAATGGGCACAAATTAACAGAGAAAGAATTGGCATCATGCTAATAACAGAAACTCCAAACAAATCACAGAGTTTTAGAAGTCTGAAACATATTCCTAACAGTTATTAAGAACCTATATAACCATGAGAAAGGAAAACTAAAACAGGTTTTCGAGAAATCATTTCATCAAAACAATTGACATTTATAAAATTTCCTTATAAATTAGAGACTCGACTTAATGCAATACACATTAATCAAAATAACAATTTCTGCATAATTTAAACTCCAAATCACAATTTTCCGTACATGCCAAATATATAGCAGGTTATTAAATAAGTCAAACATCATTCTAACTTATAAGCTATGATCTAAAAGCTTCAGGCTAGCATCTCATCTTGACTCATAAATATCGTCATATGCAATGTGGCAAGTATCCAATAAGTTGTCCACATCTTAATTCCTAAATCATAATACGTGCCATGGTCAATCATCTAATTCATCACATATGCACAAAAATCCCAAATATGAACATGGCCTTAAACTGAGAAGCCATGAGTAAGAGAACAAGTAACAATAAGTTAAGTTATTCTATAACAATGCACTACCAAATAAAAATGAATAAAACCTTATGCTAATAAATGCATTCTATCTCATCAGCTCCAATCTTTTACTTTCTTAGAAAAATGCTTTTGCTTACATACTATTTTGACATGCAATATACAATTTTACAAATTTAGATGAATTCACATAAACTCAGTTCATACATTCCAAGCTCTTCCCTAAGCAAACAACTAAATCCACATTGGTTCTCAATCCTCAATTCTCAAATTCACAATCTAAACTCAATTTTCTCACTAACGAGACCGAACACTACACGGGTTGCACCTTCAATCACCAATACAACTAGTTCAAAAACCATATTTGAACTCCAAGAAAGTATAGATTAACGAAACTATCATAGCTTGTGTTGAACAGAAACAACACATAGTACACAAATCACATACACGATGGAGAGTCCTAAGACGAAGCTCGGGGGTAGAGAGAACGAGAGAGAACCGGAGAAGAGCCGGAGCGAGAGGAGGGTCGCCAGAGAACGGAGGAGAGAAAATTGGTGCTGAAGAAGAGGGAGATGTGAGGCGCGGACATGGCGGCGGTAACTCAGTGAGTCGGAACGGTACCAATTCCTACACGGAGCCAGGATGAGCAGCTATGGCGGCGAGGGGAAGATTCACGACGAGGACAGCGACGGGCCGGCTCAGGCTGGCGTTCTTCGCGAGAAAGAAGAGATTTGCGAGAAAGAAGAGGTATGGCAGAGATGTTCGGGAATGGAAGGGGAGTTGGGGACAGAGCAAAAATACAAAACTACCCTCATTTAGATGTTAAAATACTAAAAGAAATTGCAACTTTGACTTATTTACGCCTATATGCCACCGCATCAATCTCCACCGTTATTCATCTCATCCAACGACTAACAACTATTCCTATTTTTCTATTTGAATCTTATGTTTTCAGCGAAACATCTCCCTAAAGTATAACTTTGAAATTCAACATTAAAATATGATTTTGAAATATTTTTATTACTTTTATACAACATAATAAATATTTTTATTAAATAAGTATAAAATTTATTTAATATAAATAAGAAAATAGAAATATGCCTAGTCCCCGCCTTTACTCGCCTAGGCCTTTAGAGGTCATATTCGACTGATTTGCGCCTATCTATTTCTACAACACTGCATAGGAGTGCTACATGTATATACATTTTTATAATACCTAAAGATAAGAGATAAAAGTTATTATCTACTATAATACGTGGGAGACTATCAACATGAAAATGTTGCTAATATGACAAAAGAATAAACTGTCCCGTCTCCCATTCAAAGTCTTTCTCTTTTCAAAATTAGTTTCATAGATGAATAATTACAAACCCTATCACCATCAGTGAGTAGAGAATGGCTCTCGCGGGAGCCATCCCTCACCTCCCTCCCGGTGCCCCTCATCCATCATCAGCGGTAACCTCTCTACCTTCACCATCTATCAACAAATCAGTTATATTTCTTTGTAACCTTCCGGGCAACATCAACAATCCCCATCTTTGATGTGGTCCATTTGTACCCCTTTCTGGATCCAAATAACCCCTATATTAGCACGCTTTTTCCTTCGTTTCGGTCACAATAGGGCCATTATTTTGATATTTTTGATCGTCGGTGGAATTTTGACCTTTGAAGGTATTGGAGCCCAATTGGAGCGAAAAGGGAGCGAGTTCGGAGCAATAGACGAGATGGCCGGCATCCCAAGCAACTGGAGAATTGAAGATCAGGAGAGTGCCTTGATCGTGACACCGTAAAATGTTGAAGACCATGAGCTTTGTCACGATCTCTACAACGATCGTGAAAAAATGGTGTTGCAACGGAAAAAATGGCGATGCCACGATGTTGAGACGATCGTGGCATGATTGTGAAAAGAAGACGATAAAGGGGTGTGTCACGATCGTGACATTATTGGTGACAAATTTCAGCAGCAGTGAGGCATCTTGCAAGGGTTGTATCTTGTACGTCGGACATCCAAATCAAGAATTTTGTTAAGTCTAAAATCAAGAGGAAGAAAATACCCATAATTCTCGTGAAAATTGTTTTTCCATTGGATGACTAGAAGAAGGCCAAAATGCCGCAGGAACAGTGACTGGTCGTCAAGACAGTCACCCCAAAAATTTTGCAATGTCCACACCATTATTTGCCACCTAAAGAGGTAGAGATGAACCCATTTAAACTCAGTTGAATCAAGGCCAATGTTGCCTCTAAAATATATTATTGCTTGGGAAAAGAGAAAGGAGGTAAGGCTCAAGAAAAAAGGACACAACAACTCTAACATCATTCACTCTCTTTCTCGGAAGAACCACTCCCCTCTCTCCTTCTTCTTCCATCTTCTCCCTAGCTCCATCCTCCATTCTTTCTCCATTATGGGCCACCAAGAGCTTCATCTGGAAAGGAGGAGGAGGATTCCACCACCACACCTTGTAAGGACTTCAAGTAGCCAAGATTTATCAAGAGAATACAAGATTAGAGGGACTTTGAGCTCCTAAACCCATCTTGGGTTCTTTGGTTTGCTTATTTTCTCTCTACCTCTTGAATCTTGTATTTATTTAGTAGGATTTTGTATGAGTACCATGGTTTTGGGCTAAACACCCAAGACCATGGGTGCTAGACTATTGTAAAAGATTATGTTTATCTAAAATTTGATTTCAATTCATGTTTGAGTGTATGCTTGTGAGTTTGCTTGGTTTAATGCTTGAAGAAGACTTATATTGTTGTTTGTGAGAGCACGTGATAATATATGTTTGACTCTTGATGCTTAAGCATGACTTGAATGCTCACTTGTAAGAGCTTGTGGTTATTTGTAGTTGTGTTAGAGTAGTAGTTGTCAAACTTGTCCGAAAGGAAAGTTTGAAAGCGAATTTAAGTAGATTCAAGGGTTTGGAAGTAAACATTCAACCTTGGGTTCGAAAATAGTTGTGTTTAATGTTTTTTAACATCGATTGTAACATCTCGAGAGGATATTTGAAGTTTAGAAAGGCTTAGTTCGAAAGGATAAGCATTTACGACTTAGAACGCTTGCATTGCTTGATATTGAATAATTGATATCTTGGATTAGCATTTCGTCGTCGGTCTAGCACCCATGGTTACTAGTTGCTTGATTTTCATCCTCCCGCTTTACTTTTTTGCACCTAACTTGATGTTCCTTAGCGTAGTCTGCTTAACTTAGTTGTTTGTTAGTTAACTAGTCCTTAATTAAAAACTCCAAAAACAATTGCATATTTACTTTTCCTTCCCCATCAAAACTGAAAGAGAATGCGAAGCGACTAAGTAATCGACCCACATGTTGATCCCCGAGAGTTCGACCCGATAAAAGGAAAATACATATATACTTGGACGATTAAAGGGCCTCTTTAGCGAGAGCAACTCCTTTTTGGCATTTTAGTCTTCTCAATATCTGCAGCCCACACGGTGATGTAATAAGTATCACCATCCCAATCATCAAGAATAATAGAAGTAAAAGATTTGCTTTTGTATACCTTAAATCCATGGCATAAGAAAAAAGAGGCATTTCCAACCTCAATAGTTCTCGGCTGGAAAATCAAAAGTTTATAGTTGATTTTGCAATGAAAGACCCCCCAAAGTATCTTTCTTTGATGTGGTCCTAGGATAAAAACCCTCACCTACTCGGATTCGGCTCCAGCTCGTGCCCGACCTTCAACCCCAACTGATCTTGACCCCTAAACATCTTTTTTAGGTCATCTTAACACTTATCTGATGTCCAAGCTTTCAAGTTGCGTCTTGTGCATCGCCCACTCCAATTAGAGTCGTTGCTTTATAATGGAAGAGATGATTCAAGCCAGCATCCTGGACGTGGAAATCTCTTCTCTTGAATACAAAATTTTTACCATCTCTTCTTTAAACGGAGATCGATTTTCGGATTTAGAGAGTTCAAATTAGAACCGGCTCCGACGTTGGTTTCTGGAGTTCATTGACAAGTCAAACCTTTTGGAAGCTGGTAGTTTTTTTCAAATGGGTCTCCGTTTCCAGTATCCCAATTATAGCTTGGTCAATTGATTGTATCACCAATGTTTCCTCAAAATCTGGAGAAGTGCTACTCATTCATCCTGATTCTGTATCAAGTTTTCATCTTGACAAAACTTTGGTTCTGATCGCTCTCATTCTCCCACACCAACCCAGTTACCAGTAGACTTGATTGTTCTCAATATGTCTTTCTCTATATTGGTTGAAGACTTCCCGGCCGCCTCTGTCCTCTTCAGTTCATCATCTCGGGTTTCAGTTTCGGATATCGGCTTCCTCTATGGGCGGATCAGACTGTCCCAAATCAGCTCCGACGGTGTTGATGTTGTCGTTCCGACTTCTTCTCTCGGTGCCATTGATTCTCCAGCGACTCCTTTTGCACGCCTCGTCCGCAACGCCTCAGATGCCGAAGTCGATGTTGTTTCGGACCCCAAGGTTGCCTCAGTTCCGAATCTGGAATCGACTCTCAAAACGTCGCGGCGTGGTGTCGAGTCCCCAATTCCCGAGTCGCCTCACTCCGTGACTCTCGATGCATTTATGAGGTTTGACCAGTCTCCCTCTTTGGCTTTCTTCGTTGTGCATACAAGGTCTCCTCCTTCTAGGCCTTCTCCTCAAGCTCAATTTACCAAAAGCTTTAATCTTGTGGGCTTAAAAGCCAATTGTCATTTCATTGCTACTCGTCAGCCCAAGTTCAAGAGAGTCCTCTTAAAAGAAGATTGGTCAAAGTTTTTGACCGAATGGGAATAGTCTCCCGTAAGTTTTTGCCCATTTCTGATTGTATTTCTATTTCAATTGTCAATTGTATTTTTTTTTGCATCTTTGTAACCTCATTTTCCCCACCTTAGTTTCCTCCTTGGAAGCTTTGGCGGACTCATTTTACGAATCAACTACTTCGCTAAGTAAAAAAAAGAGAGAAATTATTTCATAGATGAGTGGATATGAGGTTGGGGAAAGGCACCCTGGTGTTTGCGGCAAAGAAAAAATCTAGTGGTATCATGATCATTTTTAATACTGCCCCGCCTACCTATTAAATTATAATTAACGAGTGGACATATCTACACACAACAAAATAGTTAATCAAGATTTAACTTAACCCTTTGATATCAATAAAGTATAAATTACCCTTCATGTTTTATTGACTAATACTCGATTATAAATTACAATCATAATTTTTTTTTATAAATCAAACAATAGGAAACAAACTAATAATGAAATATAATAATAATAGTAATAGTAGCAGTAGTAGCAGCAGGAGGAGCAGTAGTAGCAGCAGTAGCAGTAGCAGTAGCAACAGTAGTAATAGTAGCAGTAGTAGTAGTAGCAAAAACATGTTCCATACTATCGCATTTTTGCAATATGGTGATGTGTATTTTGTTAATGGCAAAAATGTATTTTGAGATTTGATTCTTTCGTGCAATATATGTGTAAATGACGAAATTACCCTTAATATTAATAATTATTTTTTTAATAAAAATAAATATTTTAAAAACATTTCTAAAAATAACTTTTGACTAAAATTTGTATAATAAAAATTGTAATTTAATTTTTAGCTAAATTATTTTTAAAAATATATATTTTCTGATATCATGAATAATTTAGCATTTTTGTACAAGTACACATGTTTTTGCTCTTTCTCTTGATATCTTGAAGATTACGGAGCACCTAATATACGCATTAGAGTTCACATTTTACCTTAAAAACCAGTTTATTAAGTCTATATTTATGTGAATATAAATCTTTCTTATACTAAATAATTTTTCGATATGTAATTTTGAGCTCACGTGTAAACCTAACAAGTTAATCAAATTTAAGAATCGACGTGATTGATCGATACAATTCTGAAGCCACAAACACCCGTAGAACAAACTATGTTGATCAATCACGGTTGCGATTTGGAATATTTTCAATTTTATTCGACCAATAATTAGATTATCCACAGTGATTTGAATATTTTATTTATAAAATGTTTAAGTTTGTATGGATCATGCTTGTATGTGTTGATGGCAGTTCTATAATGTTTTTTCTTGGTAAACTCAATAATGTTGTTGCGCTGCTCTATTGAAATTGTATAATGTTTAGTGGATGTGTTATTTGTCATTGTCTTTGTGTTTTTTTGAAGTTTTCTAGCCACTCTTACAAGTCTAAAGGACAATCCATCTAAGCCTAACAAATAAATCTCACTCAACCTCAATTCCCAAGTGAAAGCAACAGTGTATATATTATATGTTTGTTTTTATGTTATATTTGAACAATATTGGATAAATCATTTATCCACTTCTAAGCATCATTTTTATTTAAAATTTTAAATATGTAAAATACTGTAACCACCCACTATCATGTTTTCACTTTAGTCCAACATTGTTTATTTTCATTAGTATTTTCATATTTTATTTCGAATTTAATGATCATAATAATTATGTTCCGAATCTCTAAATTTACAAAACAATTTTTATAAGGTTTTGGATTTTTTTGGAAATTAAATCCCTCCCATTCCTGTTAATTCTCTTGGCTCCAAAATATTATTATGTTTGTGCTTTGAAATTGGTGAAATTGTGGCTTGTTGGGATTTAATCCTAAGTTCATATTTCTTATTTCTGACAAATTATTATATACCCCTGAAATCAAAGAAGAATTAAATATTATAAAAATAATATTTAAACTTATTTAAAATTAAACAAATAATAATCTTAATTCATCAACTCAAAAAACTTCAATAAGATAATTAGTGATAATTGTTGATTTTCACTTCATTTGAATACAAGATTGGTTGATATCTTTTATGCCCACAATTTGGAATAGATTTTATGTGAATTCATATAAAATGTGAACAATAATTAATAACATCAATTGATGCACTATTACTATAAAATATTATTACAAGCTTTATGATTATACAAGTAATATTATTCAATTCCAAACTAACTTGATTAAATATTAATTTTTATTCTCTGAGTATAAAACTATAATTAGTCATTCAACTATCAACTTGACTTTTAGTTGAGTTAGTCCTCTAATATGGTTTCAAAACTTGGTTCTACCTCGCAGACACGAGTCCGAATCTCATAATGTGCAAATTACAACTTCTAATAGTCTTGTAATAATGTTGTATATGTCGGGAGAAAAACGAAACTAATATAGTAATTAGACACAGCGGAATTAAATAATTCTCCACACATGTGCAAATCTCGTAGAAATCTATCAAGCAGAGCAAATCAAGCAAGCTAATAAAATATAGCAAACAAGAACACAATAGGCACGCACAATTTTAGCGTGGAAACCCTCCTCTAGGCGAGAGAGGAAAAACCACGGGACCCTCGAGGCCGCTTAATCTTCACTATCAATATAATGGGTACAACGAGTTCTCTCTAAATACAATTAGAGGATCACAATATCTCAAGATTAACCAATCTTGACTCCAACCACAATTACAAGAAAGAGTAGAGAAACTTCACCGAATTGATGGTGCACGATCAAAAAATCGTATCAAATCACTCGGACCTCCAAACACAAATTCCAACGGTCATAACGTAGTACCACGTGAACACCCTGTCCAAAAAATCAACACAATCCAACGGTAAATCGACCTCGATCGGACTTGAGAACCTTATTGGTCAGCCCAGAAAGTAGCGAAAAATTCTACACGAATTTCACTCTAATTCTCTCTTGAATTGGTCATATTTCCTTCTCTTTATTGCCTCTTATTTATAGACAGTTAATTAGGGTTTTTTTCTCTATGTAGAATATTAACCACATGGGTTTTGGCCTCCACTTATTTAATAAAAACCCAACAATATATCTTATCTTATATATAATGGGAATAGGGAAGGTTTTGGGAGTGATTCTCTTGATGACATTTGGCTTCTTAAAAGCTTTACATCTGACATTGAGATTTGTATAGATTTAGTATATGCTTTCATTTGAATTTTTGCTGGCTTGACACTTGGAATTGTGTTTGGGTTTTTTTAGTTTTGTTTGCATGCAGGAGTAGGGAAAATTAACACGTGTCAAGTGTTTTTTTACAAAATTTTCTTGATTGTTTAGTTTTTTTGCTGCTCTGTTTTTGAAAAAAAAAATCGTTTCGTACAGTTTTTTTTGTTCATTGAATGTGAATTTTTTGTTTTGGTGGGTGTGCTCGTAATACTGCGATGTTTGTTGAATGTAAATTTGTTTCTTTTGTTGAATGTGTGGGTTGGTAATCACGTGATTGTGTTGTGCCGGTTCATTTTCTATAAATTAAGAAAACGTAGTGATGAAAAATAAAGAACTCATCCGGTTTGTCGATTGGTTGTTTGGGATCCTCCGATTTCGTGTCGGTATAAGAGGTTTCAAAGGCGTTTGAGAAATTCCGATAGAACAATTACGTTTTAGGCGTTGATCCGGATGGCTTTGTTGCCAATATAATCGCAGAAGGGGAGCTCAGTGACGAATTGTGAATCTTCCGGTACTTTCTCTTTCTTTAATTTGAATTTGAGTAATTTCGGCTTGTTTTATTTTTCGCTCGATTATGGTTGTATTTTGATGGGTTTTATTTCTTCCAAAAGGTTGGTGATCCGGTGCGTGTGGCTTGTTCCGCCCTGTTAGCTTTT
Source organism: Geranium rotundifolium (assembly GCA_963920655.1). Lineage (NCBI taxonomy): Eukaryota > Viridiplantae > Streptophyta > Magnoliopsida > Geraniales > Geraniaceae > Geranium > Geranium rotundifolium. Next base: position 33,492,335 of record OY987319.1, read on the forward strand.
CCGTTGTTGTTAATGATGGGTTGCAAACGCAGGATATTTTTCATTCTTTCTTATTTATGTTGTTGTCAATAGAGAGATTTTTAAAATATCGCGGCGTGAGTGTGTGGACTCGACTGCTTCAATTTTTTATTGCGTGGGGAGATGCTCGAGTGATGATGGTCACAGGTGGTTTTGCATTCGTTTGTTCGTCGATACTCATTCAGATTGCAGCCGCATATACAGTATAAATTGTGTCCGTGTTCGATGCGGTGCTATGATTATCGTCGAATGTGACACCAAGCCGGCTCACGCTTTGGTCAATCTTTGCGGAGATCCCACTTCAAGACTACTCTTGGAACAAGCAACAATGGGTACTTTAGAGGTCTCGATTACTTGATTTCCAACTTAGGAGACATTTTAATGCTAATCTTATTCTAATTGTTTTGTGTTGTGATGATTAGGTTGTTGAAGTGTCTAACGTCGGACCTTTTGGTTTTTGTCTTATAAGGTCCGTGCCTCCGATTTTGAGTTCTATTGTGAGACAACAAACAAGTTGACGCCATATCTTGCTTGTTGTGAAATCCGATGGCTTTCTCTGCAACTCCGTCAATGAAATCGAGCCTCTCAAGCAAGTGTCGAATCGGAGGGTTCTCTGGCGAATCGGGTTACGAAGGGGAGCTTGAGCGGGACGGTGACTCTCAACGGAGAAGCGCAGAGTTACTATTCCCATTCCTACGAGAAATATATTAGAGCACTAGACAATGGTGATCACGCAGACAGGTATGGAGTAGAAACTTTCTTTTGGCTCGATCACTTATTTTTTGGGTTTGATTTTGAAATTTCTTGTGATTGAATCATTTTTTCGTTTATCTTGTGTTTTTACTGTGTTAACTTTGTTTTAATATGTGGCTTTCCTTTGTTCTGTTTATGGGAAAGTTTGAAGATTTGCATAAGCATGTGATTCATTAAAAGTACCAGAAAACAAGAACCACTGAAGGTTTGTGGTCTTTTTGATTGATTATTTAACCTTCTGAAATTTATTCAAAATATAATTACTGATTAATTTTAATAATTAATTTCTGAAAAGGTGACAGAGAATTACTAATTCTGAAAATAAAGTTGGAGGAGAAGCAATCTTTTTTAAAAGAAATTGTATATTTTTTTAATTAGATAGAATTATCAACTAAATGAGTTTAGTATTCTGATTAAAATTAGATATTAGTTTTCTCGAATTTAGTGTATTTTGACTCTCGATAAGAACGTTAACCTATTCTAATATTGTATTGTGGTGATACAAAGGTACTTTTTCTCTTCAAAAGAAGATGATCATAGGAGAAATTCTTTCAAGTTCATTCTCTTTCCCTCTATGATTGTTGTATTCATGTTATGCACATTTATTTTTTTTTAATATTCTATAAATTTCATTTTTCCTGTGAAAATACAATTTGTGTGTCATTTCAAATATCTATTTGGGAATAATTTTGTAAACAAAAATAATTGAAGATGAATTATAAAATTAAATTCATATTATTCTGATAAAATTTTTCTTTTAAAAGCAGTTATGAATTCAAGCCTCACCCACAAGGCTATAAGGGAAACCAATTATGGGTGGTTGTGGATTAATAATGTGACAATAGTAGTTCACTTACTAAGTGATTTAAGACGATCTTCCTAATAACTACTAACTGCACTCAATTCCAGCAAACAAAAACATTTTCGTACCTCCAAATGCTCACTTCTTTGTTTGCTACACCTGAAAGGTGATTATAATGCCCATGTTTCCAAAAAAACAAAATTTTGTACAAGAATAATTTTATTTTAACTAAAACATTCAAAAGTTTAGAATGTTGTTATTTTTTTATCAGCAATAAGATATGGAGTGGTTAAAATATAAAAATATAAATAGTGTGCAGATGGCAAATGTGAGACTTGTAGTAATAGTGTGTCAAATTGTGGTCAGACTCTATTGCATAATTTTGCCACATGTTTGTATGAAAATGCAGGAAGCCTTTTATGAAATATTGATTTGTTTTCGTGTACCAATTATGATTGTGCCTTTTCATCTATGAATTTTTTTATATCACATTTTCATAAGTAACTTTTAAGTGAGTATGACAAATTCAGTAAATTTATTATAGTAATTAAATGGTTGAAAATAGAATGAGCAAGCATGGAAACTCTTGGCAAGCTGAAAGAAGGAAAAAAATTGGCCGACGGCCAAACTTAGTAAAATGTTACATAATCACCAATTTCTCTATTTTTGTTTCACTAAATTAGAACTGTCAAAAACGGGAAAGCACTGACTCAAATATGTTTTCTTCTTTGCTTTTCATTTTTATCTTGAAATATTGGAGCTGCAAGCAAATAATTCATTAATTTAGATTGTAAAAAAAATTGAAAATTACAATATCAAAGCTTTGTTACAGATTTAAGTACCGAGTCCATTAGTGTGTGGATGACATCATAATTCTAAGCCTTTTGAGAGTGCTCAAAAACATTGTTAGGTATTATATAATAATATTAACAAATTGCGGAAATGAATAAATTATAAAATACTAATGAAATATGAAAATTACAAAGATGCATAAACTATTACAAATTAATCGATACAAAACCGGGAAATAAGTCGAGGCGTGTTAGACACTTTCCTTAAAGTGTATTCGCTCTCCCTCGGGTGTTGGAATCAACGAGCGTACACCTCCCAGGATACAACGACTTCGAACTAGCACCGTACACCAAAGGTCTAGTTCCGGCGAACTTGAACTTGTGACTTTCTCTATCACCATACTTACGAAGAATATTTGAGACCAAAGAAAGAGATGAAGAACCAAGAACTCATGTTCTTGGTGTTGAGATGAGTAAAATGAAAAGAGAGGTGACCATCTATTTATAGTCTCCAACTCTTCAACCAAAAGACTCCTTAAATCAATGCAAATTAATTTGTAAAAATGAAAGGTTTAGCCATAAATCCATGGTTTCATAACCTATGCATTCAAGATAATGAAATGCATATAATGGATATTAAATCATGAAATAAAAAATAATTTCATTCATATAATTGTTAATATGAATTAATTCATATTTTCTAACAATCCCCCACATGAATGAAATTGAGCGACGCTAACAAAAAAGAAATGACACAGAAAAAAGGGCACGAGTAGACTCAACACGATATGGTGATAGATTCTACGGTCAATACCTGTATAGGATAGGTAGGGGGTACCTTTGAACCTTCCCTTGTGAAAACATGTCGACTTTACTGGCTGACCAATAGACGCGATGTCCTTGAATTGTTCTGCCATTGGTGTAAATGATACCATGTCTCACGCAGGTATCTTCCTGACCCAAGTTCGGTTCTCATGGTTATATTCATTTTGGTCGTGAACATCGTCCTGGTTCTGCAAGAGTTTCTAAAGGATTTAACCCCTCAATCCTCCTTTGAAGCGACCCCACTTCTCTCTCACATAGGTGATTTTTTATTTAAGAGTAACTCGCTTTACTCCGCTCGAAATATCAATATTTTCGACGCATAAGAATCATTAAAAGCTCAATTGCTTAACCTTTCCATACGGGTGTCACTGTTTGCATCATAGAAATAGGACTGGGGAAACCCCCACAGTGACCTTACCAGTCTTAACAATTAGGTTGTCCCATTGAACCATGATCTTGGGATCTCCAGTCAACATGGTTGGGTTTCCTTTGTCTTGACTATACAATTTCATGGGCTTAAGTCCCATTTCTTTAGATGCCTTCTCAACTTGATCTTCAATTAACTAGTTGATCACTAGTTCCGCGGTATTTTCTTTAGACCTTATGTAGTCAATGCTCATTGCACTATAGTTGAGAAGTTGGTTAACAACATTATGTCTTCGACACATATGTCTAGACTTGTTGTTATTTCTTGCCCTTGATAATATCCTTCCACAAATATTTAGACTTTCATAGTTGTTTATTCTTTTCATCAACTCAGATTTCATTGTGAATATAGTTATCAAAATTTGTTCGAAGGATTTTCATATCATGGCAAAATCTATCCACCAAATGGATATAAGATATTCAACTTGTTTACGTGTATTCTCTTACACCTTTTGAATATCTATTATAATGTAGACCATAATCAAGATTCAATCATGGATACATTAACATTCTCATGGTAACAATGTAATATCCAAAGTTTTGGATCATTCACGTATCTTGTTGGTCTATGTAAGATGGATGCAACATCCGTCATGTACATGCCATTAAATATATGATATTGTCTATCACTTTCGTATACTCATTTTGAGAGATACTTTCGTTTTTATTATTTTACAAGTGTTAGCTTAAATCAATAGATTTTATAGCTAAACACCATCACATTTGTTTAATTTTTCAAACTTTATCAACATCGTGTGACCGATAAGTTTGCTTTTCTTGCAACATTGATTCCCATATTCTTTTCACATATGTCACTCATTGATAAGGAATCTAATTGACAACATAAATTAAGATGTCAAATATTTTTCATGTCACTATTTAGGTGCATGTTTAAGTCTATCTCAGAACTTCACCAACTTGCACCGTTTCTTTCACATGTATGAGTTATATAACATTTTTTGTTAGTGTCATATAACCTTCTAACATATACGTTAGAAATTCATCAAGTGAATTTATCACCTTGCTCTTTGGCTAATTCTTGACTCTTCTAGTCCATAACACTCTTTAGAATTTTATCACAATTCTCAAGAGTTCATTTAGATGATCTCAATTCATCTTGTTTGTCTGAATATTCCAATTCTAGACTTTAATATAATATTCTTGTGTGTATCGAGATTTTTTTTTTTTTCAAATCATACACAGGAAATTTATATGTACTAATATTGCACGTTCAATGTAGACACATTCAACAATTTTGTTCATATCCTTATTTTCCTTGGAGTCAAAGTCAAAGCTTTTACTTAGCACCCCCACACTTCCAATTAACCGTAGGAAATCTTGCTTCCTCTTATTAGCTCACTCAGAGTTTCCTCAACGTCCATTTATGTTACCTTATTTTAAAGACAATTTGCTGAAAAATCATTGTCTCCCACATGTATTGTGGTGACGCAAAACTTATAATTATCACACTTCTCTCATAGAGTGATAGTTTCTTTTCAACAACATCATTGAATTGGTATTGTTACAATATGAATATTTCGGGTTGGATACTCATGTATCAACCTTTTCACATATTCATCTTAAAGTCATTTTGTCCCATGAACATGACTATTGACGTTATCCTCGTTATTGTTTTTAAGCAAATATACACAACAATATTTTGTACTATCAAATTGAGAGTCACAAAATATTTATTCTCATCTCTTATTCGAGCAAATCGTCAATCACAATCTCAATGTGAATTTGCTCAAGAGGTTCAACTTTTCTTTCAACAATTTGAAGGACATTCTAATTACACAAAATTCACATATGTGTTTGCTTACCAATCTTGAAAGATGGTAGATGGTCCAAGTGAATTAATCCACATATAAATTATAATTCACTTGACCAAGTCTATCATACCATTATATGACTCAATCATATAAATGAAAGACTCTTCTTCATTGATATCAATCCACATAATGACATTTTTTATTCATGCCCATCGCGTCATCGGTTATACAACCTTTGTCCACATACATTATATTTTGGACAAACAATTTATTTCACTTATTTTCAATGTGGGATTCACACAACCATCCCTCTCATGCTTCATGTACGTGTGGGGCTTATTTCCCTTTCACGCTCGTGTACGCATGATCCTCTACTTCAACACTCCCCATCACGGGCAGCCTTGTCTACACGTGGGCCATAGCAGGACTGAACTTCTGCATATGGGTCGGAGTCCACAAAGTGGAGTGGGCACAAAGAACCCACCAACACAGGCCCAAATCAGCCCGCTTTGATACCATGTAAATCTAGGTTGTACATATTGGGCCGGACTCCACAACTAAAAGCTCAAACTATTAGTTGGGTTTGATCATTTCCTTTATATACAATTAATTTATTTCACTTCTTTTCAACGTGGGATTCACACAACTTTTCCCTCTCATGCTTCATCTACGCGTGTGGTTTATTTTCCTTTCACGCTCGTGTACGCATGGGCCTCTACTTCAACAAAAAACACTGCAAACAATAACCTAACTATACGAATGAAAATCGAATGGAGGAAATCGCGATGAATTCATACATGGAATCGTAAAGAGATACAAATTGATGTTAGGTTTTCTTGAGAAAATCAAGGAAAATTAACTGACGACTTCGTTGTCTCTCTCAACTTCACTGACTTCGGCTCTAAAGAAGTCAGCTAAAGACGATATCTCTCACATGGCTCTCTCTTCGAATGTCAAAACCAAATGAATTGGATCGTTTTGTATTATCAGTTGTGGATCCTCCCTTTCGTAGTGAAGAGACTCGGACGAGCGAGTTTTGTAAGACTTAATTTATTAATATGATTAATATTCAATTAACCATTTATCATGGCCACTTGTCATAACAAAAATGCACCCCTTGGTTTGTGCCTTTTGATGGAAGAGATGCAATATTTGAGGGAGTGGTTATGAATTCTGATTTTGGGTCCCCAATTTCAACAAGTCTTTCTCATAAAATACTCAATACACCATCAAGAGAGTTAGAGAATAAAGTGTCAGAAATTGGAAGACCGAAACTCAAGAAGGGCTTCGGGATCTCCATTATCTACTCAACTCGTGAAGAACTTGCAATGGCTGGAGGTATGTAATCTTAATTCCGCTGTAGCGATTGCATGACAAACTTACATTTGGTATCAGAGCGTGTTTGCCTCTGCTTTGCATGTTTCAAGTTTATATTTTATGATTTTTCGGATTGTAATATAAGTGATCGTTTGTTAATTCTAATCACATAATTGAATATAGATTTTCAATACGATCGTTTTGATATATTATGGGCTAAAAACGGAGGTCTGGTTGGAAAGATATGGCCAAACCCGTTTCTGGGTTTGAGTCGGGTCGCGGACCCGTTTTCTGACCCGGCTGGAGGTTGAGGACGATGAATAAAAAAATTTTAAAAAAAATTTGTGTGTAACCAATGAGATTCGAACCCTTATCTTGTCAAAGTATAGGTGAAACCTTAACCACTGGACTAAGTGCATTTCTTGTTATCATTGCACACTGAAATCTTTTATTATATATAAGGTTGAATTTTTCAGCCAAATCTCCCTTATAATTACCATCTTTGAATTATGTACATAATATTGTTTGTTTAAAGAGTAGCCACAGCATCTTTAGATTAACAACATATATGTATGAAAATAAATCACTAAAGTTGTGATTAATTATATTTTATTAATAGAATCGATCCCACAGGATATTCTATTGAAACCCATATAATTGATCAAAATGAAATATCGAAATTATATTTCCCAATTTACCCACAGGAATTAGGAAAAAGAACATGATTTTGATAGTTTTATTGTTTGTTGTATGAATGATTTTATTTGCGGATTACTTTAGCCCACAGGCAAGTTATACGTTGATAAAATCATCTTGTATGCTTATGTTTTGAAAGCATGATAGTTAGTCTCACTTGTGTTTTATTTTTTACTACACATGTAATGTATGCAGCAATAAATGCTTTGAATATAAATGACCTCAAAGTCGAGGTTCCCATGCTGAATGGGGAAAACTATTCCATCTGGAGAGAGAGGGTGCTACTCGCTGTGGGAGTGGCCGACATGGACTATGCCATCCGTAAGGATGAGCCACCTGCCCAAAATGCTGAAGGAGAGGAAAGTGAGGTTCATGAGAAATGGGAGAAGTCGAATAGACTCTCCATCATGTTCATTAAAACTCACATTTCTGCCGGCATTCGGGGATCGGTGGAGAAGCATACAAATGTTCGTGCACTCCTGGCAGCGATCGATGAACAATTCCATGCTTCGTAAAGTCCTTAGCGAGTACTCTCATTGGACGATTTTCCAATATTAAGCTTACAGGTCTTGGTGGTGTGCGTGAGCACATCATGAAAATGAGGGACATTACGGCTAAATTAAAAACATTGGAAGTCGAGATGTCTGATGCTTTCATTGTTCATTACATTTTAAACACTCTTCCTCATCAATTTGCTCCCTTTAAGATCTCTTACAATACACATAAGGATAAATGGTCATTAAATGAACTAATGACTATGTGTGTGCAAGAGGAGAGCCGCTTAATGATGGAACAGAGTGAGACTGTAATGCTAACAACTGAGAAGAAGGCTAAATGGCGTCCTAAGGACAAGGGAAAAGGAAAAATGCCCATCAAGGGAGGGATTTCGAAGGAATCCAAGTGCTACTTCTGTAAGAAGAAGGGGCACATGAAGAAGGATTGTCTGAAGTTTCTCAAGTGGATGAAGAACAAAGGTAACTATGTTTCCCTTGTATGTAACGAGTCCAATGTGGCTGGTATTCATGTTAACGCATGGTGGATTGACTCTGGATCTTCAATTCATGTTTGTACGTCCATACAGGAAATGACATGCCTGCGGAAACTAGCGGGAAATGAGCAGAACATTTATTCTGGAAACAAAATGCGCTCCTCCGTTGAGTTAGTAGGGACGTGTCATGTTAAATTATATAATGGTTTTGTATTAACTTTGCAAAATACTTTCTATGTTCCTGGATTTTCCAGAAATTTAATTTCTGTAAGTAAACTATTACCTTCGGGATTTGCATTTACATTTCAGAACACATCTATGAGTTTATTATATAAAACTTATGTGGTTGGAAATGGGATATTGTGCAATGGTTTATTTATGTTAGATTTACAAAGTAGTAATATGAATGTCGTTCTGCATGTTAAAACTGGACAAAAACGATGCGTTGAAAATGAGGAATCTTCAATGTTGTGGCATCGGAGATTGGGACACATCTCTAAGGATAGAATCAAGAGATTGGTAAAGGATGGAGTACTTAGTACTTTAGACTTTTCTGATTTCGAGGTTTGTGTGGACTGCATTAAGGGCAAGCAGACCAAAATATCCAAAAGGGGCGCACATCGAAGTTCTGAATTACTTGAAATCATCCATACAGATATTTGTTGTCCAGACATGGATATGCAAAGTGGTCCAAAATATTTCATCTCCTTTATTGATGATTTCTCGCGATACATGTATATCTATATGCTTCATCATAAAAGTGAAGCATTAGATGTATTTAAGATTTTCAAAGCTGAAGTTGAAAATCAATGTGAGAAACAAATCAATATTGTTCGAAGTGACAGGGGAGGGGAATACTACGGTAGATACACAGAAAATGGTCAAGCACAAGGTCCTTTCGCTAAGTTTCTTCAGGAGCACGGAATAGTTGCTCAATACACCAATCCCGGATCTCCTAGTGAGAATGGTGTAACTGAAAGAAGAAACAGGACCTTAATGGAGATGGTAAGGAGTATGTGCAGTAATGCAAAACTCCCATTATTTTTGTGGACTGACGCACTTAAGACGGCAGTGTACATATTGAATCGTGTTCCAACCAAGTTTGTTCCAAAGACGCCTTTTGAATTATTAAAGAGTTGGAAACCGAGTTTGCATCATGTGCGCATATGGGGTTGCCCGTTTGAAGTGAGAATTTACAACTCACAAGAAAAGAAACTGGATCCTAGAACCCTTAGTGGTTATTTTATTGGATATGCAGAACGATCCAAGGGATACATATTCTATTGTCCATCTTGTTGGGATTTGTGCCCTAGCACAATGTATTTTCAATCTAATCTTGTAATAAAGATTATTCGTTGAATAAAAATCGGCATTCATGTTACTAAGTGTTGTAGTAATATCTTAAGTATAACTTGATTTGTATCATTGATGTGTCAACACATAATAGTAGATCTACAGATCAGATAAAATCTTACTTAAGCAGTCCCCGATCAGAATAGCTTCATAAGAAGTGATCGGTATGAGGCTAACTCTAAATGATCACGCTCTACTGATCATGGCCAGAAGGGGGCCAGAGTTAGGTCATAGTATCACCAGTCAGGGGTGATATAGGACGACCCGATTCATGAGTATGTTACATAGACACAGTCATGAACATACTCATATGTCGGATCATGAAATCACATCCTCAGACCGAAGGACCATTGAGGTCAATATGTAATGAGTGACGAGTTTGACTCAGTCTAACGTCTCCTGTAAAAGGGTTACAATAACGGCTGTGATTGGCTCGACCACAAGTTACATAAGTTGACTAGATGGATCGCTGAAGGATTTATCCCTCATACGGACGTGTGAGCAGATATCAGTTTAGGCCACTTGATGAGTACGACTGAAATACAATAGCATGGTCATGCAGACGATACGTAGTATCAGTTATAATTCAGTTAACTCAGAATCAAGAAACAGGACAATAGAACTAGGATGACATGTCTATGCCTCGTGGTTGTCAAAGATATCAAGAGGATAAAATGATAGATTCATGAACGACAAGGTTAAGTCGAAATCTCGATAATCACAAGCGTTGGGTAATCATGATGTCTTGCTAGAGGCCACTCATGATGGAAAGGGTAAAATGGTAATTTTACCAGTCCGCCGACGTGTCGTGAGCCTAGAGGGTCACACACTTTAGGTTGAGTAAAACGGATGGATTCATATGGAGGAATCATGAGAGAGACAAAATCCGGTTTTGGATTAAACCGGTTTAGACCGATTTCGGTTTAGGATTAAACCGGAATCAAGAACGGTTTAGCAAGACTAATTAATTATAATCTAATTAAATAGATTTAATTAAATTAGCTAAACTGGGCCTAGCCAGAATAGGCTTCTCTACACAGTTAATTAAAAGCTTTGGGCTTTAAGCCCATTAAGGTCTTTAATTAATTAAAAGCCCGATTAAGGTCTATAAAAGGAAAATTTTCAGATCTGAAAATTAAGCAATTATTTTACAAACCCTAGTCGTCTTCTCTCTCTCTCTCTCTCCCTGCCAAGATTCGGCCGGCCCCCTCCCCTCTCCGTGCTCCGTCCGTTTTGCTTGCTTCGATCTTCTAGCAAGGTTCGTTGCAAGTATCCTTTAGATTGCTCTTCCTGTGTGGACGATCTTTAGAGGTTACTAAATACTATTTAGTAACAAGGAGATTTTGATTCAAGGTAACAATTAATTTTAATCTAGTCTAGATCTCATGATCAATTCATGATCATGCAAGATCCGTATTAAACATGGAACTTTGAGGTTAATTTCTTGTATGGGCATGAAATTAATTGTCTGGAACCCTCAAATAATTCCTTCAGTGGTATCAGAGGCTTGGTTATGCATGATTTTGTATTCGAGCATGATAGGCTAGATTTAATTTTGCAATTTAATTCGGTATTGTGAATTGGAAAATTGCAAACTTTATGATTTTGGTTAATGAATTAGTTGCTGGAATTTTTTTTAATATTGCTGAAAATATTATTTGGATCAAGCGAGATCGGGATTGAGACCCGTGGAAGGCCGAGGTTAGCCGAGAGGCTAACCCCGGCCAAACCACGGGCCGATCGGCCAGCCGGGAAGGCCGACCAGATCTGCCCATGGCAGATCTAGCCGAGCCTCTCGGCTCCGGCCAGGGAAGGGCCTCGGCCCGGCCGGTTCAAGCCAGGCAGCCCGCCACGGCCAGCCCTCACGGGCTGGTCGGCCACGGCACGGCTAGCCTGGCGGCTAGAGTTTCGGCCAAACCAAAATTGGCCCTCGGGTCAATTTTGGTTCGGCCAAACCAGATGGATTTGGGTCAGATCCGACCCAGAAAAAATCCAGAATTTTTCAGCAGTTATTAATTAAAATTTCAGACCGGTTCGGTTTCGATAAACCAGCGCGTGAACCGATTTAATTTAGAAATTAACCGGTTTAAGAAACGATTTAAATAAACCGTATTTTATGATTTAAATCAAGATAAAATTGGAATTAATATGCTTGCTTGATAACATGCTTGTTTGATAACATGATTGTTTGATAACACGGTGTTTGCAACATAATTGCTAAGTTAGCCCGAATTTAGGATTTAATTTCGGTTTGCAACCTTCGAGTTGCTTATGGGTTGTAATTTATTAGTGACCTGCGTGTCACATCATTTATTTTATTTAAATTAAATATAATTACAAAGTCTCAAGACAAAAAGGACCGAAGAGAAGGACGGAAATCCCGAGGAGGCGTAGAGCCAGTGGGAGTCCAGGAGAATGAGGAAAGACAAGACCTAGTATAGGTTCTAGTTTATTCCAGTAGGGTTAGCGGGCTAGCTAAAGCAACTTTACATTTATGTTTATGAATGTATGGATGAATGCGTGATTTAATTTTCATAAGTTCATGATTAATTAGATCATCACCCACATGTGTAAAGATTAATAATAATCAGTCAATCACGCACATGTAAACCGGAATTGAAATTATCTCTACATGGATTTGTAGACGATAAATTCAAATTAAGATCAAATTATGATCAGTGATAATGAATATTTAAAAGGCAAATAATTTCAAGTCAAGCTAGATACCGCCCACTTTTCATCACTTCGATTAGTTCTCGGACTCATGGGTAGACACGATTAACGTGGATTCATGAGAAAGGGTTCTAATAGAAGATGGACCAGTTTGCATGGGTGCGTCCGCATTAGCGTAGTAGTCATGTAGATTGGACCATGCATTGAAAATTGGTTGACTTGGCTGCGATTCTCAGATGATCTGAGCCAGGGTATCAGATATAGGGCAATGTCGTATACACACAATGTATAAGCCCTAACCAATAATCACATGGAATTGTGAAAGGACTAGATTGTCCTACTCCAATGTCCAAAACTGGGGCGATGAGATTAACTCACTTTAGTTTTGGGTATGCGGAGATCTTGGTTTAGATTCAGACACAAGAATCAGAAATATTCATAGTCAAGTGTCTCTTACTTCAACTTAATTAAGAGTCTGATCGAGTATGTTTTCATGTATAGATTAGATGGCAACCTCGCTACACAAAGCAACACGTTCTGGCAGTGAAGCCTTAAAGTCTCTTCTGTCGAATAATAGGCTGACTGGGACCAACTTCCTGCAATGGGAAAGGAACCTGAAGCTTGCACTTCAGTATGACAGACAAGCCTTTAGAGCCTGCTGATGATGCCATCGATGCCGATAAGAATGCTTTTGAGAAATACAAAAGCGATCGACAAGACGTTGGCATCCTCATGGTTGGGTCCATGGAAAATGAGACCCAGGACCAGTTCATGCATCTCATGGGAGAACCCCAGGAGATGATGGAGGAAATCAAGATATACTACCAAAAGAATGCCCGTGTCGAAAGATACGACACTCTTAGGGAAGTATTCTATTGCAGACTCAACGCTGGAGAGGCAGTTAGCCCACATGTCCTAAAGATGAAGCGACTCTTTGATCGCTTGGCCAGTCTAGGTCATAAGTTCACAGAGCAGCTGAAATCAGACATAGTCCTGATGTCGCTTCCAAAGGCTTATGGAGATGTGATCACCAATTACAATCTCCATAATATGGAAAAGACCATCAAGAAACTTCATGGAATGTTGGTGACAGCAGAGAAAGACCTCAAGGGCAAAACCCCTGAGGTTCTGATGGTCAATAAGGCTGTCAGCTTCAAAAGAGCTGGCAAACCTAATACCAAGTCACCAGGACAACCCAACAAGGGCAAGGCACCGGCAGTGTCAGGCAAGGGTAAGGCGCCAATGCACCTGGCTGGGCAAATAAGGGCACCTAGAGGTCCGAGAATCCAAGCGGTTCATAGAACCGAAGGGAGCTCTTCGGCCTCAGAGGTAGTCTGTTACTACTGCCAGCAGCCAGGACATTGGAAGAAGGATTGCAGGCAGCACAAGGATTATGTGAGAAGCTTTCCGAAGGGAGGACACCCTTCAGGACCTGGATCAGGTATTTACGTTGTTGAGTATAATCTCAACGCTACTTTCTCAGACACATGGGTAGTTGATACCGGAGCAGAATCTCACATTTGTGTTAATCTGCAGGTTCTGGAAAGTAGAAAGCTCCTTGGGAAAGGCGAGCGGGATCTGAGAGTCGGAGACAACAGTTCGGTGTCAACGACGGCTGTCGGTTCTGTTAGTCTTAGGATGCCCACAGGGCTTGTATTAGTTTTGGACGATGTCTTATGTGTACCTACGTTTTGTAGGAATATTATTTCAGTGTCCAGTTTGGACAAGCTTGGTTTTGTATTTGCCATAGACAATGGCTCATTTACTTTATCAAGAAATAATATCGTTTACGGCACTACATCTATGGTTGGTGGATTATATATTTTAAATATTGATAACACTAACTATAGTTCAAACTATAACGTAAATAAGAGGTTAAAGTCGGATGACTCAAACCAGACAGTGATGTGGCACTGTCGTCTTGGCCACATAGGCGAGAAACGCGTCTCGACACTTCATAAGTGTGGGCTCTTGAGCCCGTTTGAATTCACACCAATCGAGAGATGCGAATCTTGCATTATGGGCAAGATGACAAAAGCGCCTTTTGGCGGCTTAGGTGAAAGGGCAAGTGACCTCTTGGGCCTAATACATTCAGACGTATGTGGGCCCATGAGTACACAAGCCAGGAGAGGTTTCAGATACTTCATAACCTTTACCGACGATTTCAGTAGGTACGGGTATGTCTATTTAATGAGACATAAGTCGGAGTCCTTTGATAAATTCAAAGAATTCCAGAATGAAGTACAGAACCAGCTTGGTAAAAGTATAAAGGCACTTCGTACCGATCGAGGTGGCGAGTACTTAGATGAAGAGTTTCTCAGTCACCTAAAGGATGACGGTATACTCTCAGAATTAACCCCGCCAGGAACCCCTCAGATGAATGGTGTTTCCGAACGGAGGAACAGAACCCTGCTAGACATGGTTCGTTTCATGATGAGTCATGCCGACCTTCCAGTATCTTTCTGGGGCCATGCCCTAGAAACAGCCACATTCATATTAAATCGAGTACCTACAAAGGCAGTGGAGACCACTCCATTTGAGGCTTGGCAAGTGAAAGCTCCCAAGTTGTCTTTCCTCAAGATCTGGGGTGCGATGTTTACGTCAAGCGGTTGCTTGGTGATATACTCGAACCCAAGGCAGATAAGTGTGTCTTTGTAGGGTACCCCAAAGGAACCATGGGGTACTACTTCTACAAACCCGAGGAAAACAAAGTCTTTGTTGCTCGAGGTGGGGTTTTCTTGGAAAGAGAATTCTTATCCAAGAAACCCAGTGGGAGTCCTGTGCTTCTTGAAGAAATTCGAGAAAACACAGAACAGCCAGCAGATATTGTAGAGGTACCCGATGAGGTAAATGATCCAAGTCCTATTCCAACAGAAACTCCTGTAGGACCAAGAAGGTCTGAAAGATCTCGTCAAAACCCAGTCAGATATGGCTTCTTAGCCACAGAGGGTAATGACTTGATAGTTGAAGATCAGGATGATCCCGCAACAGTTCAGCAAGCCTTGGCCAGTCCCAACTCAATAGAATGGCAGAATGCCATGGATGAGGAAATGAAGTCCATGAAAGACAATCAGGTCTGGAACTTAGTAGACAGCACACCTGGGATAAAACCCATAGGTTGCAAGTGGATATTTAAGTTAAAGACAGATATGGACGGAAAGCCTCAGACTTACAAAGCAAGATTGGTTGCTAAAGGTTATCGTCAAATCCAAGGTATGGACTATGATGAGACTTTTTCGCCAGTAGCTATGATTAAGTCAATTCGGATGATGTTAGCCATTGCAGCATATTTCGATTACGAGATATGGCAAATGGACGTCAAAACCGCATTCCTTAACGGGAATTTGCAGGAGGATGTCTATATGACCCAGCCAGAAGGTTTTGTCGACCCTAAACATCCCGAAAAGGTGTGTAAGCTGCAATGATCCATTTATGGATTGAAGCAAGCTTCCAGGAGTTGGAACTTACGCTTCGACGAAGCCGTAAAAGAGTTCAGGTTCATCAGAAATCCAGATGAACCTTGTATCTACAAGAAGAGCTGTGGGAGTAACATAGTGTTCCTGGTGCTGTATGTCGATGATATACTAATCATGGGAAATAACGTCCCAACCTTGCTTGAGACCAAAGCTTGGTTAGGGAAGTGCTTTTCCATGAAGGACTTAGGAGAGGCCGCTTACATTCTGGGGATCAGGATCTACAGAGATCGATCCAAGAGAATATTAGGTCTAAGTAAGAGCACCTATATAGATAAAGTGTTGAGGAGATTCTCGATGCTTGACTCTAAGAAAGGGAACCTCCCGGTAAGACATGGCATTAAGCTAAGCAAGAAACAGTGTCCTAAAACACCTGCTGAGCTTAAAAGAATGAATGGAATCCCGTATGCCTCAGCAGTGGGATCTATCATGTATGCCATGATCTGTACGAGGCCTGACGTATCGTTTGCCCTCAGCTGTGCCAGCAGATTTCAGTCTAACCCAGGCCAAGATCACTGGACTGCCGTCAAGTGTATCCTCAAGTATCTGAGGAGAACAAAGGACGCCTTCTTAGTGTATGGTGGGATTGAAGGAGAGCTAAGCGTCACTGGATATGTTGATGCTAGCTTTCAGACAGACCCAGATGACTTTAAGTCTCAAGGTGGGTATGTGTTTATGTTGAACGGGGGAGCTTTCAGTTGGAAAAGCTTTAAGGAAGCGACAATAGCCGACTCCACCACGGAGGCGGAATACATAGCTGCGTCGGAAGCAGCCAAAGAAGCGGTGTGGGTCAGGAGCTTCTTGAGAGGATTAGATGTACTGCCGCGAACGTCTGATCCCGTGAGCTTAAGGTGTGACAACACGGGGGCCGTAGCACTAGCTAGAGAGCCCAGATTTCACAACCGGACCAAGCACGTCGAGAGAAAGTATCACATCATCAGAGAGATGGTTGATAAAGGCGAAGTAGAGATAAGCTACATTTCAACGCATGATAATCTAGCTGACCCCTTAACCAAGGCGCTACCGCAGCCTAAGCATGAGGAACATGTCAGGGGAATGGGTTTAGATTGGAATACCAATTGGGTCTAGGGCAAGTGGGAGACTGTTGGGATTTGTGCCCTAGCACAATATATTTTCAATCTAATCTTGTAATAAAGATTATTCGTTGAATAAAAATCGGCATTCATATTACTAAGTGTTGTAGTAATATCTTAAGTATGATTTGATTTGTATCATTGATGTGTCAACACATAATAGTAGATCTACAGATCAGATAAAATCTTACTTAAGCAGTCCCCGATCAAAATAGCTTCATAAGAAGCGATCGGTATGAGGCTAACTCTAAATGATCACGCTCTACTGATCATGGCCAGAAGGGGGCCAGAGTTAGGTCATAGTATCACCAGTCAGGGGTGATATAGGACGACCCGAATCATGAGTATGTTACATAGACACAGTCATGAACATACTCATATGTCGGATCATGAAATCACATCCTCAGACCGAAGGACCATTGAGGTCAATATGTAATGAGTGACGAGTTTGACTCAGTCTAACGTCTCCTGTAAAAGGGTTACAATAACGGCTATGATTGGCTCGACCATAAGTTACATAAGTTGACTAGATGGATCGCTGAAGGATTTATCCCTCATACGGACGTGTGAGCAGATATCAGTTTAGGCCACTTGATGAGTACAACTGAAATACAATAGCATGGCCATGCAGACGATACGTAGTATTAGTTATAATTCAGTTAACTCAGAATCAAGAAACAGGACAATAGAACGAGGATGACATGTCTATGCCTCGTGGTTGTCAAAGATATCAAGAGGATAAAAGGATAGATTCATGAACGACAAGGTTAAGTCGAAATCTCGATAATCACAAGCGTTGGGTAATCATGATATCTTGCTAGAGGCCACTCATGATGGAAAGGGTAAAATGATAATTTTACCAGTCCGCCGACGTGCCGTGAGCCTAGAGAGTCACACACTTTAGGTTGAGTAAAACGGATGGATTCATATGGAGGAATCATGAGAGAGACAAAATCCGGTTTTGGATTAAACCGGTTTAGACCAATTTCGGTTTAGGATTAAACCGGAATCAAGAACGGTTTAGCAAGACTAATTAATTATAATCTAATTAAATAAATTTAATTAAATTAGCTAAACTGGGCCTAGCCATAATGGGCTTCTCTACACAGTTAATTAAAAGCTTTGGGCTTTAAGCCCATTAAGGCCTTTAATTAATTAAAAGCCCGATTAAGGTCTATAAAAGGGAAATTTTCAGATCTGAAAATTAAGCAATTATTTTACAAACCCTAGCCGTCTTCTCTCTCTCCCCCTGCCAAGATTCGGCCGGGCCCCTCCCCTCCCCGTGCTCCGTCCGTTTTGCTTGCTTCGATCTTCTAGCAAGGTTCGTTGCAAGTATCCTTTGGATTGCTCTTCCTGTGTGGACGATCTTTAGAGGTTACTAAATACTATTTAATAACAAGGAGATTTTGATTCAAGGTAACAATTAATTTTAATCTAGTCTAGATCTCATGATCAATTCATGATCATGCAAGATCCGTATTAAACATGGAACTTTGAGGTTAATTTCTTGTATGGACATGAAATTAATTGTCTGGAACCCTCAAATAATTCCTTCACATCTCATACCACCAGGATTGTGAAGTCGAGAAATGCGAAGTTTCTTGAATATGATTTGATCAGTGGGAGGGATCAGTTGCAAAGCTCAAATGCTGGAACTATTATTGAGCAACCACCTGCACCAATCGATCAAATCGTTGTTATAAGAAATCAATCTCAACCTCAAGTTGAGAATGAACAACAACTTCCACATGCTACTCATGATCTGGTAGATCAAATTGTTCCGGAAGAACCTTTGGTTCATGAACAACTTGTTGGTCAACATGATCCTCAAGAAAATGTTGGTCCAGCATTAAGAAGGTCTACTAGAATAAGAAGAGCAGCAATACCTCAGGACTATCATGTGTATCTACAAGAATTGGATTCAAATGTCGGAGCCGAAAATGATCCTGAGACTTTTACCCAAGCCATTAGTTGTAATGAGTCGAAAAAATGGTATGAAGCAATGAATGATGAATTGAATTCGATGGCATCGAATGATGTTTGGGACCTTGTCGAGTTACCTGAAGGGGCGAAAGCCGTTGGATGTAAATGGGTCTTTAAGACCAAGAAAGATTCATCCGGTAACATCGAAAGGTATAAGGCCAGACTAGTTGCCAAAGGATTTAATCAGAAGGAAGGAATCGATTACAAGGAAACTTTTTCTCCTATATCTAAGAAAGATTCACTTCGGGTTATCATGGCTTTGGTTGCGTACTTTGACTTGGAATTGCAACAAATGGATGTCAAAACGGCTTTTCTAAACGGAGACCTAGAGGAGGAGGTATACATGAAACAACCTGAAGGATTCCTCTCTAGTAAAGGTGAACATTTAGTTTGTAAGCTTAAGAGATCCATCTACGGTTTAAAACAAGCTTCACGACAATGGTACTTAAAGTTCCATGATGTTATTTCTTCATTTGGTTTCGAAGAAAATGTCATGGATAATTGTGTATACCAGAAGGTCAGTGGGAGCAAGACTTGTTTCTTGATATTGTACGTAGATGATATTTTGCTTGCTGGAAATAATAGGGATATGGTATTTGAAGTGAAACAGTTTCTGTCCAAAAACTTTGATATGAAAGATTTAGGCGATGCATCTTACGTCATTGGGATAAAGATACATCGCAACAGAGAAGTTAGTTCTCTGGGAATGTCTCAAGATACATATATCAACAAAGTTTTGGAAAGATTTCGTATGGCAGACTGTTCACCCAATGTAGCCCCTATTGGAAAAGGCGACAAATTCAACTTAAGCCAAAGTCCGAAAAATGACATGGAACGGGAACAAATGAAGAATATTTTCTATGCTTCAGTCGTTGGAAGCCTAATGTATGCCCAAGTCTGTACCAGACCTGATATCGCATTTGTTGTGGGCATGCTAGGAAGGTATCAAAGTAATCCAGACATTGAGCACTGGAAGGCTGCTAAGAAGGTATTACGATACCTTAAGGGGACTCGTGATTACATGTTAGTATACAGACGAACGAACAATTTGGAAGTGGTCGGATATTCTGATTCTGACTTTGCTGGATGCGTTGATTCACGGAGATCAACATCTGGATACATTTTCATGTTGGCCGGTGGAGCTGTTTCATGGAGAAGTGCAAAACAGTCCTTGACTGCTACTTCTACCATGGAAGCCGAGTTCGTGTCTTGTTTCGAGGCTACTTCTCACGGTGTATGGCTCAAGAGTTTCATCTCCAAGCTAAGAATCATGGATTCAATCAGCAGACCCCTGAAGCTGTATTGCGATAATTCAGCTGCTGTCTTTATGACCAAGAATAGTAAAAGTGGAAGTCGAAGTAAGCACATCGACATCAAGTACTTGGCCATAAGAGACCGCGTGAAAGACAAAACGGTTATCGTCGAGCATATCAGTACCGACTTGATGATAGCAGATCCTCTGACTAAGGGCATGCCACCAGGAAAATTCAGAGACCGTGTAATAAGTATGGGGACTTGGATCTCAGTTATAAACTTGTATTATTATGGAATAATGTTTTTGTCTTTTGGAACTCTTAACCGTTATAAGATGATTATTATTATTACTATTAAGTGCACATTTAGTATTGATTAAATTGGTTAATCATGAATCATCAATTTTGGACCTAAAATAAACATTGGGTTTATTCATACAGTTTGAGAGTCATACGCATGTGATACATGGAAGGTATTACTTCATTTTATTAGAGGGACGAACCGCCATGATTCATGTGTTTGATTTCTCATTTTGGCGTTGTGACAAATGTATATTGATCAAGTGGGAGAATGTAAGACTTAATTTATTAATATGATCAATATTCAATTAACCATTTATCATGGCCACTTGTCATAACAAGAATGCACCCCTTGGTTTGTGTCTTTTGATGGAAGAGATGCAATGGTTGAGGGAGTGGTTATAAATTCTGATTTTGGGTCCCCAATTTCATCAAGTCTTTCTCATAAAATACTCAATACACCATCAAGAGATTTAGAGAATAAAGTGTCAGAAATTGGAAGACCGAAACTCAAGAAGGGCTTCGGGATCTCCATTATCTACTCAACTCGTGAAGAACTTGCAATGGCTGGAGGTATGTAATCTTAATTCCGCTGTAGCGATTGCATGACAAACTTACAAGTTTGAGTTAACTCTCAACATTGGGCTTCCATTTGGGCCTTGTCTAATAACATGATGTTAGCACGGTTATGATATTATGTGGGCTCAATTCAAATCAAGCCTCATAAATCACAGTTATGATATTTCTTTGGGACAATATGCTATCAATAGGCCAATTGGATATAGTCATTTGTATGGAGTGTTTATTTAGGATTATATTCAAACAAGAACTGGGCTGAAATTGAAATAAAAAATCGAAAATTGTAAATAATAATTGTATTTTGATTCTAATTACGGAAAATCACATGATTGCGGTTCATATTTCGTTTACATAAGCAAATAAAAACTAAACCAATCGGGCTATATAATTTTTATTGGGTTGTATAACTGAATAAGAAACAAACCAATTGGGTTATAATTTATTATTGGGGTTGTATATTCTTAATTTTTCTAAACTTTAAGTTTTGATTGGATTGTATAATTTTCGATTTCAAATTTATGTTTATATCTATATTTTATAATTTATTATTGTATTGTATGAAATAAAGTTGTTTAGTCCAAAAGTTAATTTTTCAATTCTAATTTCGTCCATAAATCGAGCCTAAAATAAAAATCAAAGTTCGAACGGTTTGGTATGGTTGTATCCGCACAATCACTTGTGATTATGATTGGTTATAATTGATCTGTCAATTAGCTATAGTTCACTAAAGGTTAGAACCACATAAACAGATCTTGTATGATTTTGAGCCGATTTGATTCAATTCTTTAGTCACAATTTTTTTTCTTTAATTGGATTGAAAGGCTCTGGGCCGATTTGATTCAATTCTTGAACCACAAAATTTTTTTTATTTATTTTATTAAATTGAATTGAAAACTTATTCAAAAAAAATAAAAGAATAGTTGTCATTGTTTTCTTCTGAAAAAAAGTATATATTTCTCAAAATACCTGAAAATGTGTCTCATCCCTCGTAATGAGATTAAGTCCCATGACTTTCCCACTTGAAGTGCTAGTCTAAAATTATTTTGAGTGTTCTCTCGAAGACAAAATAGTTTTAATTGTTAATATTTATTTCTGAAACCAATTATTGCGAGGAAGATAGAGTTGTCTTATATGTCATTAAATGGAAGTCAAGAAATTTAAGAACCTATACGTATAATGACCTTAAGCAAAAACTCAATACTCGATGTCATGCCCATCAAAAAGCAAAGGTTCCAAAAAGAGGTTAATATAACTTTCAAACTATTTCCTTTCTAGACTTATTATGTTTCCCATATTTCTTTGCACTCCCTCATCTTTGTGTGTATCCCCTAAAAAAAACTTCCAAATAGCTTACACCCTCAAAACAACACATTTTACTTGTGTCAAAAGATTTGCTTATTTTCCGAAAATA
This sequence comes from Geranium rotundifolium, assembly GCA_963920655.1. NCBI lineage: Eukaryota > Viridiplantae > Streptophyta > Magnoliopsida > Geraniales > Geraniaceae > Geranium > Geranium rotundifolium. The sequence continues at coordinate 33,514,842 of OY987319.1, forward strand.
AGATATTTGTAAATACTTATCATAATGTTTATAAGTAATTAATCTGCCTATTGTAATTCTTTGTATTATATAATAAATAATATTTTATTTTATTATGCAACATTTTATATACAAGATAGTGCTTTATTGATAGCTAATGATGTGATTAATTTATGGAGATTAAAATATATGTTAATTTTTTAATAATTTGCAATTTAAAACTATAATTGAAATTTTTAGATGGTGTAAGTATCATAAAAATCAGTCATAAGTTCACTTACAATGACGAGGGATAATTTAATTTCAACAGAAAAATGTTTCATATGTTTGAAGTATATTTGTTGTATTGCAAAATGGTTGAGGCAAAGATATGTGTGTTATTTGTGTTGGTACGAAAATTTCTTGTGTTTCATCCCAATACGTTAAACAATAGTTATATGTTATTGATAAACTATTATGTCAATAAAATTATTTCTACTTTAGAACGAAAAAAATATTTAAAAATCATACGATATAATAGCGTACACTATACAATGTCGTACACATAATTGTGAATAATAATAATTTAAATTGCAAATATTTAGAAAAAAAATGAGAATTTTGTCTGTATTTATACTTCACCAAGTTTTTACGAGTAGCACGCGCATCGCGCGGGCCCCACATTAGTTGTATTAATAATAAAAATGTGTTGTGAACTTTGACTTTTTCTTTTTGCAAAGTATGTGAATATGACAGAAGTATCCTTATTGTTAAGGATAATCGTGATACTCTTAGTTATGTTTCGAATGCCCAAATTTATACGACAATTTTTATAACATTTTGGAATTTTCCAAAATTCAATTCCTTCCATTCCTATTATTTCTCTCTACGCCAAAAATATTTTTATATTTGTCCTTTGAAATTGAAGAGACCATAAGAGAAAAATATGGTGTTTTGAGAAACAAAGAGAATTTTATTCTTTATTTTGTACAACGAGAAAATAAAAAAAAATTCAAAATCATTTTTATTTATTTTAATTTTTCAAATACAAAGGTATTTTCGTCATTTCACAAAAAAACTTAACAGAATTTTGAAAAAAGTCAGCAAAAAAGGTAAAGTGGGATTTTTAAATAGTTAAGGCACCTCACAGATTGATTTTGTAGTTAAGGGTGGGCATGTGAGACACGCGTATAGTTAAGGGGGATCATGTAGAATTTACCCTAAAAATTAACCAAACAAAAATTAAAAAGATGTCCATCAAGATTTCGCACCGTCAACAAATTTGTTTCGGTCCGAGCAACAGTTTTTCAGCAAAATTAAGGTCAACAAATTTATAAGGTTTGGCTTGAAATTATATTGGTTGCCTTCAATATGAACAAATTTATGGAGTTAAGTTTAAGTACAACTCAAAAATGAATCGAGCTAAACAATTATGACTCAATTGAACTTGAAATCGTATTACTTTACTTGAACTCGAAAACGAATGACTAAGTTTGATTTCAAACTCGAATCCGTACATCTAATTTTCACCATAATTATTCATTAAAAATAATAAAATAATAATATTAAACAAAAATATATAATTAATTAATACTATACAAATTAGCTCGTAAATGACAGTCATAATAATAAATTAGAGTAAAACTTTTAACCCATTTTGTTAAACGAATCTCAAACTCAACTAAAAGAAATTCAAACCGAATATTTAATTAATCAAACACATTCACAAATCAAAACTAATAAGTATATGAATAGAAAACCAAATATTTAACTAATCAAACTTGATCACATTGAATTAGTATTAAGGATGAGATCAATAGCTTTATCAACACTAGGGTAAATAAATTAGATTATAAAGAATTAAACTCTATAAACTTTGGTAGAATTCAAATGAAAGTTTATAATGCTTTAGTACACATTTTGGAAAACTAACATTGACATATAAAACTCCAACGAACAACATAGATATTGAGTACCATTTCTACTCACATTCCTTATTTTCATTTTCACCACAAAGTCACTTCAATCGAATATACACAAAATCCTCGATAAATACTCATTCGATAAAACTCGACTAAAGGTTGAGATTCACAAATAAAAAAATATGCATGTTTTCAAATCAAACGAACTAGTAATTGCACGTCAACGACATCCAGCATACGCTACTATAAGTAACTCAGAGCTGTCTAAACAAATGTTCGGGGAGAAAAGAATATATCACACACTAATTCTTGTCAACGACAACTATTTCACTTACAAAAAAATATTTGATGTAAATCTATGAGGTTCTCGATCTTGTCTCCAGAGGGAACTCAGCGCATGAATTCAGATTATTGGTGAAGCTGAACGAGATCATATACCAAACACAAAAGTGGTGGAGCAGCCCCTGTTATAGCCATATCGGGTGACATCAAAAGGAGGTTTTACGTATAAAAATGTTCCAGGTTAACCATGAATTAGTCAAAAGAGCCAAAGAGATAAAACCAATTAACCAAGTGCAGGACAACTTCTATGAGCACGAATAGGGGTGTGAACGAGCCGAGCCATTAACGAGCTGCTCTAGCTCAATTCGTAAAATATTCACCCAACGCTTGTTATAGCCGAATTCGAGCTCAAGGTTGTGCGCGTTTAATATACTAGCCAAACTTGAGCTCAGCCTATCAAGGCTCTATAGAGCTCGCAAGCCAGCTAGTTGGTATTTAACTAAGGGATAATGACACTTTGTTACACCTGACCTAACTATAGCGAAATGAAACTTTCATAACGCAACTACTTTTCTCTCTTTTTTAGTACACTGACAATTTTTTGTGACAACCTACATCGAAAATGCCAAATATACCTAAAATACCCCTAGTCGGATCAATGAATCTGATTTGAACCGGCCTAATTTGATTTCACTATTAGTTCAATTCTTTTTTTTTCAATTGATCCAGGAGTATTTTAGGTATATTAGGCATTTTAGGGGTAGATTGTCACTTAAAACTTGTCAGGGTAGTAAAAAAAAGAGAAGTAATTAGGGTATGAAAGTGTCATTTCGCTATAGGTAAGTGTAACAAAGTGTCATTATCCCTTTAACTAAATATAAATTTTTATTAACATAATTAAATATTTAAAAAAATATATATGTAGCAAAATTCAAATGAATTGAGCCAAACTCGAGCTTTACTATCTCTTCCCAAGCCGAACTCGGGCTTAATCATATAAGTTCGTTCGAGTTCAAGCTCGAGCCAAGCATTTTTTATTCAAGCCGAGTCGAGCCTTAGAAAATCAGGCTCGATTCGGCTCATTTACACCCCTAACGTCAAAGGGCAAGCCAAGTGTCATAAATAACCATAATCTCTCGTGTACCAGGAATCAACGATTTCAATTAGCCCGAGGTATCAATTTGATTCCTCTGGCCCAACTCACTGATTGCCTCATAAAAGCTCTTCGGTAACATCCGATAGCAAGATAAAAATTACAGTAATTCACACATTTTCCTTTTGTTCCAAAATAGAACAAAATGTCATGCTTTTTGGACCGAATCGGAATGAAAAAAAGCAATTAGTTCTATCAAAAGAAAAGTAGAGATTTGCATTTAGCATCCACAACGATCAAAATGCAAAAGCATATTTTCATGCAATGTGAAATAAGTAGCACAAAATTAAATCAGAAGTCATTTCATTACCTGTATCATCAGGGGTTTTGCTGGATTTGTCGGTGTATTGTCGAAATCCACTCGACATAGCCATTGGCACCCCCCATCTGGTCCTCGATAAGGTTTGCGAGAAGAAGGAAGCCTTCTCTGGGCTGCTCACCTTGTCTTACGAGATGGCATATTTGATAGTAAGACGGGTCACGCTCCCTGTATTTCTTAAGCAATCGCATAAACTTTCTTGACATTTCATTGTCATGCTCACATAGGGTAACCTGGTCACCGAGAACACAACACCTCAGAAATCAGTTACAGCTACAACAAGAATTGATAGGTAAATCAATGCCATTAAATAGTTTGGAGAGAGAAGAAGAGACTTATTCATGAAACACATGCCGGGAAAATCAACCAAAACGAATGGGTACAAGTGAAAAAAGAAGACGTAATGGAGTGTTCCAATTGCATTCTAAACCAAACGGATATAGCCTATAATATGTAAACAAAGCAACAAAAAAAATTTACTCAAGTGAGAAGTATCAAAGGAATAAGTTAAAATCAAAATCGTTTCAACATTATACAATTTTGAAAGGTAAATTAAGGACAAATATCTAATAAATCTCAAGGACAATATGATGTAACCTACTCTTCATAAAGGAATTATTATAAATGAGAGAAATTATGAAGATAATAGCAGGCCTAGAAAGTTAACAACAGGCTCATGTTCATAAACATCAAAGAAGCTTAAAAGAAAATCAAAAGGCTAGTCCCAACACCATGTATTAAGAAATGCACAATGTAGAGAAATATGGCGATATAATGCACGATGTTGAGTGAAAAGGCTAGAAGAGAGATAGCACATGATGTAGATACCATCAATAACGAACTATAGTAGTTATATATCTGAAGAAGCTTTTTTATTTTACAATTCTTGGAAATCTTGTCCAATTATGAAATGGATGGATATGAGAGAAGCAGCGATATGAAATGAAAGAAAGTCTTTACTAGAAGCATGCACTTTATCTAGAGAGGACATAACATTTCCCAATGTCCTATTAAAACGAGGGTGGTTTTAATTATTATCACAACTATTAATTCATATCCAGGAACAAAATGCAACTTTCTTCCAGTTTGAACCTAAGAAAAGCACCGTAAAGGAGAGACGAATTTCCCCCTATCAGACACCTACTATCTGCATATCTAGTAAATTTTGAAGCAAATTTAAATGTCATGGAAGCAAGTTGAAATGAAATAGATATACTGAAACATCATGACAGACCAATAACCAATAACATACCCTTGATGACTCTGCTGCAAAATCTTGTCCAAGCAGATTCATGGCTATATCAGGAGACTGCATTCTACCAAACCAAATAACTAACCGAAAACCATCGTCATATAAATACACGCCTCTGGAATCTAAACTCTCTACTGTCAATTGCAATCTTTGCACAGTTTTCATGAACTCGTCTGCATTAGCAGATGCCTGCACATGAGAGATGTGCTATTAGAAATCAGCATAACCAACTCCAATGTTACAGGAATGAGGAAAGCTACAGACAACACAGTTGGAAGGACCAAACAAACAAAACCAATATCACCATTGTAACTACTCAAATGCAGACAAAACTCGCCTTTAAAAGATATTCATCAATGCGAACCAAGCTAGGATACAAAAGCTTCAATAGTTTCTTAACAGGGAGAGTCATTATAGTATGACCAGCTGCACAGCGTTCATCAAGTGGGACATCAGCATACCCTCCACGAAGAGCTCCTGATCTACAAAGTGCTAAGCCATATAAAGGCAAGAACTTCAGAGACTCTGGATATATCATCCTGCCCCCCAAACGATGCTGCACAGCATGAAGATTCCGATATTCTTTGAGGGCTTTGACGATCCTTAGCTGCACTGCATTGCGTGCATCGTCCAACTTATGGGACAATGTTTTCTCAATTGCTGCATATCATTTCAGTGGATAATCAAGAACCCGTCTGAACATTAAGAATAGTAACGATATAGAGTAGCATGCTGAGCAAAAATCAGCCTTACCTAGCCTAGAAAACAAAGAAACTATGGCCCCCGTGTCAGCTTGCCGGTACATCTCTCCGAGATCAGCAACAACTGGTGCAGCAGCAGTATGTACTCTAATACGTCTTTCTCCACAAGATGCAGTGTATCTTTAAATTATTAAGAAAAATTCACTGCTTCCAATCATTTTCTTAGAAAACATATATACATGAGCATTCCCTGCAAGAAGGTACAGGGAAGAGCAAATAGACAAACAATTCCAATAATCATGGGCTCTCACAGGGCTTGATTTTCTCAAAGAACACAAACTCTGATTGTTTACAAAGGTCTTAACTTGTAAATAGATGGAAAGGATCACATATGATTGTCTAAACAGTATTGCTTGATTAGACTGTGAAGGCTATTTTTTACTTTCCTACAAGGATCTAATCTTCTAGACATCAGAGAGCATATGTTTGTGTGAGCAAATTTAGATGGAAGAAGCTCATCAATGATTCATTAAAATAACCAATACTGTTTAATCAAACTTCAATCTGTATTCCCTGAAAAAACAGGCATCATGAGACAGTGACAAAAATATTTAGGTTTACATAGTATTTTCTAGAAGATAAGCCTGATATGCATGCCTCATGCATGTGTGTGTGTTTGTGTGTGTTGCATGTCAGGAAATCAATTAATATAAAATATCTGTTTACTTGAGGATACAGCAAAGCAACTTGGAAATACACCGTCTGAGTTGTTAGTAATGTCTCTTCAAGAGATAACTGCACTGCATATGCCTTATCACAATCCACAGCTGGAAGCGCTAATAGATCAGTGGACCTCAGCATGAAGTTCCCATGGTAAGATGTAAATCTAATCCCTAAGTGTAACGCAAAAAAAGAATAAACTTTTTTTCATATAGTTGTAACTGCTTAGCAAAGATAAACTACTAAACATCCATCAATTGGCCTACCTTTTCCACATCTAATACGCATAACAGATTCCCAAGCTGTCTCCCTTGTAAGATCTCTAGACAACTCATGTCTTAGCTTCTCTGCTTGAGTGGCTGACTGGAAGCTGGGATAATAATGCACTTGACCACCGGTATACTTTGATAGAGTTCCTACGTTGTGTATTATAAAACAGTCAGTTACATATCAACTGACAAGTAAACTTCACACTCATACTACACCAAACTCAAATTGCAATTAAGAAAAGATGGAAATAAAAATAACGAGACAGAGAAAATGCCCAACTACTAGACAAGAAAATAACTGCAGGTCAAACATGCTTCTTCCCATAACCAAATCAACAGTAATAAATAACTGTTTGACCTTTAAAACCAAACCCAAGTCCTTTAATGCTGCCACCAGATATAATCATGAAAAAGATTTTCGGCAGAACCCATCAATTTCCCATGCAATATAGAACAAGCACAATTATGTGATAAGTAATAATGGCCCGACAACTAAGCAGAAATGTTCTCTAAATAGACATTGTGTAAGTAGCATATGATGCTGAATTTTATAACCTTCAAATACCAAATTAAATGCGATAAATTAATTTCACTTACAAATTTATGATAAATCTTGATAAAAATAAGCTTAACAATTATCTCATGCATACCCAAAGTTTCAATACTTTTGAAGAAAGCACAATCACCTACCTAGGGAAGCTATATCAGTGTACTTGTCACTGAATGCATATACGTTTACGCCTATCTGATATTTAGTTAAATCAGCAGCCATCTGCTTATAAAATGTATCTTCTGGTATTCTGAGTGTATTTTCTTTATCTGTTCCATAAGCTCGAAGGTCATCCCCACGTAATTTTAAACGACCAACACCAAGAGATGGCAGGGTGTTTTGAAAAATTAACAACTTCCCCCCAAGTTGGTTCTGCAGAAAGGAAGAGGACTTAGAAAGAAAGAAAAGATAATGACAATAACTAGCTCAGAAAAGAAGTACAACCCGAAGAACTACAAACCACATCGCGTAACATAAAAGGGGCAAATTAACACACCATGACCATGAATGCCGCTTTTAGAGCTGGACCGAATGCTGATTCAACATTGTAAGTGTCTTGAAACATGGATGGCAAGCTATCCAGAAATGTCTCGACCACGCTTCTTGATTCAGACAGGTTGACAAGAAGATCATCTGGCAATGGAACAAATATATCTTCTAGGTCTGACACCACCATCATCTGAGGTTGTGTCAACGATGACTGCACGAGAAAAAGCACTAAGCTATTCAGTGTTTATTGTGGCTGAAGTGCCAAAGTAAAGTCTAGCATAAAACAAGTTTCAATCAAATAAATAACAATCCAAACAGATTACCTTCATATTATAGAAGTGAATAGTGCTGTCAAAAGTTATAAACCCAATCTGTGTGCGAGGGTAGCCAGGCAGCTCATCCAAGCATGACTTAATAGTTTGGGCCACAGACTGCAAAACATTAAACATCAACATGAATTCAGAACACACGCATACAGAGACGCAGGCTATTATACAGAGGACTGCCTTAACAACACACAAGCAGACTCAAAAGTTAATTTATGCTCTCATCCGTGAAGGAGAATATATTGTACACAACCAAAAATAAAAAAGCAGATCAATGGTGCATGGCTAGTGACCACGTCATTGTTGAATCCCCCTGAAAATAAGTTGAAACATATTTATTCCTCTTGAACTCCACATGTCAAGCTCAAATATAGTGGCCGGTCTATGCAGAAGGGGTGCGCAACCTATGCCCACAAAATTCTTGAAAACGTGTAATCTATATCTGTGAATTAAGAGTAAGATGTCCCATGCTGCAGAAAGCGGAACTCTTGCTTAGATATACAAAACACAATCTGGTTTCAGAGGTAACACTCATTTTTTTACTGTATGAGATGTTCAGCAAAATCTTAATGCGAATATAATAATATATGTTGTGTAATGCAAGGACAGTTCTGAAATAATCTATTCCTTATGGAAAAAATTCTTACCTCCACCATACCACTTCTAACAGCAGATACTGAGACATCAATTAGAAAAAAATATAGTGGCGGCATTGGAGGCCGCACCATGTATTCAGTTGGAGCAACAAACTCCACACTACCCTTAACAAGTTCAGGTCGCTGATCCAAATCAATTCTTCTGCCAGTGGCATCTAAATGGGCAAAATAATCACCAGGAACTGGAAGGTAAAAAGAGAAAAAGAAAATTATATTAGAGAGACTGCACGTCTCAATGTCTTTGCAGCCACAATAATTCCATAGTATTATGTAAATGATACGCAATAAATATAGAAACATAAAGCACGATATGCACAGGACAATAACACTTCCAAAAAGTATATAACGTCTTTTATTTTCTTTTTATACGAGAAACAATATTATTGAATGCATATTACCATCATTTAGCAAAGCACAGATGTTGCAACGCCACTTTCGTCCAGCATCTGTGAATGTTACATAAGGATTTACATATGTGCGACACCTTCTACATCGAATAATGCCCGTTGCAGCGAAATTAACAACCGGCACTTCCTCCTGAAACAAAAATTAATTAACAGACAATATAATCAGGTAGAAAAAATGAGTTATAAATCAAACATTGATATAGAATTTCAAAATATTAGAAGACTTAGATCAGTCTGAATATAGAGACACTAACCCCATCAGGAGATTCTGCAAGAGGGCATACAACTGCTCCAAGAGGCAGATGCCACCTCGAGGCCAAAGACTGGGAATTCGGTATGGCACTGGTTGTAAGCCGTAAATATCTTGAATTACAATTCATGGGATACATCTGAGAAAATGAAATTGGTTCTACATCACCATCCAATGGCCTTGGCAGTGCCTTAATATCAACTCCTGGATCCATTGATCCAGGAGCAGATACAAGAGAGAGTGAGCTAAATTCTTCCATTAACCCTTGAACAGCACCTGTAGGAGGCGCAGAGCCTGGATATTGCATTTGGTCTCTAGGATGCAAGCCAGGTGGAGCTCCAACTGGTGGAGGTGGGGTATAACCTCCTTGATGACCATGAAAAGCAGGAGATGATGTTGGAGGACCTGGTGCAAATCCCCCTTGCTGGGCACCAAATGGAATATGCATTGGTGGTGCTTGTGGAGCTGCATTAGGTTGCTTACTTGCATATCCAGGCATTGGTGGCTGCAAAGGGCCTCTGGGGCCTGCGGGATATGAAGACTCAATAGGAGGCACAGATTGCTGAAAGCTTGGTCTGGCAGCTGGAAATGATGAATCCGGGGAGGGCTGACCATAATTCATGCCTGGAGGAGCAAAATTAGTATTTGGTGGAGGAGATCCCATTGGCACCGTTGGCACTGGTGGCTGCTGAAGGAAGGAAGCTGGTGAGGGCGTTGTCTGACCAGCTGGAAATTGCATTGGTGGTTGCCCAACAGGAGGGCGAATAGGGGGTGCTTGGCCTGCCATAGGATATTGTGGAGTAGGGAAACGCTGAAATGGTACGGCTGCTGGCGGAACATATGAAGGTGGCGGTGCAGGGACAGATGGATCACTAAATCTAGCTGGAAGGGAAGGCCTAAATCCAGGCGCCTCTGACCCAACTACAGGACCCGAGGAAGAAAACGGCGTCATTGTTGGGGGAGCAGCTGCAAAATTGGTAGCAGACGGTCTTACAGGGAAGTTAGGACGACCAGCATTTTCAGTCCCCATGGATTTAGTTTAATCACTTGATCCACCTGCTATAGATGTATAGCTATACTCTCATACCTTGAGCCTGCCAAAACAACAATTCTCATAGTCACTTCCATAATTCCTCAAATTTCTTATCAAACTAATATAGCATATGAGAACCAAGTACACAATCCTAAAAATAACAAATTTTTATTTCTAGAACATTAACCATGGCAGGGTATTCATTGTTAGCAACTTAACATTAAGAATAAATACTTGTAAACAAATTATTCAAGTATAATGTCCATGTATAATGATGATGAGACAGCCCAATTCAACCCATATTTCCTCCAATACACAGGGCACACTCAACCTATAGACTTTCAAATTGAACTACCCAAAACCCTAAAAGAGGACTCACCTCCCTCATAATTTTCTAAGAATATTGATCTGAGTGGACAAGATTCAAAAGGGCAGTTTTATCAATCATTGTGACAATTCAAATTACCTCCCAAACTGAACACGCATACATCAATCAAAAGAATAAAAACACTACATACACAGCTTCAGAACCATCTCATTTCACAATCAGCGCCAATCAAACCAGAAAGACTCCAATAACAGTAGAAACTGGAAACTGGGTGATCAAATAAGATCATAGTCCACACAGATTATCAAGAAAGAGAGGTAATTTCTTCCATTTCGAGACACACCTGACCTGAGATCTAGCAAGAAAGAAGACGGCAGGGTCGGCGGGCGGAGAAAAACTTGCTCGAAATTACCAGAAACTTCAGCGAACAGAATTCGACACGGTGCGGGTTGAGACTTGAACCTGAAGAGACAAATGGAGAAACCCTCGTACGGATCAGAGGGACGGTGAAGCGAAGAACCCTAGATCCGATGAAGGAGAAGAGTACAACGAAGAAGAAGAAGAAGGAGAAGAGTACAATAGAAAAATAAAGAAATTGAATTGCTAAAATTACCTATGGAGAGAAAAGGAAAATATGTTTCTCAAAAGAAAAGGGAAATATGTAATTTGGATCCGAACTTTAGATCAGAATCCGGTCCGATAGACCTATGTTAGTTTAAAGGGGTAATTACAAATCAGTACATACGACGAAACCTAATTTTAGAATCAATCACTCAAGTTTAAAATTTTGTTTTTCAGTCTCTCAAATTTTATTACATTACACTTAGGTTCAATTCCGTTAAATTTAACTGATGTTATTTTTGAAAAGTCCAAAATGTCCCTAGTGTAAAATTTTAAAATAATATAATTATCTGATCCCTTCGACGGCTCAGCCTCCGACGCCGAAGCCAGACCAGGCGAGCGAGGGAGCCGTGCTCGTGCAGGCTGCCGAAACTGGAGTCTCCGGTGCAACTCAGATCTGAGCGCCCTCCCTCTCACCCAGATCTAAGCGACCAGCCACCGCCGAGGGCCGCTCCTAGCTCGACCCGCCATCGAACTCGTTGCCTCCGTCTCCGAACTCGTTGCCACCGTCGATTCGGCTCCGAACTCGTTGCCTCCATCTCGGAGACGCTTTCAGAGTTTCGAGATTGACTCGGTTACAGATCGGAGACCCATAGTCGAGACTCTCTATGATGGACTCGCTTATCGATCTGCTGCTTCGCTACTACAAGAGCGTGGTGGTCGCGATTCGTCGAGGTCTGATTTCGATCCTCGAATGAAGAGTGAAGTGAGAGGGAGGAGAGTGACAAAAGAAGTATGGGTATTAATGTAATTTCATTAGTTATTTTTATTTAATTATATGAAAAGACAAATCTATCCTCAAATTTTAATTTAAATAGAGGGTAATGTGGTAATTTCATAATTATTATATTTTAATTTCTAATTCTTTCAATTGTTTACTTGAAAAGTCAAATTTGCCTTCAATTTTTTACTCATACTGGTTATTTATTGAGGGATGAAATAGTTATTTTATAATCTTATCAAATTGGAATTTATAACTCGAGTGCATTTTGGTCATTACAAAAATAGACCCGTTAGATTTAACTGAATTTGGACTAAAGTGTTAACGTTTTAAACTTGGGGGACCGAGAAAAAAAATTTCAAACTTGGGGGACTAATCCTAGAATAAGGTTTCGGCGGGTGTATTGATATGTAATTACCCCTAATTCAAACGGTTATTTCATGATAGTACAGTTGATTTTACATTAAAATTATGTTGATACTGTAAATTTTAAGTTGATCAAATAACTACCATAAACTATTTGTATTTTTAATTTTTCTTTAAAATAGATGGAAACTATCTCAAAAGTGATCATGTGCAGGTCACATGAGCCTTTATTTCATGAAAATACCATAATTAACCTTAGAATAATAAAGTAAAAGAGAGAGACGTGAACAAGTTTGGTCTAGTCTGGCATTATCGTTTGTTCGTCCTCCGATGTGAGCTGCTCGGTCGTCATCGTGCGGTAACTTACTGCTTTCTGCTTCCTTCTAGAGTTGGTGTGATGTAGATGAGATTGAAAAAGCATGATTAAAGATATAATAGCAGAACCCAATGTTCACAAAGAAACAAAAGCATTCACCGCCATTAAAGATTTCTAATAATATCACTATCCACCATTTGGTTGTTGAGAAAGGCAAAGTATGCATCAAAAGGTTCAACAGTTACCTAATAAGATTGATAAAGTTTCGTAGTGACAATCACAACCTATTTTAATTTTAATTTATCTTTTAAATTCTCTCAATTCAGGTGTACTTTTTTGAGTTCGAGACGATTGTGTGTTTTGAGATCTGGTGATTTCAGCTTGTTTGGGTTCGTGGGTATGAGCGAGAAGAATAAATAAGTTTGCTTTGTAATTTATGTTTTGAATGTTGAGGCTCACTTGTTAAAGGGATTGAGATTAGAGCGTTTTGGGGGGTTTTGGGTGGAGAGAATTAGAAGCATATGAGGCTAAAATCGATCGTGCTTGGCGGGGAAACTGGCTTCGGTTGAAGGTTTAGGGAGTTTGGTTTGGTGGATTCACACTCAATAATTATTGTAATGTAGCTCATGCAAATCTTTTGCAGTTTTCATGCCAGAGATTGGTCGAAATCTGAATAATCTGTGTTTGCTGAATGGAGAAGACGAAGGAAAAATTGTCATCCTCCATCAATATATTTTTAAAAGAATAAATATGTGTATCATACAATGGTGTTTTTGACATTTCACTTGAAATTTAACTTTATTAGGGATATTCAGACGTAAAAATAGTTTAACGTAGTAACTTGATCAACTTAAAAATTTACCGTGGCAACATAATTTTAGTGTAAAATTGACCGTAATAACATGAAATTATCTCTAGTTTCAAATGTTAATTTGAGAGTGAGGTAGATAGGATTTTATAAAAAAAATAAAGAGAATTATTGAAAAATAAATCGGATTAAATTATTAATTTGGTTGTGGTATGACTACCTTTGTACATTCCATAATGGGTTTAGTAGAGTGTTATTATATATTCTTGAAAGCATACAGGATTATGTTAGTATGTTCATGTGTCTATATGTTCATATAAGTTCGCACCAGATCACGTCATTCATTTCAGAGAGAACCAAAAGTTGCATGTGAGTCGTGAGAACCGTCTGCTCGCATGTGTTTCCATTAGTATGTCATGTATTTTCATAAAATAATCAGTCGGTGTTTCCTTTACTTTGACATGTATTTCCAGAACATCTGGGAATGGTGTAACGAGATGGTCCCCGAGTGTAACGAGGGGGACAAGTATTTTTTTATAGGAAATCACTGAATCCTGAAGGGGGAATGGTGTAACGAGGTGTCTCCAAGTGTAACGAAGGGGCGGATATTTTTCTATAGGAAATCAATGAACCCTGTTGTGGAAATGGTGTAGCTAGGGGTCGGGTGTAACGAGGGGGACAAATATTTTTCTATAAGAAATCAATGAACCCTGTTAGGGAATGGTGTAATGAGGGGTCCTCAGGTATAATGAGAGGTCCCCGGGTGTAACGAGGAGTTACAACGGGTTATGAAAATACATGTCATAATAATGGAAACAATGTTGACTGTTTTATGGAAATACATAACTTAATAATGGAAACAATCGCGCATGTGTTACCACCCAGCTGGTTCGCACAGTTTGCACGACGTGGTCTGATTCGCACCAGATCACGCCTCTATATATATGTGTGTAATTATTCTTGTATATGATCATCAATAATCATACTTATAGATATAATTTTATTTTCCATTATTTACAACAAATCCACAATTATAGAGGGTTAATAAGAGCATAGAAAAGTTAGAGATTTTATAATGTGTAGTTATGTTAGGAAAAAAATAAACTAAATAAATTATCAATCTAAAATTTTTAATTATTTTATTTTCATATATTACAGTTGTGAAGTTCAGACTTTAGGAAACTTGGATAATTACATCTCGCTATATTGAAGTTTGGTCGTTTCTAATTTCATTATACTCAACTTTAAAAAAAAATTTGCATCCCAATTATTTTTTAGGACGCTTAAAGTAACATTCGTTAAATCTAACAAAATTGATTTGTAAAAAGTGTAAAATGTTCTTGCTATATATATTTCAAATTGTATAAAGAGAAAATGACACTTTTGTACACCTAACTATAGCATTTTCCCACTTTAATATCCTAACTATTTTTTCTCACTTTTAGTATCCTAACCATTATTTTGGGACAATATACCCTTAAAATACCTAAACTACCCCTGTAATTGAATCGGTTCAATTGCAAAAGTCAAACCAGAAAAAAATTTGACATGTTTGCCCTCAATTAAATCACACATCTACCTTATGACTGAAAGGGTAAAATTGTCTTTTCAAATAAATAACATAACATAAAATTACTATTTTCCTTTCTTCAACCTCTTGCTCTTCTGTCTTAAGCACGACACATCCGCCTCCCTCTACCTATTCATCGACCGGACTGTCGAAGGCGGCGAACAAGTAAGAAATGTTCCTTCGTTCGACGAGTACGTCGATGCAGGGGCATTAAAGAATTTAAGCACATGGGAACAACTCTTTTAACTTCATGTTTTTAATATTCCCTAATTCTAGTTTCTAGAATAAGTGGCTTGTAACCCAAGTGGAATTACTTTCCAAATTGCCATTTGTAGTTTATTATTCTCTTTTATCTATTATCCTAGTTTGTTATTTTCTTTTATAGTTTCTAGTTGTTATTTTTTGATTTCATGTATTTAAAGGGGTTTTGGCTCTTGCAAAAGTCAGATTTGAGTGAATACAAATTAGAGCTTTATGCTTGAGACTTTGTCTTATTTTACTAATCACCTTAGGCCGAGGAACTTAGGTGTGGCGTAATAACTTTATCTTAACCTATACCTGACTAAGTGGCAGTTAAACTTTATCTTAGCCTATACATGGCTAAGTGGTGGTTGTATTACTCAAAACCTAAACTCATTCTCTACTCTATCCTATTTTTCTCACCCATTACTATACTTTCTTCGATCAAAAACTTCAGTCACAAGAAACTACACAAATAGATTCAAATTCTTCTCATTATATTTATTTTCGTAGCCATCACCGTATCAAGTGGTATCAGAGGACGGTTGGATGGCCGGTGGTAAATCTACAGGCGTTGCTAATGGCGGAGAGGATGACAGTAAGTCATTGTTTGATGAGCGGAGGCATATTAATTATCTCAAACTACAAGTTCAGAAACTTCTTGAGCACGTAGGGCGCGTTAGTAATTCTAAAAAGGTTGTTCATGTAAGTGGTAATGCGAGAGAATCACGCCAATGTCAAAGATTTGATTTCCAAGAGGATTTGGGTGTGACAAGAAGGTCTGATGAGCATGAAAAATCTAGAGAAGATCAAACTCATTATAAAGATCGTGATTTCTATGAGAGGATGCCACATAAGGAATATTTTGGCTACACTAACATGCCAAAACTAAAAATCCTGAAGTTTGAAGGTCGAGTGAATGAAGATCAATTCCTAGAGTGGGTGAGAACCATAGAGAGGGTGTTCCATTATACTAAACCACAAGAGGATTAGAAAGTAAAGCTAGTGGCTGTAAGATTGAGGAAACACACTTCAGATTGGTGGGACAACCTCAGAAGACAACGAGAAAGCTATTGTCGTATCAAGATTGTAACATGAGATAAGATGAGAAAAGAGTTAGCGAGAAAATATTCTCTATCTACCTATAAACATGAGGTATATCTCAAATTGCAGAAGTTGAGGCAAGGAAGTATGTCCGTAGAAGAGTATGTTACTAAATTTGAGACCTTGATGATGAAAGTCGAAGTAAGAGAAGTTGAGAAACATTCAATCAATTGTTTCATTAATGGTCTAAATTGGGACATCGCAAAGGTGGTCGATCTACAACTTTACTACGCATTGAATGATGTGATCAGGTATGCGCTAAGAGTTGAAGCTCGAAACAAGAACAGAAGAATTGACGCATCTAGAAGATTTGTTGAAGCCAAGCATTGTGTGGCAAAAGAACCATATGAGGCAAATACAACTATCAAGCCAAAAGTAGAGAATGAAGTATATGAGGTAAACATTGGAAACTTTTCAAATAAACTTCATTATCTTAATTGCCAAGGTTTAGTGAATACTGCATCTGAGTGTCCTTATCAAGGAGTGGAAGATGGACATGTGGCAAGTGAAGATGACATGTTCGATGAGCATTATGATGAGAACATTGTTGAATTCAAGGAAAACGATGTCATGTATCCACGTATAGATCAAGAGCATTCTTTAATCATTCAAGAAAGTCTCAAATCGAGTCTTAATCCTACGAGGGAGGTTGATGTGTTGAGAATCGACATGTTTCATACCAAAGAAACATGCATAGATCATATTGAAAATTAAGGCATAATCAAAGGAGCGGTGGTGTCACGAGAAGAAAATGTTACTAAAGCCGGCAATAAATTGAAAGCTAAATTCATGTCAACATTAAAAGATGATGAAGGTGACACATGTGTTGTTCAAGAAGAGCTATCAATTGTACCGAGATCTATGAGTCAAACAAAAGAAGATTAATAAAGAATAAATCACACATCTTTCAAACTGGTTATCATGTTCAGAACAAGGTACACAACTTCATTACTAAAAGGGAAATTTTCACTATTGTTGGTAATATTTCTCTCGCTGACAAATTGGTGATGTCAACAAATAAACATCTTGAAACATATGTACTACAAGAGCTTAATTATGATATTGCGGAAAAAAATGAGGGAGCAAATGTTAGGTTTAAAAATAACTATGCCAGTGTAACGAGATGAGTCCAGTGCAAGATGGACGGTTATTGTTGGAACAACTATGCCAATTCGATCAAGGAGCTAAGAATGGTAATGTTTTCCACAAATACCCTTTTGTGGACCATAGAGAAAGTTTTATTCTCTTTCCCGTGACACCGAAGAAATCTTATGATGATTATAGATCAATGAAAAAATATGGTGAGAAATAGAAAGAAAAAGAAGTTGGAAAGTAAGTCAGCTTCCATGCTCATAAATTGATTATTTTCAATAGAGTTGATTGGCGTCTGTTCGATGTTGAAGATTATTTGATGACAACATTTAATATAATAGATTTACGCCCATTCAACTTTGGTGGAGATTTGAGATATTTTTCAAGAAAGAAACGGAATGTTTAGGAATTAAACAAACAAGTGAGTGCAAGATGTGTCCTGCCTTCAGTTATAAAGACATGCGTATTTACAATGGAAAAGACTTGAAGCCAAGTCTTCTTTCGCAATTTTGAGGGTTTGATGTAGGGAATTAAGGAATTTAAGCACATGAGCACAACTTTTTTAATTTCATGTTTTTAATATTTCATAATCTAGTTTCTAGAATAAGTGGCTTGTAGTTAACTACCCATAACCCTGAACTGGTATGTATGAGAAATTTGAATTTTGGGAGGTGGGTAGGCAAGAAGATGATTGAGTGATTTTGTTAGAGAGAGAGAGAGAGAGGGAGAGGGGTGGAAGAGGATAAGCTTGTAATTTCACAGAGTTATTTTTAAATTTATTAATTTGAAAAGACTAATATGCGTTTGAACTATAAGTTAAAGGGAAAATTCCACATAACTACCATGTATTATATCAAATTTCTAGTTAACTACCCATAACTTTAAACTTGCCTAACGTGTAACTTTAGTCTAACAATGTTGAATTGTCGGCAAAAGTCTAAAATATCCTCAACTAATTATTAAATTTTCAAAAAATTATCATTTGCTCTCTTCATTTGTCCACAATGCCTCAACACTAGCAACTTCACATATCTTCATCATACACTAAGCATATCATATATCCAACAAAATCAGATTCAAATCCCAAATAAATCTTCAAAATATTTATTATTTTTTGTTTACATATTCTGAAAATTACGAAATAGCAAAAATTATGTGGTATGGAGATCATTGGCTCTCGATACATGTTAGATGGTTGTGGGTGATCAAGGAATGAATCAGATTAGAAATGGTTGTGAGCACTCCAATAACTTGTTCTAATCAGTCAAAATTCCAATTTCTAAAATCAAAAAGAAGATTAAGTAAATTGTCAACAGTTTCAACAAAGCTCCAATGCTAAATTGATGATAAATATAGATTGGGAAAATTAAATATAACCAATTGAAGATAATGAAACAGATAAATCTACCATTCATAAGCATCCATCTGAATTGAGAATGGTTCATAAAAGAAGTAGAAAACAAACATGCAACTACAAACATGTACAAAGCAAGAGTATGAAGTATGATTTCACAGCTGAATATTAACTTTAATTTAGTATTATTTGTTTTCCCAATTTTTAAATACTACTATCAGCAAACTCAAATCCTCTACGAGATCCGCCTCCTTTCAGCCCCCAACGCGGCAGGTTCCTCGCCGGGGACCGCCAGAAAGCGAAAATGGCGAAGGAGCTTGTGAGGTCGATGAAGGACTACCCCGCCGGAGTGGCAATAAGCACGGGGAGAGTTTTGATTACAACCTCCTTGAAGACGGCTTAGCCTTCATGTACCTCCGGCAGGCTCTCAAATAAGCATGGAGGTCGTGCAGTCGGACGGTGAAAGGTCTGTAATTACCAACCAGCTCGAGGGAAAAACCAAAGCCCGGCCCGTCAAGGTCGAGAAAGCGATTAAAGTACTGGTGGTTCGGCTCTAGATCGGGGAGATTTCAGAGGCAGGACCGTTCGGTGCTCCCGGTGTGCATATCGGAGGAACCTCTCCATATTCTGGAGTTCATGGATACGCTCACTCTCCACTCTCTTCAATGGTATTTTTGGCATTTTCGCAAAAAAAAAACACACCCATGTGCTGGGCACATGAAAAAAAATATAATACTGTCAAGTCTAAATGACACGTTAGACAAATTCAGGGTGTTCACAAGCTAATTTGATCTTCTATAGTTGTTAAGTGAAAAACTAGTATAATACATTATATTATGTTGAATTTTTCATAAGTCAAATTTAGTTTCAATTTAGCATAAAATAGCCTTTTTACATTTATCAAATAATTATAACATTTGAAACTTATATATCGAGAGCATTTTGAACTTTTTATAAACTAATTATATTATATTTAAATGAAAATCACCGTAAATGTAACCAACAATTACTTAGAGTACATGCTATTTTTTTTCAAAATTGAGTATAGTAAAGTTGAAACGGTCAAATTTTAATATAATGAAATGTAATTATCTTACTCTGAACTCCATGATGTGTATTTTGATTTTCTTTCTTCTTTTTTGAGAAACTTACAAAAAGCATCCCAAACTAGTCTAGATTAACATATTTGGAAGTTCAATTAAAATAATATATATTTTATTAGACAAGTTGATTTTTGTTTTTAAAATTGATAATTTGGTGTGGGTTTTTCCTGAGCCTCCTTATTTTCTACCTATATGCTTAAATTAAGGATTAATTGCAACAAGTGGTTATGAGAAATTTTATTTATTTTCTTTTACAAATTGTGTTGTCCAAAAATAATAAAAATGTCTATAAAAAGTTTAACTCAAGTTTACCTAGATTTTTTCCTCACACGCCATCGATATTGTGAACTTTACTAAAATTATCTCTCACGTCATTAGAGTCACGTCATTAGAGTCGAAAATAAATACTAGCAAACTCAAATTAGAAAACATGTTTTAATTTGATTTTAAAAGAACATTTCATCATACAAATGTACTCATTTTGCCAAAAAATAATTCACAAAATTTATTAATTTTTAATATACCATATCCCTCCCCGTCTAAATGAAAATTGTATATGTTCTTGGATGAATTTAAGTTCGAATATGAAAGAAATTGTATACTTTGCAAGGGTAATGACAATTGACTACACCCAACTATGTCACGTTTCAAATTTAATACCCAACTTCCAAATTTTCATTTGGGATACCCAACGATTAAATAAGCAACACTTAGCCCAACGTCTGTTAAATCTAACTGAATTGATCTGTTAAAAAATATAAAATGCCCTCAATAGATTTGATCTGTTAAACTGGTCTGATTGGTTCAATTAATATGATTATGAAATAACTATTTTACCTTTAATTGAACAACTATTTTAACGAATGGTTTGAGTGCAAAATTGACTTTTCAACCCCATATCATTATTAATTATTATAAAAACTAAAGTTTTAATTGAAAAGACAAATATGCCCTCAATTGTCAATCTAATTTTCAAAAACAGCCATTGGCCTCTTCGTCTTCTTCGCTCCACTGGCTGCCACCGTCAGAGCACCCCTACACGAGGAGGCGGTCGCCTGGAAAAGCGCAGGTCCTCGCCGTCTACCTCTCTGCTGCTCCAATCCGCCTTCAATGCCACCGTTCGTCGAGCTCGTCGTCTGTTAATGAGGGGTTGAGGAGCCCGAACCAGATTTGGAAAAAACCATATCTGGTCGAGCAAAAGCTCGAGCCCTCCTCTTCGTGCTAGAAATCCTCAACGTCAACCCAGGTTGCAGCGGTTCGGCCCTTCCACGCCTTCGACAACATTGGGCTAAGTGTCGCTTATTTAATCTTTGGGTATCCTAAATGAAAATTTAAAAATTGGAGTATTAAATTTGAAATGTGACATAGTTAAGTGTAGTCAACCGTCACTACCCCTACGTTACACTAATACAAAAGCTTCACTGAACAGCCATTGGTTTTGAAGTTAACTTCGCAAATTGCTTCACATGATTCAAGTGAAGCTTGCTTGTAACTATTGCCTCCGGAGGACAAGAACAGAACAGGAACAGGAACAACCTAGTCCAGAGAAGTAACAGTAACCAAGCATTTCATTTCATGAAAGAAAGAATCATAAATGGCCAATCGGCTGTAAAATTTTCAAGAACTCGAGTCACAATGATCAAACCAGAGAATGAAATGAACTACAACAACGTTTTCGTCCGAATATAATTCTTCTATTTGCTCTCACATTTGTACACAAATTGAGTTCGGAAAGTTCGTGCTTGAGTTAAAGCCCTAGAATTACCGTATACTTGAATCAAAATCACAAGAACTACATAGAACATGAAGCACGCCAACATTTTTGAAGATGAACCTGGCATTGAATGAGTTTACCTGTAGTAGAAACCGTTTGTGTGGGATTGCATTGCTTGCTGATGCTGCTCGTTGGATCTACTTTCTGCTGTGGAGTTGATCCCGACCCCGAGATTGAGGCTGATCGCCCCGCTTTCTTGTGCTCTGATTCTTGATTGTGCGGTAGGTCCCGCCATGTCGTGGCTGCTAGTCCTTCCGGTGGGCACGTCGTGATTGTGTTTCCCCTCGTATGTGGTTATTACCGCTTTTGGGTCATGAGATGCTCTCTCTACGTGCTTTCTAACAGGGCACCCAACGAATGTGCACTTGTAGTAACTCCTGCAAATCGTGTAGAGCAGGGAAAGAGAATAAGAAAATATGGTATATCATATACCAATATAACTAAACAAGTGGTGAATGGATCCACATATTTTCAATGTGTTAATCTACCGGATTGAGAGATCAACGTTTTGTGGGGCTCTGCGCATAGAGCAACGAGATGGGTTGTTGGCCCGTGGGGTGCAGGTAAAAGACCAACGAACTCTGATATTATATTAAAACTTGACCCATTTAAAAGCTCAACCCGATAGGTGAAGACCCAAACTTGTTTATAAAATGGTGAATGGATCCACATATTTTTAATATGGTACTCTAACACCTTCCTCCCAAGCAGGCCAGATTGAGAAAAATCCACATTTTGTGGGACTCGGTGCGTGAAACAACAAGATGGGTTGTTGGCCTGTAGGGTATTGGTTAAAGACAACCAAACCAGATAAATGGAGACACAACCAAACCCTGGTTACAACTCGACTCGCCTAAAAGCTCAAACAGATAAATGGAGACACAATTTTGTTTATAAAGTGGTGAATGAATTCACAACTTTTCCATACGGCACTCTTAAGAAATTCATGTATAATTCACCCCCTCAAAAGGAGAGTAGGCACAACATCCAATTTAGGAAAGTTGAATGTTATTGTTGAAGTAGAAATGCCACATCATCTCCATTTGGGCTGTTCACAGTTCAGGTTTAGACTAGAAATCAAAACCGAACAGATGAAATTCCATCGGTTTAGTTTTGAACACGTCATTTTTTTATTCGTTTGGTTTGCTATGAACCAAATTTTATGAAATTTTCACATTTTAGACCGCTTTGACTTATTATTTGACTTATTGGTTTTCGGTTGAATTTTCTTTTTAACCAAATTTCGTGAAATTCTCACATTTTGGGTCAATTTTAATTTATTAGTTGACTTGTTTTTTGTTGTTCCAGTATTTTTACTTTTTTAGGCCCAATTAACAAGGATCGGTGATTTAAAATGAGTCACTTGTCCAAATCGAACGGTTTTTGATTCAGGTTGGTTTTTTTATTGGTTCTCATTTTATAAACCGAAACCTAACCGATGAAGTTTCAGTTTGGTTTGGTTATTTTCGGGTCAGGTCTGTTCGGTTATTTTTGGGCACCCCTAACCTCTTATCATATAATGATTGGAGAAGAACAGCATGAATATCTTGAGCAACCAGCAGATTCAAATAAACAATTTCACATTCACATTGCCTATGCAATTTGTGGAGAGCCCAAACATGCATAAAAATGAATTCAATAACTTCATCGACAATTTCCATAATATAACGCACCTTGGATTAGGATTTCCTCTCACCACTTTCTGCCCATATTTGCGCCACCGGTACCCATCATCCAGTATATCAACTTCGCTCAGAGTCTGAACGACCACCCGTGGCTCACGGATGGGCTTGACGATTGGAGTGACATCGATCCCTGCAATGTCCATCCTCCTGTTTTATTTAATTTAGGAGCACATTAGTTCGTACACCTGAACTACAAAATGAGAAATGTTTAAAAAAATGTTAAGCTTCTATCGGACAACAATACCTCCGCTTTGAGAACGGGTCCTCATCGTCAGCCTCGTCATGGATCCTATTTGACTGTAGCCCTGTACAGTCTACAGCATCATCATTTCCCATGACAGGAGATTGCTCGAGGGAACCATTTGACTCAATGTTATGAGACACTTGCCCATACTCTGGAAAATAAAAGAAAATAAATTTAGTTCTCTGGTAAGAAGTACGTAAATGTTGAAGAAAAGTCCTTGTACTTTACAAAATGTGCCAAAATAACCCTAGGATTATCCAAACTTGTTCAGATTTAATCCTTGTACCAGTGTTCTAAAAACGCTAGGCGAGGGCCTTCTGGGGACTAATCGGATTAAAGGATTAATTGGGGATAAATCGGACAAGTCGGGGATATTTAGAACACTGCCTAGTACTACCATTTGTTCCGCTTTAGCCCCTATACTATTTCAACTTGACTTGTTCCAAAACAATGAGAAATCAGAACAAGTGAAAGTAAGGTGACTTATTTGCACATTTTAGATGGTACAGGGAGTTGGGGACTATATTGGAATATTTTCTCAATATGTAAGCAAACAAGAACGTCGGACAATTTGATTCTTACCATCTCGGCCAGTTAAAGATGAGACCCTGTCTGATCTTTCTTCATGGACGGGCATATTGTTACCAGCATTATACCGGCGGCTAGGTTGAGGCTTTGGATGCTCATGTGTACCTTTGTAGATGATTTCCGTTATCTGTCCATCATGAGAGCGCTCAAAAAGCTTCTTAACTTCACAGTTAGGATGTGTGCACTTATAATAGCTGCGTGGAAATTCACTCCCTTTAACATGTTTCTGTCCGTATTTTCGCCAATTATAGCCGTCGTCGCCTACAACTTGAGACCCACTTCCTCGGTGATCAGATTGTGATACTTGGACTTGGAGGATCCCACTATCGGCGTCCCCTTTCTGGTTTAATTCTTCTGAATCAAGATCAGCCGACCCGGTAGCCCCAGTACCCATTTGAACAAGACTCAACTCATTTGAAGTACCCGCCATCTCATTTTTAACTGAAGGTGACAACGGAAACGATTGAGGCCGCCACTGGTTTTGGAACTGTATAGATAGTTCACTTCTCTGTTGGTTCACATCTGCAGGAACCTTTAAATAAATGCAAAAAATTAGGTAACCAGTAGCTTGGAACCAGTTAGGCATACCTGCAGACATATACAAACCGAAATCAAGAAATCACAGTTCAATAACGGAACGGGAAAATGAAATAACGCATCCAGTCAATTAGGAGGCCATCTTTTTATCATGCCCTCTTGACCATATTATCATAATATGTATAATCAAACTAGCTAATGAACGGTATAAAGAAAAGGCGAGGGACACTGCAAGGACGTCAACTACTCGGCTAATATAGAATTTGAGATACCAAATATCATACGCTTGAGTGCATTTTATGTTAACACAAAAAGGATGTGCAAACAAAAATAATCACATCACAAGAAATATTAGCACTTCTTGAGCTACAGTTACAGAAATAAAATATCCAGCTTAAACGTATTTCAATACATACCATATTTGATCGACCATGGGGTCTGAACTCGAAGCCACTGGATTGTCTTTCATCATAGGTAGCGGAGCAAGATGTTGTCGATGAATATGTGTTAGAGTCAAACATCATTTGAGTTTTAGCAAATGAACCCGTAGTTGGTGAAGGCTCCACCTGCAAATATCAAAGAAGAAACGGCTAAAAAAAAAGAACCAATTTTTATTAATCAATGACAAACACTGTAAAGTTACAGAAATAGCAACTCTGTGAACAAACAAAGAATACAACGCAAAGTTGAGGAATTTCATTTACAAACAGAGATTACACAAGTACTACAACGACACACAATTAGTGAGACCTCTTCATTCATCATCCATATATCTTCACTTTACCGGATATGTCAATCAGAATTAAAAAGTTGTTTGAACTGACTAAGTCAGGGATCTTTTCCCGAGTATGCTAAAGTCAGGGCATGACCTCCCTTATATCATGTGCACAATATCATTATCCCAGTGTTGTTCTTCATTCATTTATGACCTCTCCTTTTCTCTTTTCATTGTAGAACATACAGCAAATACTGATGTACTCCTTATTCCTGATGCTCTTATTCCTTATTCTATAAAATACAAAATCAAAAGGTCCTTTGCGCATTCCATATTTCAATTACACCATTAATTTCCAAATAAATACATAAAAAAGGCACATGCATCAACAAAAGGGAAGGTTCACCATGTGAAAATACGAAGCTAGCAATAAAAAAGGCAAGAGTCCATACTTTCAAGGAAGGCCAAATTTTACAAAACAATGTATACGGTCGTGATGAAGCCAGTACAGAGTACCATAAAAACAAGAATCAGAATCTACTGGTACCACTACCAGCACAAGCACCCAGATATAAAAGTCCATTAGTTATGGTCACAATAAACACGAGCACCGATACATAATATATACAAGTTGCTTTTGAGGCAAAATAACAAAATCATTATTCAATGGTTTCATATTCTACTTGGACAGCATCCTTGAGCTCATAAACCATATGAATCACACCATTGAAGTATAGAAAATTCTCCACTGAAACTACTAGAACGAATTAAAACTGAAGTAAACACCAAGATCTGAATAACGAGAAGCTCTCCAAGAATGTCCACTTGGTTGCTGATATAATGAAAACCCAAGAAAACTCACTAGGAAAATAAATAAACTACTTACAAACTGGAGATCCAAGCCAAAAATGAAATAAATTCAATTAAAGCATACACATTCCTTAATAGCTCTCATAACTCCAAATAAAATCAATGATTCAACAAAACTGCAGTTAAGGAAAGTACTTTCCCACTTAACGAACTAAGCATTTACTTATTTCCTTTAACCAGCTGGTTTCCTCAGATTTAAATACACATTTTCACTTTCCTTTCTCAGCAACCAAACAGAAATAGCAACCCCGATCCACAACCAACTCACTTCCCCTACCCATTTCAACGAAAACCCAAAAGCAAAACACAGGCTACGATTCCAAAAACGAAAACTTTGGCCTCTTTCTCAACACATTTCAACCTAAATTTCAATTTCTCACAGTAAACACAGAAAACCCAGAACCCAAAATTCACACATTTCAACCAAAACCCAGTGTACGATTCCAAAACCCAAAACTCTCGCCTCTTCCTGTAAAAATTTCGACCTAAATTTCAACTTGTCACAGTAAAACACAAAACCCAGAAAACCCAACTCCCCTCTTCCTCTTCCTCTTCGTTGGAAGTCAGAGAAACACTGACCTTCATGTTGGAGAGCAGAACCGGGGAGTCGAGGAAGGAGGTGGGGCTGAGACCCGGCGGGATCGTGATGCAGGGGGACCTGGAGATGGGGAGCTTGGCCGGAGAGAGGAGCTTGTACCTGGCTCCGGAGGCCGGTGAATCGAAGCGGGGAGGGTCGTCGGATCGGAGGTCTGAGGGAGTGGATTGGTTGTGGTGGCGATGGGTCTGAGAGTCCATTTTTGGTGCGGTAAAACAAGTTTCAGAGGAGAGTCAAAAAGAGCAGAGGAGAGTGGATTGTGTTTAGTGAACAACGGGATAGGGGTCTTTTCGTCATTTTCATTTCTCTGTTCTCTCTGACTGTCAGAGAGAGAGTTGACTTGGAAACTCATGGTTTTGAGTTTTTGTCTTTGGGTTGTCGTTTTGAAATATCGGTGGGTTGCTAGGTTGGTGGGTACTTGCCAAATAAAATTCTCATTTCGATATGTTCAAACTATATATTATCTTTTAATTAAGCATGTCTATTCATATATAATTTAGAATAATGTTTTTAAATATAGTTTAATGAGCTAATTTTTATTTATACCCTAAACCACTTGTCTAAGCCATAGTGGTAGGATAAATTTATTAGTATAGTTATAAATTTAATTTGGGTTATTTTTATATCATTTAACTTATTTATTTATTTATTTATTTAATATGTAATTATATTAATTATTGGATTGCTAATATATAATTAGGGATAATTATACTTTGCCCTACTAAAATGACAACTTTTACATTTTATTACAACTAAAAAAAAGTTGACATTTTACTATCGTTAATTGCGTTTTTTTTACACTTTACCCTAATAATGTTAGATTTTAGATGGAAAATTTTATTTTATAAAAAAAGACTAAAATACCCTTAGAGTTTTCTTCCCTAACTAAGACCAATCTCCACTCAAATTTGGTCAGACCCAGTTTAATTATTAATAATTCAAATAATATTAATTAATAATTAAAATAATATTATTTATTAATAATATTTTTAAGACATTCGAATTGCATGGCTCTCTCACACGAACTCCATTTCGGGCTCATAGTGTATCAAATCGAAAAGAACCGAAAGATCAACAACTTTAATGAAAGACTTGTTTATTAATACTTAATATTATTTTGATATTCAATAATTAAAAAATATTAATTATTAATAATATATTTAATTATTTATAATATGATGAAACTTTCGAATGACATAACTCACTCATACGAGCTCAGTTTTGGGCTCATAATATATCAAATTGAATAGAATCATAAGTTCAACAATTTTGAAGAAATAAGTTTTTGTCTAAAATTCCATCCAACGACAACAAATTTTTTACTCTTTGATAAAAATTCGTCCAACATTTACCAGTGTTAGAGCAAAATGTTATTCATAATTAATTATTAATATTTTTGGTAATAATTATTTATCACGTAAAATTAAATCAATTATTAATAATATATAGACAAATACTTATTCCTTCAAAGTTGTTGATCTTCCAATTCTCTTCGATTTGATATAATATATGAGCACGAGACAAAACTCGTATGAGAGAGTTATGCTATTTGAAAGTTTCAATATATTATTAATTATTATCATTATTTATAATTAGTATTATTATTACTATTAATTGATATTATTTTAATTATTAATAACTAATTTACTTTTAATTTTTATTATTAATAATTTATAATTGAAAAAATGATTTACTTTTATTTTTATTAAATAATTATAATTAATAATAATAAATTAAATAATGATAATAAATTATTATTTTATTAATAAATATTATTAATAGAAATTATATATTATTAATAAATATTATAATTTGATGAATAATGACATCAATTTGAAATTTTGATGAATAATTTAGGGCAATTTCGACTTTTCATACAACATGAAAATTTTTCATCTAAAATCTAACACCGTTAGTGAAAAGTGTAAAAAATATGCAATTAACTGTCGTAAAATGTAAACTTTTTTTTTAATTGTAGTAAAATGTAAAATCGGCCATCTTAGTATGGGCAAAGTATAATTATCCCATATAATTATGATGTTAGTTGTTGAATTGGTAATATATAATTATGGTGGTTATTGAATTGATAACTACATACTAAGCCAAGCATTCATCCACCTCAACAAACAAATCGTGTGCATTTGACGGCGCTGAGGTGGATCGCACGTTCACATTCCCTCTTTGGTTTGTATGTGATTTGACCTATGTATATAATCAGCTCAATCACTTGTTTTAGTAGTTGAAACCAGGTGAACGAGGATCCGGAGTCTGAAATCTTGTTGCACCCAGTTTCCCTCCTCGTTGTAGTATTGATCATCGTTACAGTATAACCAATCGTTACACTTTTATTTTAAGAGTCAAGTTATATGTGTGTCTATTTGTGTGTAAGAACTTGTCTTATATGCGTAACTACATGTCTGATTTATGATACCATTGTTTGAGTTGTTTGATTTGTACAATCTGATCAAACGTTGCAATTTAATTTTAAGAGTTGAATTATAAGTTGTCTATTTGTGTAAAAACATGTATGATTTGTGCAGATACCCGACTATTTAGTTGATAAAATGAATTATCTTAAGGGTATCCAATGAATTGATAAATGGAATTATTTTAGATTTGATTATGAGTTGATAATATGAATTATAATAATTATTGAATTGATAAGATGATTAAAATAAAAGATAACTACTAAATGTCACGCCATCGATCAACATTTTTATTGAGCGTACGTGTGCAGTTCTTACACTTGTATAGGTTAACAGTCGAGTCTTATAATATTATTTTACAATATATATTGTAAAATAATATTATTAATTATATAAATTCAAGTACGACATTATGTGTTTTGAGCTTTTTTATGAATATATTAAAAGGATAATGACACTTTTATACCCTAACTACTTTTCTCTCTTTTTAGTACCCTAACAGTTTTTTTGTGACAACCTATGCTAAAATGACTGAAATATAACTGGTTTAAGAAATTAGAATAGAACTGGTCCAATTTGATTTATCAAACCAGATTTGAAATTGTTCAAATTTAATTATAGATTTTAGGGCATAATTGTAATTGCATCTTAAATGTAAACCAAATTGAATCAGAAATAAACAAAATTAAATCAATTCAATTTATAGTTTCTAAACCAAGGGTAGTTTAGGAATTTTAGGCATTTTAAAGTTAGGTTGTCACAAAAAAATTGTAAAGAGAGAAAAGCAGTTAGAGTATGAAAGTGTCATTTTGCTATAATAAGGTGTAACAAAGTGTCATTATCCCTATATTAAATTACTATATTAATAAGGGGTAATTACAAATTAAGGACAAATTCATATGGTATAGTTCACGCGTAAACCCTAATTGGGTGCGGCGGCATGTACCTTTTTCTTAGGGTTTGTTTCGCCACAATTGGGCGAAGTGTCGCGGCGCCGATCTTCTATGGGTGTCGACGTCTGCGTGGTACTTGCGGCGACGTCAGTGTGGTGCGGCGGTAGGATCAGAGCTTCTGTGAAGATAGATCTGGGTCTGATGGAGGCGTGGTCGAGTGGTAGATCAGGTTTTGATGGAGGCGAGGTCGGGTGGTTTGGGGATGTGCTGAAACGGGTGAGGCTGGAGTTGCAGATGGGTCGCGCATGGGTTGCGACGACAAAGCATGGAGGGCTAGGGGGCTTTGCTTTTGGTTGGTTGATAGGCCGGTACTAGGAGGGAACCGGAGTTATCTGGCGTCGGTGGGCAGACTCATGCAAGCATACCAAACTAGGGGGCTCGGCTTGCTTAAGATTCAATACGTTTCTTATTGGGATCGGTACTTGAAGGAAACGGGGGGTCTCTGGTGTCGAAGGGTTGATCCGGTTAAACCCAATGAGCTGGGAGGATTTGAATTTCGCGATGGCTATATTGATCACATGGTTGATCGAGGAAGCTGATTTAAGTTGATCTGCAGCAATATCACGGGGTTTCTCTATCCGTATGTGTTGGAGGCCGTGGCTCTGCAAGATACTAACTGGTTCGAGTCGATTGGTCTATGGGGTTATCAGGGATGCATGTGTGAAGCATTCTGCAGAAAGATCACGGGATTTCTCCATCCGAATGAGTTGGAGGTCGTGGCTCTATATGATGCTAAACAGGTCGAGATGAACCGTTTTGAAGGAATCATTAGCGAACGGTGTTGCGCACTATACATTATCAGAACTTCTGTGCTTTATTTTGCTCGTAATGAACTGGCTCATGAATTGGCCATGTTTGTTTTAACTAACAGTAGCTGGGATTATAGTGAGAGATCTATCCCACCATCTGTAGCTTCAGCTGTCCGGCTTGATGCCGGTTTAGTTGCTATTTAATTAATAAAATTCGATTATCCTTCAAAAAAAAGGGTAATTACAGATCACTACACCCCTCCGAACCTCGTTCTCAGATCATTATACCAAACTTTCAGTTTTTTTTCTCACTCCCCCAACTTTGATTACGTTACAATTAAGGTAAATCATGTTAAATTTAACTGAAGTGGTCTGTAAAAAGTCAAAAATGCCCTCTATACATGTTCAAAATGGTATCATTCTTTGATAATTCAAAAAGACAATTTTACCTTCAAATGAATGATAATTATATCTAATGGAATGAGGATATCTTTGTCTTTTCATTTATTCAAATAAAAAATTCATTTAAAAAAAATTAACAATTACATTTCATGTAAAATGACCACCCTCTCCCTGTCACTTTCCCACCCCTCCCTTCTTCAACCTCTCAACATGAACAATTTTACAACTTCCACAACTTATCATTATTAGTCAACAAATTTGCAAAATGAGACACACGTATGGTTGCAAAACGTATAAATAAGACACACGTATGGTTAAAGAGGGTTACGTGAAATTTACCTTTTATATTAAATCTAATTAGCTGACCGGTGACAAATGACAATTGATTGTCCTGTATCCGAGAAGAATACAAAACAAGAACATGTGATGTTCTTTTGTATATATCTCATCTTACTAATATGCATGCACATGATACGATATATTTATCTAGGTGATATATATATATAAAAGACACATTATCAGATTAATATTCGGCGGCCTAACACAAAGTAAAGAGAGAAAATGCCATATTACATACGGGAGAGTATTGTGAGTAGAAGGTAATAAATAGTCTATTTCATGATGGATTGGTGGGAACGTATTCATCGTAGATAGAATGTAGTCGTGACAAATACAATTATTAAGTCGGTTCGGTGTTTGTAGGTTGTCTGGATGAACTAATCACGTTAAGAATGACAACGGGATGAGTTTGAAATAGATTTAAGGGAAAATTCATGTATTATGCAACTTTTACATGTTATTACCCTCTATTTTTTTAGTTACATGTCACCACTGTAAAATTTCATTTAGTTGCACAGCCCATCACAGAGTTAAGTTTGATGTAAAAAGTTCATTATACCCCTACATTAAAAATATTCAAAAACTAAAAATAAATCTTTTGAATTTTTTTTTAAAATTTCTTTTATCAGATAAATAATAAAACACTTATTTCAAAATTATTTTTTTTTTAAAAATGGTTTTCTGAAAAAAATATTAAAAATAAAAAACCACTTTTAACAACGTTTTTTTATTTTTAATATATTATTAAAAAAATAATATTTTAAAAAATAATATTCAAATCAGTTTTTTATCATTTATTCTATAAAAAAATTTTTAAAAAAACATAAGTTAAGCAAATAATTTTTTTTCTTCATATTTTCATATTTTAAATATAAGGGTACTTTAGTCATTTGATAAAATTTGAAACTGAAATATTTAAATGACTAAAATACCTTTTGTATTAAAAAATGAAAAAAAAAATCATTTTTAACTTATTTTAAAAAAAAATTTGTGGAATAAATAATAAAAAACTTATTTGAATATTATTTTTTTTTAAATATTAAAAATAGAAAAAGTTGTTAAAAGGGGTTTTTTATTTTTAATATTTTTTTGAAAATACTTTTTTTAGAAAAACAATTTTGAAATAAGTGTTTTACTATTTATCTGATAAAAATATTTTTTTAATTTTTTAATACAGGGGTATTATGGACTTTTTACATGAAACTTAACTCTGTGATGAACGGTGCAACTAAATGAAACCTTATAGTGGTGACATGTGATTAAACAAGTAAATGGTAGTGACATGCAAAAGTTGCATAGTACAAGATAGTGACATGCAATTTCCCATAGTTTTAACGATCTCCTCCTTGCTCTGTTTCCAAAACGGGTGGAGATTATCCGTTTCTAACGGAACGAAGTTTCCATTTTCCAACCTAGAATAGTGTTAAGAATATATTTTTAATAACGTTTTGTATTAAAAGTATTTAAAACTATTCTTTTTTCACTAAATATGTATTACAAAATATTATTTTTAAAAAAAAATTATTTTCTCGTTAAAAATGCATTTATAAGTATTATTTTAATTTTTTAAATACATTTTACGATATACCGGGGTGGAGCGGAGATACCTTACCCATCTCCGTCCCGTTCATGCCTCGAGTTGGGTCCACATCCAGGATAGAAAATAATTGTCAGAGTTGTGCCCTAATCTACTGCAAAGTTATCCAAATTATGTAATGTTTTATCATCATTCAAAATAAATAAAATAGCATTATATTACTAATGTGTTGTAGTAATATATTGAATATGATTTGATCTGTATCATTATGTGTGTCATCACTAATAGTAGAACTATAGATCAGATAAAATCATATTTAATGATTCTCTGGTCAGTTAAGCTTCCTCATAAGCGACTAGTATGATGTTAACTCTATATGATCACGCACTAATGTTCATAGCAAGGTAATGCCGGAGTTAGATCATAGATATCATTCGAGAAATGATATTGGACAACCCGATAGTGAGTATGTAGCATTGATGATGTCATAAGCATACTCATATATCGTAGTTTGTCATTGTATCATTAGACCAAGGAGTCTTTGTGGTTATTATGTCGTCAATTTCTAAGTTTAACGGTGCCTAACGTTATCTGTAAAAAGATAACTATAAGGGCTCTGATTGGGAGTAAAATTGAAAGGAATTGCATGACCATGCGGGTGATAATTAGTATCAAGTTTTTAGTTCTCTCAGATATCAAGAAACAGTGATTGATTAAATAAGGATGACAGTTATGTGTCTTATGAACAATCAAGATTTCGGGTGATAAAAGGATAGTGACATGGACGATAAGAGGTTAAATCGATAATCATGGAAGTTGGGTAATCATAATGTCTTGCTATAGACCACTTATGATGGAAAGGGCAAAATGGTAATTTTGCGCTGGTCTGCCAACGGGTCGTAAGCCTAGAGGGTCACATACTTTAAGCAAGGTATATAGCAAAAAAATTTTGAAAAGTCAATATATAAGAAGTAAGAGAATCGGGAGAATTCGCGTTTCGGTTTAGTTTAACCGAAGCTAATTAGATGATTTCCGGCCTAAGTTTTGAACTAGATGGTTGAAGAAATCGGTTTAAGTGGATTAGGTTGGTCTAACTAAACCATTTAATTAGTTCTCAATTTAAATAGGTTTAATCAAAGGTTTTTAAGAATGGGCCTTAAGCCCATTTAATTTATATTTTTTAATTATAATTAAAGGATAATAAGGAGTCAAAATTAGTTTTTGGAAAAACAAAATTTTCTCCTCATTCTCTTCCAAGTTGGCCGAACCTCCCTCCCTATTACTCTCTCTCTCTCTCATTTTGCTTCTTCTTTCATTGATTTCTAGTAAAAGAAAGTGAAGGACTCTTGAGTAATAAAGACCGTGGACATTCTAGAGAACACAAAAGGCTTTGTGTTTGATATTAATTCAAAGATAACAAAAGTAAATTTTCAGATTTTAATTCTCTTATACTTGCTGATTTTTCCATCACATGATTATCCTTTAAGTTATAGTTGATTTCCATTGTTAATTAAGTTTTCGTTGCATGAAATTAATCTTGATTGGAACTCATGGAAATTCTTCGGTGGTATCAAAGTCTTGATTGATATGTGATGTTGATTTTGACCATGTTAGGTCTTGAATTAAGTTCTAAAAATATTCATGTATGATTTTTGAATTGCATGAATATGAAAAAAATCTGTTTTTTATGGTTGAGTTGAGGATAATTTTTGGCCTGTTTTGGGTTACCCATGGTAGTTAACCAGTGGTCGAGCCACTTGGCCGACCATGGCTGGCCTCGATCCGACCATGGTCAGCGCCAAGGGCCGACCAGGTCACCCTCGGGCGACCACGGAAGGCTCTCGGGCCAACCATGGCCGAGCCCGTGGGCGGTATCGGTTTTGATAAATTGGGAGGAAATTGGTTCAATTTCGTCTAATCAATTTAAACCGTTCAGTTTTGATAAACTTATTTTTTCCCACATTTAAGCGATATAAAATTGGAATTAATTTCATTGTTTGATAACGCGTTGCTTGATAACACGGTGTTTGACAACATGTTGATTTCAATATGATGTATAGCTTCGCTCGTCTAGACCGTCTGAATGTTTATTTCGGTTTTTTGCAACCAGTGTAGTTGCTGAAGATTTTGGTCTGTAATTTAATTACGGTCCGCGTGTCGTTATTTATTTTTAATTTCAATATTAATTTATGTAATTACGAAAACCAACATAAGAAAGAAGTCGAGACGGAGTCGGTGGAGTTCCTAAGAAGACTTAGAGCCAGTGGGAGTCCACAAGGAAGAGCGAGCACAAATCAAGAAGTTTTAGTCTTTAGGATTTGTTTTTTTTTTTTTTACCTTAGGACTTAAGACGGGCTAGGCTATACATTTATACTTTACATTTATATCGTTTGTATGAATGTATGTTTAGTTTAAATGCATGAGTTAATGTTTGTTAAACTATCACCCACATGCGAAAGATTAAAACCCATAATTTAATCAGTTTTGCATATAAACGGACTTGAAATCATCTTTCCATCGATATGTAGTTGATGATTCCAATTAAGAATGTATCGATATACAATCAGTGAGCATTAAAACACTAAGTCGTAAATAATTTAAAGTCACGCGAGATACCACCCAAACCTCAACACTCAAAAAGCATTTGAACCTGTGAGTGGGTGCGCCTACGCGTAGCATTCATAAGGGAGAAGGGCCGGATGAGTTGGATAGTTTAATTTGGATGTGTGCGCCTCCGCGTAGTAGCCATATTAAAACTAGGTCATAGTTGAGTTTTGGTAGACTTGTCTACGATTTTCAGCTAGGGTTGACCTAGGGTATCATGATAGGGTATGTCGTGTACATTTCATGTACAAACTCTAGCCATGAGTTACGTGGAGTTGTAATTGGATGAGTTATCCTACCTTGGTACCTCGGTTGGAGCGGTGAGCCTACGTTCACTTCAATCGAGTGTATGCAAGGATCCTGGTTCAGATTCTAAAGTTTAGATACAGACATGTGTTTTAAAACTCAATCTCAAACTTTAATTTTAAACAATACTGATTAAAATTTATTTTATCGTGTAGATTTAAATGGCGAACACAATACACTCTGGCAACAATACACTGAGGGTCCTAATCGAGCAAGATAAGCTTAACGACGTTAACTTCATCGATTGGGACATAAATTTGAGACTTGTTCTCAAGTATGAACGTAAGAAATATATCCTTACACATGCCCCACCTGGTGAGCCAGTATTGAACGCCACAAGGGCACTAAGGGACACTTACCAAAAGTACCTTAGTAACCAAATCGACGTGTCATGCATTATGATAGGCAATATGGTTTTTGAGTTGCAGAAACAATTAATGGACATTTCAGGCGATCCTCGTGCCTTAATGGCAGAGGTCAAAGAAATGTTCAAGGAGAAAGCTCGTGTCGAAAGATATGATACTTTTGGAGAACTTGTTTCCTGCAAGCTAATGGTTGGAGCTCCTGTTAGTCCACATGTCTTGAAGATGAAACGTCTTCTAGAACACCTGACTAGACTTGGTCTTGATGTTCAGAAAGAAATGGTTGCAGAATTTGTGTTGTAGTCACTTCTTAATGCATATAGTGATTTCATAATGAATTACAATATGCATGACATGGACAAGTCTGTGGCAGAGCTCCATGGGATGCTTGTGACCGCTGAGAAGAACCTCAAGGAGGTGCTTATGGTCAACTAGAAGGTCAGTTTCAAGAAAACTGACAAGGGTAAGGGTAAAGCTCCCATGCATCTTGCAAGGCATATCACACACCCTAAGGGTCCAAAGGTTCAAGTAGCTCCTAAGGCTGTTGTGAACGCTTAAGACACAAGGGTTGTCTGTTATTACTACAATGAGCCGAGGCTTTGGAAAATGGATTGCAAAAAGCACAAGGAATATCTGAAGAATGGCGGTGTTTCCACGTCTTCAAGATCATGTATTTATGTTATTGAGCTTAATCTCAGTCTTTCTACTATTGATTCTTGGGTGCTATATACTGGTACTGAATCTCACATTTGTGTTAATGTGCAGGTTCTGGAAAGTAGAAAAGCTCTGGGCAGAGGCGAAGTGGACCTAAGAGTTGGTGATGATAATCCAGTCTCAACAACTACTGTAGGAACTATTAGTCTCAGTTTGCACACAAGGCTTGTTTTATATTTGAATAATGTTCATTGTGTATCTGCGTTTCGCAGAAATATTATTTCTATATCCTTGCTTGACTAGGAAGGATATTGTTTTTCTATTACTGATGGATTATTCAATACTTATAAAAATAATATTAGTTATGACAATGCTTCATTGGTTGGTGGTTTGTATATTTTAAATACTCAAAACACTGACACAAGTTCTATTTATAACGTAAATAAGAAAATGTTTAAATCCGATGATTTAAACCAGACTGTGATATGACATTGTCGTTTAGGGCACATAAGCGAGAAACGCATCTCAACACTGCATAAGTGTGGAATTCTAAATCCATTTGAATTCACTTCAATAGGGAGATGTGAATCTTGTCTAATGGGTAACATGACAAAGGCTCATTTGACAAGTTTAGGTGAAAGGGCGAGTGACTTATTAGGTCTTATACATTCTGATGTTTGTGGACCTATGAGCACTCAGGCCATAATGAGTTTTAAATTGTTCATCACGTTTACTGATGATTTCAGTAGATTTACTTATGTCTACTTAATGAGACATAAATCTGAAGCCTTTAACAAGTTCAAAGAGTTTAAGAATGAAGTATAAAACCAGCTTGGAAAGAGTATAAAGGCACTTCGTTCTGACCGGGTCGGTGAGTACTTACACCAAGAGTTTCACAATCACCTAGTATATTGTGGGATTATCTCTGAATTGACTTCACCTAGAACATCATAATTAAATGGTGTGTCTGAGTGGAGTAACCGAACCTTACTAGATATGGTTCGATCAATGATGAGTCAGGCTGATCTCCCAATCTATATCTGGAGTTATGCCCTGGAAACGGCCGCATTTATTTTGAATCAGGCTCCAACAAAAGCAGTGGAAAGTACATTATACGAAGTACATAGTGGAAAGAAACACATATTGTCTTTTCTAAAGATTTGGGGATACGAAACTTATGTTAATTGCTTGCAAGGCGATAAGCTCGAACCTAAATCAGACAAATGTGTCTTTGTAGGGTACCCAAAGAATCAAGGGGGTACTACTTCTATAAACCCAACGAGAACAAATTTTTTGTTGCTCGTGGTGGGGTGTTTTTAGAAAAAGAATTTATTTTCAAAACAACTAGTGGGAGTCTCGTGCATCTCGAAGGGTACGGAACAACCTGAAGCAATTCAGGAACCTGCTACACCAAATGTAGAAGTACATGAGCCTGAGGTGGTCGTGGATGAAGGACCAATCCCTACTGAAATTCCAGCTGGTCCAAGGAGGTCTGAAAGATCTCGTCATGTTATTGTCAGATATGGCTTTCAAGCCACTGAAGGAAATGACTTGATAGTTGTGGATTATGATGATCCAGCAACCTTTCAACAAGTCTTAGCCAGTACCGACTCTGATAAATGGCATGAAGCCATGAAAGAGGAGATAAAATCCATGTATGATAAATAAGTCTGGAACTTGGTTGATCAAACCCCTGAGATAAAACCCATCGGTTGTAAGTGGGTCTATAAGCTCAAAACCGACATGGATGGAAAGCCTCAAACCTACAAGGCTAGGTTGGTTGCAAAAGGTTATTGTCATATTCAAGGTTTGAATTATGATGAAACCTTTTCACCAGTAGCAATGGTCAAATCGATCCAGATTATTCTTGCCATAGTTGCATACCACGACTATGAGATATGGCAGATGGATGTCAAAACTGCAATCCTTAACAGAAACTTACAATAGGATGTGTATATGACACAACATAAGGGTTTTGTCGATCCAAAGAATCCCGGAAAGATATATAAGCTGCAAAGATCCATTTATGGATTGAAGCAAGCTTCACAGAGTTGAAATTTTTGTTTAGGGTAATTCCATGCCAGTACCCTAACTTTGCCTCATTACGAATTCAGTACCCCAAGTTTTAAACTTTTTTTTTCGGTACCCCAACAATTTTTAAGTTACACTTAAGGTAACGGCGGTTAAATATAACATAATTGATGAGCAAAAAGTCCAAAATGCCCCTAATGGTTAATTTTCAGTTTGGTAATTAATTGGTAAATATAAAAAGACTATTTTACCCTCACTTAAACTATAAACTAAAGTTATGGTTCAAGGATATATTAGTCTTTTCAAAATGACAAATGTAAAAAATAAATAAACTAAAAAAATCCCTATTGAAATGACCAAAAGCCCATCCTACCCTTCTTCAACCTCCATCTCTCCCTCATAAAAAATTCAACGGAGCAAATCTGAGCAAATTCTTAATGATTCGCCCAAATTCAACGGATATGTGCTTCAGAGCGCTCGCTCCGGCCTCCCCAAGCTAGAACCACCACCTGGAGTCGTCGTCATTTTCACGAGCTCGAGCTCCAGACGAGTAGATCTAGTGTTGGTTCCGATTCGTTTCGGGATCATCGTCAATCCATTAGGAAGTACATCCGCGAGCGCGGGAATAGCTTCTCGGAAACGATCTCCCTGCGATTCTCTTCCTTCAAAGACCGGAGGGACCATGCGAAGCCGCTGCGAGCGACGGAGCTCGATCGAGAGCTCAAGGTGAGCGCGAAGAAAAATACTCACTCCGAGGAGAGCGAATCGATGATTAGAGGTCAAATCACCTTCTTCTCCATATCTAATTGCAGAGACTCCACCGCGGTTCGATCCTTTCTCATAGAGAAGGGACTGAGATTCGCGGAAATAAACCTAGACATATATCTAGAGAGGACGAGAACGCTGGTGGAGAAAGTGCCTGACCAACGCTCCGTCGCCGCCGGTCTACGGCTTCAACTAACCAGAGGTCGACGACGAGGACGAGTTGGTGGAGGTGGTGAGGGTGCTGAGGTAGAGGCTCCTGATTCAGAACCGCCTCGTGAAGATGAGGCTCGTCAAGAACTGCTTCTCCGGCGGCGACGTCGTCGACTATGGCGCTGGGAGGTGGACGTTTCTGTCATTTTCCAGCAAGCCATGGTGTTTTCCGGCAAGCCATGACTATATTAGAGATTATACTTCGATTTTTGGAGAAAGGGAGTGATGGAGGTTGAAGAATTATGGGATGGGCTTTTGGTCATTTCACTAGGGATTTTTTTAAAATTTATTTATTTTTAAATTTGTCATTTTGGATAGACTAATATATTCTTGAACCATAACTTTAGTTTATTGTTTAAGTGAGGGTAAAATAGTCTTTTTATATTTACCAATTAATTAATTACAAAACTGAAAATTAAGCATTAAGGGCATTTTGGACTTTTTGCTCATCAATTCTGTTATATTTAACTGCTGTTACCTTAAGTGTAACTTAAAAATTGTTAGGGTACCATCAAAAAAAGTTTCAAACTTAGGGTACTAAATTCGAAATGAGGCAAAGTTGAGGTACTGACATGGAATTACCCCTTTTTGTTTTGATGAAGCTGTAAAAGAATTCGGTTTTATCGAGAATGAAGATGAACCTTGTGTTTATAAGAAAGCGAGTGAGAGTAATATTTTATTCCTAGTGCTTTATGTCGATGACATATTACTCATCGGGAATGACATCCCGACCTTGCTTAGCACCAAAGCTTGGTTAGGGAAGTGCTTCTCGATGAAGGATTTAAGTGATGCAACATCCATTTTTGTCATCAAGATCTATAGAGATCGTCCCAAAAGGATTTTGAGCCTAAGTCAACGCACTTACATAGATAAAGTATTGAGAAGATTCTTAATGCTTGAATCTAAGAAATGATACATGCCCATGCGTCATGACATTAAGCTCAGCAAGACACATTGTTCTAGCACACCTGATGTGATGAGCAGGATGAGTAAGATCTCATATGCTTCGACTGTAGTATCCATCATGTATGCCATGATATGCACGAGACCGGATGTCTCGTTTGCGCTCAGCTGTGCTAACAGATTTCAGTCTAACCCTGGCCAAGAACACTGGATTGTTGTCAAGACCATCCTCAAATATGAGGAGGACTAAGGACGCATTCTTAGTGTATGGGGGGGGGGGGGGGGGGGGGGGGGATAGACGGAGAACTAGCAATCGAAGGATATGTTTATGCTAGTTTCCAGACATATCCTGATGACTTCAAATATCAGACAAAAATGTCTTTATGTTGAACGGTGGAGAATTTAGCTAGAAGGGCTTCAAGCAAGCCACGACTGCCGATTCTACAGCGGATGCTGAGTATATAACTGCTGCGGAAGCAGCTAAGGAGGCCGTATGGATTAGAAGCTTTCTAACCGGATTTGATGTAATGTCGTGAGCATCTTATCCAGTAAGCTTGTTGTGTGACAACACGGGGGCCATAGCACTTGCTCAAGAGAGTTCGTTGATAATGGTGATGTGGAGATTACATATATTCCGACTGATGATAATATGACCGATCCCTTGATGAAGGCTCTACCGCAACCTAAGCATGAGAGACATGTGAGGTCTATAGTAATAGATTGGAACTTAGATTGGAACTAAAGGAAAGTGGGACATTGTTAGAGTTGTGCCCTAGCCCAATGTAAAGTTATCCAAATTATGTAATGTTTTATTATCATTTAGAATGAATAAAACGGCATTATATTACTAATGTGTTGTAGTAATATATTGAATATGATTTGATCAGTATCATTATGTGTGTCATCACTAATAGTAGAACTACAGATTACAGATCAAATAGAATCATATTTAATGAGTCCATGGTCAGTTAAGCTTTCTTATAAACGACCAGTATGAGGTTAACTCTATATGATCACACTCTACTAGTCATGGCAAGGTAATGTTGGAGTTAAATTATAGATATCATTCGGGGAATGATATTGGATGACCCGATAGTGAGTATGTAGGATAGATGTTGTCATGAGCATACTCATATATCGTAGTTTGTCATTGTATCCTTAGACCAATGAGTCTTTGTGGTTACTATGTCGTCAATTTCTAAATTTGACGGTGCTTAATGTTATATGTAAAAAGATAACTATAATGAATCTGATTGGCTTAGTTATGGATTACATGAGTGAACACGAAAGACGTCTTAGGGATTTATACATCATACTCTAGTATGAGATGATATTTTCTTAGGCCACTTGATGAGTATGACTGTAAAGAAATGTATGGCCATGCGGGTGATACTTAGTATCAAGTTTTTAGTCATCTCAGATATCATGAAACAGTGATTGATTAAATAAGGATGACGGTCCTGTGCCTTATGATCAATCTAAATATCGGGTGATAAAAAGATAGTGACATGGACGATAAGAGGTAAAATCGAATCATCGATAATCATGGACGTTGGGTAATCATAATGTCTTGCTAGAGGCCACTTATGATGGAAAAGGAAAAATGGTAATCTTGCGCTGGTCTGCCAACGGGTCGTGAGTCTAGAGGGTCACACACTTTAAGCAAGGTATATAGAAAGAGGACTTTTAAAAGTCAGTATACGAGAAGTAAGAGAATCGGGAGAATTCGCCTTTCGGTTTAGTTTAACCGACGCGAATTAGATTATTTCCAGCCTAGGTTTTAAACCAAATAGTTGAGAAAATTGGTTTAAGTGGATTGTGTTAGTCTAGTTAAACCATTTAATTAGAACTCAATTTAAATGAGTTTAATTAAAGTTTTGCTAGAATGAGCCTTAAGCCCATTTTGAAGTTATAATTAAATGGATAATAAGAAGTCAAAATTAGTTTTTTGAAAAACAAATTTTTCTCCTCATTCTCCTCCAAGTTGGCCGAACCTCCCTCCCCATTACTATCTCTCTCTCATTTAGCTTCTTCTTCCCTTGATTTTTAGTAAAAGTAAGTGAAGAACTCTTTAGTAACAGAGACCTTGTTTGTGTGGACATTCTAGAGAATACAAAAGGCTTTGTGTTTGAGATTGATACAAAGGTAAATTTTAAGATTTCAATTCTCATATACTTGCTGATTTTTCCATCACATGATGATCCTTTAAGTTCTAGTTGATTTCCATGGTTAATTAAGCTTTTGTTGCATGAAATTAATTTTGATTGGAACTCATGAAAATCCTTCAATAATGTCATCCCTAAATTATATAGAGTTGTAGAGCTTAATCAAAACGAGCTTCTGGGTAAGATTTCTCTTGCTCTGCCTAACTAGGGTTTCTAATAATTGAAATATGTTTTGAATAAAGATTTATCTCGTTACAATAATTAGGGTCAAGAGACAACACCTTTTGTATTAGGGTTCAAAGCGTGCAATGCCCCTGGATAAATGTATGACACGTTCAGACTAGTATTATAATATAGACTTATTTCGGGTTATATATTATGTTAGGGTTTCTTGTTTCCTCTTTTTTTATTGCGGTATGATGTAGTAATGTATAAACTATTTATGTAACTTGAGAATTGAAACCAATCAATCATGCTTAATATATGAGATCTCTAGGTCATAGTTGACTTTGGTTATTCTCCTTTGTTTGTGAATGTAGTCGACACGTTGTTGGTGAACCATGTATATTCTAGTTTCGTTGCTGATACTTATTTAGATTGTTTGATTATTCCACAAAATATATCTTTCTCGTTATAACATCTGACAGACAATATGACTGTATCCTAGTAACTGCGTCAATAGATGAGTATGCAAAGCGGTTTGTGCTTAAGAGGAAGCAAACCCATATATTGTGGTCTCAATATGAAAGGGTGGGATTTGTTAGGAATTCATGTGTGAATCTATGTCTTCCGTCAAGAGAATATGGGATAAAAAAATAGAATATGCACACTGAACTCACTGATATTTTAGTTTTCTGAGTTAAATGATAAACTTGTACGCATATAATAAGTTTATTTTGCTAGTGCTTTTCTTTGATGAGGCTCCGTTCTTCTAACACAATAAATAGTTAAAAATATGTTGATAAAAAAATAAACGGTTAAGAAAATAATCGCTCGGTAAGACAGAGCAAATGTAGATTGTGACTATCAAACATCTTCTGTTTATATTCTCAAGAGGTCACGATAATAATTTAAGATTCACTCTCAATCGAGAGGTCGTGGGTTCGAATCTCCTTAGAATGGGTGTGGTGATATTTTCAAATAGTGTAGAAAACACTTTTTTTCCGGTTCATATGCATCAAACGCCATATATTTTTTTTAACCAATATATCTTAATACTTTATCTCCTTAGTTGCTTGATAATTGAGTTAGTCCATATGTTGATGTTGTGAAGCACGACTTGTGGGTGGAACTAGATTGATTAGAACTCGGGTTTATGTTCTAGACATGGATAGTGGAATTAACACAA
This sequence comes from Geranium rotundifolium, assembly GCA_963920655.1. Taxonomy (NCBI): domain Eukaryota; kingdom Viridiplantae; phylum Streptophyta; class Magnoliopsida; order Geraniales; family Geraniaceae; genus Geranium; species Geranium rotundifolium. Next base: position 33,559,514 of record OY987319.1, read on the forward strand.
ATGCAATAGTTATAAGTTAACAAAACTGAAAGCTAGAGGAATCCTAAGAACATAATGCTTTTAATTTGATATAATCTAAGTTAGAAATAGTAAGCTTATTAAATTGAATTAGATTCTTTATTGCCCGGGGCGGAGTTTTGAGTAGCTTAGAAATATATGTTGCCCCTAAGGTAGGAACATCGTTTTATGTATGTTTACTGGTGTTGGAAAATATGAATTAATTCATATTAACAATTATATGAATGAAATTATTTTTTATTTCATGATTTAATATCCATTATATGCATTTCATTATCTTGAATGCATAGGTTATGAAATCATGGATTTATGGCTAAACCTTTCATTTTTACAAATTAATTTGCATTGATTTAAGGAGTCTTTTGGTTGAAGAGTTGGAGACTATAAATAGATGGTCACCTCTCTTTTCATTTTACTCATCTCAACACCAAGAACATGAGTTCTTGGTTCTTCATCTCTTTCTTTGGTCTCAAATATTCCTCGTAAGTATGGTGATAGAGAAAGTCACAAGTTCAAGTTCGCCGGAACTAGACCTTTGGTGTACGGTGCTAGTTCGAAGTCGTTGTATCCTGGGAGGTGTACGCTCGTTGATTCCAACACCCGAGGGAGAGCGAATACACTTTAAGGAAAGTGTCTAACACGCCTCGACTTATTCTTGAGTTTGTATCAAATATTTTGTAAAGGTTCATGTATCTTTGTTGTTGTCATAATTCATTATTATTTACAATTATTTAATTTCCGCAATTTGTTAATATTATTGTATAATACCTAACAACTGGTACATTGCCAGTGAGGCAAAAGGCGCGATATTTTTCTATCGTCGACTTTCCTCTCGTAAATGAGCTGGAAGTAGTGACAGTGAAAATGAGTGATTTGTTGTCGAAGGCTAATAGTTGAGACTCGTGATATACTTAATGAACTTGTAATGCCAATTATTTAATGCATGCTACAAGCCATAGAGAGAAGTCTTCTGGGTCGAAGCAAAAATTCGGTGGGCTTCCGGCTCACAAATGTTTTGCACCGTTTGTCGCCACCACGTCGTGCGGGCGCACATAGCTAAGCTTTCTTACTAGTCTATGGAAACATGATATTATATATAGGATGAAATCAAGTGAAAACCATGATTTACAGAAGAACATAAGAATTTATACCATATATAGGATGGATACAATCAATGGTCTTCATAAATAGGTTAATTTCATTAACAATTAATCAAATAAATGATTGAAAGGGTATTAAAGTAAAACTAACATGTGAAAATAAATGGAAACCCTATTAAGTTTCACAAAATCATATGCATATGGTGATTTGTTTATGTTTTCTTGATTACCCATTTAAAAATACATGCCTCTATTCTTTGTTTTTTCTTTTCAATTTGTTGTATTTGATTTTTGTTTTAGAAATTTAGACTCATTACTGTCATTGTTTCTTTCCTTTAAATATGAAATTAGTTTATTTTTCATGGTTTTTTATTTCTTGTTACAACCCATGAAATTAGTTTATTATGTGTTTCATTTTCATTAGGCGCGTTTACTTTTCAATAACAATTTTGAAACAAGTTTCATTTTCACGTAAGTGGGTTCCGATGGAAACAAGTAGCTAACTAAAGAAATAAAACGTGTTAAAAAAATGGACTCGTGTGAAAATGAAATGTACAATTAAATAAACGAAAATTAAGTTCATGAAAAATGTTAGTACCCATGAAATTAGTTTATTATGTGTTTCATTTTCATTACGCGCGTTTAATTTTCAATAACAATTTTGAAACGAGTTTCATTTTCACGTAAGTGGGTTCCGATGGAAAACAAGTAGCTAACTAAAGAAATAAAACGTGTTAAAAGAAATGCACTCGTGTGAAAATGAAATGTACAATTAAATAAACGAAAATTAGGTTCATGAAAAATGAAATTCGCATCATGAAAAATTTGTGAAAAATGATGCAATCACAAAAGTAAAAATATGAATTTTTTTTTGTAGATCATGAAATCGTACTACTTAAAACATGAGATCGAAAATATTGAAATATTAAAAACAAATTAAACATACAATTAAAAAAAATTAATTGAAAATGAGTAGTGAAAATATTTCATGATTTCATTGTTTTTTTTTCTTTTAAAAAAATGAAATCATGAAATTGTTAAAAAAGAAGTAAGAAGTAAAATAAGTCACAATTAAATAAATTAGATATTGAAATTTATAAAAGAAAATCATTAAATGGTGTAATAATATAAAAATATGAAATTACCCTTATATTTAGTAAGTTAAGAATAATTACGCTCAATTGACATTAATAAGTCACCAAAAATTCAAGTCATCTAAATTTTTATCTTGTGGTCAAAATTGATTCTTATTTTCTTATGTAAAGTGATAGTTCTCACTTGATTACAAGTTTATTATATATACCTTGTGATAAGCTAGTAATATTTCCACGTGAGACTTTTAATAAAACACTAGAAGTGCACAACTTTTGAGAAGCATTCCATCTCAATTTCTCAACAACACAATTTTAAGTGGTCATTTTTAAGGTTCAATTTCTCATTCACCTCTTGTCCATTTAGAGCTCGTGATATACATCTGGAAAGATATCACATCCTAGAATATAAAAATGTGTTTCACATCAATTTAGGTGAAGTACTAGCATTCCAAAATTACAACTCAGATTGACTCAATCATAAGTTAAAACACATTTTAACTTTGTCATTATAAACTTTTGTTAGACAGTTTTGTCCAAAAGTTATTAGATCATATGTAAGGTGAAATAAATATACTTTTATGAAGAGTTATAATTTCCATTTTCGTTATCAAGTATTATTTAATGAAAGGTAGATATAAGTGTGATTTATTAAAATGAAAAAAGTTCTACAATGCTTATGAAAATATGTATACTAATCCAAGTTATACAATGTGTGTGTTGTATTATTATGATGAGCAAACTTACCTCACCTAAATACCATGGTAAGCTTGAATCTGATGCTGAAGTCAGAGAGCGAGCAGTACCAACCACTAAATCACGCTCAAACTAGTAGCAATTTATTTATTTTAATAGCACAATTTTGATTAGTTTGTTTGCGGGTTTCTCATAAATACTGTAAATTAGTTTTCTATAAGGTTGTGACTTTCCAATTCTTTGTTAGTGATGTTTCGAAAATTCAAATGTAATAATGGCTACTACGTACTATCCCTTGTAGTGTAACTGTCTCATTAATTCATGGAAATTAACTTCGTAATTTCTTATCATCTCGTCTAGTGTAACTGCCTCATTATTGTAAATCAACTTCTTACCATACTTCTATAATTTATGTCATAAATGGTGGTTAGTTAAATGAAACTAGAAGTTCCATGAGAGTTAATGTTGGAATTCGCTTTTCTTACAACGTTGTGTCCATTTCATGTTTGAATTTAGTTAGAGCCTTAGAAGGATGGAAACAAAAAAGATTAGTTATGGGTAATTAATTGAAATTGAGCTATAGTTGGTGGTATTTATGTGATATTTCCTAAAAAAGAAATGTAAAATGGTGGTCAAATTGTTATCAAACTTGAGTCTTGAGTATAGTTAAAGGTGAAATTATGATCAAATTTAAGTGTAGTCGCATAAAAATGCCTAAAAACACATCATAATTCAAATATGTTCAATATTTGATATTGAAAACTCCACATGCATAAAAGATATGTAAAAAACGTAGATGGTTTTCCCTTTGGTAAAGTGTAATTTCAATTGGTAATCACATATTAATATATTCGTCGAAATTTATTACACGACTAGGCGTCTAAGTTTGAATATTCTTTTCTCGATCCCTCAATTTAAAACGTTAACACTTAAGTTCTATTCTGTTAAATCTAACAACAATATTTTTAATGATCAAAATGCCCCTCGGAATATAAATTTCAAATAGTATAATTGTTTTATAAATTATGAAATGATCATTTTATCCCTGATTTCATAACCAAATGAACTAAAAGATGGAGGGTGAATTTGTATTTTCAATTTAACAAATAAAATTTTTTAAAAAAATCATGTGAACTGGCCAAAAATTCCCTCATTTCTTTCTCCTCTCAACCTCTCGTAGGGATGGCACTGGGGCGGGTTTGGGGCGGGTCTTGTAATCCCAGACTCGTCCCGAAATTAGGTCCCTTGTCCCGAACCCGTCTCATTCCCAGATATTTTGCTATCTAACCCGTCCCGAAACCCGACCCGACGGGTACGGGTAATTTGTAAATCCCGGACCCGTCCCGAAATCAAACGTTATTCCAATTTTCTTTTATAACCCGTTATTTATTATATGATAATCACTCAACTAATTTTACATACAAACATTAAGTTATTTATGTATAAAACATGGTGTGGCAAAACATCTTTTTGCCAACAAAAATAAGTAAGTAGAATCTTATGATAAACATGATAATGTTATCTAATATAAAGCAAGCACTAAAACAGTTCATGACACATTCTAATTTTAAAGGAATAACTACTGCAACATCGCAAATCAATTCAGGGTTCATTCTAATTTTAAAGAAAAATATTACTGCAACATCGTGTTTGAAGTCTTCAAACTCTAGTGCATAAGATTTTCTCACTGTGCAACCAAAACCAATTATGAGAGATTAATTAAATGTATAAGCGCAAAAAATCAAACATAACAGAGAAATATATATTGATAAAAACAAAGGAACGAAATTCTTAACTAGGGTATAATTTTTTTTTGAGAAACCTAGTTAAGATTAATTAGTTGCTAACGTTTTCTTTTAAATATAAATATAATATCATTATTTTTTAACATACACTGGGGCGGGGCGGGGCGGGTACTGATCAGCCCGACCCCGAACCGACTAGATACCCGTTTGTTTGCCCCATTACCCGTCCCGTTACCCGAAATTCCTGACCCGCTCCCAATACGGTTGGGTCTATGGGTTACCCGTCGGGTTTGGGTACTTTTGCCATCCTTACTCTCGTCTCTCTACTCTCAACCTCTCGTTTCTCGTCTCTCTCTCTCTCTCTCTCTCTCTCTCTCTCTCTCTCTCTCTCAAATTGAATCGCAGGGTCAGTTCGATCGCCTCCATCACCGGGGAACCCAACTCCTCCCCTGTCTTGTTCTTTTGCGCTGACGTTCGTTCAGGATTGGGGCCAACGTTTTTTATTCAGTACCAGATCGAGTTGACAGAATCTCTAATGTCGTCGGCGAATCCGAAGCGGGCATCAGGGGAGATGAGGCCACCGGAGCTCGCGACCCAGACTGCATGTCGTGTGGGTCGACGGTGGCTCCAACAACCTAGTTCTACTCCGTTCGTCGGCAAATCTGAAGCGGCGGCGGCTCCAAGAATCCCTAGATCTCGCGGCAGCAGAAATCAGCGGCTCCTCCTCCGTTTAGCCCCGACAACGACGATTTTGAGGCAGATATGGAGACTCTCCACGAATCGACCCACCTTCTTGATGAAGGAGCTCGCGAAGGCCGCACACCTTCCTGATGACGGTGTTGGCGACCCAGACTGCATCGCGTCCAGCGTTGTTTCTGTACCGACGGCGACCAACTTCTTCAGCGGCGACACGACGAAATGGATTTCACTAATTATTAGAGTGGAGCGCTTTATATTTTTGGGTTTTGCTTCAACTTGACTTGTGATATGGTTATATTTTTTTCTTCGATTTTGTTCTTAGTTTTTGTTGGATATGGTATTGGTTTTGTTCTTAGTATTGATTTTGTTATGAATAGATTATGGTGTTAGATTCAAGGGATAATCTCACCTAACTACAGCTAGTTTGACACGGATATCACATAATTACAGCTAACTTATTTTTCACCTGTGAGGTGCCTTGACTTTGGTAATTCTCACTCAGCTACAAACCATTAAGTTTTCAGTTAATTTTTCGTGTAAAATGACCAAACTACCCCTAAATATCATTTAAATTTTCAAAGACATGCCATTGGCCCTCTCTCTTCTCCCTCTCTCAATATTGTACTGGTTTCCGGCGAGCCTCCTGCGGGGCGACGCCCAGATCGTCAACGGGCACAAGGTCAGCGACCCTCGGCGAGGGTCCACCGCAAGGGAGTGCACCTCCCTCCACCTGAACCGCCACGAGTGGAGCGTGCTGGTCTGCTCTGAACCGCCATAGGGGGCGCTCAAGCCCACAAACACGTCCTCGTGCCTCTAGATCTTCGAGAAATCGATCGAGCAAGTCATGATCGGAGCGCGTGGCTTGATTTCCCCAAATCTCCCCAACCTGACCTCCAATTTCTTCGATCTCGAGTCGTAATCGACCCACAACTTCAGCTTCTCGCCGCTGTTGAGCTTGAGATTGAGGGACAAGAAGGTGCCGACCCGGTCGGAGACGAGGCTGCACAGATCGACGCCGACGTGTTTCGCGTCAAGATCGCCGACGTCCTGGTCCATGGAGGTGTTGAGTTCGACCCCGAGAAACTGATTTTCTCGGGAGAGTAGACTCGAAGCCCTCGGGGACGAAGAGAAGGGCGAGACCGTCTCTGTCGCGGTCGCTGGGAGAGATGGAGAAGAAGAACTCAGTCGAGAACGACGTCGTTTTGGAGCCAACCAGAAACCGCAGTGGCTTGGCACGGAGGAGGAGGTCGGAGCTTGAGGCGGAGGGGCGCGTGAGCTTCATGCCGGCGCCGGAGACGATCTAGGCGTCGCCCAACAAGAAGCTCGCCGGAAATCAGCACAACAGAGAGAATGAGAAGAGAGAGAGGGTCAATGGCATGTCTTTGAAAATTTTAATGATATTTAGGGGTAGTTTGGTCATTTTACACGAAAAATTAACTGAAAACTTAACGGTTTGTTGCTGAGTGAGAATTACCAAAGTCAAGGCACCTCACAGGTGAAAAAATAAGTTAACTGTAGTTATGTGATATCCGTGTCAAACTAGCTGTAGTTAGGTGAGATTATTCCTAGATTCAAATTTATAAAGGAGTGATAGAATGGAGGAGAGGAATATATTATCGATTTTGTTCTTAATAATGGAATGACGTGACGTGTTGTTAACCGACTTTTCCTCCAATTGTGTGATTTTTTCTAAAAGTTAAATCGACAAAACAATCTAATTTGAAATACTGAAAGAAAGAATATGAGAGGAGATTGAAGACCGTGATGATATGGTCATTTTATTAAGATTTTTTTTTTAATTTTTTATATTTGTTATTGGAAATATTAATATACCATTTGCATTATAATGGTATGAGCTATATAATTAAGGGCAAAACTGTCATTTTATACACTATTCATAAAAAATTACCTTATACATATACTATCCAGTAAGGGGTATTTTTGACATTTTACAAAACACGTCAGTTAAATTTAACGGAACTTAACTTAAGTGTAACTAAATGAAACTTGAGGGATCGAGAAAAAAAACTTCAACTTGAATGACTGATCCTATAATGAGGTTTCGGCGAGTATCCTAACATGTAATTATAGTATCTAATTATAGCAAATTCTCACTTTATTATTTTAATTAAAAATTATATTCTTTATTATTTTTTTCATTCCTTTAGTGTCGTTAAAATCATTTAAATTTAAGATGTTCATTGGGTCAAAGGTGTTGATTCCCAAAGCAGAAAACTCGGCCATTGCCACCTACCAAAGCTTGCCCTTTCGTAGGTACATAGGGTTGATGTAGTCAATGAAAATGGCAAGAGTTGTAGCAAAATGTGCCCTTAAACGTTGACTTCAAACACAAGGCAACCCAAAGTTATAGGGAGAGAGGAGAGGTGTCCCATTCTGTAGGACCTTAAAGTTCACTCTTTTAAGGCTTTAATGGTTGGTTTGGGACACCACTTTCACCTTCCTACTATGTGACTTGATCTCTTCCTTATTTGGTCTGCGGTGTCGTTTTGATGGGTTTTGAGTTCGATAAGGCACCACGCAATTACCATAATATTGCCTCGTGTTTCCAATCATTTATAATTTTGTGTATAATTTGAAAGTTGATTAAAAAGTAATTAAAAATATTTTTAGAATTACCCTTTTTTATCTAGTATCGACATGCCTGAAGTTAAGAAAAACTCTTTTAGGGAGGGGGCGGTTGGCTAGAGATTTCTTGTAAAAACACTAGCCCCGCTTAGATAATAATAAGAATTAAATTTTTTTCTTATATTACTCTCATTATGCACGCAAGTCAAAACATTTGGTCTCTTCCTGCTCCGACTGCGGGGGCGTGTCAGATATTATATTGAATATTGTATTATTATTATAGTTTTCTATTGTTATATTAGGGTTTAGGGTTAATATTATGTTTCCAAATTGTATTATATTATTCTTTATATAAAGGAACCTCATATTGTAATTGTTCATCAATCATTCATCAATATAAACATGAAAGTGTTTATATTGATGAATGATTGATGATTACAATATGATACAAAGGTCTCTGTATATAGACTCGATGATCTGGAGTTTATATGAGGAATGACAGCTAGGGTTTATTCGTAGACATACAATACACGTAGTGGGCCTTAACCCAAGAGAAGGCTGAATGCTTTGACTGAAGCAAAAGTCTTCAAAAAGAGCAGTCCCGAAATCTTTGGTGAATATATCTGCAAACTTGAGAGATTGTGGTACATGAGACACGTGAACTCGACCTCTTTTAGTGATCGAGATTGAAAAAGAAATTGAGAAGGGTGAGAAATTTAAAAGAAGATGGAAACTAGAGCACAGATTGAGAATTAGAAGGGAAAGTGAGAGATTAAATAAAAGATGAGATAGAGAGTGATAGAAAGGGAGATTGACTAAGTGAGAATATTAAAGAGAAATAAGAATAGGAAGGAAGGAAAAACAATTAAGTCATATAATGACGATGCGTCAACCAAGTTACATAAGAATGATGCAAAACAAGCAACTACGTCGGTGCGAAACAATTTCAAGCAACTACAACGGTGCAATATCATATTAAAAAATTGTTTTGAAGAAGAGAGAAGAATAATAGAAAATATTTAAGAGATTGAATTTAATAATATGAGAGTTAATATAGAAATAGAATAAAGGGTGTGAACGAAATAAGAAAAAAAAGAAAATCATGAGAATAAATAAGGAAAAAAGAACAAGTGGTGAGAGAATGTAGAGAAAGAGATTAATAGATAGAAGAAAGAAAATTTGATTTGAGAATCAAAAAGAATTGTAGGTAAAAAAAAGTAATTCAAAAGAAATAATGAAGAAGAAGAAGAAGATAAGTACTAAAAACTAAGAAATAGAAATCGAGAGATTTAGAGAGAGTTATTTTTAGATTAGGATATGAACAAATAATTACATAAATGAATATGAGATTAGAAGAAGAAAAAGAAGAGATGGAGATTGAGACAAAATAAGGAAGAAGACAGAAAGAAAAAAAGTTTTAAATGAGCACTCATGTATATTGGTGCGGTGAATAAGTAAAAGGAGAAAATAATAAAGACAAAATAGAGAGAAAGTTGGGGTCAAACATAAGACAAGAGAATAGGGAAATATGTTTTGAATAAAAGGTTGAACAAAAATTTTAGATGGAGAAGACATAAATGTCTGCGGTAGATTTGCGGAAAAAAAAAGTTAGAAAACAATTGTCTTGCCCACCCGTTAAATCATGATTAACGAGTGGGCAAAACCATACGCAGCGAAAAAGTGTAATCAAGATCTAATCTAAAACTCTAATACCATGAATGTGTATATATTGATGAATAATTGATGAATACAATATGATGCAAAAGTCTTTATATATAGGCTCGATAATCAAGAGTGTACATGATATATGACGACTAGGGTTTACTCGTAGAGTACAATACACGTAGTGGGTCTTACCCATACATTAACAAGTAATATAATAATATATCTAACACACAAATTAAGGGAGGAGTGGTATGAAATGAAAATCTCACATACGGTTTTCGAACGGAGATTCTCAATTCGAGTGAAATTATGTGAAAGTGTTGCAAAATTATTCAGAAGCGATGGGACTAAAAATTGATTCTTATGATCGAAGTTATATACTCGTTAGTCTAATCAGTAGTCATGAGTTAAATACTTTAAATTTATGATGATAAAAGTAGATGATAAATTTTTGAGATCTATTCCAGCTATGAATATGAACCAACTTTAATGATTTGGAATATCATTTGCATTATAGGAACCCACCAGTAATCCCAAAAGAAAACATTTAAAATCAACTAAAATATAACAAGTTTACTTGACTTGATTTCTAAAATTTTACTAGCTTTGAATTCCACTCAAATTTGGAAGAATTTATTTAGAGCACATTTGTTTAGAATATTCAACGAAACCGATTTCAAATGTTTCGTTAATATTATTATAAGTTAAAACTAATTTACAATCTTTGGAAACTTCACTTATATTTAAACATTTTAGTTGGACAACTATATGGTATGCTACAAACAAAGCACTACCTATCAAAAAGTAACCTAATTAATAAAGAGACGTCCTTAGATATTTGAACTAGACAACTCAACATGGCATAGATATGGTATGCTACAAACAAAGCACTACCTTTCAATTTTTTGCACAACAAAGCCTATTGTTCAACTTTATCATTCGGAGTGTAATGCGCACCAGTGGGAGTATAATGTCACTCTCAATGTTGGACATTACACTTTCAAATGTTGAACATTACACTCTCAATGTTAAACATTACACTCCAGTGTTAACATTACACTTTACGGTTGACATCACAATTTCAATGGTCTGCACTTGAGAGTGTATAGTGTATAGTGTATAGTCTCCACTTGTTGACATTACACTCTCAACGTTGGACATTACACGCTTAATGTTGAACATTACACATCCACTACTGACATTACACTCGTATGGTTGACATTACAATACGAATGAGAAAGATGAACAGACGCTTCGCTGCGCAAAAACTCGAAATTGTCCCTCACTTAAGTGCACAGTGCGTGACATTACACCCTCATGCTGGGACATTACACTGTCACGTGTCGCGCGCTCCATTAATCGCGCGAAAAGCAACAGCTATGATGTGTTCGTTCGATTCGAACGGGTTGGACATTTGTAGTGAAGTGTGCCCCTATATATATATATATATATATTAAATAAGAAGTGGAAGTCTAATTTAATAAAGAAGTGTTCTAACTTATTATTGGGTTCTAACAGTCTAGCTTCATTTAGACCAAGTATTTGAATCAAATCTTAAATCTCAAAAACTAAGTTATGATAATTGAATCCCGTATAAACTTATTATTAAATTAGAACAAAAATATAACTTTATATTCAATTTTATGCGAAAATCAATAACTTTAAGGTCGAATTAGAATAAAATGCATAAACTACACTATCATATTGAAACAACATTATAATTTAAGATTAACGAAAGTCTGTAGCAATATGATAATACATTGATACTGATCACTACTCATGTCCAAAGATATACCCCAACAGATGGGCACTTAGACCTTACAATATTTATAAAGAGGTCTTAAATTCGACCCCTTTTGGAGGGTAGGAAAAGTTATTAGTTAGATAAGGTTTAATGTAATATTAAAAAATAAATTTACAGTAAAATTTAAATTAAAATTTTTAGAAGCTTGACCCAATTAAAATTAAAAGTCACGTGAAAACAATGAGTATGGAGTTGGGACAATCTCTCATTCATGGGCCTTAAACTTGAAACAAATGTTTTAGAGGTCACATCCATATCTATCCAAACTTTTGTATTACGTTAAAATCCCTCATGGACCTTGTCACGCATGCAGATCTTGTGCACCCGTCTCTTTCTCAACATCAAACCAAACCTTAAGTTCATCTCCAAGACTATCAAGTAATTTTACCAAACTTTTCTCGAGTCACTTCTATAACACATTTTTATGAAACTCGTCCGTATCGCGAGACATGCACTAATCCTAAAATTAGATATTTTTAGAATACTCATATTCAGGAGCTTGTTTGTTACAGTCCCGACTTTGGATCTCGTTATGGGTCCGTTGTAGTTGTTGAATGGCTTGCTTCGCGCGAATAATGGTCGAACAATTGGGCTCGTTAAGAAAGAGCTCCTACCTCGGGCTCGTTTAGAAAGAGCTCCTACCTCGGGCTCGTTTAGAGAGAGCTCCTACCTCGGGCTCGTTTGGAGAGAGCTCCTACCTCTTGATACTTGTAACTCTTTATTATGATTCAATTGATGATTTTATTTTGAAAACAAGGCAGGTATATACAGAGCCTGTTGTAACAATCCAACTAATGATAAGATAAGGACAAACTCTTAACCAATCCAAATACTCCAAACTAATCCAATCTCTACTAAATAATACCCAACTAATATTTAAATAACCAATACGTTTAAGACTCCTAACATTGTCCCTCACAAAAAAGAAAATATGTTGTTATTTGCAAATGGGTCTACAAAATTAAGAACACAGCCGATGAGCTTGTTAAGCAGTATAAAACATTATTAGTAGAACATGGCTTTACACCATATGAGATCAACTATGAGGTTGTTAAGCATAGTTTGTTCTAATCTATTGGCAGTTTTGGAAGGAAGAAAATAGGAGTTTTCTCAAATGGAAGTCAAGAAAAAGTTTTCTCAATCCATATCTTATTTAGAAGGTGCATATGTAGACTACTCTTGGTTTCAATCACCCTCAAAACATTGTTTGTCGTTGAAAGAAAGTATTGTATGGTCTCAAACAAGCTCCACAAACATGATTTTTCAAATTTAGTAGAGAAATGACTAACCTTGAATTTATGTCTAGTCATTATAATATTGTTATCTTTGTTTAGAAGACTTCTCGAGAACACGCCTTACTCCTATTGTATGTAGATGATATGATCATCACTGTAGACGAAACCTTAGAAATCTTAGATTTCGAGTGTCACCTCAGCCAACAATTCAAGATGAAAGATTTAAGAGCTCTCACTAATGTGGTCGCATTCGAGTATATGTTCATGATAAATTTTCCCACATTTTAGATATATTTGACCTCGATGTTGTATATTCTTCCATTCTTGTATATCTCTATGCATGCACGAGTTGTTGAGTGATTGTCGTGCAAGAACATATTAATTCATGATGCATTTTGAGAAGACACTTTTAGGAGAAATTCGTGTGTCCATGACTTCAACCCTAGCGGGTGTAGGATTTTGAATTTCTTTTTCTATCTTCATATTTGTGTATTGATTTTGATGATTTTATTCTAGCTCCATGATTATGGATTATGGGTTAATAACCCATAATTATGGTAGTAGGTCGCATATTTTGATTTTATGAGTTTTTAGTATTGAATTTAATTTGAATGCACGTTGAATTGAATTGTTGATTATATCTTTATTGCTTAATTTTGATGAATGTTATGTAGTTGTGTGAGTTGCGGTACAAAGTCTGATAGGGTCGGTGGGTGAATGACGCATCATAATTCAGGGAGTTCAACTCTTCGAAATCTCTATCACGTTATTGTCGTGATCCTTGTACACTTGGAGTGTGCTCTTATTTGAGAGGGATAGTAGACAATCTGAGTGTAGGCCGACTCCAATTCTAATAGGTGGAGTTGATTTTTATGCGGACATAAAACATCCTATAAATGCATGGCACGCTGATTCATATTCTTTATTTGTAGAATCAAGGTGACTTAGAACACGTGTTTGTTCTCTTTTGGTTAATCTAGGTCGTCGTCTGTTTGTGTTTATTTCCTGTCCCATATACTAGTTTCATATAAACTAATATATGCACATTTCTATACTTGTGCATTTTTGCCCTCTTTCTACATAAGGGTTAGTCTTGAGCCCATTACTGATACGTTAATCCTATGAATCATAAGTTTAGTGCTCTATTTCTTCATCATGGCATAGTCTAGCCCAAATCTCGGCACACAACTTGCTGATAAAAAATACTTACGCATTTTACTATATACTCGATAGCACTTGTTGAATTGGGTTAACCCTACTTGGTCCATGTAGATTCGTCTAGGTCTTACCGATTTTATTACTTGTAACGACCAACCGTGAGTGCTTGCGCAGTAATCGGGTGCATGTGGATCACTGTCCACTAGCCCAACACTCACATATTTTCTTGAGTTAAAAATCCTTAATACTATCTGGCTATTGTCTACTATGGCTATTTTTATCTCATTAACAGGCTCGACATATTCTAAATTTACATCCACTCCAATTGAGGCTAATGTCAAGCTTAATTCATTAGATGCCAAGTTACTAGCGGGTGCTACTCTCTATTGACTACTTGTACGCAATTGGGTTTACCTTACTGATACTCGCCCAGACATCGCTTATGCAGTTCATATTATGGGTCAGTCCATGTGCGTTCCTCGCACGACTTACTCTGAAGTTGTTATTCGAATACTTTGATATGTTCCAGGCATCTTGTCTCACGGGCTACACTTCTCCCATGACTCAGCTTTGGTCTTGCAAGTTTATTCAGATATTGATTAGGCTTGTGACCCTACAGAATGATGTTTCACTACAGGCTAGTATTTCTTCCTTAGCGACTCTGTTATCTTTTGGAGAAGTAAGAAACAGACTACTGTTGGCCACTCTAGACACTCTCCGCTTTATCTCTTATGATGATCTGGTCAACAATACTTTTACCAATACAGTATCTACTAGTAGGGATGGCAATGGGGGGGGGGGGGGGGGGCGAAAATTCCCCGTTTTTCATTTCATCATAAACATATTTAAAAATATATTATTTCATTAAATGTGTATTAAAAATATTATTTTAATTAAAATGTATATTTAGACATAATTTTTCATTAAATATGTATTTTTAAATATAATTTTTAATTAAAAGATAAATTTTTATTATATCAAGGCGGAGCGGGGATACTTAACCTTATCTCCGTTCCATTCTTGTCTGGATTCAGGGATTTCTGTCAGGAACAGAAAATACTGTCATACCTACTTACTAGACGACTTAGTATATTAATTCGCAAAGTCAATCTTAGTTTTCTGCCACAATCTTGAATTTTAGGGAGTTTGTTAACATAAACTCTAACTCTAATTATGTATTTAGCCTTATAGATCATATACATATGTCAAATTAATTATTAAATAAAATACATTCATTCACATCTCGTAACCAAGATGAAAACATCTTTCTGTAATTAATGATTTCTCTAGATTAAAAATCCATAAAATTGAAACATGTATGGAAGTGAAACCTAAATCTACCTATCTCTCTCGAAAACTCAATAAACAAGCATTTGTTGCTGCATTATTAGTTGGGTAAACCCCACTATTTTAAGTAGTATCACCAATGCTTTCTTAAAGGACTTTTAGGTCTCCTCATAAAGCATAGTTATGACTTATGAGTTATGACCAACTTGCCAAATATTTTCAAACCACAAGTCCATTTTGTAAAAAAATTTATCAAACAATTTTTTAGTTTCATAAATCATTAATTTATCAAAATAATTAAATAATGATGACCAGTTTATCATAACATATAAAATTTAATTACAAATATAATCTTATCAAAGCTGTTTTTATTTGATATATAGAATAACATACTTTGTTTAGGTACATACCTTAAAAATAGTCATAATAGTGTAGTTGTGTACCACTTGTTTTATGTTAACTTTTATTACTTATATTGTTAGGTGTGGAGTCTTGTTTTGACAAAAGTAGATCACAATTATTTAGAATAATCTCACAAAATTATTACTAACTTCATATCATCCTCAATTAACTAATCTTATTTATTTTTGTTGTTATGAGAAGTAGACTGACTTTTCTTTGCTCACATAGCTATGCCCGTTAAGTTTTTAGTTAATTTAAAATATGAAATGACTAAAATACTTTTGATTATCATTATCATTTAAAATTGTAAATTGTGTCAATTTGACATTTGTTTTCCCTTCTTCCTCTCTCGTTCTTCTTTCCTATTCTAAAACACCACCTCTCTAACTCCGTCGTACCAAAGATCTCTAATAATCCTCTAATTCTTCCATTTTTGTTCCTTCATAACTTTAATGTGAAAATGCAAAATTGACGTGATTTGTGGGTTTATATGAACGACCTCATCAAATTCAAGTATACATCATACAACAATATGACACCAATTTCAACAGTCCCAAACCTTACGATTCAATGAGTTCATATTAAAATCCAATAAGCAACACAACAATTTATAGTCCCGAACCGTAAACAAATTGAAAACTAAACTACACTTGAAGGAAGTAAATGGAGATTGGATTTGTTGTGCCATTTTCGGTGACTAGATTTCTTGGAAAGATATGTGAAATTTGAAGTTTATGTGTTCCTCCCCAAGTCATGAATTAGAAGAGTCAGCCATGACATTGTGCCAAATTTTAGTTTAGGGGACGCCAAATTGAGCCGAAAATTTTGCAATTCCTCCCAAGTACATGAACTAACTAGAAGATGACCCGTCTGGATCAAAGCTCTAATTGAACCGGGATGCCATGTTTTGGTATAATTTGGAGTTAGAATAGACTGAATTGCACCTGGAAAGATTGGTATGGTTTGACTTAACTGAGTTAGACCGGTCTAGAGTAGCTTGGTCTGTGCCAGATCAGACCGGGTTGGACCGAGTCAAATAGAACTAGCCTGGTTTGGTGCAGTGTTTGTCTTCTTCCCCAAGGTTTGGAGCACCCGAGAGCCATCATCGGCGAAATTTGTATGGTTGTCGGTCATATCTCGTTGTTGCTCTGCGCCACCAGTCTCTTACAAGACGAATCCCCGCTCATGCTCCACTCTGTCCACATGTAACTCCCGATCCAAAATGGGCATGGCTGTGAAAATGCCGAACTGATTGTCTGAATGGCCACATTGATTGGGAATGAGGCGTTGGCTTGCCTCCATAAAGACGGAAAGGAGAGAGAGGGAAAGGATGAGAGAGAGAGAAGAAGGAAGGAAAAACAAATGTCAAATGACACAATTTGAAAATTTAAATTACCATCAAAGATATTTTAGTCATTTCACATTTAAAACTAACTGAAAAAGTTAACGAGCTCAGTGCACCTCTTATGCTGAAAAATATGTCAGTTGTAGTTTTGTGAGTTTATATCATTATCTATTATTACTAGTTACGAATATAAATACATTATTTATCATTCATGGTATTTTTTCTTAAACATTTGAGTATTTTATTTCACGAGATTATAATATTCGTTTAACTTATAACGGAGGTTGTGAGATTGAACGTCATTGAGTGAGTAGGAACGAGAAAGGTTTTTGAGTAGAAATTAAAATAAAAAATTTCGTAATTACTCAATAAAATAAAATAAAATAAATTATAATTTGTTATTTAAATAACAAATTATTTTATTGTATTTTTGTAAAATAATTACTATAATTTAGAAGATAAAAAAAATGGTCTAGTCAGCAAGCTCTAACATTCTTACACCATAGGATTGCCAAAATTTTCTGTATTTATATATATTTATATGCTGTCTTGTTCCTCTCCCATCTCTTGTTCTCAATCTCAATCTCAGCTCAGAATTCTACTTCTTTTGATTTAATTAAGAGCCCAAGATAAATAAATACACATAAATTAATCCGGATTAAAATCAAAGTAGGAGTAGAAGGAGAGAGAGAGAATGAGCTTCACCTCCTCTTCTTAGATCTTAGTTTTTCTCTCATTTTCTCATCTGGGTCCTCTTCAAAACGGTGAATTTCTCTCCCGATCTCCTTTCCCTCGGATTTGGTTTCCGGGTCTCTGATCCACTCGATTTTCAGTGACGATTCTGTGCTCAATTTACAGTTTTTTTGTTTTGTTTTGTTTTTGGCCTTTTCAGGTTTTTCGGGTCATTTTTTGATTGCTTCATGAAGGATCCGGTGTTCCTGGATTGAATCTGGCAATACCCAGTTCGTGTTTCATTGGAGAGCCGATCGGGTTCTGTCTGGTTTTGCAGATAAGGTATGGTGAATCAGCATCTCGATCGGTCTGGTTTCATGCTCTCAGTCGGAATTTCGATTTTGATTTTGAATTTTGTTGTTTGGTATCTTGGATTTTACCTTTTACTCACTCATCTGTGCAATTGGCCTGATTTGAATTCATAGATTGGATTTTGTTGTTGCTGTTGGTGAATTTGATTTTGATGATTGTGATTGAATTGTGCTGTTTTGTTTTTGTTGTTGTTGGGGAACTTGATTTTGATGATTGTGATTGAATTGGGATGATTTTGCTTTGAAATCTAAGTGGGTTGATGTAGTTGATTGGAATTGTTTGGATTTTGGCATTATTCAATTCGGGTACACTATAGATGAAGCAATTTTCAATTGGTTGGTTGCAGAAAAGATGGAATTGGATCTTGGTAAGCTGTTCGTTGGAGGGATATCTTGGGACACTGATGAGGATCGACTCAAGGAGTATTTTGGTAGCTATGGAGAAGTGGTGGAGGCAGTGATCATGAGAGATCGTGCAACTGGGCGTGCTCGTGGATTTGGTTTCATCGTCTACGCAGATCCAGCTGTTGCAGAAAGAGTCATTATGGACAAGCACATGATCGATGGTCGCACCGTGAGTTCTTCTCTTTACAAATTTCCTCAACTCATTGTGAACTGAAGTGTGTTTTTGTTGTTTTTGCTGTATCATTTCAGTAGTGAATAGACATGAATCAGGAAATGTGAATAAATTTCATTTATCGTGCCAATCATTTAAACAACTTACCTAAAAGTTCATATTTGCACTCTTTACCGGATCAGATTTGACACTCATTGTTCATCTACACTGAGAATCACGATGTCATTTTGAAGTCTAGTTTTCAGGGCCATTTTGTTGTTTTTGCTGTATGATTTCGGTAGAAATCCCTAAATGCCGTAACTTATTTTTATATTGAATCAAGCATTTAAACAATGTACCTAAAAGTTCACATTTTCACTGTCTCTATCGGATCAGATTTGACACTCATTGTTCATCTACACTGAGCATCACGATGTAATTTTGAAGTTTAGTTTCTGGGATCTTTAAAATTTTCAGGTTGAAGCAAAGAAGGCAGTTCCTAGGGATGACCAGCACATTGTAAACAGGAGCACTCCCAGCGTTCACGGATCTCCCGGTCCTGGACGCACAAAAAAGATTTTTGTCGGGGGATTAGCATCGACAGTGACGGAGAGCGATTTCAAGAAGTACTTTGATCAGTTTGGTACGATCACAGATGTTGTAGTGATGTATGATCACAACACGCAGAGGCCAAGAGGCTTTGGCTTCATCACTTTTGATTCGGAGGAGGCAGTAGACAGAGTCCTGCACAAAGTCTTTCATGAGCTCAACGGGAAAATGGTTGAGGTCAAGAGGGCGGTCCCAAAAGAACTGTCTCCCGGGCCGAGCCGGAGCCCTCTACTAGGATATAACTACGGCTTGAATAGGGCTAGCAACTTTCTTAACAGTTATGCTCCGGGATTCAACACGAGCTCGATGGGAAGCCCGTTCAGGATGGATGGTAGGTTTAATCCTATTGCTAGTAGTCGAAGCGGGTTTCCTCCATATGGTACTGCTGGTTACGGGATGGGTATGGATATTGAGCCGGGGTTGAGTCCGGGTTATAGTGGGAGCTCCAACTTTAGCAGTAGTATAGGATACGGGCGTATGCTGAGTCCATACTATAGTGCCAATTCAAACAGGTACAGCACTCCTATCGGGTATGGCACGGGTAATGGAAGAAACGATTCTGTTTTAAGCTCAAATGGTCGAAATGTTTGGGGAAATGGAAGCCTCAACAATGCCCCGGTTGGCCCTGGTGCTTTCTCAGGCACTGGAGGCGGGAATTTCGGGGCGGCATTTGGAAATAACGGAGTCAACTGGGGTCCCGCTCCTGTTTCGACCCAAAGTGGTGGTAACCCTTCTGGCTATATTAGTGGGAGCATCGGTTACGGAAATGGGGAGAGCAACTATGGGTTAGGAGGCGGAGGAGGAGCGTATGGAAGAAACAATGGCACGGGGTTCGCCCCGACATCATCCTTTGCTGCATCAACTGGAGGTTACGACGGACCCTATGGGGATTTGTATCGTGGCGGTTCGGTTTATGGTGGTGATTCAACTTGGCGCTCTACCACTCCCGATCTGGATGGATCTGCCTCATTCGGTTATGGGATTGGCAATGCTACTTCAGATGTTGCAGCCAAAAGTCCTGAAGGTTATATTGGGACTTATGGTGTTACAAGTAGACAGGCTAATAGAGGTAATATATCTCTATATTTAAGCATCTTTGTTTATCTCCTTTTGTTATTTGATTTTAGGGAAAATGGCAAAAATCTGTTGCATTCTACCACACCTTTGCAAGAGGGTACTGAGTACTTTGTTAATGGCAAAAAAGTGATGTGAACTTTGATTTTTTGTGCAAAATGCGTGTATTTGTACATAAATGACAAAATTGGCCATGAAATTAAGAATTAAAACTTAAAAATTAATTTTACTAAAAAAATTAAATAACAAATTTTGATCATGCAAATTTTAGTTAGAAGATATTTTTAGAAAAACTTTTTAAAATATATATTCTAAAAAACAATTCTTAATGTGGCAATTTCGTTATTTTTCTACAAATACACACATTTTACACAAGAAAATCAAAGTTCAGAGCACATTTTTGACATTATCAAAGTACACAACACCCTCTTACAAACGTGTGATAGTATAAAACAGGTTTTTGCCATTTTCCCTTTACTGTAATAGACTATGATTCGAATGATGGAAAATTCCCCATGAAACTTGCACGATCTAAAATTTCAAAATGCAGCGTGGAAGCTTGCTTCATTTAAACTATACCTCAATGTAAATTGTTTGTGAAGGGATAATGAAATCTAAAAACCAGCGATGGAGAAATAGTTTCGATTACCCTGAGTCATACTCATAGATATATCTACAGGCTTTGCATGATATTGTGATTTCCTCATAAGAAACTTAGGAACGATATGGTAGCATTCATGTAAGATGAAAACAGATTTTGCTCATTATCATCATGGGAATTTTTGTAGTTGACAATGTGCATGCATTGCACATGAGATTCACACATTTCATGAGTTTATCAGAACCATGACTCTATGTAGGAACAAAATTTGACATGCTTAACAAGTTCGGTGATCAAACTATGAAGCGGATAACCAGCTTTTGTTTCGTAAAAAGTTTGTGTGAACCTTATCACTGATGTTTTAAGAGTAAAACTCAGATGTTTAGCCAGTTATATATACAATAAAATACACACTTCCCGGTCTAAACGCTTTCTTTTCTTTTCATACTTCAGGAATTGCTGCTTAGGTGTGATCATCGGATATGACAAGGTAACTTTAGGCGAAGAGAATCTGGTAAAGGATTGTGAATTTCAGACAACTCCCTCGTTATTATACATAAAAGAAGTGATTGATGATATAATGCTAATGGGGTTCTTGATTTGGAGTATACATATTCAGGGAAAGCGGTAACAAACAAGTGATTTTGCTTAAGGCTTGAGATTTGATTTCGTTTTTTTCAAAAGACTTTAGGTTCCTTTGAGGTGTAAAATCAGATTGCGGGATATATACTCGGGAACATTGGTTTCGATCAAGGTATTGTGCATTTCCTCGCGAGGCACCCATTTTTTCTCATCGATTTTCTGTGATTTGCTCTTCCACCCTCTCGGATTGTAAGCGAGGGTCTGTTTGGTTTCCTAGCTTTTGAAGCGTTAGAGGGATACGCCTGTGTGATCCCGTCGAATAAGATACTGAATCTTTTTGGTTATTTCGATTCATTTTCTTTATTGGAAAGTTCATTGAGCAAATTTACGGCTTCTGTGTCTATGAAATTGTTGTTTAGTTCAAAGATCATTTGGTTTCTTCGTTTTTCCTTCTTATTTGGTATGGATTCAGATTCTCTAAACTGGTGCATACTGCAGTTGACTTCTTGCATCTCAGACATTACTACAGGTATGGTTCCTAATTTTCTGTTTCTTGCTTGTTACTGTCAACTTGGTTCTTTATCAACCAAGGTTGTCGGAGAAATGAAAATACGATGCCATAACAGTATTGTAGGAATCGCTCGGAGAGGGCATTCGAGAACTAGCCGGATTTCTATTTTCCCAAGTTTTAAAATTTATATTAAATAAATTTATATACTTATTTAATAAAAAATCACTACCATTTTGTACGGTTTTGGATAATTCTGCCACAATGTTAAACGAAAATCAACAAAATGGATATTTAGAATACCAAAGATTTATAGGGATTTCGGGGTGTCGTTTTTTAACATTATCTTTTGATAAGACGGTTGCTGGTTTTGATTCTCATATATGCGGTCAAGGTTACAATAACAATGAGTTTGGCCTGTTGAGAGAATTAGCATGAGGTGAAAATTTGTCACGGCTCGCCTTGAAAAGAAATTGTTGGGTCGAGGTTATCATAGTTAAGCTTGATTTCGACTCGAGAGGAAATTATCAAGCTCAAGTTCTACTCGATGCATTTCATATTGTTTAATTTTCAAGTTTTCATAGATAATCATTCAAAGTAAAATATATTTTAATAAAAAAATATATGTAATTCATTGAATAATAAACGAGTTGACTCGCAAGTTTATCGAGTCCTAAAAAGTAAGACTCTTTTAATAAGGAAAAATGGCGAGAAAAGTGTCCTTATAATGACATTTTATAAGAAGATGCTAAATTATTTGTTAATGACAGGATTCTGGTTATTTTTACAAAAATGTACACATTTTATAAAACTCAAGACTTGTTTGCACTCTATTTATGCTGTATAGAGAGTTGTATCTTTCATGGTTGACTAAGTGTATAAAATCTACTTTTAAAATAAAAAAAGTGTATGAAATCTGAGTGAGGTTGTGATGTTTACGTGGACATGGTCGATTGAATCTTTATCCATATAGTTACAAGGATTAGGATATGTTTGGGTTGAGAGGTTTTAGAGTTCGATGACAATAAGATTTATGTGGTCCACTCTGAGGAATGTGTTCCTCTTATCCATTCCATATCTTCTTCTTCTTCTTCTTGTGAAATCCATATATTAATTTGCTTTGCTTGCTTGGCCCTTTTGTCCTCCACTTTTGGAATTTTCAGTTTTTGCCTCGTGGGTTTGGTTGGGCCCGTTATGTCATTGTTGGACCGGCCGGTTCATGGGTTGAAATTTGGATTATGAACCGGTTGATCAAACTTACCGTATGTCATAAAAGAGTAGTCGTCACGTCACACTAAGCGAAGTTGAATAAAGCGATAAAATGTTCACTTTTATGTAAATGAGGTCGTGAGTTCAAATCATAATAACATAGTGAAATTGGCGTCGTGTTTCGGGTGAGGAATACGATTTTGATGCACATGTGTTCCTCTAGTATTGTCATTTTTATGAGCGAGAATTCGTTGTTCTCTTTTTGGGATTTCTTTGCTCTCTCTTAATTTTAATATTTTTGTGCTGATAAAAAAGTGGTAAAATGGTCCTTGAATTATAAAAAGTTACTGATACAATCGCTGAACTTTAAATAAACCGATTGGTGAATTTAATGTTTGAGATGAATATTCTAGTCTCTAGACCATTGAATCTATTTAGAGCACATGAAATGTCTCTTGTTCGACGAGAGTGTGTGCCTCTTTTTCAACCATGAAAAGACCTATTTACAATTGTACGAGAGGTGACCAAATCCAAAAGACATACATGTATTCGAGACGAATATCGATCGTTAACATGACAATTTCTTATGAATCTCACTCCAAAAGCTTGTTTTCACCATCTTTAGTAACCCTACATTGAGGCACATAACGAGACATATATTACTATTAGAGATGAGCCCGTAATTTCAGCTTCTTGAAAGAATAAGGGCATTATTGGTCTGTTCATATGGTGTAAAGTCCATGAAAAAACTCATATTCTTGGGACACTACAAATCATAAGTTCAAGGACGTTGTTCCAAATTCACATTCAAAACTCTTACTTGAATTTGGTAACAAAAGTATGTTTTTTTGAAGTGGGGTTTTCAAATAAAAAAAAAACTACTCTTAATTGTAAGGTGTGATGTCATCATGACGTTACCCGTAATTACTCATAATGTTGAACCATATCATACTTAATTCAGACCGACTCCTATTTTTATGAGTGTCTTGTCGCATCATCGACGACGAGTACTCGAAAAAGCACTCTCGCTCGCCCGTGAATTCCACACAAGCACCACCATTCCGGTTGTTCGTGTCTATGGCCCCACGAGTACTTTGACTTCCTTCTCATCACGTTAACGAGCATATTTTCTTTTTAATTCGGGAATATATGGTGATTCTCTATATATATGAAGAATATGTGGTACTGAAGAAAATTGTGCACTCGAGAACCAATCTAAGATTCTTGTTTCGCTAGTCTCAACGAAAAAACTTTTAAATTTGTGCGAAAAAGATGACGCCACCAAATTCATTTTTAACGTTTTATTTTGTTGCTAGAATTAAAAAGAGCTTTACGGATTTAAAAAAAAAATCACATACCGCTCACGAGATATAACAAGAGATTTTTCTACTAACAATAACAGCAATGCAATTTTTAAAGTTAACTGGGATTATTATTAACATTTTTGTATTTATTGCAATGTAATGAAAAAAAAATGCATATTTAACCATAATTATTAGTATATTTTTATTTTTTGTGTTTTATGTGAAACTATATGGTTAAATGTGATTTTATAAAATTCTTTATTTTTTTCAACAAGGAGTTTTTAAAACATGGTACCATATTCAAAAGTACATTATTAGCCTTATTTGATGATGATCCCTCAAAAAGTAACAAAAAAAGTCGGAAACTCTTAATCTTGTACTTTATAGGATCCCCCTCCTTCCAATGGGAAAAGAGGGAAAAACAGAGAGGAAAAGACCATAAATGTATCACAGCTCAAAAGGTCAAAAAGTAGAAACCTCCAACTCATGCCATGTTCAAGAATTCAAATGCACTTACACTTTTATAAGACACTTGTAAACATGAAGATTAAAACCAACGACCTCACGAATATTCACATCGGAGACTCAATCCGTCTTTTACATGTGAGACTCAGTACATAGAATATCGAGTGACTATCGGTATGTGAGGTACTAGTTGAAGTTGGATCAGACTCACAAACTAGTGTCAAATTATTATTTTCCGAAAATGTATGTTAAATGCATACCTCGTCATCTCTTGATAAGTATATTTATTCATTAACTCAAGCTTTTCGATAAAAAAATAGTGTGAAAAGGTATCCATACCTTTCGGTCAAGATTGGTGAGAGGAATATCTTGAGACAGAAGTCAAGAATAAGTGAGAAAAAGGACAGATCTATATATTATGTTACAAGAAGCTCCATGTGAACACTTCCTCTGCAAGACCAACATTGTCAATATCAGAAACCAAGAAAAGGTACAATTTGGTCTGAACAATCATGTTCATGCCATAGAAAAGCTCACCAGCTTCTCTCAAGACACAACAATGGCATCACCATCAAACCCGACCTTCAGAGACCTACAATGGCTTCTACATGCGATAGAATCCGAAACCCTCATCCTCCAAAACATCTCCTTCCACCTTTCCCAGCCCACTTCATGTTGTCACCAAGAAACCGAAAACTCCATCAACATAAACATCTCCAACGACGATTCCTCATTTTTCTCCCACCTTGTTACTGTACTAGGAACATCAAGAAACACCCAATTGTCCCTACAGAACTTGGAGCTCCACAATGTTGACTGGGATGTGGAGATGGTGCTGAATCTCGGAGTCCTCCTCGAGGGTTGCTTGCGCGTCAAGCAACTGACCTTTGCGCGAAACGAGTTCAGCCCAGAGTGCTTGTCCGAGTTCTGTGATGTTCTGAAGAGAAATGGAGTGATCAAAGAGATTATCTTCGCAGAATCGCGAATCGGGTCAATGGGAGCGACGTTCCTCGCTGATGCCCTCAGGGCGAACGATACCTTGGAGGAGCTGCAGGTATGGGAGGACTCCATTGGCACGAAAGGCGCAGAGGAGCTCTCGAGGATGATTGAAATGAACTCTACACTGAAGGTGTTGACCATCTTCGACTCGAGCTCCATCACCGCGACCCCGTTGATCTCTGCAGTGCTGGCGAGGAATCGGGCCATGGAGGTACACGTCTGGAGTGGCGAAAACGGGGGCAAGAGCTCGAAAGTGGTGGAATTCGCACCTGAGAGCAGTACACTGAGGATTTACAGGCTTGACCTCTCGGGTTCTTGCAGGGTTGCTTGTGCATTGGGTTTGAACTCAACGGTAACATCCCTGGACATGACTGGCGTGCAGCTCAAGTCAAGATGGGCCAAGGAGTTCAGATGGGCTCTGGAGCAGAACCAGTCTCTGAAAGAGGTAAATCTGTCGAAAACCCGCCTCAAAGACAAGGGAGTCGTGTACGTAGCAGCAGGGCTCTTCAAGAACAAGACTCTACAAACCTTAAACCTCGACGGGAACTGGTTCAGCGCAACGGGAGTCGAGCATCTCCTCACCCCCTTGAGCAGGTTCTCAACCCTGCAAAACCAAGCAAACACAACTCTCAAGTCAATAACCTTTGGAGGCCCGAAAACAAGAATCGGGAGAAACGGGATTGCAGCTATCACACACATGTTAACGACGAATCAGAGCGTTACCCAAATGGGGATACACGATGACGAGAGCCTGAGGCCTGACGATTTCGTCAAGATCTTCAAGAGCTTGGAGAAGAATGCCACCCTGAGGCGCCTGTCTCTGCAGGGTTGTAAAGGGATTCGAGGCGAGTTCTTGTTGGAGACGATAATGGAGACTTTGCAGGTCAATCCTTGGATTGAAGACATGGATCTTGCAAGAACACCACTGCACGGTTCTGGGAAGAGTGATGTGATTTACAAGAAGCTGGGACAGAATGGGAGGAGTGAGCCAGAACTTGATCTGCTCAAGGATATGGCCCTTACAGTGCCTAAGAGCTGTAGAGTCTTCTTCTGTGGGCAAGAATATGCAGGTATAGTCACTCAACTTTACAAGTAAAATTTTAGTTAGTTCATTCATGAAAATTGTTGAAGATAAGTTCCAGTGTAGAAGACACGCGAGAGCAGTGTTGAGTGTAAGCTCACACTGAAAGGATATGAAGAGAAAATGCTAAATATGCAGGTTAAGACCATACATAACCAACAAGGTTGACTTTTTAGTTGTGAGGTCTAAATCGATATATTTAGCCAAATTATTTAAAATTTGTATGGTATTGGAGTTGTGGAATTGAGTTTCTACATGTGGGTTTCCCCTAAGGATGACAACGGGGATAGCTTCATGCGAATTTCGTGACCCCGTCCCTACTCTAGTGGATCAGAGATAGTGGGTTTCGTCAAGGGAGTGTTGAAGTGTAAACTCATCTATATGAACATAAAAAGCTAAATATAAAGGCTACGATCATACATAACTGATAAGAATATTATTTTTAAACTCGACCAAATATATTTAGTTCAATAATATAAAATTTCCATGGGGTTGGAGTTGGACATTTTGAGTTTGTGCTTGTTGGTCTTCCCTAGGGATGGCAACGGAGCTGGTTAGGGGAGGGTTTTATAATCATCTTCCTGCTCTAATGAATCGAGGATATCGGATCTCTGTCTTAAGATTCGAACTCAAGATCTCGTGTATATATAGGTGTGAGTTTCTAACGACTTGGCCTAACTTGCGGTAATTAGTACCTCCGCCGCATAAGTCTAATTTTGCCATAATCAACTTGTAAGGAGAAGTGTGTAAACAATGAAAACCCACAAAGAATATGAAGAGAAGCCTAAATATAAAGTCACCTAATAAGCCCCCAATTAAATAAAACTGAGAAAAATGAAACAAAACTTTGAGTTTTAGTAATGAGTTCGGCTATAACCTTCATTTTTGCAGGTAAGAACACACTCTGCAACTCCATACTGCAGAATTTCTGTTCCTCAAAGCTTCCCTACATAGACCAAATCAAAACTCTAGTCAACCCTGTTGAGCAAGCAGTCAAATCAAATGGTATGAAAATACGAATATTCAAAGACGAAGACACCAAGATCTCGATATGGAACCTTGCAGGCCAGCACCAGTTCTACTCCCTTCATGACCTCATGTTTCCAGGACATGGAAGCGCATCGTTCTTCCTCATCATCTCGAGCTTATACAGGAAACCCAGCAACAGAGAGCCGAAAACCCCGGCTGAGATCGAGGAGGACCTCCATTACTGGCTCAGGTTCATCGTTTCCAACTCGAGACGAGCCATCCAGCAATGCATGCTTCCCAGTGTCACCATTGTCTTGACACACCATGACAAGATCATCAACCAGCAATCACAGAACCTACAAGATGCTACCATAGATTCAATCTTGAGATTGAGAGATAAGTTTAAAGGATTTGTGGATCTCTATCCAACTGTTTTCACAATCGACGCGCGATCATCAACCTCAGTGACTAAACTTACCCATCACCTCAGAAAAACAAGCAAGACAGTTCTGCAGAGAGTTCCACAGATTTATCAACTATGCAACGACATGATTCAGATTCTTTCAGATTGGAGATCGGAGAATTACAACAAACCCGCGATGAAATGGACAGAGTTCAGTAATCTATGCCAGGCAAAGGTTCCGACTTTAAGAATCCGATCAAGAAACGATAACAAGCATAGAATAGAGACGAGGAGGCGAGCTGTTGCTACTTGCCTTCACCATATAGGGGAGGTGATCTATTTCGACGAACTGGGTTTTCTGATATTGGACTGTGATTGGTTCTGTTCCGAAGTTCTGGCTCAGCTGATACGGTTAGATTCAAGAAGGCAAGGGTCTATGGAAAAGAATGGATTCGTGAGCAAGAAAGAGCTGGAGAAGATACTGAAGGGGAGTTTACAGAGTCAGATACCTGGAATGAGCTCTAAAGTGTTTGAGAACTTGGAAGTTGCTGACCTTGTGAGGATGATGCTGAAACTCGAGCTGTGTTACGAGCAAGACCCATCAGATCACGATTCTCTTCTACTGATCCCGTCAATTCTTGAAGAGGGGAGGGGGAAGCAGCAGAGATGGCAATTCAGTACACCAGACTGTGTTTACGCGGGGAGGCATCTAGAATGCGATGACTCCAGCCACACGTTTCTGACACCGGGATTTTTTCCTCGTTTACAGGCAAGACCCTTCATTTTCTCTTGCCATTGCTAGCATTTATGTTCATTTACTGACAAAACATGACAGACATTATGAACCAGAATCACCTTTAGAACACAGAAACAAAGAAAATCAACTTCAAGGCACAGAAACTATGAAAACAAGTTCTCTAGACTAAATTCAGTGCTCTTCTCAATCCCATGTATGAGAAATAGATTTCCCATTAGCTATAAACATATATTATCTGAATCACTGAAAATGAGAGACTAATATGGCAATGTATGTTCTGTTGATTCTTGAAGGCCAACACCAGAAAATAAGTAAACAACAGCGTTCTAAGACTATCGATTTCCCCCCTAGAACTCAGTAAAATCGAGTTGACCGAGTTTTAGAACTCCTCGATTTCTCACTCGGTCAAACCTGGTCAAAGTTTGTCAAAACAAATTTTTACACATGTTTTGAAACTGTTCTATAATTTTATGTTTTTGTTTTAACTCATTAAGTTGTTTGAAATATTGTTATTCTTGTTTTAATGTGAATTATATAAACTTATATTTAATATTTCTTTAAAACAGAACGAGTTTTGCCGATTACTCCCTAAGTTATCAGAATTCCTTATTTTTCTGTACTTTTTGCCTCGCCGGGTTCTCCCCAATCCCAAGTTTTAGAAATTTGATATGTATAGTAAAGGCTAGTGATTGAAAAACTGGTTCTATATTTATGTATTCATATCCTGCAGGTCCATCTCCATAACAGAATCATGGGGTTAAAGAACCAACAAGCAGCAACTTACAATCTTGAAAAGTACCTCATTGCAATCACCATCAATGGAATAAACCTAAGAGTAGAGCTTGGAGGCCAGTTGGGTTATTACATCGATGTCCTTGCATGCTCCACCCAGAACCTCACAGAAACCCTCAGGCTCATCAACAACCTCATCATCCAACCCATCCAAAGCCTCTGCCACGGCGTCACCCTGACCGAAAGCGTTATCCGCCCAGAATGTGTGAGGAACTTGACGCCTCCCAGATACAGGAAAACCCAAAACGTGTCGTTGCAGCAATTGAAACAAGCGCTGCTATCAGTTCCTGCAGAAAGCATGTATGATTATCAGCACACTTGGCAATCATTAACAGACTCTGGGAGAGTTGTACTAACGTCTGGATTTGACTTTGCCCGAGACCTCCTGTCAGATGATGACTTCCGGGAAGTCCTGCACCGGAGGTACCATGACCTCCACAACTTAGCCTTGGAGCTGCAGGTACCATCAGAAGATGACCGTGATGGACAAGGTAACGAAACTCAAGCTGAGCTCCAACAAGTTGACCCGTCTTTTGGTGGCATTGCGAGAGGAGTGGAAGAAGTACTCAAGAGGCTGAAGATAATAGAACAAGAAATACGAGACCTGAAGCAGGAGATCCAAGGGATGAGATACTATGAGCACAGGCTCCTCGTTGAGCTCCACCGCAAAGTGGACTACCTGGTGAACTTCAACACTCAGCTAGAAGAAAGAAGGGTACCCAAAATGCTCTACTTTGTCAGAACAGAAAATTACTCGAGGAAATTGGTTACAAACATGGTTTCGGGCATGACTGCACTCAGGCTGCACATGTTATGTGAATACCGCGGGGAAATGCATGTAATCGAAGACCAGATAGGCTGTGAAATGATGCAGGTCGACAATAAAGCTGTAAAGAGCTTGGCTCCATACATGACAAAGTTCATGAAACTCGTGACATTCGCTCTAAAGATAGGAGCTCACCTGGCGGCCGGGATGGGAGAGCTGATACCTGATCTGAGCAGGGCGGTCTCTCACTTGTCCGATTCCTCAGCGATTTATGGGGCGGCTGGTGCAGTCGCTGCTGGGGCAGTTGGAGCTGCAGCTCTGGGGAACATGGCCAGGACGAGGCAGGGCTCGAGGGACATTCAGCAGCAGGATATGAGAGCAGCGGAGCAATGGGTCTTGGATTTCTTGAGGGAGAGGAGATGCTCCTCCGGGAAGGACATTGCGGAGAAGTTTGGACTCTGGAGAGCGAGATACAGGGACAATGGGCACATAGCTTGGATCTGCAGAAGACATAGGAGCATCAGAGCCAATGAAATAATTGAAGTACCCATCTAAACCTTTTCAATACTCATTTGTAGTATCCGATTGCTTCAACTTCGAGACTTTTTTGTGCTGTGATGCTGTAATGTATCAATCCACTGCAGAATCTGATCAAAACTATTTTATTTTTCCTCAAATAGCTACCAAGTTAGTGTAGTATAGTATCACAGTTTGAAAAATATGGCGAGAGTAGAACACAATCAGGTAAAACATAAACAAAAGCAAAACCATTGATGGAGTAGCCGAATCCTACCATTTTGCTTCAAAATCACCATGTATTTGTGGGACCTAAGCGCACAATTATTCTATCACTAGCCTAATTGATTTGCAGTTATTGAAAGTTCAAACCAAAGAAGAAAAAAACGGCTGTTACAGAAAAGTTCATATATGCCAGAGAGTTATGGTACAAGTCATGATTTCTAGACATCTAAAACATCTCAGCACGCGAAAGAAAAAGCACCATACCAAAATAATACATTATTACATCTCAAGATTAGGATTATCAGTCTTCATTCAGAAATCTAAGGTCACCTGTGCGTCTTCTTCAGAATATATCAGTTCAGAAGAAAGCTCTACTCCCATAAAACACCCGGGAACTGTTGTTTTTGGGTGATGTTAATTTCTGATCAGAGCTGGAACTCCCTGAATTGGGCGATCCATTGTCAGTGTCCAAAGGAAGCTTCATTTTCGCCAAAGAGTCAGTAAATTGCTGCATGCTTTTCATATACATGTCTACAATATCCTGCTGCACTACATTTTGCTCCGCCTCAATGTTTACACTCACTATAGGCTTCTCGCTATGATCCCCGCCAGAGGAAGCACTCTCACCATCTCCAGCATCCTCCGTTTTCTCTTTTGGAGGCGATTGATGCTCCTGAGTAAGAGACTTTGATGCAGCTTGTGTATCAGAGGACTCTGAGGTGGCAAAAACCGGATAATGAGTCTCATTAGTTGATACACTACTTGGAGGTGAATCAACCTTAGGAACTAGCACAGCCGTTTCTAAACTAAGCTGATTTTCAGCATCTGAATTAACCATATTACTACAAGGCATGCCGATATACTCGGAAACCATCATCTGGTTCTCATTAGCAATTTTGGGATCAGGGAACTCGATGTGCTCAAGATCACTCGAGAGGGACTCGAGAATATTTGAGTCGTGCTCATTTGCAAAACTAGACATATCTTGAGGCGGTGCAGGCATTGGCATCACTTCAGGAGACGCCCCGTTGTATGAGAGGGACAAATGAACAAACCCGGCTGGAGAGTGGAACAGATCGGTTGAGGACAAAGAGAACTCCTTCTCCAAGTTACCGTTTCTGGCTAGAACTTCAGACAGAGGCACCAAAGCAAAACCCAACAGCTGGTCTCCAAGATAATTCTTCACCCTGCTCAGCATCCACAGCTCACACTTAAGAGAACACTTAATAGTCCGAACATTGAACTGGAGATTCTGATTGAACACAGGATTCCTCCCACCCCCATTGATGATTTGGGTTGAAACTGCGCTGTAGCGATCACTAGTCAGGCAAAGTTTAGCATAAACGTCTTGTTTTTGGTATATGCAGATGTTATGGATGTCCCGTGCCTGATGGATATGAACCTCTAGAATACCAATCAGGCTCTCTGTAGCTTCGTCTCCGTTGGCCTCCATTGCCTTTGACGAGTCTGAGCTCTGGATGCAAGCATCGGACTTCTGGTTTCCAACGAAAGCGCTCTTGAATGGTGAAACACCAGATTGCGGGGAATCCATAGTGATACCGGAAATCAAACCTGGCAAATAAGAAAAACATATACATTTAGAAATTTGACACACAAAATTAGAACCCATGTTAGTCACACAACTTATTATCTGAAGTTCAGTTGAGGAAAAGCAAAATTGGTTCTTTATAGGAAGAACTAATTCTGAGGCCTTGAGACCAATTATCACAAACTTAAGCAAATTTGTCAAAACTCGAGACTTCCGTCAAGGAACAAATTCTACCATAAATAAAAAGAAAGACAACTTCTTAGAATCCACATACCAAACTTCTCAAATACATTTACATTGATCAGCAAAACAATCTAAATCTTAGGCACGACTCAAAATTGAACCAAACTGCCAATTGCCAAAGCCTAGCCTGAGATAAAATCTATGCACAAAATCTTCGGTAAAAAAAACCCCCAGAAGCCAAAAAACACTCACCAAACTTCAACCCCTTAGAGAAACAACTCCAAATTCAGATAAACTTAACCAACCCCAAATTCCAAAGATCAAAAGTGAAGCCTTTCACATTAACTACCAATAACTCAAACCCTCAAATAAGAACAAGCCAAAACCCACAAATGGAAAGATCTCAGCCAGAGTTGTAATGATTAAAGCAACTCCTCAAAACCCAAAAGCAGAACCACCCCAATGAATTGAGTCATTTTCAGTGCACCCACCCTAAAACCTGACCCCAGGCTTAAAAACGACCATGACCCATCAGCAGTAACACCAAAAATAAGGGAAGAAAAAGGTAAAGTTACCAACTTTCTCAGCACAAAAACACTATCACCGCAATCCAAGGAGAGTGAAAGCAAATGCTCAGCGACCCAGATGGCGACAAACAATTTCAAATCAAACCCACTTCAATTCTACTCCAAAAAAACACAGAATTTTCACAAACAATTATAAAAATGCAAGAGAACCCAGATGAGTAACGCTATTTTCTTGCCTCTGGACTCCAAAGTCAAATGGTTTGTAGAAAAATTGTGGCTCAAGCACAGGATCTTTCAGAGACCCAGCCCTTGAATCGAGTAGAGGAAGGTGTGGAAGTGATGTTACAATATATAGCAGACGAAAACGAAGAATAATCAAGTAAGACTGAGATAATACCGTTGTGAGCGTCTGTGGATCATGGACTTTTTTCGAGTGCATTTTAGGGAAGGGAAGGGAAGGGGTCTAAGGAAACGACGTCGTATTATTTGCCGTGAACGGACCGTTCAGAATAAGAGGTGAATATTTTTTCACCATTTATTTAAAATAACACATTCTCACTCTTACTCTTAGGGGATGTACTTTTAAAAGTTCATGAATTCTTAAAGTTTACAAGACTTTTTTAAGTCTATAAAGAGTCTTGATGATTTTAATGGAATGACTTTGCAAATTTCATGATTTGAGATGATATTTCTAAAGAGTTTTTTATGCCTACAAAGACTTTCAAAATCATTCAAAGTCATCCATTTCTTAGAGTCATTTAAAGTCATTGACATTTACAATACCCTTAGATTTTAAAAGTATTTTTAAAGTCATGATTGAATACCACAAGATTTTAAAAGTATATTTGAAGTCATGATTGAATACCACAAGACTTTAAAAGTATTTTTAAAATCATGATTGAATACCACAAGATTTTAAAAGACTTCTTAAATCCATTAAAATCATGATTGAATACACCCCCTTAATGAATAATGTAATTTCGTAGAATATGACATATTTAATTATAAAAAAAATTTAAAAACACATTTTTAATGTGAAAAAATAATAATTTTATGATTAAAACCTCTTAGGGAATCAGAGTTCTCTAATGTTAATGGACAAATTTATGTAAGCATTTCAAATTAGGAGGTCTTGGTTTATGAACCTTCAATACGTCTTTGGGGTGTCCCGTTGAGGTCGACATTGAGAGGGATTGGGAGTTCTCTGGCAGCTATAGGTTGGTCCTGGTAAACACAAAGAGTTTAGAGAACTTGGATTGTTAAAGATTCGTGATTCTCATAATAATCGTAAGGTTGATCGAGTAAACTGGTTTAATGCGGTATGCAGTGAGATCACATGGTTTCTCCATCCGTATGAGGTGGAGGCCGTGGATCTGCATGATGTTAACTGATTTGAGTCGATTGGCCTCCGGGGTTATTATGAAGCCTTGTTCAAAGCATTCTGAAGCGGAATCACGGGGTTTCTCTATCTGTATGAGGTGGAGGCCATGACTCTACATGATGCTAAACGGGTCAAGTTGAACATATTTGGAGGTATCATTGGTAGTTAATGTTGGGTACTATCCATTTATGGAACATGTGTTTTTATTTATCTTGATTGTCGCTTTTGTAATTCTGTGGCTCATAAATTAGTTATGTAAACTTCAACTTACAATAGCTGGGATCACGGTGCGGGGTCTATCCCACCATATATTGCTTCGACTGTCTGACATAATGTCGGTTAGTTGCTTAATAATATTCGTGCTTTTTCTCTTAAAAAATAAATAATATAACTTCTTAGAACAAGAGAGTGAGAGTTTGATTATAGTTTAAATAAGGTTTTATGGGTGAAGTGATTGACATATTTGTTCCTTAAGTTATTTTGCATAGATTAAATTTGATTTGTTTTAATTTTAGATACTTTTTTCATTAGACGACAAACAAACAAAAAATAATTATTATACATTACATCTTTTTAGTTCATATCGTCTAAATTTCAGGCATGAGTTTGACTCTTAAAGTTTCAAATCTTAAAATCATAACGATTAGGTTAGGAAAGACCGCATATGAAATGTTTATAGATCTCGTATGCTAGAGACGTGAGGTCTATAAGTTGACAACACTTTCTCCTCTAGCTGTTTCATGTTATAAAAACGCACC
Source organism: Geranium rotundifolium (assembly GCA_963920655.1). NCBI lineage: Eukaryota > Viridiplantae > Streptophyta > Magnoliopsida > Geraniales > Geraniaceae > Geranium > Geranium rotundifolium. The sequence continues at coordinate 33,595,202 of OY987319.1, forward strand.
AATTTAAATGTGTGTTTCACATTTTAAATTTTTCAGAAATCTCGTCAATTTGAACATTACGAAAAACTTCAATTTTAGGAGATTCATTCTCCAATAGAGTGCGACTCTTCACCTCCTCTCTTCTGTAAAACTTCCTGATGTTGATTTTTCGGTAGTCGGTGTCGCTCTTTGCGCGCCGACGACCATCCCTTCTCTCTTACTTGTTCTCCCCAACCCCATTCTTTACCTATCCTTTTCTCCACGCTCTAGACCCACTGTTTCTCTTCCCAAACCTTTCATTCTCAACCCATATTTGTTCACTCTTCTCAGATATGGTGGTTTTGGGTTGGATTTGGTGGTGTTCTTGTGCGTTGAGCTCGGTATGGTGGAGTGCTCAGTGGCAGGGATAGGCTCATGAGGTTGCGGGACCATCGTCGGCCCTGCCGGGCTACTCGGTGTCGAGTGGTGGTGTTTCCCGTCTGAGATTTCTGTCGGTGTTGGCCGAAATCGCCGCTCCTCGGTGCTCTGCAGTGGCTTTGCTGGGTCCCTGGCGTGTGCGTGCGTGCGGTGAAGATCGGAGGTGTTGGCCTTCCTTTTCCCGGCGGCGTCGGTTCCCTTTCGGCAGCAGGCTCTCGCGTGCTCGCGGATCCTCTTTCAGGCTATCAGCGAGGTGGTAGGCTCCGTCCTGCTTGCTACCGCTGCTAATGGGATTGGTCCGTCGACTGTCTCGTTTGGCGGTGGTGTGGCTTCGTTCCGAGCGCCCGCTCTCCTTTCTAAGAACTGTTTGGGCTTGTTCCCAACCAGCAGGGTTGAGCCTGGTTTTGGGCATCCATTGCTCATTACCAGGCCTCATCTGTTGGATCCGGGCCAGGTGTGGTTGGGCTTCACTTTTATTCATGTCATACTTTTGTTGTTATCGCGACGTTGGAAACCTGGGCGAGTAGCTTGGAGTATCTCTCGGACTGCTGACAAAGGAATAGCTTCCTACATACATTGGAAGTCCCGAAGGTCGGGTTCTGAACAAGGGTTTTCTAGATTTTAACTCTCATTCGTTTTCTTGTAGTTCAACTTTCATCAATTTCATTGTATTGCAACTTGTTCTGCTTTTCAAATTCACTGTTATGTTGCTTTTATGTAACCCCTCTTTCCCTGCTTGTATTTTTCTATTCAAAAATCTTGGCGGGATTAATAAAATTTAATTATTTCGCTGAGAAAAAAAAAGAAAGGATTGAACCCCGGCCGAGGCCGGAACCAACCGAGACTGGACCAACAACGCCAGTACCTTCTCCTATAGATATGATATGTTAATCATTGAATTATTTAACTTTAGCCTAACAAAATTTTACTTTAAACTTTCACAAATCATTTTGAAATATACCGGCTCTTATAAGTAGCTTGGAAAGCCAAAGATAAAGGTACCAGCAATATCATGATAAATGTTTGATTATAATAGTGGGTCCAATTTGAAACATTTTCTTTCATTTAATTTGTATCTTTCCCCCTTTAATTCAAATTACATGAATTGGGCCACCATTGATGTCAAAATTGATTTCCTCAAACTCTTTGAATTTCTCTTCACATGAATCCAACTAAAGTAGACTTTTGAGAAGATGGCCCACAAAGCAAGCACAACCCTCCCTAAATTCAAAGAGACCAATACTGAATTGTCATTTCCCTTCATTTTGTTGCCAAAATCTAAATTGGTCTCATCTCATCTCTCTTCTGACGGAGATGAGCTATAACTTTCTTGATTTTCTTTGAAATTTTGGATCCTTTTAATGTTCTTTTTGCTTGAAATCATGGTATTCTACCACATTTCATCAATCATCATCCATTATATTAATGTAATAATCATTTGTTTTTGGCGCTCGATTTAATCCAAATTGAATTTAAAACCTAAGACTATAAGTGAAATGACAAATACATCATGTAATAGTTTGAATTTCGCTGATTTCAATCTATACTGACATTCTTACTATTTAAATTAGGCTGATAAAATAACACCATAAAAGACTTTTGTTGATGCTATTTAAATTAGGCTGATAAAATAACACCATAAAAGACTTTTGTGGATTAATCAGTGACTAATTGTAGACTGATCATACCATTTCAAATTGTCTAACAGGAAAAGATAAGTACATGTTCTCCATTTTCATATAAGGTTGGTCCTTGTATGAATCCTAATCTATGTGCCCAATTGAGACCAGTTCATGTGTATGGAGCTATTTTGTAGGAACTTGACTCTAAATGTGCCTTGATTTTGTTTGTGTAATTTAGTTGAATATTGGTATAAATTGGGTCCTTTGGGCCACACACAGGAGACAGGACCACTATGTGCACATATAAATGTCAGTTAAGAGAACAAGAAAGATAATTTGAACTCATTAATGGTCTTTGTAAAGATGTGAATGAAAATAGAAATGAGAATGAAACTCATATGACTTGATCTGCTAAACTTCAATACCCATTATCTAGGGTTTAATTAGTTGGTGAAACTAAGCATTTGCTGCCAAATTAAGCAACCTTCAAGCTTGGAGAGTTTGCATATATAACAAAATTTTAATCATAATGTTGCTTGTGAACAGAGTTATATGAAATAGTTGGAGGAAGGAGCCCTAATCTCTTAACTTAATTATGATCAATTACCATAGACTCCACTTTGCAAGTTAAGATATTTGGGGTTTTCTCTGTTTTATATTGATCATATTATGAATAACTTAGCTTCAATTACAATAGCTAGTTCATTTATATAGTAATAATAAAAATCAACTATACTTAGGAAACATACGTAAATTTCAAGAACATACAAATCATATGCACCAAATTTGTTACAAATATAATGTGGGGTCCTAGTAGTGATTTTATGAAAACATCTACCAGTTGATCACTAGAATTGATGAAACTGGTTGTGATGCATCTGACATAATATTTTTTTTAAATATGTATCATTTTACAACATTAGAGAACTTAAGTGTCACTATTAATAATGATAATATAAATTGTTTGAAATGACAAATATACTCGCTAAAACGATTAGAAAGTTGGAAACAAAATGGTAATGAGATTGTCGTTATCATAATCATTTGAAATACATGGATCTAGAAGAAAGTTTGCCTGATGGAGTTAGGGAGAGAGGGAGGAGGTGTTGGAGAGGGATCTCAATCTCGTAAAGAAGTTCGCTAGCTAGATCTCCACCAACGTCGACTCAAGAAGTAAAGTAAAAAACAATCATTAGGTTAACTACCTGTAATACTCCACAATCATTAGTACAGAACAAACATTGTCATGCAGATCAAATGTAGTTATTTTATTTTATTTTTAGTGTTTTGCGTTAGTAATGTTCGATGCAGTATCACTTATGAGTTTAGGCAATGTTGCCCGACTACGTTTTTACCAATTGATATATTTTGAAAGTGTATATTATGAATTATAAATGACCTAGATTCTCTTCAATTGTAATATGAATGAATATTTATAAATTTGTCATCTCGGGCAACTCTCTAATACCCCCAAAATCTTGTTGAAAGAGGAATCCATTCACTAATTAATGGTTATTGGAAAAGATAAATAAAAACTAAAAAGTGTATACCCAACTAACAAAACTCATGATCCTACAAACAAAGTAGAACTTAGAAGGTTAAGTAGAGGAGTTTGAGGAATCAAGTAGTATCATGACACCAATGATTACAAAACCCTAATGCTTTTGGGCTTTATTGCTCTCCAATAGCCAATCATTATGAGCTCTTATGGTGCAAGTACTCTTGGTGGATGTTTGAGTAAAATATGTTTTTTATACATGTTAGAGAAAAATATTTTATTTTAAACATGATAAATCAATCAATTATGATTTCAGATTAAATTCGAATAACTGTCAACACGTAAAACTTTTTTTGTTTACATAACTTATTTAAAATGTCTTGTTCATATATCATATGATATGATTCTAATTAAGGATGTTGATCTCTACTTAAACCCTATTTTTGTGGTCGAAAACTCTTTACTCCGACCTGCTCTAATTGAATCATGAGCATCCATATTTTGTCAAATATCTTTCATTCTTAGACACTTGCATCAAATACATAACATCTCTAAGGTGCATGTTCTGTGGCCTAATGTCAGAGTTGGATGCTCGACAGTGTTTCATGAGTTGGGTGGATAATGTAATATTCACACAAAAACAATCATTAAAATATGAGACAGAGAGTAAAAGTTGGATAGTTCTTTTTGATTTTTCTCAAATTAATAATTCTCAAAATTGGTTTAACTGACAATAGAAGGCCCATATCCAATATCAGAAGCCCATTGCACACTTGGGCTAAGGAGGGCCATTTATGTTATTTAAGGTCTAACGCAAGGGCATTTTCGGTCTTCCAATTAAGCAAAATTCAAATGTTATAAAATTCATATTTCTCAACGGTCATTTCAGCTTTACACGACGACAAAACAGTTTCTCTTCCCTCTCTCTTCCCAATTTTGAATTTCTCTCTGAAACGCTCTCTTTCAGATCTCCAGATCCAAAGCCCACACCATGAAATCGAACTCACAAGTAGCTGAAAATCGGTTCCTCGGAACCATCTCCACCTCATCTCTTCGCAATCTCCTCCCCAGATCAATCTCTGGGAAGCACAAGTCCAATTCGATCCTCAGGAAAACCAAATCCGATGCCGAGAACACGCCGCCGGTCGACTCCAACATCCAGATCGAGAGATCTGAGGCCGGTTCGGAACTTTCCAAGAGCCCTCGGCCTCATATCGCTGTATCGGACCCACAGATCGAGGTACTGTTGACGAAATTTGGCATTTTCATGGGTTTTTTTTGCTGATTTTGTTTTTGGGTTTTGAAATTCAGCTGTTTATGTTTCTGAATAGTTACAGGAAGAAGTTTCAGTCGGAATTAATGGTCAGTGCGATGATGCTTTGCGCTCGGACTCTCCTGTGAAGGTAACTATTGAAGATTTTGGGCTTAGGGTTTTGAGATTCAATAGATTTTGCTTTTACGATTATATTTTCCATTTGGGTTTCGTTTATTTTGGAATTTGCTTTGGTTAACCTTTTTTTTTGGATAGGTTGTGGTGAGAGTCAGGCCTAGTAACGAGCGTGAAAAGGGAGGAGATTGGTTGGTCACAAAGGTTTCTTCAGAATCACTGTGCGTGGGTGATAGGAACTTCTGCTTTGATTCGATTCTGGACTCCAAATCAAATCAGGTTTGTAGCAGATCTTGATTGTGTGTGACTGCGTGTTTTATTTATTTATCTGGATTGCTTTATAGATTTGAAATTCATGGTTTGAATGCTAAGAACAGGATAGAAATTTGAGTTTTGTTTTTACATTTTCTTTAATTTGTGAGAAAAAATTCTAGATTTCTGCATAACTTAAGTTGCTTAACAGGGAAATCTTTGTTTAGGTTGAGGAAGAAAAAAGAAGTTCTTTTGTTTCCTCATTTCCTTGAAACCAAAAAGTACATATGATATTTTTTGCCTTGACCTGTACTGTTTTGTGAGAATTAGAATGGAAATTCTCTGTTTGAATGCTAAGCTCATATTAGAATTGAGTTTTTTTATTTTTCATTTCCCATATTTTGTGGGAATTTATAGATTTTGCACAATATCTTTGCTTGGGTTGAAAAAGAAAAAAGTCCCTTTTATCCATTTTGTTTCCTCATTTCCTGGCAACCAAACAGATGGGAAGAAATATTTATTGATAAGCTGGTCATCTGTTCATTACAGGAAGATGTCTTTCAGTTGGTTGGTGTACCATTGGTTAAAAATGCTTTAGCCGGATACAATAATACTATACTTTCATATGGCCAGGTACTCATTGCTTTTCATTTCATTTCGGACTATACGAGTAACATTTTTTTGTTCATATCTATGAGATGTCATGTTCTTGATGAAGTGTGTTTTCTTGAATGGTCACTAGAGCGGCAGCGGAAAAACTTATACTATGTGGGGTCCACCAAGTGCCATAGTTGAGGGTCCTTCACCAAGTAGTCACCAGGGAATTGTTCCACGTATCTTCCAAATGCTATTCTCTGAGATTCAGAAAGTATGTCCTATTTCCTATTTCAATTGAACTGTACAGTGAATTTCTGTATTTGATTTTAACTACATGGTTTGAATTGTGATATGTAGGAGGAAGATCATGTTGATGGGAAGCAGATCAACTATCAGTGCCGCTGTTCTTTTCTTGAGGTAGGGTTGAGTCTCTTCCAAATCTTGTGTAAAAGAGCATATGGAACTTTGTGGCCCTTTTGTCTACATGTAGTAATGTATTTCACCAATATGTGATCACAGATATACAATGAACAAATTGGGGATTTGCTTGATCCATCTCAAAGAAATCTTGAGGTGAAGATCTCCTGTCATGATTTCTCGTACATTTTAAAAAAAATTCGGTTTGTGTACTTATGATGGTAATGTGGTTACATTCACTTCCTTTTCTTCAGATAAAGGATGATCCAAAAAATGGATTGTATGTTGAAAATTTGACTGAGGAATATGTGACTAGCTACGAAGACATAACACAAATCTTGATCAAGGTAAATGGCATGGATCAGAATACATTTTCTCTGACTAATACACATATCTTAGAGGATCTAATGCATGTTAAGAGAAGAAATTTTTTAAGTTAACCATGCTTCACAACGTTGTGACAACATTGATGTAGGGGCTCTCAAGCAGGAAAGTTGGTGCAACAAGCGTAAATTCTAAGAGCTCTAGGTCTCATATTGTTTTCACATGTATTGTTGAATCTTGGTGCAAGGTAATGCTCGATTCTAAGGGTCAAATTTCTGTGTTGATAATAGTTGAAGATTTTTTAATATGATACCTCTTTGTGTAATGAATTTCTCCGTGATCTATCGTTTTATCCTGTACTCTGACATTATTATAATCTTTGTGTTTTTTTCCTTAATACGTGTTGTGGAAATACTGCAGGGATCCTCCTCAAAATGTTTTAGTAGCTCAAAAACAAGCAAAATCAGCCTTGTTGATCTTGCTGGACTTGATAAAAATAGACGTGATGATCTGGGTAGACAAGAATTAATAGAAGGCAAGAAAGTGAAGAAGTCTCTATCAAAACTTGGGTATGAGGCCACCACCACTGTCTATTACAGAAAATTGCAATTATAGATATGATGCATGCTATTGTTGTAAATGTGCCACAAGTACTATCATTTGACTTACACCATAATATGATTCTTCTGCAATCAAGCATCAAGCATCAGAGTTTGGTTTTAAGATAGGATTATTATTTTTATGCCTCTGCTTAACATCTGTTGTGACACACAGGCACTTGGTTGATGCTCTTGCAAAAGGAAGTCAGTCTGGGACACATAATGATGTTCTATACAGAGGTTCTTGTTTGACACATTTACTGAGAGAATCACTAGGAGGCAATTCGAAACTCACCGTGATCTGCGCCATCTCCCCTGATAACAAGTATTTTACTTTAACTGCCACTTTATATTATTTCACTATACTATAAAAGGAACTGAGTGTGGCAAATTTATTTTGATTCATGGAAGCCGTATATGTTATGTATAGTCTCATGTTTGAAATCTTACAATTGTTTGATTTTAGATGTAGTGCTGAAATGATGAGGACACTCAGATTTGGACAGCGTGTCAAATCCATTAAAAACGAACCAGTTATTAATGAAATAAATGAAGATGATGTCAATGATTTGAGCGACCAGATTCGTCAGCTGAAGGTGATGAACCCTTCCATAGTTCCTTTTCTATTGTGTAGAGGCTAATAATAAACATTGGCATTTAAGAAATGTGCTGTGTAATTGCAGGAAGAACTTATTAGAGCAAAATCCAACGAGAATAGTTTGATTGGAAATAAATTTGGTTACTTGAATGGGCAAAATGTACGTGACAGCTTGAACCAATTGAGAGTCAGCCTTAACCGTTCTTTGATCCTACCCCGTATAGGTAATGACTCTGAGGAAGAGGTTAACGTTGACATGCACGATGTAAGGGAACTATGTCAGCAACTTGACAAGTTGCATGGTTCACATGAAGAAGGCAAATCTGGGCGTTTGTCTGACCAGAGAGATTCCATCGAGTATTTTTCAGTGGATGAGAGTTCTGAGGCAGATGTGATGAGTGAAGATGATGATATTCACTTTCCAGAGGAAACTGAAATGGAAGAAATTAATTTGGATGTTCCGACTAATGCCACATCTATTGAGCCTCCATTGAGAAGTAGCCTTTCAATCAGTATCTCAGAAGCCATTAAGCATCCATTGAGAAGTAGTCTTTCAATCAGTACATGCCTCCGGTCTTCTGTACTCCAAGAACCAACACTGTCCGAGTCACCAAAAATTGGAAATATTCAAAGGAGAAGCATGGCCATGTCTTCAAGTTTTCTGGCAAGTGAGAACATGTCAAGGAGTTCAAATCTCAAACCAGATGTGTTACGACAGTCACCAAGACAAAGTGAGATCAGATCCTCTTTGCATTCAAGCAAGATATTTCCAGGCCCCACCGAGTCTTTGGCTGCTAGCCTCCAAAGAGGCTTACAGATTATTGACTATCACCAGCAGAACTCACCATCAAGCAGATCTTCGATGGCCTTCTCCTTTGAGCACCTGACATTGAAACCTTGCCCAGAAGTGGATAAAGCCGATGCTTCTGTTCAAACATCATCAGTGGAGCGATCATCAACTGATTTCTTATGTGCATCCTGCCAACAGAAAATATCTAGTAACGACTCTAATGAGGTCCAGAATGGCTCAGAAGCATGGACTCTTACTGTTGATGAAGTGCCTAAAGTACGTGAATGCTTAAGTTAAACCTCTACTGATTTAATAAACACCCATCTTAACTTCTACTAAAGCACGTGAATGCTTAAGTTAGCCTCGTTTAATCTGTTTTCTGTCTTAATTCAGTCTCAGGATGGAGGGAATGTTTTGGCAGAAGCTAAGAAAAGAGAGCAGGAGCTTGAAAATATTTGCAAGGAGCAAGCAAGTAAAATTGAGCAGTTAAATCATCTGGTAAGATATTTTTTGTCTACTGCAGTGACGAGCTAACTAAATCTTCTGTATTTGTACACTGCTGACAAGCTTAAAAATATCTTCTATAGGTAGAGCAATACAAACATGGTCAAGCAAGCACCCTTCTTTGTCTTGAGGCTTCGAAGAATGAAATTTCATCAGAGGAGCAAATGGTAAACGACTAGTCATTGATTTTGTTGATCGGACATTTGGCATACACATTTTAGAATATTGTCAACTGTGTTAATATATTCTTGGTTATTTTGTGCAGTTCCAGGGAGGAGGCTATGATGTCGAGAATCATCAACCAGAGATTATCAAGGAAGTTCGGGAAGAGTTGGATCGTGAATATAGTGATACTGCCTTTGATAAAAATGAGAAGGAAGCACTTCTGACGGAGATTCAGAGTCTGAAGAGAAAACTGCAATCATATACTGAAGCATCTCCAAACAAGTCGATTGATGAGAAGCTTAGATCATCTTCTTTGCTGTTGCAATCAATTAACCTGAGAAGAAGTTTACGCCCTCAAGATAACAGCAAGGAGGAACTTGAGATGGAAAGACAAAGGTGGACAGAAATGGAGAGTGATTGGATTTCTCTAACTGATGAGCTGAGAGTTGATCTTGAATCCATTCGGCAGCGTGCAGAGAAAGTTGAGATGGAGCTGAGGTTGGAAAAGAAGTGCACAGAGGAGTTGGACGATGCGCTTAACAGATCTATCCTTGGACATGCTAGAATGATTGAGCACTACGCTGATTTACAAGACAAATATGATGATTTGCTTGGAAAACATAGGGCCATCATGGAAGGCATCGCTGAGGTGAAGAGGGCAGCTGCAAAGGCGGGGAAGAAGGGATATGGCCCTCGTGCAGCCAAAGCACTTGCTGCTGAGCTCTCTGCCTTGAGAGTGGAAAGAGAAAGGGAGAGGGATTTCTTGAAAAAAGAGAACAAGAGTCTTAGGATTCAACTCCGGGACACTGCAGAAGCTGTTCATGCTGCTGGAGAACTCCTCGTCAGGCTCAGAGAAGCTGAGCAAGTAGCAGCAGTTGCAGAGGTAATTCACTTATTCTGAATATCCATATGACAATCTCTTGGAATAACTTGTGATTACTTATAGTACACTAGGGCTATTACGGTTACATTAGAGTTCCTGTTGAACTGGACCTATACAACAAATCTCAAAACGGGCTACAAACTCCATTATTGATAGCGTCATACTCAAACTCAGAAAACATCAGATCGGGCTTTAACAAATGACCATCTAAGATCTTTTTCTTTTTATTTGATCTTGTTTACAAAAAAACAGGAGAATTATGCAAATGCTCAACAAGAAAACGAGAAGTTGAGGAAGCAAATGGAGAAGCTGAAAAGGAAACACAAGATGGAGGCCATCACAATGAAACAGTACCTTGCAGAGAGCAAATTGCCAGAATCAGCACTGAGGCCCTTATACAGGGAAGATTCAGATGTGACATCACACGCCAATACGTCACCACATTGTGAGGATGACCAAGCTTGGAGAGCAGAGTTTGGAGCAATATACCAAGAACACTACTAAGTTTCTTGCAACCCAAGCAATGTCATATGCTGTGTTTGAAGGGACCCTACTTGGGTCCAAATTTGTTATGCACTTTCACTGAAACTGCGTTTCATTGTGTAATTTGTATTCACGTATTCTCTGGATTTGCGCATGTAGTGACTGGTTTACCTTATGTGTATTGTATTAATTCTTTGGTCAGCAGAGTACTAATGTTTGCCTCTCCACTAGTTCTCGCGTATTACGAGGTCTGTATGAGACACAAACTAGTTTTATTTTGAAGTGTTTTATTTTTGACCAGCTGAAAGAAACAATATTGACGTTGGTCCGTTCGGTGCCTAGATTGACACCTCTTTACTTACATTTACTGTCGAATTTTCTTCTTTATGTGGCTATTTAGAGTCTTTTGTACCACTTTACGTCATCGGGTATGTTTGGTGCAATTGTGCTGAAAACAGGTGAAAATGGAGCAAAATGGACCAGAATCGCATAATTTCTAAGAGAGCACAACTTTTTCGTATTTAATCCGACGTGATCTAAAGTTATATTAAATCGAAGATAACACAGTGATCTACAACTGTCTAGAAGGAAGTTAACTCGAACTTTCATGGGAAAAAACTCAAAATTGCAATTAAAGGCAGCACCAAAACAGATATCGGGATTGCAAAGCAGCAGACTTACGAGCGCCATAACTCTCACATCCGAAGTCCAAATCGAGCAAAAGATATGTTTAAATTGAAGAGAACGGAAAGAGCTACAATTCTCGTGAAGAAAATTTTTAAATTGGAGGTCGAAATAAATGTCGATCGACACCTCCCAAAATCCAAAAATTCCAGAAAGTTTCGTCAACGAAGTGCCGACAAGGTGGCGATGAGGTGTCGATCGACACATATGCCGAAAAGTTAGATTTTCGACAATTTTAAAAGCCAAAGTCGACCTAATTGGAAGGGGATTCGAGTTTCTTAAGAAAAGACGTTCCAAAGCAATTCCAGAGAGATACCAGTGTCCAAGCCTTCCCTTGGAGGCCAATTTTGGCTCTCCAAGGGAGGGGCTCCATGTAATTTTATAATACCCGGTTGTAGAGAAGGCAGATTCGTAGCTCGACCCAGACAGTGAGGTTGTAACGCTAGCTCAATTGTTTATATGTTGGAACTGGAACCGGTCCTGTGAATAGATGAAGATGAACAAATCTTTCTGTGCCGTGGCCTCTTGCCACTGACCTGAAAGCTATATTTCCGGTGGACAGGGTGGTGATCCGAACCGATAGCTCCCGAGGTTTAGCACAGAACTCCGATACAACGCCTACTCGATGTACAGGAGGTGGAACTGGTACGACCGAACACAGGAACAAAATAAAAGCAATTTGCGATTTTGGTATGAGATCTTTTTAAAAAAAAATTGTTGTAAGAAACAAGTGAGGGAAGCTCACTATTTATAGGTGGAAATATTGAATCAGACCTCTATGACTCGTACAATCTCCGACGTCTCCGAGACCCAATCCATAATCCCGATCTTCGGTCGATTATTGTCGGATGCGTTTGGGAAAATTAATGGTCGATTAATTTGTTCTCAATATGTCAAATGAGGTCAGTTTCTTATACTGTTTTGGTGACTCTTTTTAGATTCAGAATCCATTTTCTTGAAAGGTTGAAGAATTGATTATAGATTATTGGGAAAATGACACTTTTGTGCACCTGAATATACACTTTTGACACTTTCATACCCTAACTTTTTTTCTCTTTTTTTCGTACCTGACTTTCATTTTGAACAATTTACCCCTAAAATTATCAAAATACCGAAATTACCCCTAGTCTAATAGAGAGAACCAACCCAATTTTTTAAAGAGTGTGAAAAGACGAAATTACCTTCAAATATTCATCAAATTTTCAAGTGGATGCTATTAGACCCTCCTACTTCATCAAAATATAGCCTCCTGCGGCGGCGATGGCGGGAGACGATGGTTGTCTCCCGGGTAGAGGCTCGACTCCGCCGGAGACTTGCGGCGACGATGGCGCCGGAGCAACAGTCATATGCTTTGTTTTCTGGTTAGAAAACAAAGGCGAGGTGACGAAGCTGCTGGGCAGCGAGCACCTCGTCGATCGCCTGAGCATCGTGAGCATCGTCGATCGCCGGAGCTTACCTACTGGGCTTCTTACTTGGTGACCGGAGTGACCGGAGTTGGTGGAGGTGACCGAAGTTGTGTCAAAATTTTCACTCGCCGGAGAGTGTGCCGGAAAATATGTTCCGGCACACTTTCTGGCGAGTGAAAATTTTGAATTCTTGAACTCATTTCTTATTCCCTCTCTCTCTCTCTATCTCTTTTCCGACCATTCTATGCCGGAGACGATCTTCGGAGCACCGCATTCTACCCTTTAGGTCGTTGCCCATTGCCCACCTCACCGATGCTCGATGCCCGCTGCCCACCTCGTCGATGCTCGCCATTTTGTGTTGTGGAGGCTGCAGAGGAAGAACCATGCCCGGCTCCGTGAAGAATCACCGGAAAAGATGAGAAGAAGGGGTTGAGGACGATGGGGTCGATACGGACACCTTTTCGGAGGTTTTCTGGAGGCCTCGTTGGTCCACCGTGCTCCCCACATACCGGAGAAACCCCGGTGATGGATGCCGGAGAAACACCGGTGAGGAGAGGGTGGTGGAGGAGGAGGAGAGGAATAGTTGAAAGGGTGGGATACCTTTGAAAATTTGATGAATAGTTGAGGGCAATTTTGTCTTTTCAGACTCTTTAATTGGATCAATATTAAACCAGATTTAATTTTGGTTCAATTTAGGGGTAATTTGGGTATTTTGGGTATTTTGAAATTTCTGAAGAAAGTTGTCCCAAAATGAAAGTAAGGTATGGAAAAAAGAGAAGAAAAAAAGTTAGGGTATGAAAGTGTCAAAAGTGTATATTCAGGTGCACAAAAGTGTCATTTTCCCTAGATTATTATTGGATTTTTTGAATTTTTCTGGTTATCAACAAAAGAGATGTCGCCATGGATTATGGACCTACAACGCTAACAAATATGAAACATTTTTTATTTATTAGCTTAAATTTGTTATTAATTTTTGGTAATTTTCTGGGTTTTATTTTGTCATGATCGATTTGTTTTTTGTTAATTGATTCCACCAAACCTGTAATTCACGAGCAAGAATTTTTCTTTTCCAAATCAGTTATGTGCTTTTTGGGTTCTTGAGCTTTATAGGTTTTGGATCATGGGATGTGACAAATTTGATGATCAAATTCGATTTCAATAAACTAGTTTGATGAAACCGAGTTTAACGAAATCAATAATATATATTTGATGACACGGGTTTAATGAAACGGTGAAACAGAGCAAATGAAACAATTTAACCATTTCAACTAAATCAATGACACATTTGCTAAATAAACCAATTAAACAATTTCAAGTGAATCAATGAAACAATTTCAAGAGAATTAATGAAGTAATTTCAAGTGAACCAATGAGACCATTTCAAGGTGAACCGATGAAACGTTTTTTGAATCGATGACACTTTTTTGTGAACGGGTGAATCGTTTTTGTGAATCGATGACACTATTTTGTGAACGGATGAAACATTTTTGTGAATAGATGAAACGTTATTGGGTATGGATGAAATGTTTTTATGAATCAACGAAACGTTTTTGTGGAAACCATGAAACTAATAAATCTTAAACCAGTCTAATAGAATGAATGAAAAGATCGTATATGAAACGATGAAGCGATGAAACATTCAAGTGAACCAATGAAAAGTTCAAATGAATCGGTGAAACATTCAAGTAAACTGATGAAACGTTTTAGTGAACCGATGAAACGTTTTAGTGAACCGGTGAAACCATAAAATTAAGAAATATTAAACATAGAAATAATTATTAAATGATTTATAAAAAAAGGAAATTAGATGATTGTACAAAACTACTAAATTACCCGTCTATTGGTGTCAAAAGGCCAAAATAAATTAACAATTAATTCATAATTATGTTATTGTGTCATTGATGAGTCAGCGTAAATCTTACCCATTGATTATAAAATCTGACGGTTGAAAAATGTTCCAAAATTTGTATAGTAATATATGGTTTGCACTCGATTTCACCCCATTATATATAATATGTAATATATAATTATCTACATAATTGGTCTAATTGAATTTTTTTAATGTTTTTGTTAAGAAAATAATCATATCTAATATTTTAAATAGTTTATTTCTTATATGGCACGGGTATGGGCTAGAAACGAGATGGTATAGGTCAACCCGTACCTGACCCGCACCCGGCCAAAAACCCAAAAAAAATTGTACCTTTTTTTTTGCTGGTTTTACTCATTTCGATCGGGATGGGTTAGTCAGGTTCCCGTCAGGTGTGGGTTTTTTTGCACTCTCTAGATGGGATGACGAGCTCTTTCCGGTCTCGCCGACTAGGGGAAGGCGTTTTGGACATGAGTTGAAATTCTGTTAAGTAGCAGGGAAAAGATGGCGAACACAATGTTGTAACGATTGATTCGACAACTTGCCTAATCACAATTTATGAACAGTAAATAGTAAAGCAGTAAAAAGAAGACACACAATATGTTTACCCAGTTCGGTGACTCCGCACCTACGTCTGGGGGCACTTTGCTAGTGGAAAAGTTTTCACTATTCGGTAGTCAATAGTACAAATGCAGGCATCAACTAGCTATCACACAAGCTATTGTCCTAAGCTACTAGAGATCTCACTGTGAACAACCTCGGCCAGGGACTCCCCCTGTCTTTGGGATCCTCTCAATTCCACCATTCGAGCAAGCCTATGCTCAGTTGTGTTGTCTTCGACAATCTTCTTCGTGTGTTCTTCAATCACGAACAAAACCCAATAGATTACAGACACTCAAATCTCCTTGACTTGATGTATGTAATCAACAACGTCCTCTCTAAATTGATCAGCCTCTCAATCCGCTAGTCGTACACGGTTAAGAGCTCCGAGAATTTAGCACAGAGAAATGACTGAGTTGCTAAAGGGGTAGCGCCTGCTTTTATAGCAACTCCTATTGCCTAATCGGATTCCTATTTTGATTAGGCAGTCTCTTGCCGCCTTGCGTTTCTGACAAGTGACAAGTTGGCGTTGCCGCGTTCATTAAACCTTGCTTGCGTGTTTTTCTTCCAGCTGGACCTTGCCTAAATCTTTGATGCTTTAACTTCTTCGAGCGCACGACTTCTGTGAATAAAATAGGAAGTCTTCGATTTCTTGCCTAGTTTTGCGAGTACTATGTCATACCAACTATGTCGCAACATGTTGACTGACATCTTGCCTTTGCATTAAAAAACATGCCAATACTAAACATAGTAACAATCTCCCCCTTTGGCAATTTTTTTGGCAAGCACATTTTGACGGTGAGCTTCGGGCAAGCACCGTTTTTGGATGGCCATGTCTTTAGTCATTCTTGAGTAAAGTGTTGTCTTCTATAGCAAGGTTGAAACATGTTGTGACACATGTTCCGCAGTCCGCCATATAACATGTGGTACTAGCATAGTTGGGTGAACAAACCTTAGAGCATTAAGGTATATTGCTTGTGTGTGAAAGGGATTCCCATGGGTTCCAAAGATTAATTTCATGCAGCGGAATGAATTAACCATGAGAATCAATGAAGAACATATGAATCTTATTGTTAAAATTCAGCATACATGTGTTTTTCGAATCTGAAAAATATATCTTTGAATCGATGTAAAACACAAGAATAGTGTTTCTCTAGCAAGTCCACACAAACACAATACCTTGAGAGGTTTCTTCACACTCTCTTCCTAATGAATTTGTGAAGAATTGGAAAAAGACAATCATGGAGGAGTGTAGATGGAGGGTCGGCCGAATTGGGAGAGAGAGTGAATGGGTTTTGCCGAAAATCAGTCATAGAATTAGGGAAAGAATATTGTGTAATTATTAAAAATCTGATTTTGAATATCATTTATAATTACACAATAAACCCCATTAATCTCATAATCACATTTAAGCCCCATTCATAAATTAAAATCCTAAATGGGACTTTAAGCCCACTTAGCCAAATCCAAATTAAAACCCATTTAATTGAGTTCTAATTATGGTTTAGCTAAACCGGTCCAATCTCCCTAATTTGATTTCTTCAACCATCTGGTTAATAAACCTAGGCCAGAAATCAACCGAATCGTTTTCAATTTGACTAAATTGAAAAGCGGATTCTCCCAATTACCATCCATGCTTGTTTTTCACATATCGTACTTAAAGTGTGTGACCCTCTAGGCTCACGACCCGTTGGCAAACTGGTAACATTACTATTTTACCCTTTCCATCATAAGTGGTATCTAGCAAGACATTATGATTACCCAACGTTCGTGATTATCGATTATTCGACTTAACCTGTTATCATACATGTCACTGTCCTTTTATCAAACCGATATCCAGATTGATCAATAGACATAGAACCGTCACCCTAATTTATCAATCACTGTTTCTTGATATCTGAGATAACTGAAAACTGATACTAAGGTATCACCTGCACGGCCATGCTATTCCTTCAGTCACACTCATCATGTGGCCTAAACGGATATCTTTCTCAAACCGGAGTATGAGTGATAAATCCCTCAGACGTCTTTCGAGTTCACTAATGCAATTAATAACCAAGCCAATCACAGCCGTTATGACTACCCTTTTACAGGTAACGTTAGATTAAGTCAAACTTAGAGATTCATTACACAGTGCACACAAAGACTCCTTGGTCTTAGGATATAATGACAAGCTACGATCTGTGAGTATCTCATGACAGTATCTATGCTGCATACTCACAATCGGGATGTCCGATATCATTGACCTGATAATATCTATGATATAACTCCGACACATACTTTGTCGTGATCAGTAGAGCGTGATCATAAGGAGTTGGTCTCATACTGATCGCTTCTTAAAGAAGCTTAGCTGATCAAGGACTCATCAAATGTAATTCTTTCTGATCTACAGTTCTACTATTAGTGGTTACACATATAATGACATAGATCAAATTACATTCGATACATTACTACAATACATTAGTAATATATGTCGATTTATTTATTCGGAAAGATGATAAAACATTACATCTGTAGATCACTTTTATATTGGACTGAGGCATAACTCTAACAATCTCCCACTTGCCCCTGGTTCCAATTTAAGTTCTGATCTACACTCATAGACCCTGCATGTTCCCCATGCCTAGGCTGTGGCTGAGCCTTTGTCAAGGGATCGGCCATATTATCATCAGTCGAATAGTGTTTAATCTCTCCATCACCTCTATATGTGATAACTCTTACGAGGTGATGCATGTTGAGTATATGTTTGAATCTGTTGTGGAATCTGGGCTCTTGAGCAATAGCTACGGCACCTGTGTTGTCCCACAACAAGCTTTTCGGATCAGACGCTCGCGGCGTTGCATCTAATCCGATCATAAAGCTTTTAATCCATACGACCTCTTTAGCTGCTTTCGCTGCAGCTATATACTCAGCCTCCGTTGTAGAGTTGGCAATTTTGGCTTGCTTAAAGCTTATTCAGCTGAAAGCGCCACCACTCAACACAAAATATATCCTGACTGAATTTTGAAGTCATCTGGATATGTCTGAAAACTAGCATCGACTTGTCCTTTGATTGCTAGTTCTCTATCTACATCCCCATACACTAGGAATGCATCCTTGGTCCTCAAATATTTGAGGATGACCTTTGACAGCAATCCTTGGTCCTCCTCAACTCACTGAAGCTTGCTTCAATCCATAAATGGATCTTTGCAGCTTACATATCTTTTCGGGATTCTTTGGATCGACAAAGCCCACATGTCATGTGATATTCATACCCTCTAGTAAGTTCCTGATAAGAAAGGGGTTTTGACATCCATCTGCCATAATTATGGCCAAGAATAATCCGGATCAAACTGACCATTGCTACTGGTGAAAAAGGTGTCATCATAATACATGCATTGAATCTGACGATAACCTTTTACAACCATCATAGCCTTATTGGTTTGAGGATTTCCATCCATGACGGTCTCAAACTCGTCGTTTTTTCTTTTTATTCCGAAATTGTCTAAATCTGAAGTCTGATGAAAAGATATCGATTGCGCATGAGAGAAGAAAAAAAGGCAAACTCAATTTGAAAAATATATATTTTTAAATTAAATTATCTTACCCATTCATCAAATCGGGTGAGATAATCTCTTCACCCATAAATTGAGTGTACACAAGATGCATTATTTCTACGAATAATAACTTACAATCCGTTAACATTTTAGCATAATGCAAAATCACGACCCCCTAACTAATAAACAAGGACTTGAGTTCAGGGAACGGGTTTTTAAATAGGTCCTAAACTACTTGATCAATCTAAGTTGGTAATTGAAAAATAATTTAATTTCAAAAAAAGAATTTTTGTCATTTATGGTCATATGCATTGAAAAAGATGATAACCGCCACCTTTTACGAAACTTGATTAGTTCACTGCACCTTTTGAAATTTATCCAAGTAAATACTACAAGAACTATATTTAAATTTGTAAGTATAAAATCAAATAAAACATATGTACTAGGATGTTCACGGTTGAGTTTTCAATTGAATCGAATCGAAATCGTATTGATGCAATTTGGTTTGGTTTGATAAATCAGTCGATTTTTGGTTCGATTTGGTTTTTTCATGAACCAATTTTCCTGAAATTGTCATACTTTGATCCGATCTTTACTTAATTTTTGTTAGTCCAATATTTTTAGACCAAAGTTTGATAACTTAAAATTAGTCACATGTCCAAATCGGCCATTTTCGGTTCAGTTTGATTTTTTTATCAGTTTCAAGTTTATAAATTTAAATCAAATCGATGAAGTTTTAGTTTGTTTCAATATTAAACAAAACCAATTTGATTTTTTTACGGTTCAATTCCTTTTCGGGTTAGTCTGATTATTTTTGGATAACTCTTCTATACTTATTAAACGAAAGTTACTTCAAAATATTCTCCTTGAGAAGTAACTGAAATAATGTGAAGAAATGATGCAGTGTACGTGGTCAGGAAGAACTCTTTATCAAGATTCGTTGATTCACAAGAATACCGAAGATGATAGGTTTGAGGGAAATCTCGATTTTTTTTATTAAACTTCAAAAAGTAAATAATATAAACGATAAGAGTGCTTAAATAGCCAAAACCTAATTGCAGAAAAAGAAATCCTAAACTTATTGGAAAGGAAACAAATTATTAAAACTACAAAAACTGCCCGAAACTTAAGAAACTGTGATTTTGACCTCTAGATGATCTCTGATGTCCGAAATCCGTTGTACCACATGCCTGAAAAATATTTGTCTTTTGTCCAAATCTGACACTTTCACGATAACTCCGAGTGTTCTAGCTTGTGCATGCCGACTTTCTCGATCGCACCGCGCCATTCTCTCATGGATGGAGAAGATTCGACCTCGAATCTGGACCCACAACATCCTCAGAAGAAAAAGAATCACACCGGGATCCCATATCTTTGTAGCACTTCCTACCGAATTTTCAGATGTATCAAGTACTCCCACCTTGCTCGCAAGCTGGATCGTAAATGTGTAGCACTTCTTCTCAGGTTCCATGTTAAATTTCTGGACTTTCCTTATCAAAGTACACGTCCCTTGATCGATTACCCAACCTTGGAATTCGAGTCTTCTATAATTGATACATTATGCAGGTATCAGGTTCTCGTTGTTGATTAAGGCAACAATATACGTGTGAAACTCCCAATAATTTTTTGCTATTCTTGCAAGACTTTCACCAACCACCTTGATTGATGCACCACTTAACAACTCAAATTTCTCAGTCATGCCTTCATCGTACAAGCTCTCGATGCCCTCCAAAAATTGTTTGTAACCATTTGTTGCATGAATCAGATAAGAACAAGTATCTGATGCAACATAAATTTTCATCCCTTGCTAACAGAGGATCTCTTCCTCGAATGTTCTGGTCATGTTGACTCAATTGTCCTGCTACAATATCAGCTTCCGCATTTGGTTTAGCATAATCATCATAAATCGCCGCATTTGTGTTGGCATAATCATCATAAATCGGGGTCGAATCTGTTAGAAGGGTATGTTCGAATTCACAAGACTCGGCAAAAAGGCCACGGTTAGCATATTTAAGACGGCCATCGAATTGTGGAATGTCCACCTTGAAACCCTGTTCCCACCAATGGTTAGGGCGTTCGGGAGAGCGATTTCGGTAACTGGCGAAAGGATTCTCGTCTGTAACAGTATCAACATCACGATGACGCAATTCATCCATTCGTCGCGTCAATAATTTAACATGCCACCTCATATCTTCGTTGTCACGACGAATTTCAGCGTATTCACGTCGTAACTCGAGATGATCATCATCAGCACCATGGACTCGCGGTAGTCTGCGGGGCGGCATACCTCAGGATCGACTGAATCTGATACCAACTGATGCAGCGTACGTGGCTAGGAAGAAATCTTTATCAAGATTCGTTGATTCTCAAGAATACCGAAGATGATATATTTTGGGAAATCCTCGAATTTTATAAAATCTTAATCAAAAACAACTTTAATAACAAAAACGTATAAAAGTCCTTAAATAGCCAAAACGTTATTGTAGAAAAGGAAATTCTAAACTTATTCGAAAAGGAAACAAATTATTAAAATTGCAAAAACTGCCCGAAACTTAAGAAATTGCGATTTTGACCCTCTAGATGATCTCCGATAGGCGAAATTCGTCGTAGCATATGTCATAGCCATGATTTTGACTCAGACCGCCGTTTCAGCCCGAAAAACACTAGTCTTTTGTCCAAATCTTGCACTTTCGCGATAACTCCGAGTGTTCTAACTTCTGCATACCGACTTCCTCGACCACACCACATCACATTGCTACTACATACTTGTCACGCTTAATTGTGTCTTATGATGTATGCACATATTCATGGCGTACACAAAAGTATGTCGTCATGCTCAATTACACCAACGATACAAGTTTTTTATGTCAAGGTTAGGGTTCATATCCATGGCTCGTGTATGTCGGTTTTGTGTGATGCGGCGTAGTCGAGGAAGTCCGCATGCAGAAGGTAGAACATGTTAGGATTTTGTGCCCTAGCATAATGTATTTTCAATCTACTCATATAATAAGATTATTAGTTGAAATAAAATCGGCATTCATATTAATAAAGTGCTGTAGTAATATCTTAAGTATGATTTGATTTGTATCATTGATGTGTCAACACATAATAGTAGATCTACAGATCAGATAAAATCTTACTTAAGCAGTCCCCGATCAGAATAGCTTCATAAGAAGCGATCGGTATGAGGCTAACTCTAAATGATCACGCTCTACTGATCATGGCCAGAAGGGGGCCAGAGTTAGGTCATAGTATCACCAGTCAGGGGTGATATAGGACAACCCGATCGTGAGTATGTTACATAGACACAGTCATGAACATACTCATATGTCGGCCCATGAAATCACATCCTTAGACAGAAGGACCATTGAGGTCAATATGTAATGAGTGACAAGTTTGACTCAGTCTAACGTCTCCTGTAAAAGGGTTACAATAACGACTGTGATTGGCTCGATCACAAGTTGCATAAGTTGACTCAATGGATCGCTGAAGAATTTATCCCTCATACGGACGTGTGAGCAGATATCAGTTTAGGCCACTTGATGAGTACAACTGAAATACAATAGCATGGCTATGCAGTCGATACATAGTATCAGTTATAATTCAGTTAACTCAGAATCAAGAAACAGGACAATAGAACGAGGATGACTTGTCTATGCCTCGTGGTTGTCAAAGATATCAAGAGGATAAAAGGATAGATTCATGTACGACAAGGTTAAGTCGAAGTCTCGATAATCACAAGCGTTGGGTAATCATGATGTCTTGCTAGAGGCCACTCATGATGGAAAGGGTAAAATGGTAATTTTACCAGTCCACCGACGTGTCGTGAGCCTAGAGGGTCACACACTAAAGGTTGAGTAAAACGGATGGAATCATATGGAGGAAACATGAGAGAGACAAAATCCGGTTTTGGATTAAACCGGATTAGACCGATTTCGGTTTAGGATTAAACCGGAAATCAAGAACGGTTTAGCAGGACTAATTAATTATAATCTAATTAAATAGATTTAATTAAATTAGCTAAACTGGGCCTAGCCAGAATGGGCTAATCCATAATGGGCTTCTCTACACAATTAATTAAAAGCTTTGGGCTTTAAGCCCATTAAGGCATTTAATTAATTAAAGTCCAAATAAGGGTTATAAAAGGGTAATTTTCAGATCTGAAAATTAAGTGATTTATTTTTCAAACCCTAGCCGCCACCCTCTCTCTCTCCTTGCCGAATTCGGCCAGCCCCTCTCTCCCCGCTCCGTCCGTTTTGCTTGCTTCGATCTTCTAGTAAGGATCGTTGTGACTGTGAGTATCCCCGAATTGCTCTTCCTGTGTGGACGATCTTTAGAGGTTACTAAATCCTATTTAGTAACAAGGAGATTTTGATTCAAGGTAATTTGTTGATTTTATTCTAGTCTCAGATCTCGTGATCAATTCATGATCATGCAAGATCCGTATTAAAACATGGAACTTTGAGGTTAATTTCTTGTATGGACATGAAATTAATTGATTGGAACCCTCAAATAACTCCTTCAGAACAATCAGAGTTATCGCGAAAGTGTAAGATTTGGACAAAAGACTAGTGTTTTCGGGCAGAAACGGCTGTCTAAGTAGAATTCATGGCTACGCCATTTGTAAAATGGATTTCGGCCATCGGAGATCATCTAGAGGTTCAAAATCGTAGTTTCTTAAGTTTCGGACAGTTTTTGCAATTTTAATAATTTGTTTCCTTTTTCAATAAGTTTAGGATTTCCTTTTCTACAATTGGTGGTTGGCTAAGTTTTGCCTATTTAAGCATTCTTATACGTTTCTAGTTATTTAGTTTTTGAAGTTTAATAAAGAAAATCAAGGTTTCCCTCAAATCTATCATCTTCGGTATTCGCAAGAATTAACGAATTTTTGATAAATAATTCTTCCTAGTCATGTACGCTACATCAGTTGGTATCAGAGGAAGTCGGTATCCATGACAAAGGAAATTGGAGACTTACCTTGTTTCTTCTTTGATGCATGTGTTGTGTTGTGTGATATGTTTTGTTGTTGGTGTGTTTGTTCTGTTTTTCTGGATTGGGATAGCATTGTTAGCTTCTTTTTCTTACGAAAAGTTAGGGTTATGGTTCCGGTCAAGTATCATCATGTCCATTTGATTAATAGATAAAGTGACTGGGTTAAAAATGCTCTCATCTGAACAAAGACCAATACACGACGAGTGATACTATTGAAGACTGAAAATACGATGATGTTGCAGGTTAATCAGCTCTGGTTAATTATGTTTGTGTTTTCGGATAAGTTGTATGCCATTTTTTAAGTTAGTTTGGAAATGTGTAATAGTGTTTATTAACTTACTGTTGAATTTATTATGGATCAAACTAGAAATCACAACTTTCTTAGAAGCTCGTTGTTGATCTATACAAGGTATGCCAACACGAAAATTGGCAAAACGTTGTTATATCGTTACAATTCTTTCTCCAATTCCGTTTAAAAGGATATCAGGTTTGACTAAGGAAGAAGATTGGTTAATAAATATATATAATCTAATAGAGTGAAGAAGAAGATATGTAATATGAACCGACTTGGACGTTGACAATAATATTTAAAATGTAGATATGATGACTTTAGAGTTGTGCGAGAAAGTGAGATAGAACATGTACTATAGATGATATTTATATGAATTATGTGGACTGAGATTCATTACCGATTCTAACTTGAATGCGTCAAATTTAAGATATCATGTCATCCCTAAACATAGTTAGTAATATACTTTACACAGATTATTAAAAGATCATCTACAATTGAATTCAAATTTCAATCTCGTACATTGTAATACTCAACCGTTGGGATGTTATTTTGAGACATTCATTTAGTTAATCACAAGCCGATTAATTAATAGTAAAACACAAAAGGACTTGAAGATTGGGGATTTCACCTCAAACGGTGTCGTTTCAACCATCGTCTACATGTATTTGGATTTGTTGTTACAGCATTTCTGAGATTTTCCACACAGAGACGTGCAAAGAAGAAGAGCAAATATGGCGAAAACTGAACCAGACACTGACTTCGATTCCGACCCTATCCCTAACCCTAACCCTAACTCTAATTCCAATTCTTCGGACGCATTGGTTCCTTCCTCCGCGCGCCCTCCCGTCGTCTGTTTCGTCTCCTGCGCCAGCAACGCCGCCGCCGGAGCTGTCATGGGCTCCATTTTCGGCCTCGGTGAATTCTCTGTTTCTGATTCTGTTTCAATTAGTTTTTTAGGCTCTTGATCATTTTGCTGTTGGTGGGTCCTTGTGACTTTGATTTGGTGTTAGTTTTGTATCGTACAATTGTTTGGTTTATTGGAATTTGCTGTCATTGGGTTGATTTTTATGATTTCAGGGAGGTTGAACTTGGTCAGGTTTGATTGTTTTCTTTTTGTTAATGTTGCTTTTGAAAGATGGTAAAATAGATTGTTGTTTATTTTGGGAGAATATTGTTTGGCTTATTGGAATTTGTAGGTATTTGGTTGATTTTGGGAATTTCACGAGGTTGAATTTGGTTCAATTTAATGAGGGTTTTTTTCTGGTGTGGTTGTTGTTGTTGTTGAAAGATTTGTTTTTGTTCTGTTGCTGTTGAAAGATATGTTAATGTTGGTTTGTGCTTGGTAGGCGAAATATTTGTTTTTGAAATAATATTGGAAAATGTGGTGATTGGATGTATGGATTTTTACGATTGTGAATTTACTGTAATCTGTACACAAGCTTCAGGCCATTCACAGAAGAAGCCGTGTGGGTTTAAATTGCACCAGAACATGTGGGTGTTGTTTGTTTGTGGGATTTTGATTTTCTGTTGGTTTTGTAAAATTAAATTTAGTTGGTGTATTGGAATCTGTAGTTATTGGGTTGATTTTGTGGATTTCACGGAGCTTGAATTCGGTTTGATTGTTGTTGTATAGTAATGTACACAAGCTCCAGGCTTGCTAAACCTTTTTCGGGCATAAGGAGATTAGATTGGAGACAAATGTAAGGATTTATTTTGGGACAGAGGAAGTATTAAAGAACTGCACATGAAACCTTTGAACTTAGTGTTATGATATTGAATTATCCATTACTACTTAACTAGAAATGAATATTCTTGAGTTCTATGAAGGTGGTGATAGTTTTTGAATGAAAGGTTTGTTGTTATTATGTTTTAGACGACACAAGTCATTCATTCATTTGTTACAAGATTGGACCGATTGGTCATGCGATTTTCTTTTGACCATTAAGGGTTATGAATAGTTTTATGAATGCCCTGGATATTTCCAGGTTGCGGATTGGTGAAGAGACAAGGCTTCAAAGGATCCCTTGTGGATGCAGGATCTTCTGCTAAGGTATGAGACCTATATATGTATGCAGATGTAGATACAAATTTATCCTACGTACAAATAAGGATAAATTTGTGTGTATATCATTATTTGTATTCAGTGGGTAGGATTTGGACCTTATTTTATTAACCATGTGTTAGATTTGAACTTTTATCTGTTGTTTGTTAGACATTAATTTAGAATAGAATGTTTGTGTTACCTATTATGTTTTGATGGTTAGTTCTTATTTATTTATCTGAATTTAATATAAGTCATGCATTTATTGAATTTTAAAGAAAAAGAACCCAGCAATGATGGGTATTAGACAGTGTTCTAAAACTCCCTAGTTCTACTCGTGTTTCCCCGAGAACTCAGTAAAAACGAGTTTCGGGCCGAGTTTTAGAACTCGCTCTTGGTGGTTCAGTTGATCAAAGTCGGTCAATTTTTATTTTTGTTTTAACTTACAAAGTTGTTTGAAAGTATCTTATGTCACTAAAATATTGTTATTTTTGTCATTCATATGAATTTTATGTGTATATACAAATTTATTTAATACAAAACGAGTTCTGTTGATTTCTTCACGAGTTTTCAGAACTCCTTATTTTTTGCCTCACCGAGTTCTCCCCAATCCTGAGTTTTAGAACCTTGGTATTAAAACCAATCACGGAGCAAGGATCAAGATGAGAATTCTATGCAGGTACATGGACAGCAATAGCACCCATCGCCCCGTGACCAACTTCATATAATTAAATCATTTGAATTCTTTGATGAAAATCATTATTTTCTTTTGTGCTTTCTACATGACCTTATTTAATGCTTATCTCACTCA
Source organism: Geranium rotundifolium (assembly GCA_963920655.1). Classification (NCBI taxonomy): domain Eukaryota; kingdom Viridiplantae; phylum Streptophyta; class Magnoliopsida; order Geraniales; family Geraniaceae; genus Geranium; species Geranium rotundifolium. Next base: position 33,621,949 of record OY987319.1, read on the forward strand.
TTATTCTCATTGCTCTTCATATCAGACATTTGCGGTGCTCTCTGGGATGAACAGTTTGGTAGTTTGCTTGTTGAAGTGGATTCGAGGAAAGGATGACTGTAAGCCTTTTTATCATGTCCTGGTTTGTTCTTTTTATTCTATCTTACTTTAATTGTGTTTTCTTCCTTTGCAGTAATTAATTCTGGTGTTGCTGGATGTTGCACCGGTCTAGCTGTAAGTTTCCCAGGTATTATTTTCTCAGTCAAATACATAAATAAACAGACATGTCTCTAGCTGTATAAATGCTTGTATTCATATAAATAATGGGCTCTTGTTCTTCTCGACCTTTTCTCATTCAAATTGTTAGATAAAAGTGATTTGCCTGTTTCTTTTATTTTAACCGAGTTTCTATAGCAATGCCCCTTCTAGAGTCCTTAACAACATTCTAATTGCAAACACATTGGAGCACCGACTAGAAACATATAACACATAGGAGGAGCACACAAGGAAGCCCATATTTTCATTAGAGCCCACACTTGACACAAAACACTCGCCTATCAGGTCTTGATTCTAATTTTTATATTAAATCTCTTTTTTACCCCGTATATATCCGATGTAGGACATGGACTCACATGTGCAATCCTATCAATGTATGAAAAGTTAAGTTTCTTCAACAAACCAGGAGTCTTAAATACATGTAGACACGCTGGTATTGCAATAAATTTCTTTGCTTAATTAGAATTGTCTCTCTCGTCCTGTTTTATACACATAGAGCTCTACTTATAACCCCCTCAGCTAAAATTGCCCGACCCTTAATCAGTGAGTCTGAGTACTTCTATTGTTGTGTACTCCTATGCTTTTGATTTCCAAGATAGAAATTATTCTCGGGAAGTACTTCAAAAGCCATTCGAGAAATGAATGTGTTATGAAAATCCTTAGCATTCTCATCACTTGTTGTGATTATGTTATGTAGGCACTCCTCATTCCCTTCTACAGAACTGCATCACCTTTGGAGCATTCTCATTCATCGTGGATGGGCTCAACGCGCGGCAAGCATCAGCACATACGTATCCCATGAAAAACAGAAGCGTCAAGAATGTTTTACGCTACGATGGACCTCCTACATTGGCACTTGCTCTTCCGGAGGAACTAAACCGGGCCTTCGACGCATTCTGCATAAACTTGAAGAAACACAAGAGCATGTTTCCCGCGGCACAGTAGAAATTTTGGGTTGCATCCAATTATCTAACGTCAAATAGAATGTGTTATATATAGTAAAATGAAAGTCCACTCAACTTTTGCAGTTTAGAGTCTTAAGCTTTTGATCTGTAATGAACGAAGAGGGTCCATTAATAGCATATGATCAATGCAAGGTGAGAAAGCATCAAAAGTGGAATTGAGCTCCAATATATGAATGAAGAATCTCTTTGAATCTTGCCCTGGTCATTAGGGATGGGAAAAGTTCTTGATTCTGACAGACACTCAGTGTAGGCATTGGAATTACCACACTAGTCTCGAGCCCATCTGGTTGTCATCTCTAGAGGGGCAAAATATCCTGACTTGACGGGACTATATCTTTGATTCTGATCCCATGTACCGTCCAAGGAACAAGATTTTTAAAAATGGAGGCTCATACTCATCTTTTCCGAAGGCAGTTGTGCTCTTGCTCCTTTCGTGTGACAGAGGCACGGGGAGGCTTGCATCATGTTCAAGGACGACTCTGATTGTTGAGGCTTCAGGCAAAAGTTGTTAAGTCAATATTGATTTGGACATTAATTTTTAAATTAGGTCTAAAATTTAAGGCTTTTTAAATTTATTTTGTCTTTTGAAATCATATTTGAATCCTATTTTTAAGTGGGCCTAAAGCAAATGCTTTAATTGTTTTATGGACGATCAGGCCCTGATCGTGTTACACACATCCTCTATATTATTAGTTGTATGTCGTTCGTATTTTCCCATGCATATCTTCCTTGAGTGTGTCTTAATGTACCGGCCCAAACAAATGGGTTTAAATTGGCCCAAACCTACAATAATTCTAGAGAGATCTATATATCTTTCTTGCTCGAATTGTCCAAATTGCTCAAAACTTGCCAAGCAAGCTACTTCAATGACATTTTTGTACAGAGATAGCAAATATTTTTAAGAATTTTTCTAAAGGAGCAATTCTGCCCTCGGGATGGTGTCAAATGGCCAAACCAGTAAGCCACTCAAGCATGGTAAGCAATTGCATGTGTAATACAAAGAGTTCTTCTATGCACTCTCTCTTGTTCTCTACTTTCCTTGTCATCTCTTTCGTTTTTTCTTGCTTTCCTCGTTTTTATATTGTTTCTTGTATGATCAAGGCCGGCGACTTAAGAATACACAATTAGTGTCAAATCAACTTTAGTGTCGAACGTATCGCGAAAAGCTAAAGAGAAGCTCTGAGGTCATCACATGGTTAATCTGAAATAACACTTTGGAGACATGCACCAAATGCATATTGTTGGAGAAACAAGTCATCGTTTTATTAGAGGTCGATTTGGGCAGTGTGAAATTTGATCAGAAAACAAACCAAAACAGGCACCATAGTTCCCACCTGAAGATGAGTTGCATCACAAGTAATGGGAACTAATTGCCTCCCTTTCCCTTCCCTCAAAAGCCTAATAATAAAAGTTGACCCCAAGAGCAAAAGAAAGAGCACCATCACCCACAACAATTGTGTGGACACCTGATGGCAACAGCTTGTAAGCATTGAACTCCACAATCCCCAAACCCTCACAGGCATTGAAATCAAACCTCACCCTCTCACTCCCTCCCCTCCTCACAAAGACCCTCCTGAACCCTATCACCTGCCTCGCGTGGGCCCTCACGATCCCCTCGGGGGGCTTCGAGTACACAATGACCACCTCGTCCCCGTCCCTCTCCCCCGTGTTCTTCACCTCGATTTCAAACCCGAAGCCCTCGCGGCATGTGAGGTCGTCGAGGAGCATCCCGGGGCACGGGGGCTTGGAATTCTTGTTGTCCCCGTAGTAGATGTCGTGGCAGTGCTGGAACTTGGAGAGGCCGATGTTGAGGGAGGCGGGGGGCTTCGATGCGAGGTTGTAGGAGAATTTGGTGTAGCTGAGGCCGTGTCCGAAGGGGTAGACCGTCGAGCCGTTGAAGAACTTGTATGTCCGCCCGGGATAGCCTAATTGAGGAACCGGTCTGAGCGCCATGGATGTCATGGGAAGCATTTCCACGTAATTGTCTTCGTGCCATGTTAGAGGCAATCTTCCTCCTAAGAATCAAGAACAATTCTCAAGACATAGACCAGAACTAATGTTGTAGATGAAGTATACAGAAACTTTCTACAAAAGTCGAATAGTACACAGAATGTTTTTAAGTTAGTACCTGGATTATACTTGCCGAAAACTACATCCGCGATCGCACGCCCGCCTTGTTCTCCCGGGTACCCGGCCCACAAGATGGCTTTAATGTTGGGGTAGTTTTTGGCAAAAGAAATGTCAACGCCTCCGGCACACATTATCACGAGAATTACAGGGCCTTTCGAGGCATGAGCGACTTGCTTGATAAGGTTGTTTTGTTGACCGGGAAGCAATAGATTGACTCTGTCCAATCCCTCAGCCTCAACGGTCACATCCAATCCCACAAAAAGTATTGTAGCATCTGCTTGCTTTGAAACTTTCTTGGCCCTAAATATTTGGCTCTTCATGTGATCGCATCGGACGTCATCACATCCCATGTCGTACTCCACTTTCTTGTAGGCCGAGAAGGCTTCGAGGGGAGTCGAGTATTTACATGGTACACCTATATTTCAAGGGCGATATAATATCGTCACGTGAAATAACATATATCAGTACTCCAAACGGTCTAAATCTTTTCTGGTGTGTAAACGGTTGATTAATATCGAGGTTCTACAGTTCGAGACTAGGGAGAAGTTCACAAAGCAAAACATAAGAATTTCTGAGAACTTGGAAAGAAATTGAGGAGAAATCGACAAAACTCATTTTGTATTGAATATATATGTAATTCACATGAAAGACAAATAACAATAATTTAGTAAAATATATATTTTTTCAAACAATTGAATAAGTTAAATTGTATGCACATTTTATCAAGCACAAGTAAAAAAATAAAAATTGAGCGACTTTGATCAGATTCGACCAAGTTAACCTAGTGAAAACTCGGTGAAATGAACCACCGAGACTGAGTTTTAAAACTCGGTCCAAGACTATTTGTATATTAAATAAATATTATGTATACATGTATAGTTCACATGAAACGGAAAAGTAACAATATTTCAGGAAAATAAGATATTTTTGAACAACGGCTAAAACAAATGCACAGTTTATAAAACTGTTTCAAATAATATGCAAAAGTAGAAATAAGTATGGACCAGTTTTAAAACTCGGTGAACTGAACCACTGACAACGAGTTTTAAAACTCAATCCGAAACTTTATCAACTTGATTTTATCGAGCGGGAACTCGAGAGTTTTCAAACAGTGCATATGATTTGATAAATAAAAGTGTAATCGCATCAATATCGCCCCAGACGACTAAACTAGTTCAATGGAAGCGTGACGCCCAGATCGATCTAATTTCATGCTCAAATTAACCAATCAACAAAAAATAACACAATCTTCTCTAAATCAAGCAAATTAGTCTTATCGACGAACGATTGATCTGATCGACCTCTCAATCTTAATTTTCAAACATTAAAGCGAAAGGGTATGTACCTGCATAATTTCCAATCATGGCTGTGGTAGCATTGGCATGAGGCCCTACAAGTGCTAGAGACTCAATGTTGTCCAAATTTAGAGGCAATGTGTTGTCATCATTCTTGAGAAGAACCATTCCTTGTCTTGCAGCTTCTGCAGCAAGCTCTATGTGTTCATAGGAACAAATACTCTCTTTTCCCAGAGAAGCAAAAGAAGGGTTTCCATCGAAATATCCAAGTCTCATCAGAACAACATACAGATTTGTCAATGCCTTGTCAATATCTTTCTCCCTTGCTTTTCCTTGTTTTGCTGCATTTTCTGTGAATATGGTGTAGAATTGTCCACAATCCAAGTCCAACCCTATATTCAAAATCAGGACACAAAGTTTCATAAGATCAGTACTAAAACATGTGAGGGGGAGTTACAAAATGTGTTGGAGTGAATGTAAAGGTTAGAGTCACACTCAACTATCTATAATTGTGTAAAAACTATCTATAGTTGTAAAAGAGCCGAGCCTTTCATTGATCTCTCGAGTTTGGCGTGCGCGTTGCATATTCGTTCCAGCTCGTCATAATCAAGCTCGATTCATTCAATGGTCGCTAGACTCACATTTAATATAACCTTCATCTTTAAATAATATTTACAGTGAAAGCTATATGAACTGAGTGTAGTTAAGCTGAATTCGAGTTTGATTATTATTTTTCAACTTAACTCGAGCTTAATTATATAATTGGTTCAAGCCCGATCCGAGCGCCTTTTATGAGTCGAATTTTAATGAATATTTATATTAAAAACTATATGCACTGAATATAATCAAGTTGAAATCGAGTTTGATTGGGTTATTTTCAACCGAACTCGAGCTTAACTACAAAATCTGGTTCGAGCACGAGCCAAGCACCTTTATACGAGCCGAGCTTTAATTAATATTTACTGTGAAAACTATATGAACCGAACGTAACCAACTTGAATTCTAGTTTGACTATTATTTTTCTAAACCGAACTCGAATTTAAACTATATAAACTAGTTCGAGCCCGAGCAGAACACTTGTTTTCAAAAATATTAAGTAAAATAATGAATTGAGCTTGTAAGAGGTACTAGCCTGCATTTAGAGCTTTAGCAACACCATCTTCAGCTGTCAGACCCAACCATTTGTGTCTATCAACTAGCACTTGAATAGAGTCACAATCTGAAACTATGTACCTAAAAACATAGCATCAAAATATGAGATTACAAACACTAAAATACTTGTACCATGAAAATAAAAATGTTAAAAAGAGATTAAAATTGTTCGAGCTCGAGCCGATACCCGTGAAGATTCCATTCGTTTCGAATGGTATCCTTCAACAGTTTTGGATCCGCGCAAGTAGGTATGCCATTAACGCGATTGTACGAGCACATAACGCTGCTAACATCTCCATCTTTCACACACATTTCAAAGGGTCGGAGAAATGTTTCCAACATAATGTCTCCATCTGTCACCTTCACACGTTAAAAAGAAATAAACTCGAGAAGAAGAAAAAATATCAAAAAAAAGTTAAAATTATATGCATAGAATTCTTAATTATACCTTGGCGTCGAATGTTTCAGGAACAACTCCCATCCAATTGTCAACGTCGTAAGCAGTGAAGTGCTTACAGCACGCTGACACTTTGAGAGGTCTTGAGTTCAAATCTTTAGTGTTTTCCGTTCCCTCAATGTCTTGTAAACCTCTGACGTAATTAGCAGCGTACTTACCGACAACAAAAGGATCTTCCCCTGGCGTCTCCATGATCCTTCCCCATCTCGGGTCCCTAACCACGTTTATATTAGGGCTCCAAAATGTCAACCCTGCATGCCCGAGATTGTACATTGCTCTTCCTTCCGTCGAAACAGCCTACATTAGCAAATATGCAATTTTTTTAAGAAATTCCTCGAGTATTTCAATCCGTAATAAAAAAGTTCATTGTACTGTATCAAATTTACACTATGTTCAATTGTCGAACAAGTGCAATCATAAATTTTAATTTTGCTACATATACGAAGAAAGAACTGACTGAATTTCAATTCATAACAAGCTTGTATTTTATCAATTGTTTTATAAAAAAACGTTAGGCGCTAGTCGGGTAGAAATGATCTTTTGGAAACTAGTCGAGTATTAATCAGATTAAAGAGGGGTTATGTGAAACTCACCATAATTAAAAAAGGTTATGTGAAATTTTTTCATAAATATATGAGGTGAATTCATGCATAAGTAATGTCCAAAAAATTACATGGCCGATGGTTTTCCATAAAGACTCATTGAACACTATATTCAATCGTCTGAACACAATCATGAATTTGAATTCTGCCACACACATAAATACAAAGGGACACTATTGTGAGAACCAATGTAGGAGCGTCAGGTGGTAGGAGAGGATATTTTTCTATAAAAAATCAGTGAACCCGGAAGTGGTTTAACGAAGATTTGGAAGAATTTTTTTTTGGTCGCCACATCAGCGTGATTGTCAGCACATGCTGACATCAACACGCCACGTCTCGCACGCTGAGAGGTTCACACCAGATCACGCCTCTATATACATATACACATACATGCGGGTACAACTAACTAAATTTGAATGCATAACAAAAACTTCAATTTAAATAACATAGTCAAAATACTAAAGATTGTGCTTGAAGTAACAAAGTTTACATGTAATAGACATTAGGTTGTTTGTTCATATAATCTCGAATTTGAATTCCTCGACACATATAATCGATCTATGAGGTACATGGATGCATAAATCAGGGCCGGCTCGTCCATTAGGCAAGTGGAGCCCACTTAAAAAATAGGATACAAGAGTATAAAAAAAGTCTCAAATTTAAATATTTTAGGTCCATTTTAAAAACTAATCCAAAATAATACTCTATTAACCACTTTTATTTTAGGCCTCAAGAACCATTGAGCGGACACTGGCATAAATATATAACTTCCGATCAATTACCTGGCCGATGGTTTTCCACAAAGACTCATTGAACGAGGCAGCAGTGAGAATGACATTTGGGAAACTCGTCGCTGACGGAACATCAGCGTCGAAGTGAGTGCCAGGGCCAAGGTTGGACACCCCGTGAAGCGCCTCAGACCACCACTCGTACCTCGGGAGCCCCAGCCGGGACCCCGAAAGCAGTGTTACCCATTTGTTGCACCTTCTCGACCAGCGTCATTCTGTCCACCAAATCCTTTGCCCTCACATCGTAAGGCAATGACTTGTCACAAAACCCGATTTGCGACTTGTCGAGGCGAAGCCCCTCGAACCTGATGGGATCGCATACGTATGTGAAAATCGGGGCGTTCGAGGTTCGGACATTATTTACTAAACGTCTAGCAGAGGTAGAAATGGTACATAATAATGTGACTAAAACAGAGAAAAGTAGAGTTTTAGCCATTTTTTTGGTATACATATACAAGAGGCTTTATTGTTTTTTTTTGTGTTTTTTTATTCCTTTATTTTTATGGGTTTGAAGAAGGAGTGAGAGCGAAGTTGAGTATTTATAGTGAGGAATTTGATTATCAACTGCTTTTTTTGGGTATCATGCAACTGATTCACAGTAACTTCTGCCATATTTCATGTGTAACTTTAGTTGACTATTGCCATGTGTTTTTGTCCAAAATATAAGCTATAATTATTTTATGGTTTTGCATCCATAAAATTAACTTGGTTGCATTTCTCTTGTTACAAAGAAAAGGTGTCCATTAAAATTAGAATATGTCATTTTACTGAGGTTGCGTTTGTATAAACATGTATAATTTAGTTTTAAGAGATTAAAAATAAGGTGCAACGGGAATATGAACGTAGGAATAAGGAATAATTACACTTTACCTCAGCTAAAATGATCACTTTTACGTTTTACTACAACTAAAAAAAAAGTTTACATTTTACTATCGCTAATTGAGTTGTTTTACACTTTACCCTAACGGTGTTAGATTTTGGATGAAAATTTTCATTTTATAACAAAAATACCAAAGTACCTTTAGGGTTTTTTTTCCTAAGTAAGATCAACTTCCACTCAAATCCGGTCAGACCCGGTTTAATTATTAATAATTCAAATAATATTAATTAATAATTCAAATAATAGTATTTATTAATAATATATGAAACTTTTGAATTACATGACTCTCTCGTACGACTCCATTTCAGGCTCATAGTGTATCAAATCGAAGAGAATCGAAAGATCAACAACTTTAATGAAAGATTTATTTATTAATACTTAATATTATTTTGATATTTAATAATTAAAAAATATTAATTATTAATAATATATTGAATTATTAATAATATGGTGAAACTTTCGAATGACATAACTCACTCATACGAGCTTTGTTTCGGGCTCATAATATATCAAATAAAATAGAATCATAAGTTCAACTATTTCGAAGAAATGAGTTTTTGTCTAAAATTCCATCCAACGACAACAAGTTTTTTAATCTTTAAAAAAAATTCGTCCAACATTTACCAGTGTTAGAGCAAAATTGTAAAAATGTTATTAATAATTAATTATTTATATTTTTGGTAATAATTATTTATCACGTAAAATTAAATCAATTATTAATAATATATAGACAAATAATTATTTCTTCAAAGTTGTCGACTTCCAATTATCTTTGATTTGATATAATATATGAGCCCGAAACAAAACTCGTACGAGAGAGTTATGTTATTTTGAAAGTTTCATTATATTATTATTATTATTATTATTATTATTATTATTATTATTATTATTTATAATTAGTATTATTATTACTATTAATTGATATTATTTTAATTATTAATAATTAATTTACTTTTAATTTTAATTATTGATAATTTATGATTGAAAAAATGATTTACTTTTATTTTTATTAAATAATTATAATTAATAATAATAACAAATTATTTTTTATTAATAAATATAAATTATATATTATTAATAAATATTATAATTTGATGAATAATGGCATCAATTTGAAATTTTGATGAATAATTGAGGGCAATTTCGACTTTTCATACAACATAAAAATTTTTCATCCAAAATCTAACACCGTTAGTGTAAAATGTAAAAAATACGCAATTAGCTGTTGTAAAATGTAAACTTTTTTTTTAGTTGTAGTAAAATGTAAAATCGGTCATTTTAGCATGAGCAAAGTGTAATTATCCCTAGGAATAACTATGGCTTCTCTAAGCTGCTCTAATATGAACATAGAAATTCTCCTATAGCGGACACACTGAGTACGTCAATAAGGGGACAATACTGTGTTGGGTACGATCGGTCCGACACAATAGAAGCAAAATTGGTGCGTCGGGCGGTTCAATTTGGGCCGACGCAATTTAAGAAGGGAACACTGTGTCTGCTTCTGGACTGAGAATCATTACAAATGCACATTCATCATTACAGACGCACATTCACTATGTCTGTAACAATGAGTTGGCTATTTAAAACCATAATCATACATATAAATTTACAAAAACCAGTGTCATTATCTCAGTGTCGTTATAATTAGGTGTAACAAAATGTCATTATCCGGTACTTAATCAAGAAGAGGATGTACAATCAAATAATTTTAAGAATAAAAATCACTGCCTTATTATGACACATTCATGTATCTATTTAAATTACACGTGCTTAATTAATAATTACTAAAATAAATAAGTTTGAGGGTTGCAGAATAAAAATCATCAATCAATTAAGCTCGAATTATTAAATCTTAATTATTTAATTAAAATAGCATAAAATAGGGAGACATAATAAAGATTAGATAGATAGATACCTCAGAGGCTCAAGATTAACTTGTGCCCAGTACCAGGATGACGTCATCACCATTTCTTGCGGGAAATAAATATCTACTCCAATTCCATGACACAAGACGACACCGTTTTAGGCACGCCCACCTAGGCATCAACATTATCCTCTCTCCAATCCATAAATAAATAAATCCCCCAAATCGACCCTCGAAAACCCCAAATAATTCCTCTCTCCGCCGTAGCGACGCCATGTCCTCCACCGCCGTGACCACCGCCGATTTCTGCGACGCCCACCCCTCCCTCCTCCCCTCCGGCGACCTCCGAGTCCTGGACCCGATCTTCCAGATCTACGGCCTGCGCCGGTCCTTCTCCGGCCCCGCCGCGACCGTCAAGGTGTTTGAGGACAACGTGATCGTGCGGGAGGCCCTGGAGTGCCCCGGAGAGGGGAGGGTGCTGGTGGTGGACGGCGGGGGGAGCCGGAGGTGCGCGCTCCTCGGCGGGAACCTGGCGCAGCTGGCGCAGGTCAACGGGTGGTCCGGGATCGTGGTCAACGGGTGCGTGAGGGACGTGGACGAGATCAACGGGTGCGATCTGGGGGTGAGGGCGGTGGGGTCGTGCCCGGTGAAGTCGAGCAAGAAGGGGACCGGAGAGAAGGGAGTTCCGGTGAGGGTCGCCGGAGTTTGGATCGACGAAGGGGAGTGGATTTACGCGGATAGTGATGGTGTTCTTGTGGCCAACCATCAGCTCTCACTCTGAAACTGTTTCTTTTGTTTCCAATTTTAATTTCAATAAATCCATCTTTGTAATATATTATTTTGGTTTCATTATTAATAATAATAAGCCACTATCACAAATGTTTGCAAGACTTTGACGAACCGTCCCAAAAGTAACATTTGGATCAGATGCCTTAAGCTCAAACATAAAGTAACATTTGAATCAGATGCCTTAAGCTCAAAAACCAGACTCAAACATTTCGTCTAGGACAAAGTGAGCGTTACGAGACTAAATACACGTGAGGCTTTGATCACTAAGTCACGCCTTTCGAAAGTCTCCTTGCGCCCAGATCAAAGCAAAGTCGAAACCAAATCTTCACTTCTATTTATAATATAGAACCAAACTCATCATATTCTCCAACAAAACCTAAATATTTGTCGAGCACCACCCAAATAGAGTCATATGTGATTAATACTATGAGCCAAAAATAATAAACATGTAAGAATACTTATGAATAGCACTGGTTGGAAATAAAAAGTTAAAGATCATATATGTGCTGTATTTGTTTATTATTTGCTCATTTATTGAGTATTCAATCTTATATTTACTCGACAAATATAGATAATTTTTTTATGTTTATATGAAAATAAATACATAATTAAAACATAAATAGAAAAATATTATAAAGTTCTTTACGATAAAGTTCTCGATCTAAACCTCTGACATACTGAAATTCAAAATGTAAACTCATAAAAATATTATATTTTATTCAAAGTTTTAAATATAACAAAGTTCACAAACATGATAAAATTCTTCATACACGTTTGTAAATATAATAAAAGGTCAGTGTTGGTAACTTGTTATTTACTTACTACCATTAATAATTCACTGGGTACAAGCCAAGTATGATATAGGCCAACTTGTATATGATAAAATACTTGAAAAAAATATTAAGCACCGGTTTATTTTCTAGTATTCATGTTTCGGTCGAATTAAATACATGAAGTATAAGTTGAGTTTTGTTGTAAAATGATGATGTCCACCACCATACCTCTACTCTCTTTTATCATCATTCCTCTACCCTCTCATGTCATCATTGTTCCTTGTTTTAGGGGATAATTGTGTGTAGTCTTTCATTTTACATTTAATGTCTCATTAGAGCAAACTCTCTCTTCCTCTTTTCTCTTGTAATGCATCATTATTTCCTACTCTAATTGTTTTTTGTATCTTGTTATGCTAATTAACTTTGATTGCTCTTAACATTCACGTATAACACACTTTTTCACAACACGTTATCAACACGATTAACACGGTTATCGTAATTTTTATATTCCTAACTAAGTTTAGTTTAGTTCTTGAATTTATGTTTATTTCATAAATTTATTTACACTTACTATATATTTCTAAGTATGCTCTGTGATCGTCAATCTTGAATTGGATCTTTCAAATCAGAAATTTATTTGTTATTATTATACGCGTTTTATATTTATATATAATGTTTTGTAACCCGAAGTTTACAAAACTAAAGACATTGAACCCGAAGTTCTAAAATTCTCGGGAAAGAAAATTGATGAACCTGACATTTATGTAAACTCGAAGTTTACAAAAACTTTAAAATTTATGGAACCCGAAGCTCCGAATCAAAGTGTAAATCTCGAACTATATTATGAGATACCGAGACTAAAACTCGAGGTTTTAAAAGGTAGAACCAGTAGTTCTACATACCGCAAAATATGTCATCATTTGAATAATTAGTTCGGACATATTTTAATTATGTTATTATTATATATATATTGTATATATGTGTATACTATTAGCAACCCGAAGTTTGCTAAAATTATGGTATCTTGAACCCGAAGTTTCAAGATTGTCCGGAATTTTTTTTATTGAACTTGATGTTCATGTAAACTTGAAGTTTACAATCGTTGGAATTTATAGAACCTGAAATTCTAAAATTGTTAAGAAAACTCTTAGACTTCACGTATATATAAATCAGAAATTTACAGAACCTGAAGTTCTAAAAATTCATGCTGAATAGATCAAAGATCTTGATAATTCATATGTCATAGTATTAATCCTAGCCGGCGAGCAGGATATCTTGTTCATATTTCATCCACCAAGATATATCGTATTGCTCCCGAAGTAGCATTATTGGAAGAAAATTAAAGTGCATGTATCAATGAAACAAAATGAATTATCGAACTGGCCCTATATGCAGTTCATCATCCCCTAAAGTGAATGTGACAAATTATGATAATTATCCTCCTTTCAGAAGAGGTCAATGCTCTAGTTAAGGTCATGGTTGCGGCGTGAGAGCAATAATTATCACCATCGTGGAGGAAATGACAAAATGTTCCACTTAAGGTGGAACAAATTTGAGAGACGTGATAAAGGAAAATTCCCAAAAATGCCCTCCCAAAAGTAGTGAACATGCATGTTTTTAGATGCAGACATCGGACATGTACTTGTAGTACTCCCGTGCATTTGATGGTCTTGTATCAAGCATCAATTAAGGGAAAAGAAAAGATCGTAGAGACAAACTTTATGAATAACTCGGATCCTGCAGATTTGACTAATTTAAATGTCTCTGACTTCTTTTGAAATGACAATGGAAATATAGGAAACTTGATGTCCGATGATGTAGCATTAAACTTTGTTGACTAATATTGAGATGATAATATATTATGTTTTGTCTTATAAAATCATTTCAAATGTTTATAATCTTACGATATATTTTTCTTTCATGAAATGATATGGATTCAAGAAACAAATCATCGGTTGACAAAAACGGGGATAATGTGTGTATTGTTGATTCTGCCACTACGCATACAATTCTCAAAGAAAAAAAATATTTTTCGTGTCTAACCTTGGTTGAGGCAAATGTTAATACTATTATGGGTTAAGCAAATATTATAGAAGGCTCCGGAAGAGCTTCTATATTGTTGCGAAATGATACTCGATTAGAAATTCATAATGCTTTATATGCTAGTAGATCAAGAAGAAATCTACTTTGCTTTAAGGATATCCGCAGTAATGGATATCATATTGAGACCACAAGTGAAAATGAAACTGAATTTCTTTGTATCACATTAAGTGATTGTGGTGAAAAGTGTGTATAGGAAAAATTACATGTTCTATCATTTGGGTTGTATTTTACAACAATAAGAACAGTTGAGGCCTACGCGATTTTGAACCAGAAGTTCAATAATCAGAATATTTTTATGCTTTAGCATAATCGTCTTGGTCATCCGGGATCAACGATGATGCGTAAGATTGTTGAAAATTCATGTGGAAATTCATTGAAAAGCCATAAGCTTTTTCAGTCTAATGAAATAATTTGTACCGTTTGTTCACAAGGAAAATTAGTGGTCCAGCCATCAAAAGCCAAGGTTAGTGTCGAATCTCCATCACTCCTCCAGAGAATTCTTGGAGATAATTGACGCATCCAACAGATGGTCACATGTGTGCTTACTGTCAACTTGTAATGTTGCATTTGCAAAATTGTTAGCACAAATTATTAAGTTGAGGGCACATTTTCCTGATTATCCAATAAAGTCTATTCGTCTTGATAATGCAGGTGAATTCACATCTAAGACATTTGATGATTATTGCATGTCATTGGGTATTGATATTGAGCATCCCGTTCCGCATGTGCATACCCAAAATGGTTTAGCAGAATCTTTCATTAAACGTATACAGATAATTGTACGAACATTGTTAATGCAATCACAATTATCAGTTTCTGCTTGGGGACATGCTATATTACATGTTGCTTCTTTAATTCGTTTAAGGGCTAGTGCATATCATAAATATTCTCCTATGCAGCTTGTGTGTGGGCATCAACCTGATATATCTCATTTACGTAATTTTGGTTGTGTTGTGCAAGTACCTATTGCACCCCCTCAACGCACAAAAATGGGACCCCAACGTCAATTGGGGATTTATGTAGGTTTTGATTCACCATCTATTATCAGGTATCTTGAGCCCTTGACGGATGACCTAGTTATTGCACGACATGCAGATTGTCATTTTGATGATACGACATTCCCATATTTTGGTGGAAATAAAAAGTCTCGTGAAGTTAGACATGAAATTGAATGAAAAGTAAATTTCATGTCTCATCTAGATCCACGTACATCACAATGTGATAAAGAAGTACAAAGGATAATATATTTGCAAAATGTTGCAAACCAAATGCCTGATGCATTTGCAGATACATCAAAAGTGACAAGGCCATACATAGATGTTATCAACACACCTGCAAGAATTAAATTTAATGATGACAATTCGAAAGCAGCGGTCGATTCCTCTAGTACACGCCAGAAGCGTGGGAGGCCATTAGAGGCAAAAGATATTAATCCCCGTGAACGAAAAAAATCAAATGAATAGACAAATAGTTCCAGCAGAACTATCGGTTCCCGTAGAACCGTCGATCCCAAAAGAAAATGAAAGTTCTAAAATTCTTAAAGAATTGCAAGAACAAATAAGTGAGGAAATACACATGAATCATTTCTACACTGATGAATATTTGGATCGAAAATTGATTAATGTAGATGAAATCTGTGCATTCATAGTGGCATGTGAGATAATGAACGATTTTGATGTTGAGTCACGTACTATTGATGAATGACGTGAAAGGCATGATTGGCCAAAGTGGGAAGAAACAATTCAAGCAAAATTGACTTCATTGGCAAAACGGCAAGTCTTTGGAACCATTAGATGTTCGACCAATTGGATACAAATGGGTACTCACAAAGAAAATAAATGAGAAAAACGAAATCGTTCGATATAAAGCCAGACTTGTAGCCCAAGGTTTTTCTCAACGATCTGGTGTCGATTTTGATGAAACATATTCACCCGTAATGGATATGATTACTTTAAGATACTTGATCAGTTTAACAGTCTCTGAAGGACTATGTATGTATCTGATGGTACGTTGGACACTGATATTTATACGAGACTCCCTGAAAAAGTTAAATTGCCATAAGCAATTAAAAATAATCCAAGGAATTTATATTCAATAAAATTACAAAGGTCGTTGTATGGATTGAAACAATCAGGTAGGATGTGGTATAATCGTCTTAACGAATATCTTACCAAAGAAGGGTATAAGAATAATGTTATATGCCCTTGTGTATTCATCAAGAAAACAAATATGGGATTTGTTATTGTGGCAGTGTATGTTGATGATATGAATTTAATTGAGACTCCTGAAGAGATCCTAAACACTGCCGAATATCTTAAGAAAGAATTTGAGATGAAAGATTTGGGAAAAACAAAATATTGCCTCAGCCTGCAAATCGAGCATATTTCTGATGAAATTTTGATTCATCAATCAACATATGTTGAGAAACTCCTGAAGCGTTTCAATATACAAAATGCCCATCCACTAAGTACTCCAATGGTCGTTCGGTCTCTTGATCCTAAGAAGAATCCTTTTCGTCCCAAAGAAATAGATGAAAAGATACTTGGTCCTGAAATACCATATCTAAATGCGATCGGGGGTTTATTATATCTTGCGCAATATACAAGGCCAGATATAGATTTTGCGGTAAATGTACTCGCAAGATTTAGCTCAGAACCGACAAGACGACATTGGAACGGAATCAAGCATGTATTATGTTATTTGAGTGGAACCAAAGACTTGGAATTATTGTATTCGAAATCCTTAAATGGTGTTGGCTTGGTTGGATATGCAAATGCTGGATACTTTTCTGATCCTCATAAAGCACGCTCTTAAATATGATATGTATTTACTTGCAATGAAACAACAATATCCTGGCGTTCCATGAAGCAGACTTTGGTTG
The DNA here is from genome assembly GCA_963920655.1 of Geranium rotundifolium. Classification (NCBI taxonomy): domain Eukaryota; kingdom Viridiplantae; phylum Streptophyta; class Magnoliopsida; order Geraniales; family Geraniaceae; genus Geranium; species Geranium rotundifolium. Next base: position 33,638,883 of record OY987319.1, read on the forward strand.
CAACATCCTCCAGTCATTCAGAGATTATAGCACTACATGAAGCTAGTCGGGAATGTGTGTTCTTGCGTTCAATCATTCAACACATACGAGATGCATGTGGAATTCACTCGATAACAAGCTCTCATTCCATAATATATGAAGACAATGCACCATGTATAACTCAAATCAGAGGAGGATAAATCAAAGGAGATCGAATCAAACACATATCGCCTAAATTCTTCTACACTCATGAACTCCAAAAGAGTAATGAGATTGATGTCAAGCAAATTCACTCTAGTGAAAATCTTGCAGATTTGTTCACTAAGAATTTACCGACATCCACCTTTGAGAAGTTAGTATGGCGAATCGGCATGCGTTGACTTAGAAAACAATCGAAGTAACTTTGTCGATAATCATGGGGAGCATCGATCAGGGGGAGCAAGAATATGAAGATGATCACACTCTGTACTATGCGTTGCACTCTTTTTTCCTTATTCAGGTTTTGTCCCACTGAGTTTTCCTGAAAAGGTTTTTAACGAGTCAGCTATTAAGCACGTTCAACATAACCTACATTTTCTTATGAATGATGGTGTCCAAGGGGGAGTGTTGTAAAAGGATGATGTCCACCACCATACCTCTACTCTCCTATATCATCATTCCTTTACCCTCTCATGTCATCATTGTTCCATGTTTTGGGGGATAATTGTGTGTAGTCTTTCATTTTACATTTAATGCCCCATCATTACTTATTTGTATATAAATAGGTGAAGAGGGAGTGTAGAACAGGAACAAAAATATTTCATCTTAGAGCAAAATCTCTCTTTCTCTTTTCTCTTGTAATGCTTCATTATTTCATATTCTTTAATTGTTTTTAGTATCTTGCTATGCTAATTAACTTTGATTGCTCTTAACACTCACGTATAACACACTTTTTCACAACAAGTTTCATGTTTTTTATCTTTTTTATCATCCTGATAGTACTGATATAAATCAAATAAAAAAATAACATGATATACTTAGTTCAATTGGTAAAAAATTATTATTACGACTTGGTCTGTACCCTATCATCTCTCCCGAGGCGATTAGGGATTCACCCGTTATGTGGCGAGGTCTTGCGACGGCACGTCTGCGAGTTAACCCGGCGGCGACTCCGGGGTGCTGCAGCAAGATCAGATGATGCGGCAATATCAAATGCTCGGCTATGGAGGAGGACGGCTGAGGGAGGTCTTGGACGAGTTTGCAAAAGATGGTAGATTTAGGCGGGGGGCTGCAGGGGTCGTCTGCGATGGTAGGCGTGGCGGCGTCGGGTCGGCGCATTATGACGGTGGCGGGCAGGAGAGGTTGGAGTTAGCAGGGGTTTTGGCTACGGGGCTGGCCAGGGGGAGGTCGGAGCGGGGCAGAGGGAGGTCATGGGCGAGGATTTGGACCGGCGGAGACGGAGGGGTTGCAGGAGGCAAGGGGGGGAGGTTGGGGAGGTCCAAATGGGGTTTGGTAAAAGAAAGAGGTCGGGTTTGAAGCTGGGTTTCGAGTCGGTATGGGATGTGACCCGGGAACCGTATAGGTGGTGTGGTGGGTTGGTTGATCGTTACTGGGCTTCACCTGGAGTTATCTGGTGTCAGTGGGTAGACTCAGGAAAACATATTGAACTAGGGGGTCTCGGCTGGCTTAAACTTCAATATGTCACCGAGGTGTCATATTGGGATCGGTACTGGAAGAAACGGGGGGTCCCTGGTGTCGATGGGTTGATCCGGTTAAACCCAATGAGCTGGGAGGATTTAAACTTCGCAATACTGATCGTAGGATTGATCGAGGAAGTTGGTTTAAGATGGTCTGCATCAAGATCACGGGGTTTCTCCATACGTATGAGTTGGAGGCCGTGACTCTGCATGATGTTAACTGGTTCGAGTTGATAGGTCTTCATGGTTATCACGGAAGCCTGTGTAAACAATTATGCAGCAAGATCACGGGGCATCTCCATCCGTATGAGTTGGAGGTTGTGGCTCTACAAGATGCTAAACGGGTCAAGCTGAACAACTTTGGTGGAATCTGCGAACGGGGTTGCGTATTACCCACAACCGGAACGTGCAATCAAATGGCTCACAAATTGACCAGTTTTGTCTTAACTAACAATAGTTGGGTTTATGGTGAGGAGGCTATCCCACCAACTGTAACTTAAGTTGTCCAACTTGATGTCGGGTTAGTAAATAAAATTCAATTTTACTTAAGAATTGGTAAAAAATTATTATAAAGTAGGCAAAATGAAAATTAATAATAGCAGGGTGCGTTTTCTTTTTGTGATAGCAGACCTTGCTGGGCTTTTATCAGTTATGTTGGGCGTACAACTCCCACACGCTCTCTTACCAAATTTAACGTTTGTTTTCTTTAAGGTCCAAACTTAACAATTGTTAATTATGTTCGCAACTGTATTATTATTAATAGTTTAATATATTAATGTTATATAAAAAATAAATTTTAAGTCTATCACCAATCTCCCTAAAGTTATCTTAATCTCATACTCTCATATTGTTTTATTGTAATTTAAATTTTTATAAATTATTAGTAAAACTTACTAGCACATCATAGGACTACATTTAAATTGTTCAATATTATATACTTTTTCCAATACATAATTAATATGTGATACAAAACAATATTATATAGACTTCAAAATGTTATTGTAATGATAGGCTACATATTAAATATTTAAGTGTATCAAACAAGTTAAAAACGGATTGAAGACTCCACCATCAAATTTCCTGTTATAATGAGTTATCAAAATATATTAATTTTAATAGTTACAATTACAATATTATGTTACTAAAATGTAGAATAATAATAATTTTCAAAATTAATATGTTGTTATAATTTATAGTTATTTTCATCTATATTTTATTGCTTTAATTTATATTCATTGTTTAATGAATTATTACACATGAATAATTTTTATGGATAAATGGGTCGAGTTTTCAACGAATCACTTGATCTCTTGTTATATTAAAAATGTGATATATACTAGTTGTAATTTAACTTGAACTAAGTTTGAGCTCAATATTGGTTCGTTTGTTAAACGAGTCCAACTCGAGCCAACCTATTGGAATTTGTGAGTCTTGCCATCACCCAAATCATCCCTCATCTTTTTCCTAACCTTCTTCTCCCTCAGCCACTTCAGCCAGCGGCCAATAACTCTCCTCGTCGAGAGAATGAGTATGGTAGAGGGAAGAGACCACAACAATGGAAGTGGCGGTCATTGATGACTGAAAGGTGCTTGCTTTAAAAAGTTTTCAGATTCAAAAGTTGATGGAGCGCAGTGGGTGAAGGAGAGAATTGAGAATTGAAGCAAAATAGAGGCGAAGGAGCAGAGGGATAAGGCAAGAAAATGGATTGAAGATAATGGGTTGATACAGAAGTTTATGGTTTGATGATTTGGGAAAAAAGGAAATAATCAAATCAACTAGAATCATGAATCCTAGACTTAATTCAAACACCACAAGATCTTGAATATACGGTATTACCCCTCTTTTCAATAATCTCAGTGTGTTTTAGACTTATCATGCGTAATAATTATAATGTGTGCCATTACTAATTAACATTCATTTGGAGCATTGATTTTCAAATCGTGTGGCAACCGTGTATTCTTATATTTGTATCTAAATATAGCATTTTTAGCTGAATCTATCCCTTAATACATAAACTCCTTCACTTTATACACAATCTTTCATTTTCTCATTTTAAAATTGTTACCATGTATGCCACAATTTAAGATAGCAAGGAGATAATTTTTTTTCTTTCAAGATTTGGGAGATTAGGTCTCAAAAATAAAAATTGTGGAGAGAAGAAAACAATAAAAAGGAAACCAAAACATAATTTTTTGTAGAGTTGGTTATGGGTATAAACCAATTATTTGTGATTAGAGTTGTTTACCATTAGGTTTTGAATCGAGCTGATAGAATTTGGTTCGATTTATTTTTGAGCATGTTAGATTTTTGGTTTGGATCATTTTGTTATGACCGAAATTAATGAAATCCTCACATTTTCCATTGTGATTGGGCCATTTATAAGGGCTGGGCTTCTTACCTAAACCATCTTCTTGCTCTCACGGTTGGTAGGAGGATGCAATCAACTAGAAACCATGTTTCAAATAGGTACAAAGGGACCTCCACCATCCGTTGGATGCAATGTCATCAACGGTTGTCAATAATAACCAATTTCAGTTAAAAAATAATTCAATAAATCTCATAAAGGGTAAAATAGTAATTGTGCCTCATAAATCACATCTACCATTTCTCTCACCCCTTCCACACGATTGTGCCTGAACTTCAATTCCACCGCGTCCAGCTCCGCCTCCTCCGCCACACTCACCGCCACGTCCTCCTCCGCACACGGATCCTTCACCACGATCAAGCCCCACGCGCCGCCATCCGATCCCCGTCGGTCCGTGATCCAATGGATGCGATCCGCCTCCCCATCCTTGCGCCCCTCCGTCTCCGACCTCAGGTTCGTCCGGAGGCTTGGGTCCAGCGACATCGATTCGGTGTGGGAGAGGCTGGGGGAGGTGGAGAGGGCCTACTCGACGAAGCCGAACATGGAGGGGACGGGGTCGGACCAAACACTTGGCGCTGGACGGCCTCGAAGGAGTGCCCAGATCTGGATCCACGAATTTCATATGAGAAATTGGAAACAATGAAAATCTGAAAGTCTTTCATATAACTCAAAACCTGAACCCCTTTCATATAACTGAAAACCTGAAACCCTTTCATATAACTGAAAACCTGCAAGTCTTTCATATAACTGAAAACCTGCAAGTCTTTCATATAACTGAAAATCTGTCCAAATAATGAAGAACTACATTCGAACAGGTTTTCTGAGACACATTTCATGAAATTCAAATGTATCAACTCATAAACAATTCGGATCAAGGTTTTTCCATTCAAAATCTTAAAAGCTTTTCAAAATCTGAAGGCCTTTCATATATAAGACAACCGGAACAAGTAAGAGACCAATGTGTTCAAAATCTGAAGGTCTTTCAAAATCATAAGGTCTTTCAAAATCTGAAAAGCATTTCAAAATCTGAAGGCCTTTCATATATTTTCGTCTATAGTAAAACACTAATACCCGTCGGGGGAGTGGTGTGACGAGGGTTTTCTGATATATGAAAGGCTTTCAGTTTGTTAGTCAAAATTTTTGTATCAGAAAAATTTGAAGACCTTTCACCCAGAACAAGTAAGGACTCAATTTGTTCATAATCTGAAAGGCTTTCATGTCCCAGTTCATAATCTGAAAGGCTTTTAGATACACGAGGGGACCCCTCGTGTGACGAGGGTTTCGTGTATTTTTCTATAGGAAAACACTAATACCCGTCGGGGGAGTGGTGTGACGAGGGTTTCGTGTATTTTTCTATAGGAAAACACTAATACCCGTCGGGGGAGTGGTGTGACGAGGGGTCCCCTCGTGTGACGAGGGGTCCCCTTGTGTGACGAGGGTTTCGTGTATTTTTCTATAGGAAAACACTAATACCCGTCGGGGGAGTGGTGTGACGAGGGGTCCCCTCGTGTGACGAGGGTTTCGTGTATTTTTCTATAGGAAAACACTAATACCCGTCGGGGAAGTGGTGTGACGAGGGATCCCCTGGTGTAACGAGGGTTTTCAGTTATATGAAAGGCTTTCAGGTTTTCAGTTACAAAATATGAAAGGTTTTCATATTTTGGAAAAACCTTGATTTGAATTGTTTATGAGTTGATACATTTGAATTTCATGAAATGTGTCTCAGAAAACCTGTTCGAATGTAATTCTTCATTGTTTGAACAGATTTTCAGTTATATGAAAGACTTGCAGGTTTTTAGTTATATAGGACGGGTTTTCAGTTATATGAAAGGCTTGCAGGTTTTCAGTTATATGGGACAGGTTTTCAGTTATATGAAAGGCTTGCAGGTTTTCAATTATATGAAAGGCTTTCAGATTTTCAGTCTTATGAAAGGCTTTCAGATTCGGAACGGATAGGCAGTTCAGCGCCAGGTGTTCGGTCCGGCCCCGTCCCCTCCATGTCTGGCTTCGTCGAGTAGGCCCTCTCCATCTCCCTCAACCTCTCCCATACCGTCATGAATGGCTTCAGCCCCGATTCTCTCCCTGACCCGACGCCACGAGCTAGCTCACGAAAGGGTCGTTCGGGGACATCGACGACGATCCTGACGGCTGAGACATCGGCGGAGTGGACCCGACGGACGAAGGAGACCGAGAGTCGGACGACGTAGATGCTCGACGTGTTTGAGTGAGAAGAGTTGGGAGAGGAGGTTGAGGTCGCAGACGGAGGAGAAGAGGTGCGTGAGGGAAGAAGGCAAGCTTGAGGAGTAAAAATACAAATATACCCCTATGTATATGTTAAATGACGAAAATAAATTATAACTTTGACTTATTTACGCCTCAATGCCACCGCGTCCATCTTCACCGTTGGTCATATAATCGCGTGACTGAGATTGGTCCATTACTACTTATTTATAGCCATGGTTTTTTGCTGATTCTTTCCCGTTGGTAGGTATTATATAATTCCCTTACATTTAAAAAAGTAGAGCTGTGATGAGATAAGATTGAGTGCAAGGTTTAGTCTCTTAATAAATGAGAGAGTGGGCTAGAAGTTATATGATTGGGTCAGAACAAAATCGACAGATGGGTTTTATGTTTAAGCCCAACAAGGCCCAAATACTGTTTGGACACACCCATAATAATGACATAAACAAGGGGCAAGAATGTAATTTCAGAATTAGGGTTTTGTTCAGTTATTAGGTGCACCACCCCTCACAGTCACAGCCTCCTTCTTCACAAACCCTCAGTTCCTCTGCAGAGGTTTCGAGCTCTTCCGCACACAGAAACCGGAGGGACCCTTGATCTGCAATCATGGGTATCGCCTAAATTTACCATCTTTTCTTGTTTTGGTGTTGGGTTCTTCTTCGCATTGGTGATGATGCTGATATCGAAAATGCTTGTGATTTTGCAGGTATTTCTCGTGATTCGATGCACAAGAGGCGTGCCACTGGAGGCAAGAAGAAGGCATGGAGGAAGAAGCGAAAGTAATTTTCGAAAACCCCGATTTGAATTTTAGATTCGTTTTAAAAATATGATTGGATGCTGAGAAATGTGCGGAGAAATAAAATCCAAGTTCTGAGATGTTATTAACTATGTTGATATGTTCTGGTGAATTTTTTGTTGTGAAAGAGTACATTTGTGATTGAAAATGGAGCTTTTAAGAATGCTGGATTGTCTGATTCATAATGCTCCTTATTTGTGGAGAATCTAATTGTAAATACTTGTTTAGATTGCTAGATGAGTTGTTCTTATTGTCTGTTTTTGTTACACTTTTGCTTGGTTTGTAATATTTTTTCTGCTTAGGTTTGTCTATTTCATTGGTTGTTAAATTTAAATCTTCAATTGATGAATAGAAAATTCATTCATATCACTGCTGCTGTTGCATTTTTAGTTAATCTTATCTAAATAGTATAAAATTCTTCTTTACCAACCTTAAAACCGTACCTTGTCTGTATTTTGTCTAGTAAAATTAACTACTTTGAACCGTTGGTTGTGAAAAATCGCCAGTCTAAGTTCTCTTAGTTTGGTTATTGATATATTTCTTTTGTGTTTCATAGGTATGAGCTCGGAAGGCAGCCTGCGAACACTAAGCTGTCAAGCAACAAGACAGTCAGGAGGATTAGGGTTCGTGGTGGAAATGTGAAGTGGAGGGCGTTGAGGCTCGATACAGGAAACTTCTCGTGGGGTAGCGAGGCTGTCACCCGCAAAACTAGACTTCTTGATGTGGTGTACAATGCATCTAACAACGAGCTTGTTCGTACTCAGACTTTGGTGAAGGGAGCCATTGTCCAAGTTGATGCAGCACCATTCAAGCAGTGGTACTTGCAGCACTATGGTGTTGATATTGGCCGCAAGAAGAAAACTGCTGCATCTGCCAAGAAGGAAGGAGAGGTACAGTGCTTTTATTTTTTTTAAATACTGTAACGTATCTTTCCATGTCCCAGTTCTATTAAAGAAACACAGCCCATTTTATGTTATTTTCACTTCATTGATCGATAGGAGGCCGATGCTGCACCTGCTGAAGAGCTGAAAAAGAGCAACCACCTCCAGAGGAAATTGGAGGGTCGCCAACAGGATCGCAAGCTTGACTCACATATTGAAGAGCAATTCAGTGGTGGTCGTCTATTAGCCAGTATTTCATCGCGCCCCGGCCAATGTGGCCGTGCAGATGGGTATGTCCTCATCTTGGAATCATAGTATAGATTGAAAGGCTTGAAATAATCTACGTTCTATTTTTGGAATATCTTTCTCAGGAGTCACCTACAAATCCGTTGCTTATACTTTATGAATCAAAATCCTGATCTTGAATTTTCCCTAAATATATTTTCAAACAGTATCTGCCAGTGTTTCTTACTCAAAAGTTGTATATTGAAATTATTTTTACATGCATAAGTGAAATAAGTCTTTGAATTATTTTTGGTTTTGATAGTTACATTTTGGAGGGAAAAGAGCTTGAGTTCTACATGAAGAAACTCCAGAAGAAGAAAGGGAAGGGTGCAGCTTAAAGTATCTTTTAATAGACCGTCCTCTTTCTATTCTTAGTTTGACCAGTTTGGTTATGTTTACAATTACTCTTTTATTTTGGTTAAGATGAAGCAGTAGATTTATATCTATCTTCTCAGTCTTGTACTGACAGTTTTAATTTGAATTTCACCAGTTTTGTTTTTTGATCGTTAGTCTTTCTTCTGGATATAACTTGTCTTTATGATATGAAGGATTGTGGCTTATTTGTTTTGTTTACAAGCACATTTTATTTTCAACAGCCAATTTGAAGAAGAGTGATGTTATGCTGTATTATTCACTCAGCAGAACACTGTTCCAAAGTAGTACTTATTATCTGTTTTCTTCTAATTTGGTACTGATCTACCATTTTTTTATTTCTGACATTTGTGAAGAAGTGCAATTAGAGATGTAGCCGTTCAATTTGATATACTTATATTGCGCTCATGCTTTGATATAGCTGAGTTTGAGCTGAATTTGTGGTTAAACGAACCGAATGAGAGCTCCAGCTATCAAGGTTTGTGAACTGTGTCGTGCAATTTTATAATGTATCAATTTATTTTAAAAAGTTAAATACATCGATCTGAGTTAAAAGTTTATTTCCCTAAAGTAATTTGAGCTGTCCATAATAAGATTTAGTGCTCTAAATTTTTTTATTAATTCAATTAATTTTTGACTAATTTGTAATTAGTGCTCGGCTTCATTTGGCTCATTTATACTCCTAATTGAAAAGGTACATGCCATGTGAAGAATAAGATAGACATATATACAATACTCCCTTGTTGCCACTAACCCTATTTTCTCATATATATTTGTTCCTGAAATACGCTCACATAGACCATAGGTGACAATCATATACATGAATTTCTAGGATCTTAAAAATAATGATATTCAAATGAGATCAAGAAGCAAGACTAGAGAACCTTTTGAAATCACCAGAACAAAGAAATCATCATCATCAACCATACAACTCTCAGCTGCTCCTTTGTATCCACATACTGCTGTTAGTTATTGAACCTATACATCTGCTCCTTCCTATCACTGTGTTATTTGCTGATAGACACTTATTGAACCTCTTCTTCAACAAAGCATCTGTTTCTGAGTCTAGGGCTGTTTCGTTTATGTACACATGAATTTGACCTCAGTCAGTCTCAGCATCCAAAACTTTTCATTATGCTGTTAAGCTTGTCTACAACATCCCCAGTCTCAGCATACGACGCATGATACTCCAAACCTTTCCATCTAGCAATGTACCGAAAATGAGGCCGCATAAAGTCAGCGCTTACGATCTCCAGAATCACAGTATTTGGCGTCGCAGACACTATGTGGGTGAGACCCGCGCCATGCGCTCCTATGATAACCGAAGCGTCTTGAATGGCTCGGACCTGATCCTTCATTGCCATGTGTGCAAGAAACCCATCGATGAGATTCACTCTGCATTCCTTCTGCTCCGACGCCCAGCTCTTTAAGGAATCGAACACTTCTTGCTCGTTGCTGAGTCTCGTTTGAACTCTACCGCCATGGCGTGGATGGGCCACATAATCTTCACGCCGAACAAAGAGGATGTTATGGCCAGCGACTTGGTTCCGGGCTTGATGCGTACCGACTGGTAACCCGAACGATGCTGTGATCATTTCTCCGAACTCGGATAGTCTCGCAGTTCTGTGGCTGTCAAGGGTTGGCCGAGGGTCGTGTGGAAATGCTCCGACACAGTCTAATTCTTCTGTCAGTCCCTTGAAAAATGCAGTTTCGTATCCCAAAGGAGAAATGATAGCGTGGCGGAAACAGACTGGACCATTGAAGTCTTTAGCGTATTTTACGCCTGAGAACAAAGTTTTCCATGTTTCCTCCAACTGCGTCTGACATCAACAAAGAGATGATGAGGATATAGTGAGTCAAGGATTAATATCACGAAAAATAAAGAACAAAACTTGGTAGAGTGAGGTCGGAAATACGAGCAGAGCCAAAACTGCTCATGCACGTTAAGATAAATAGTATATCATGAATACTCGGGAGAGGATGGAGCCGCAACAAAGTCATATTAGTTTCAGCAATACTAAACTAGCTAGCAGTGTATATGCGGGAACACTGGTCCAAATGCATATATTAGATGGTAGATCCTAAAGGAAGGTTCAAGCGGGAAATATTAGTGAATGCATCCTCTAAGTAGCAGAATCCACATTTTGGTTTCTGCTACAAGAATAGCCTCAAAAACCAAGCAACTAGTATCAGATATCTATACTAATTTTTAAAAATAAACAATTCTTAATTTCAAGGGTAATTTCGCCATTTAAAAAAAATACAAACATTTTGCACGAAAAAGCAAAATTCACGGCACATGTGTTTGTCTTAGTATCTATTATTGCTTACTCAACAACAAAACAGTACTATTCCACACACACGTAATAGTAAATTCCAATGGTAATTTGCCAATGATATAGCAGCAGGACTTAAAAACAAAATGACGAGGATCATGTAGGCATACCGTACAGTGGCCATCTACAAAAACCAGACGAGGTCGGTTAGGCAAGCCAGTAACTCGAGAAGCCACGTACGAACTGTACCAATCGGTAAAAGTGTGGAAGAGGTTTGCATACTCAAAGCGTGTGACCAGAAGTGTTGGCTCCTCAACCCACTGAAAGTAAAAAGTCTTGAAGCTTAGAAAAAGTAAATGAATAGACTAAAAGTAAACACAAGAATCAGAGCAATAGCAAGAAGCCTGAGGCAGAGACAGTAAAAGCTAAGTAAAAGAAAATTGAAAGAACAAAGTTCCATTGTAAAACTCCAAATGATAAATGATGTTATGCGACTCATGGCGATGAAACTTCAAAGATATATGCCCAAATGGGTCCAAATAACTGAATAAACTAACGATAAGATTTAGGAACAATCCATCAGAATCATAAAAACACACTAATGCTTCATTCTTTCCTTTTTTGGAAATCATTATACCCTCCAATGTTAATGCAAGACATCACTTCCCAACAATGTGGGACATCTCCACAACTACAATCATTTAATTTAACAAGCCATAACAATTAAATTATCCAAACCAATATGATCTTCAAAGATATCTAAACTTCTACCAACCAAAACTCAAACTCACAAAACCCCATGATATCATCAAATCCAGAATTAGAAACTAAATTAACATCAAACCAAAGAAACCCATAGACCAGAAATGAGATAAGCAATGACTTTAGCTTACCTCCTCACACTCAAATTCGTTGTTTTAATAACTTGAATTGATCCCACGAAAACTACAATAACTTTAACTCAACAAATCCCTACACTCAAATCATCAAAACCAACATAATCATTAAAGATGATTAAAACATTGACCAACCCAAAACCCAAACTTACAAAAAACCCTATGATATCATCAAAACCAGAAGTAGAAACTAAATTAACATCAAAACAACTAAACTAATAAACCAGAAAGAAATCAAATAAACAATGCCTAAAACCTTACCTCCTCAAACTCAAATTCACTGGCTTCATTAACTTGAATTGATCCCACAAGTAAACTACAGTCACTTAATCCAACAAATCTATACATTCAAATCATCAAAACCAATATGATCTTTAAAGATATCTAAACTTTGACCTACTCGCGAAACCCCATAATATCAACAAAACCAGAACTAGAAACTAAATTGACATTTAAACAAAGAAACCCATAAACCAGAAAGAAATCAAATAAGCAATGTCTTTACCTTACCTCCCCACACCCAAATCCACTAGTTTCAACAACTCGAATTGATCCTATCAATCCCCTCATGGTGTGCCTCAGAACCTCCCCTTGTGGCAAATAATCATCAAGAAACTCTTCACCCACCAGCTTCTTCTTCTCCTCCTCCTCACCACCATCAACCTCAAAAGCCCCATCCTCAAACTCCGGCAGCTCCTCCTCCTCGTCCCTCCCAACCACCTCCTCAAGCCTCTCGCCTCCCCTCGACACCCGTATCCTCTCCGGCACCATCCTCACCCTCCCACCTTCACAGATCGAGCTCTGGAGCGTCTCGCTGAACAAGCACCGGAACCACCCGCTCCCGGCGGCCACCGGGCGGAGGAGATGGAGCCGCTGCGAGTACCCATTTCCGAAATAGGCCTCGCACGAGTCTAGTGCGACTTGGGTGTTACGGTGGGACCAGGGGAGGTACGAGGGGAGGGTTGGCCACGGCTTGGCGAGATCGGCGTCGAACTCACCGTCACGTTTCGGCGGCGGGTCGCGGGGGTTCTCCGGGGAGGAGCAGTAGAAGTAGATGGAGAGGGAATTGAAGAAGAATAGAGAGAATATGATTTTCAGGGAAATGGAGTTTTGCCAGTTCATTTTCTCGATCAAAAACCCAATTTCTCCAAAACCCAGAACCCAGAACCCAGAAATCAATTGTTGTTTTCAAAACCCAATTAAAGTTCAAAATCGTATTTATATTCGGAGTGTCTTCACCAATGGACATATGTCGCAAACCTTTTTTTTGCGACATTTTAGTTTCTCGTGAAACATGTGAATTGCCATATGTACAAACTTTCTAAAGAAAACGTCACATTATTATCTATAATTAGACGATATAAAATAACTACCCATATGCTTTTTTTCACTTTAAAAATATATTAAATTTGCAAAATTGTTGATGTTACTCTTTCCGTAAATCAAAGTGATTTTTTTATAAATTTGTAAAGCTCCAAAATAACCCAAATGGATTTTAAGTTTTCGAACCCTCAGTTCAAACTTCACGAGAACGACCTTGTTCACACCAGATTGAGACCAATAGCCAATCAATACAGTCAAAAGGGTTGTCGGTTCTACTAGGTGGTGGGTATGGTTGGTCTCTTGGCCGTTGGATTTGGATCCTCACGTTGTAGATTTCTGACCATAATTTATATTTTCCCTCTTTATTTTTTAATAGTACGTTGCTTTCTTTAAACCATCTCACCCAAATGTGATATCGAGTCTCGAACCATGGTCTGAAATAAAGGAGTGAGCACGACCAACTACTGGGTCAAGTTTAGGGATGACAAAAAATATATATCCAATAGATATCCATGTATTCAATCGGAACATATATATCCAAAGGCGAACGGATATGGATCGGGTACATATAGACCTATATCCTACCCGTATCGTACTCATACCCGTAGTATTTAAAATAAAACTAATAATACAATACATACCCACCCATAATCCCGTATATGTATATTTCGAAATTGAAAAGGGAAATAACAATTAATATTGCAAAACGTAGTCTTTTCTATATCTAATACTTTCTTTATTGTATATTGTGGTCTTCGATTCCATCGTCCATCTTCCTGCTCCTCTACCTCCAATTCCTCGGAAGAGAGTGAAATTGCAAATCCTAACTTTAATTGGATCTCGACGGAATCGAAGTGGTTGTTGGTAGTGGCGAAGGAGAGGACAGAGGCGAGGGTGAGGAAGAGGAGGGGGCGGCGGAGGATGAGGGAGGTGGAGAGAGTGACATTCACTTGAAAATTCGATGAATAGTTGAGGGTAATTTTTTCTTTTTAAACAATTAAAATTGGATAAGATTAGACCAGATTTAATTTTGGTTCAAATCAGTAGTAGTTTATGTATTTTTAGTATTTTAGGAGTAAAGTGTCCCAAAATGTAATTCAGGATACTGAAGAAAGAAAAAAGTAAGGTATGAAAGTGGCAAAAGTATATATTCAAGTGCACAAAAAGTGTTATTTTCCCTAACTTATATTTTCTCTCATTTTTTCTAATAATACGTTGCTTTCTCTAAATAAATTTAAACTCATCTCACCCAAATGTTATATGTACATTTTCGAATTGAAAAAGGGAAATAACAATTAATATTGCAAAACGTAGTCTTTTCTATATCTACTACTTTCTTTATTGTTTATTGTGGTTTTCTCCAATAAGAGGTAGACGTAGTCTCCATTAATAGTCTCAAGTATAAACTGTCCTATATTTACGTTATTTATTTATTCTTAGGTTTCCAAAATTTCAAATTCAATCAATTTCTTTAAAGTTCAATCGTAGTTTCAATTCAATTTTATTGTGTTTCTTCACTTGAAAAACTTTACCATATTTTGCATTTATTTTAAATTTTAATTAATTATATATTTATTTTTGCATACAGATACAGATAAGAAAATTTCTCATATTCATATAATATTAATCAGTAAATGAAATATTATCTGGACAATATTATCATTTGGCACCATGAAATAAAATCAAGTAAAGGATTACTCGGATAAATAAGATTAGGTCAAATCACGACCCATGCAATGAAAGACGATGCATTCACAAGGACAACCAGAAGATGTTGGTACATAATCTTGATCATGCATGACTTGCATGGATTTGCATGTGGAGGCTCGGTTATTCTGTCTACAAGAAACGCCAAGAAGAGAGGACACTCAAAGCATATTGAATTGAGGCTATGGTGTTTACAAAGTTTTTGAATAAGTTGTTACAACATTAGTTATTAGAAATTTGTAGTAGTGATTAAGATTTAATTAGCTTTAAGGCAAATTCATTAGGAGTTGTTCTTTAGGTTTCTAACTTGTATTTTTGTATAAACTAATTCATATTTAAGTAGTTTTTGCATAATGGGAACCATAACCGTATCCGCAATTACAACAATTGTCGATTATAATCCGCTTGATTTTTCGGTCGGTTTGTGGTTTAAACTGCACAAACTGTGAGTAATGTGTTTCTCATGTGGACCATTTATTGGACCACTTTCATGACCAAATGGATATGTTACAATTTTTTTTAAAAACAGTTAAATATTGAACGTTTGATTTTTAAAATTCTTTTTATTGGCAAAAAAAATTAGTGATCAAAGAGAGATTAAAAGCTCTCAAATGTAGTAAGAGTTTGCTATTAAAAAAAATAAAATTGAGGAAAGAAAGTGAAATAGGGGAGGAAAACTAGAGTTAAAGTAGTGAATCGTGTAAGTAAAACGAAGTAACATAATGGAAGTTACATACAGTTTCGGTTTTGCGGTTAACCGACGTTCTAACATTACAAAACCTTATCCAACCCGAATTATACTGGTTTTCTTCAAATTCAAACCTCAACCAAACTATTTATCCATGATTCATCAACCACGGTACACGGTTTGATCGGTAATGCAGTCGATTCGATTTCTTAGTTAATTATGAGCACCCCTAACTATAAAAATGATGCAATCAACTTAAAAATATTAAACTTATGCAAAAGTAGGAGAATCAACTTTCTTATTTTAATTATAATAATACATTAAACATTTTCATTATTTAAGTATATTATATTGTTCTATATTCATATGAACATATTTTAATATAAAAATATTATTTTATAATTTTAGTATGTAAAGGAGTCAAGTTTTTAACAACTTGTTTAAACTCGATTCATTAAATATTTAATTCAGTTTCATTATTTAATTATTTTATAAATATTTTGAAATTTTTATAAATTACATTATTTAAAAAAAAACCCCAAATTACATATATTTACTTTTAAATATTGTTAGTCACAAACATGTACTTGTTCATTGATTGGTCATTTTACACCACCAAAACACCACTGAATTTTACATAAGACATATGTCGTTTCTCTCAAAGCTCCAATTCTCCTCTGTCCTTTCATTTATGTATTGTCCTCATGAATGGCTCAACCTCCTCCCAATTAGTCTACAAATACGTAGAGCCGTGTATTTAAAAGGGACAACCAACGTTTTGTTACACCTGACTATCGCAAAATGACATTTTTATATCATAATTAATTTTCTCTCCTTTTTAGTTTCCTGCCAATTTTTTTTGTGACGACTTACAGTAAAATGACTAAAACGCACTTCATAACTTTTAAATTTTCAAAAAGCGCCACGAATAGTGAACCGGTTCAAATTAAACACATAATTAAACTGGTTCAAACTAAAAATTGTCTAAAATGCCCTCTAATGGCTTTTAAGTTTTCAAAAAATGCCCTCCAATCTCTCACTCTCCCATCTTTTTTGGGCTTGTTGATCTCTGTAAAACCAAAAGAAGTCTCTCAGTCCCTTCTCCGGCCAAGCGGCAACGAAATCAAAACATTTTCGAGCAACATATTGGAACTGGAAATTGACGACCAGAGCATGAAATCGAAGAGGAACATTAGAATTTAGAGTTAGGGTTTGGACGGAAAGTTCCTTGAGATGCTCGAATCGAATATGGAGAAGAGACGATGAAGCTTTTGGGTTGGTCGAGAAGGCTCGAATCGAAGCTAGTGAGTTACCGAAGAGGTGCTTGTAGACAAAGTGGAAGGATGGCGGAAGCTATAAGCATTGGCGACGCGAGCTCCGTTTGCTGAGATGAATCAGCCCTCGAACACGCCTACCGGAGGAGTTGGAGATTAATGATTTTGTAGAGAGAGAGAGAGAGTTTGGTGTAAAAAAGTGTGATTATCCCTATTATATATTGTGCAAACTCATTCCATAGCCACGATCTTTAACACGATGCCCAGAGACTCCGTGATCACCCAAACAAACATCAATTGCCGTACCTTAAAGTGAGTTTAAGAAGCGAATTTTATTTATACCCTAAACCATTTGGCTAACTCATGAAAAGTAAATATTTATGATTTCTTTTTTCATTTGGATAATTATATGCAAGTATATGGATATGACCTGTACTTATGCAACCACTGCTTAAGGATAAAACATATGCAATTTACTACTAGGTGTAGGAGTGACCCTAGGATTCTTGAAGCATTAACCGAAAGTACATATTAGGCATTCTTATGCAACATTTTACAGTAGTCCGATTTTTTTGTAAAAATATTATCCAAAAAAGTCTTCTTTTTTTTTTTTCAAAAAGTAATCCATCCGATTTTGTTATATAATTGTGTACGTCTGAGGCATATTTAACCAGAGGCTTTAAGCGTGGTTTCACTCGCTTAATAGTAAAGACGACATTGTTTCACATGCCACACAATATTTGCATTAATCTCGTATAAATAAATAAAAACGGGAAATTTGTTCTTTTTAACCGAATCAATTCATAAATAAAAAATTCGATGAATGAAATATAAACAAAACCTAATTCATATCAACTCCAAAATAAACTATTAATATTATATTATGCTCATCACAGCTCCAATGATCACTTGAAACAAACATTCATTATATGAGACAATTACTAAGAATAGTTTTGATTTCTCGTTACCACAACCTATAAATTTCTAATAACCAAACAATATACTCAATAGGGTACATTTTATATTGTTCTTCAACAAGCTTTTCCAGCTCTTCTAATGTAGATTTGTTACAAATCTTCAGTCATATCATCAATTATACATTTATATTTATATTGTTCATTTCAAAATTCTCATAGTACTCAACATCCCTATGTTTGTAAGTGTTTACGTAAATATTTATTGCACAAATTTATTTATTTTATCAAAGACTAACTTGATTATATATTCTTCTCGACTCATGCAGTGATGTCCCAATCACATGAAGCCCTCCAAGCTCTCCATTTCCTCAAGCTCCTCGCTTTGCATCAATCAGAAGGAATTTTTTAGGGCTCAAAAGATTTAAATTCATGTCCATATAAGAATTTAACCTCAAAAGTCCATATTTAATAAGGATCTTACATGATCATTAATTGATCATGAGATCTGGACTAGAATAATAATTTATAAGATTACCTTGAATCGAAATCTCTTTGTCACTAAATTAGATTCAGTGACCTCTAAAGAACGTCCACACAGGAAGAGTAATCCGAAGATACTCACAACGATCCTTGCTAGAAGATCGAAGATAGCAAAACAGGAAGGAAATAGGGAGAGGGGGCCGACCGGACATGGAGAGAGAGAGAGAGAGGGTGGCTAGGGTTCTTGGAAAAAAATTTCTTATTATAAAAATCTGAAATTTTTTCTTTTATATCTCTTTTTAGTCAATAATTAATTTAAAGCCTTAATGGGTTTAAAGCCCAAAGCTTATTAATTAATTAAGTAGAGAAGCCTATTCTGGCTCAGCCCAATCTGGCTAGGCCCTGTTTAGCTAAATTAATTAAATCTATTTATTTAGATTCTAATTAATTGGTCCAACTAAACCGTTCTTGATTTCCGGTTTATTCCTAAACTGAAATCGGTCTAATTCGGTTTAATCCAAAACCAGAATTTATCTCTCTCATGATTCATCTACATGATTCCATCAGTTTTACCCAACCTTTAGTGCGTGACCCTCTAGCCTCTCGACACGTTGGCGGACTAGTAAAACTACCATTTTACCCTTTCCATCATGAGTGGCCTCTAGCAAGACATCATGATTACCCAACGCTTGTGATTATCGAGATTTCGACTTAACCTTATCGTACATGAAACTATCCTTTAATCCTCTTGATATCTTGACAACCACAAGGCATAAACAAGTCATCCTCGTTCAATTGTTCTGTTTCTTGATATGAGTTAACTGAATTATAACTGATACTCCGTATCGACTGCATGACCATGCTATTGTATTTCAGTTGCGGCCTAAACAGATATATGCTCACACATCCGTATGAGGGATAAATCCTTCAGCGATTCATTGAGTCAACTCATGTGACTCGTGATCGAGCCAATCACAGTCATTATTGTAACCCTTTCACAGGAGACGTTAGACTGAGTCAAACTCGTCACTCATTACATAGTGACCTGTAATTTCACGTACCGACATATGAGTATGTTCATGACTGTGTCTATGTAACATACTCATGATCGGGTCGTCCTATATCACCCCGTCTGGCGATACTATGACCTAACTCCGGCCCCTTCTGGCCATGATTAGTAGAGCGTGATCATTTAGAGTTAGCCTCATACCGATCGTTTCTTATAAAGATATTCTGATCGGAGACATCTTAAGTGTGATTTTATCTGATTTGTAGATCTACTATTATGTGTTGACACATCAATGATACAAATCAAATCATACCTAAGATATTACTACAACACTTAGTAATATAAATGTCGATTTTATTTCAACTAATAATCATATTACATGAGTAGATTGAAAATACATTGTGTTAGGGTACAAAATCCCAACAGTCTCCCACTTTCCCTAGACCCAATTGGTATTCCAATCTAAACTCATTGCCCTGACATGCTCCTCATGCTTAGGCTGCGGAAGTGCCTTAGTTAAGGGGTCAGCTAGATTATCATGCGTTGAACGTAGCTTATCTCTACTTCACCTTTACCAATCATCTATTTGATGATGTGATATTCTCTCGACATGCTTGGTCCTGTTGTGAAATCTGGGCTCTTTAGCAAGTGCTACGGCCCCCGTGTTGTCACACTTTAAGTTCACGGGATCAGACGGTCGCGGCAGTACATCTAATCCACTCAAGAAGCTCCTGACCCACACCGCCTCCTTAGCTGCCTCAGACGCAACTATGTATTCCGCCTCCGTGGTGGAGTCGGCTATCGTCGCTTCCTTGAAACTTTTCCAACTGAAAGCTCCCCCGTTCAACATGAACACAAACCCTCCTTGAGACTCGAAGTCATCGGGGTCTATCTGAAAACTAGCGTCAACATATCCAGTGACGCTCAGTTCTCCTTCTATACTGCCATACACTAAGAAGACATCCTTTGTTCTCCTCAGATACTTGAGGATACACTTGACGGCAGTCCAGTGATCTTGGCCTAGGTTAGACTGAAATCTGCTGGCACAACTGAGGGTAAACGATACGTCAGGCCTCGTACAGATCATGGCATACATAATGGATCCCACTGCCGAAGCATACGAGATTCCCTCCATCTTCTTCAGCTCATCAGGTGTTCTAGAAAACTGACTCTTGCTGAGCTTGATGCCATGTCTTACTGGGAGGTTCCCTTTCTTAGAGTCAAGCATTGAGAATCTTCTCAACACTTTATCTATATAGGTGCTCTGACTTAGGCCTTAAATTCTCTTGGACCGATCTCTGTAGATCATGATCCCTAGAATGTAAGCGGTCTCTCTTAAGTCCTTCATGGAGAAACACTTCCCTAACCAAGCTTTGGTCTCAAGCAAGGTTGGGACGTCATTTCTCATGACCAGTATGTCGTCAACATACAGCACCATGAACACAATGTTACTCCCACTGATCTTCTTGTAGATACAAGGTTCATCTAGATTTCTGATAAATCCGAACTCTTTTACGGCTTCATCGAACCGTAAGTTCCAACTCCTGGAAGCTTGCTTCAATCCATAAATGGAGCGTTGCAGCTTACACACCTTTTCGGGATGATCTGGATAACCTTTTGCAACCAGTCTTGCTTTGTAAGTCTGAGGCTTTCCGTCCATATCTGTCTTTAACTTAAATATCCACTTGCACCCTATGAGTTTTATCCAAGGTGTGCTGTCTACTAAGTTCCAGACCTGATTGTCTTTCATGGACTTCATTTCCTCATCCATGGCATTCCGCCATTCTTTGGAGTTGGGACTGGACAAGATTTGCTAAGCTGTTGCGGGATCATCCTGATCCACAACGATCAAGCCATTACCCTCTGTGGCTAAGAAGCCATATGTGACTGGGTTTTGACGAGATCTTTCAGGCCTCCTTGGTCCTACAGGAGTTGCTGTTAGAATGTGACTCTGATTATTAACCTCATCGAGTATTTTTATATCCTCTAAAGGTTGTTCTGTGTCTTCTCGAATTTCTTCTAGAAACACAGGACTCCCATTAGGACTCTTGGATAAGAATTCTCTTTCCAAGAAAACCCCACCTCGAGCAACAAAAACCTTGTTCTCTTCGGGTTTATAGAAGTAGTACCTCATAGTTCCTTTGGGGTACCCTACAAAAACACACTTATCTGCCTTGTGTTCGAGTTTATCACCAAGCATCCGCTTGACGTAAATGTCGCACCCCCAGATCTTGAGGAAGGACAACTTGGGAGCTTTCCCTTGCCAGACCTCAAATGGAGTGGTCTCCACTGCCTTTGTAGGTGCCCAATTCAAAATGAATGCGGCCGTTTCTAGGGCTTGGCCCCAGAAAGATACTGGAAGATCGGCATGACTCATCATGGAACGAACCATGTCAAACAAGGTTATGTTCCACCGTTCGGAAACACCATTCAGCTGAGGGGGTTCATGGCGGAGTTAGTTCCGAGAGAATACCGTTATCCCTTTGGTGACTGAGAAAATCTTGATCTAAATACTCTCCACCTCAATCAGAACGAAGTGCCTTTATACTTTTACCAAGCTGGTTTTGTACTTCATTATGGAATTCTTTGAATTTATCAAAGGATTCCGACTTATGTCTCATTAAATAGACATACCCATACCTACTGAAATCATCGGTAAAGGTTATGAAGTACCTGAAACCTCTCCTGGTTTGTGTGCTCATGTGCCCACATACGTTGAATGTATTAGGCCCAAGAGATCACTTTCCCTTTCACCTAAGCCGCCAAAAGGCCCCTTTGTCATCTTTCCCATAATGCAAGATTCACATCTCTCGATTGGTGTGAATTCAAACGAACTTAATAGCCAACACTTTTGAAGTGTCGAGACGCGTTTCTCGCCAATATGGCTCAGACGACAGTGCCACATCACTGTCTGGTGTAAGTCATCCGACTTCAACCTCTTATTTACGTTATAGTTTGAACTGTAGTTAGAGTTATCAACGTTTAAAATGTACAAACCACCAACCATAAATGCAGTGCCATAAACAATATTATTTTTTGATAAAGTAAATAAACCATTATCTATGGTAAATACAAAACCAAGTTTGTCCAAAACTGGACACTGAAATAATATTCCTACTGAAAGTAGGTACACACAATACATCATCCAAAACTAAAATAAGCCCCGTGGGCATCCTAAGACTAATGTCTTTGACACCGAACTATTGTCTTCGACTCTCAGATCCCGCTCGCCTTTCCCAAGGAGTTTCTGCTCTGGTATCAACTTCCCATGTATATGAGAAAGTAACGTTGAGATTATACTCAACAACGTAAATACCTGATCCAGGTCCTGAAGAGTGTCCTCCCTTCTACAAGCTCTTCACATATTCCTTGTGCTGTCCGCAATCCTTTTTCCAATGACCTGGCTGCTGGTAGTAATAACATACTACCCATAAGGTTGAAGTATTCCCTTCGGTTCTAGGAACCGCTTGGATCTTCGAACCCCTGGGTACCCTTAACTGCCCAACTAGGTGCATTGATGCCTTACCCTTACACGCCATTATTGGTGCCTTGCCCTTGTTGGGATGTCCTGGTGACTTGCCAGTAGGTTTGCCAGCTCTTTTGAACTTGACATCCTTATTGACCATCAGAACCTCAGGGGTCTTGCCCTTGAGATTTTTCTCTGCTGTCACCAACATTCCATGTAGTTCTTTGATGGTCTTTTCCATATTATGAAGATGGTAACTGGTAATCACATCTCCATAAACCTTAGGAAGCGACATCAGAACTATGTCTGATTTCAGCTACTCTGAGAAGCCGTGACCTAGACTGGCCAAACGATCAAAGAGACGCTTCATATTGAGGACATGTGGGCTCACTGCCTCACCAGTATTGTGCCTGCTGTAGAATAACTCCCTAAGAGTGTCGTATCTTTCGACACGCGCATTCTTCTGGTAGTATACCTTGATCTCCTCCATCATTTCTTGTGGATTTTCCATGAGATGCATAAACTGGTCCTGGGTGTCATTTTCCATGGACCCAACCATGAGGGTGCCAACATCTGTCCGGTCGCTAAGATACTTGTCATAAGCATTCTTATCGGCATCGCTGGCATCATCTGCAGGCACTTTCATTGGCTTATCCGTAAGGATATACTCCTGTTTGTGATATTGAAGGGAAAGCTTCAAGTTCCTCTCCCAAACCAGGAAGTTTGTCCTTGACAGCTTGTCATTCGACAGAAGAGACTTTAGTGCTTCACTGCCAGAACGTGTTGATTTGGGTTGCGACGGTGCCATTAAATCTACACATGAAAATAAATTCAATCAGATTCTTAATTAAGTTATAGTGAGAGATACTTGAGTATGAACATTTCTTATTCTTATATCTGAATCTAAACCAAGATCTCCGCATACCCAAAACTGAAGTGAGTTAATCTCATCTCCCCAGTTTTGGACATTGGAGTAGGACAGTCCAGTCCTTTCACAAAACCTTGTGATTCTTGGCTAGGGCTTATACATTATATGTATACGGCATTGCCCTATATCTGATACCCTGGCTCAGATCATCTAAGAATCGCAGCCAAGTCAACCACCATTCAACGCATGGTCCAATCTGCATGGTTACTCCGCTAATGCGCACGCACCCATGCAAGATTGTCCATCTTCTATTAGAACTCATTCCCATGGATCCACATTAATCCTATCCACCCGTGGGTCTATAAACTAATCGAAGTGATGAAATGTGGGCGGTATCTAGCTTGACTTGACATTACTTGACGTTTTAAATGTCCATTCTCACTGATCATTACTTGATCTTAACTTGAAATTATCATCCACAAATCCATGTAGCGATATTTTCATTTCAGTTTACATGTGCGTGATTAACTCATTATTATTAATCTTTACACATATGGGTGATGATCTAATTAACATGAACTTATGCAAATTAAATCATACATTCATCCATACATTCATGAACAGAAATGTAAACTTGCTTTAGCTAGCCCGCTAACCCTACTGGAATAAACTAAAACCTATACTAGGTCTTGTCTTTCCTCATACTCTTGGACTCCCACTGGCTCCAAACCTATACTAGGTCTTAGCAATCATGTTGCAAACACCGTGTTATCAAACAATCATGTTGTCAAACAAGCATATTATCAAGCAAACATATTAATTCCAATTTTATCTTTATTTAAATCATAAAATACGGTTTATCAAAACCGTTATTTTAAACAGGTTAATTTCTGAATTAAATCGGTTCATGCTCTGGTTTATCGAAACCGAACCAATCTGAAATTTTAATTAATTATCGCTTAAAATTCTGAATTTTTCTGGGTCAGATCTGACTTGGATCCCTTCTGGTTTGACTTAACCAAAATTGACCCGAGGGCCAATTAGGGTTTGGCTAAACCCTAGTCGCCAGGGCTAGCCGTGGCGGGCCGCCTGGCCGGTTTCGGTCAGGCCGAGGCCTTCCACTGGCCAGAGCCGAGAGGCTCGGCCAAATCTGCCACGGGCAGATCTGGTCGGCCCGTACCTCGACCGGGGTTAGCCTCTCGGCTAGACTCGGCCTCCAGCGGGTTTCGACCATATCTAACTCGATCAAAAAATTAATTTTTCAGAGATAAAATTAAATTTTCAGCAATTAATTCATTAACCAAAATAGAAAATTATTTTGCAATTTGAATCTCACAATACCGAAATAAATTGCAAAATTAAATCTAGCCTATCATGCTCGAATACAATAATCATGTGTAACCAAGGCTCCGATACCACTAAAAAGAATTTTGAGGGTTCCAAAGATTTAAATTCATGCCCATACAAGAATTTAACCTCAAAAGTTCATATTTAATAAGGATCTTACGTGATCATTAATTGATCATAAGATCTAGGATAGAATAATAATTTATAAGATTACCTTGAATCGAAATCCCTTTGTCACTAAATTGGATTCAGTGACCTCTAAAGAACGTCCACACAGGAAGAGCAATCCGAAGATACTCACAACGATCCTTGCTAGAAGATCGAAGCAAGCAAAACGGGAAGGAGAGAGGGAGAGGGGGCCGACTGGTCAGGGAGAGAGAGAGAGAGGGTGGCTAGGGTTTTTGGAAAAAAAATTCTTATTATTAAAAATCTGAAAATTTCTCTTTTATATCTCTTTTTAGACAATAATTAATTAAAACCCTTAATGGGCTTAAAACCCAAAGCTTATTAATTAATTAAGTATAGAAGCACATTCTGGCTGAACCCAATCTGGCTATGCCATGTTTTGCTAAATTAATTAAATCTATTTATTTAGATTCTAATTAATTGGTCCAGCTAAACCGTTCTTGATTTTCGGTTTAATCCTAAACCAAAATTGGTCTAATCTGGTTTAATGCAAAACCGGAATTTATCTCTCTTATGATTCCTCTACATGATTCCATCCGTTTTACTCAAACTTTAGTGTGTGACCCTCTAGGCTCATGATACGTTGGCGGACTGGTAAAATTATCATTTTACCCTTTCCATCATGAGTGGCGTCTAGCAAGACATCATCATTACCCAACGCTTGTGATTATCGAGATTCCGACTTAACCTTGTTGTACATGAAACTATCTTTTTATCCTCTTGATATCTTGACAAACACGAGGCATAGACAAGTCATCCTCGTTCAATTGTCTTGTTTCTTGATCTGAGTTAACTGAATTATAACTGATACTCCGTATCGACTGCATGGTCATGCTATTGTATTTCAGTTGTACTCATCAAGCGGCCTAAACAGATATATGCTCACACATCCGTATGAGGGATAAATCCTTCATCGATTCATTGAGTCAACTCATGTGACTCGTGATCGAGCTAATCATAATTGTTATTGTAACCCTTTCACAAAAGACGTTAGACTGAGTCAAACTCGTCACTCATCACATAGTGACCTCAAAGATCCTTCCGTCTGAGGATGTGATTTCACGTACCGACATATGAGTATGTTCATGACTGTGTCTATGTAATATACTCATGATCGGGTCGTCCTATATCACCCCGTCTAGCGATACCATGACCTAACTACGGCCCCCTTCTGGCCATGATCAGTAGAGCGTGATCATTTAGAGTTAGCCTCATACCGATCGCCTCTTATGAAGCTATTCTGATCGGGGACAGCTTAAGTGTGATTTTATCTGATTTGTAGATCTACTATTATGTGTTGACACATCAATGATACAAATCAAATCATACATAAGATATTACTACAACACTTAGTAATATAAATGCCGGTTTTATTTCAACTAATAATCTTATTATATGAGTAGATTGTAAATACATTGTGGTAGGGCACAAAATCCCAACACAATCTTGTAAGGAAACAACAAAATACATACTTAAACATCTTATAAATCATACAACGAACTTGACTCAAACACAACTCTATTTTGGTGAACTAGTTTTTACCCACATAGATCATTTCACCTCCACGTAGATGAACAAGAAGTTCATCCACATGCCAATACCCATGGTGCTCACGATCCTGGTGGCAGGGGTGGCCCTATTATTCTCGGGATCTTAAGCGATCTCATTTTTTTTGTTAATTGAGTAAAAATGGATAAATCCACAACTATAAACTATATATAATATATCGTATATTACAATGGCAAATTATTCTTATTCTTCGTCGTCATCCAAATTTTTTTATGAAATCATCCTTTGTTCTTAAAACTTTAACATATCAAAAAATCATCTTTTTATAAACTTGTATAATTCTTGGGTCTTTTTTGGTTAGGGGCTTTAAGCGAGAGATTTACTCGCTTAATGGTAGGGACGCCCCGGTCTAGTGGTGGTGGTGTTGAAACGACGAAGTAATCCTCTCCCACTTTGTCTACCACTCCACTAACATCTATGTCCTCTTCCTCGACCAAATTCAGATCCTTGTCAAATAAGAACATGATATCGTGGAGCTTATTCTATTCCACTCTTATGTGTGCCTTGATGTTGAAATCTTTCGCTAACTTCCCCCGAAGAACTTGAGTCTGGACTTTTCCATTCATCTTGCCAAGTTCATTACAATATGTTAAATCTTCTTTATCCAACCTACTACCAAATCCAGCGCTTGTATGAAGTATTCTCAACAACCAATCTTACTGTGATTACCTTTTGAGTTTACCTGTTTGGGGCCAATAGTTCTCCAACCTCTGTGGATCAACATGAACAAAAGTGAAGTGTAGTTCTCTTTAGAATTGTTAGGCTTCAAATTCGAGTGCCTCGTCGTATCCAAGAGGCTAACGATAATGATTCTCCAAGAATTCCTCTTCTTCTTCTTCGAGTCCTCCCCCGATCCATATAGCTATCACCACTTTCTTCCACGCCTCTAAAAACCTGAACGAGGGCAAGAGTCCATGGATGCAAAAGAGTGTCCCTACCCCTTTCCTACTTCGATGCCATCAACCCATTGGAGAGCCAGAAGAAAGCAGTCTTGCACTCGTGATACCTTTGTTTGATCGGTATAGGGGTGCTCTACTATTAAGTGAGTGAAGTCACCACCTCATGCCACCGATTAAAATAGGTCCCAAACATATACAATTATACAATAAAATTGGATGACTTTTTTATATAAAAAACTTGATGACTGCATAGTTTTGAAGAAAAAATATAGAGAAAATTCCACTTAGCACCTCTTAAGTTTGGCCGAGTTTCCCTTAACTCCTCTTAACTTCAAAATCAACTTGTGAAGTCTCTTAAGTTTGAAAAAGTTTCACTTTACTCTTTTCTGTTAACTTTTTTCGAAATTCCGTTAATTTTTTTTTGCAAAATGACGAAAATACCCTTTTATTGAAAAATTATATTAACTTAATAAAAATGATTTTTGAACTTTTTTATATAATCTTTTCATTGTATAAAATAAATAATAAAATTTTGTTAGCAGTAAAAATAACTCTTAAAAATTTTTTCTTATAAACATCGTTTTTAAAAAAAATTTAAAATGTTTTTTAAACATCGTTTTTTTTTATTTTTTATGAAATTTATTTTTAAAAAAAAATTAATACTAAAATATTTTTTATTCTTTATTTTTGTAAATAAAAATAAGAAAACAAAAAGTTCAAAATCATTTTTATTTATTATTTTTAATTTTTTTAATGAAAGGGTATTTTCGTCATTTCACAAAAAGTTAACAGAATTTTCAAAAAAGTTAACTGAAAATGGGTGAAATGAGACTTTTGCAAACTTAGGGGACTCCACGAGTAGATTTTGAACTTAAGAGGGTTTATGTGAAACTCGGCCAAACTTAGGAGTGGCTAAGAGGAATTTTCCCAAAAATATATGGCGTTGGCATTGTTGTATACGATAGATTATATATAGTTTATTGTTTTAGCTTTATCTATTTTTATTTAATTGATAAACAAATTGGAGTATCGTCATCTTTTACAAAAAATTAAGGCCTAATATGAACTTTCGTTTAAGGGCCCGAGAATCCTTGAACCTTTTTTGTCTTTGAAGCCCCATCAAGGGCAAAAAAACTTATGAAGAAGAACTTGAACGATGAACTGACGACAAAGGAATGGAAACGTCACGGCTAAAAAATGGGATTAACGTGTGAGCAGTATGTTGGAGAAAGTCTCAAGCTGGGAAACCAAATAATTCTGATCCTCAACTCGAAAAAAATATTATTCTTTCGGAAAGGATTATGTTCTCGAAGTAGGGATGGCACTGGGGCGGGTTTGGGGCAGGTCTTGTAATCCCAGACCCGTCCCGAAATTAGGTCCCTTGTTCCGAACCCGTCCCATTCCCAGATATTTTGTTATCTAACTCGTTCCAAAACCCGACCCGACGGGTACGGGTAATTTGCAAATCCCGGACCCGTCCCAAAATCTGACGTTATTCTAATTTTCTCTTATAACCCGTTATGTATTATATGATCATCACTCAATTAATTTTACATACAAACATTAAGTTGTTTATGTATAAAACATGGTTTAGCGAAACATCTTTTTGCCAACAAAAATAAGTGGATAGAATCTTATGATAAACATGATAATGTGTATATAATATAAAGCAAGCACTAAAACAGTTCATGACACATTCTAATTTTAAAGAAATAACTACTGCAACATCGCAAACCAATTCAGGGTTCATTATAATTTTAAAGAAAAATACTACTGCATCATCGTGTTTGAAGTCTTCAAACTCTAGTGCATGAGATTTTCTCACTGTGCAACCAAAACAAATTATAAGAGATTAATTAAATGTGTATGTGCAAAAAATCAAACATAACAGAGAAGTACATATTGATAAAAACAAAGGAACACAATTCTTAACTAGAGTATAATTTGTTTTTGAGAAACCTAGTTAAGATTAATTAGTTGGTAACGTTTTCTTTTAAATATACATATAATATCATTATTTTTTTACATACACTGGGGCGGGGCGGGAACTGGTTAGCCCGAACCCGACCTTGACCCGACTAGATACCCGTTTGTTTGCCCCATTACCCGTCCCGTTACCCGAAATTGCTGACCCGCCCCGCTCCCAATACTGTACCCGTCGGGTTTGAGTATTTTTGCCATCCCTATCTCGAAGACTTTCTAAAAGATATTGACAAAGATCTCGTCAAAGAATTCGTACTGGTCACTCGTGAGAAAAGTGAGAAAACTAAGTATCATGTGAAAAATGAGAAAACTTAGCATCTGGGGCACGTAATAATAACTTGGGTTACTCTCTGTGAAAACAAGTTGCATGAAATTCGGGTTCGCTTACGTCGCAAGGACAAACAGTTCGACATAATCCCTTATAAGGAGCATACAAAGATGGCCGACGTCAAGGAATTGACACTATAAGCCATTAGATTTAGGGTTACTATTTCATATTGGTCTGTTGTTCCATGATATGGATTATAAAATGGAAATGCTTTAATATATTTCTTTTGGGGAAGATGGGTAAGGTTTCTTTTGTTGGTGTTATTGAGAAACGGGTCCTGGTCTAAATTGTTCTATAGTAAATGTGGGTGTGCTTGGATCCATGATCGGGCATAGGATTCTCGGTGCCTTAAGCAAAAGTTCATATGAGCATTATTATGCACATTTTACAGTCATCTAGTGTTTTTTTTTGTAAAAAAGTTATTCATCCAATTTTTTCATATAATTGTATATGTTTGAGGTCTATTTTAACCGGGAACCTTAAGCAGTGCTTCATTCACTTAACAGTAGAGACCCCCTGATTAAGTGAAGTAACTATTTTCTCTTGTGGTTTTGTTCGAGAAATCTAAAATCGTGAGGTTTAAGGTTAAACTTTATAGACGTAAAAGATAGAGGGCTTTTGTACCCCACTTAACTACAGCTTATATTGTCCGTTGGCATCCCTTTTCACCTTTCCAGTTTTAGAAGACCGAAGGTTGGTTTCTAGCAAGGGCCCTATTTCAAGTTCCTTTGCAAATGAGGAGTCAAATTCAAGAATTTCTTTCTTAGTTCGTTTCACTTAATCGAAATCAAAATTAATCTCAAGTTTAAGAATAAATAATCTTTGAAAAAGGAAAATGAAGCTTCACAAAATTCTTGACCAGATTTTTAGATCAAGACAGTGTAGTCTCCCACTCACATGCTGGTCTCACCATCATTAAGAATTCATCGTTGGCGAATGATTTTTCTTAAAATCTTTATTATTCTACCTTTTGTACTCTCAATATATCAATTTATCAATATTTGTATTGTAACATTTCTACCTTTTATCCCGTTTGGGTTTAATTGCAAGCTTATAATACAATTTATACTGAGCAGAAAAAAAACGTTCAAAGTTCAACTCTCGGAACTCACTGTGGTGGTTCAGTTCAGTCTCAGCTATCAATGCAAACCTTTCAACCTTTAAGGGGAACGCCAACGCCATCATAAACTGGAAACTACGCAAATTTATAGTAGTTACACCCAGGAATAACAAAGAAGCTATCATACATTTTCTTCAAGTGGTTCAAATGATGGGTTTTCTAATTGAGCCGATTCCTTTTTCTTATTTTGTTTTTTAAGGATTGCTTTGTTGTTTGATGTATTTCTTTGGCCCTTTAGGGCTTTTTGTCAGTGTATTTTTCCTGCTTTTCGTTGCCGATAAAAAAAGTGCTTCAAGCACATAACGTTTCTTCACTTTTGACCAATATGATTTCTCTTCAAATTTCATTCTCCTCTGTACTAATATTAGTTATTATCATTACCCATGTTTTGTTAAGAGTTCTCTTTTTCCACCTTGAGAAATCATTATTATTTTTAGGGATAATTTCAGGTGGCTACACCTAGATATTGCTGTTTTTCACCTAGATACATCTAGAATTTTAATTTTCAGCTGACTACGCCTAGAATGTGCAAAATTTTCAATTTGCACTTTCCGTCCAATTCTGTTAGTTTTTAACGTTTTTTTCATGTGAAATGACTCAAATGCCCTTAATTTTTAAAGAGTTATTATAATTGGATTGAAAAGACTAAAATGCCCTCACCTATTCATCTAATTTTCAAACATATGCCACCCTCTCTCTTTTCCCTCTCTCAATCCTCTCCCTCTCTTCTTAGTAAAAGTCCACGTTGTTCCCGAGCGAGGTCGGAATTTTTTTGGTAAGCCAGTTGTCGGAGAGGTGGATCCACGGCGCCTAAGCTCCGACGAACCTCCCGAACGACTCCGGGATCGGCCCGGTGAGCATGTTCTGGTCGAGGTACATGTCGTTGGTGAGGTTCGGGAGCTCCGAGAGCTCCGCGGGATCCAGCACCTCCGGGCAGCAAGTGAGCCGTCCATGACCGAGCTTCTTCACTCTTCGGCCGGCCATGCCTTCTCGGACTCGGCAACCCTCTCGGTGCTTCTCGGCGATGGGCTTCTTCTCGGCGAAGGTTGAAATCGCTCCAAATCCATCGTGGATTCCGGCCCACCGGCGATGCTCTTCTCACGCAGCCATATGAGCGAAGGTGATGAGTGAAATTTGCAGAAATGAAGATGGTTTTGATTTAAAAATAAATCAGTTTTTATTCAATCATGGGTGAGAGAGAAGATGTAAGGGTGGCATAGTTTGAAAATTAAATGAATAGTTAAGGGCATTTTTGTCATTTCACATGAAAAAAACGTTAAAAACTAACAGAATTGGACGGAAAGTGCAAAGTGAAAATTTTGCACAGTATAGGCGTAGTCAGCTGGAAAAAAAATTTTAGGTGTACCCAGATGAAAAACAACAATATCTAGATGTAGCCACCTGGAATTATCCCTTATTTTTATAATAATTTCTCTTGTCTTGCTGATAAAAACAATATATTATAAGCCTAAACATACAAACTCGGATTCCATATAAACTTTAATATCTTGACTAAATAAAGGGTAAATGTCACAAACGTATTGTCAATTTTACACGTTTTACAGCTGGATACAACTAACTTAAATATATTATTTTAAGGTCCGTTAGTTTTAGTTTAGTGTCAAGTTAGACAAAATGGTTAAGTTTCAGTTAATTTGGAGTGTAAAAAAACCAAAATGCCTTTAATCGTTTATCAAATGCTTGCCATTATTCATAAGTCATCAAATTATAATACTTATGAATAATAAATAATTTTTATTAAAAAATTTAATTTATTATCATTATTTCATAATTATTATTATTATTAATTATTTCATAAAATTTAAAAATAAATCAATTTAATTACTGATTATTAATAATAATAATAAAAATAAAAAAGTAAATTAATTATTAATAATTAAAAGAATACTAATTACTAAAAATAATACTAATTATCAATGATATTATTAATTATTAATAATATATTGAACTTTCGAATGACACAAGTCTCTCATACGAATTTCGTTTCAGGCTTATACATATCAAATCGAAAGATCGACAATTTTGAAGAAATAATATTCATTATTAATAAAAAAAACTTATTTCTTCAAAGTTGTTGATCTTTCGATTCTCTTCGAATTGATATACTGTAAACCCGAAACGAAGTTCGTATGAGAGAGTTCTGTCATTCGAAAGTTCAATATGTTATTAATAATACTATTGATAATTAGAATTATTTTTAATAGTTAGTATTATTTTAATTATTAATAATTAATTTACTTTTCCTTTATTTTTATTATTAATAATCAACAATTAAATGGATTTTAATTTTTATGAAATAATTAATAATAATAATAATTAATTAATTTTTTTAATAAATATTATTAATAAAATTAATTTATTATTATTAATAAGTATTATAATTTGATAAATTATGAATAATTTGGTAAATAATGGCAAGTATTTAAAAATTTGATAGATAATCAAGGGCATTTTGGTCTTTTTACACTCAAAACTAACTGAAACTTAACCATTTTGTCTAACTTGACGCTAAATCGAAATCAACTTATCTTAAAACAACGTTTTGAAATCTGACTGCAAAACGTGTAAAACTAATTGTAACTTTGTGACATTTACCCTAAATAATATCGGCACAACGACACATATTTACCTTCTACCGAGCCCTTTCTTTACCTTACGCATCAGGCAATCATTTTTCACCCCATAGATACAATAATGATTCTGATTCATAAATAAATTTATACATCAACAGTGGAAATTAAAAACACAGCTTACTAATGAATTCATCATGGCATGTACCTCTATCAAGAACATTTTCTTCCTAAATTACACAGCAGAAACAACACCTACAATATTTTAACAAATCAAAGCTCAATGGTAAAAAAATAATAATAGTAACCTACGAATCCATATATAAATATATATCCATGATCGCTTGCATTACCTCGGCTAACAG
The DNA here is from genome assembly GCA_963920655.1 of Geranium rotundifolium. Taxonomy (NCBI): domain Eukaryota; kingdom Viridiplantae; phylum Streptophyta; class Magnoliopsida; order Geraniales; family Geraniaceae; genus Geranium; species Geranium rotundifolium. The sequence goes on from OY987319.1 coordinate 33,672,770, forward strand.
TTGTGGAGCAGGAAGAGAGCTGCAAGCATTGTAGCCAAACCTGACAGCAAGACGGATGCAGAATGGTTTGGTTGGCCGTTTGGCGGCGTTGGGGACGTTGTAGGCGTACCTGTCCCATCAGGCCCGGAATCTGGAACTTTAGCTGAAACGGGAGGGAAAGGTGCCTCTGCAACATCAGCCTCTGTCAAGAGAGGCAATGGAGCCTCGGTTGGCGGCAACAACAAAGGGCTTATGGAGGCGAGGAGGGAGAGAAGGTTGCCGGGTTGAACGCTGCTCATGTAAGGAGGTGCCTTACTGCCCAAGTTTAGGCATTTGTTCTCTGCATTCAAGTAATATCAATGACTTAGCAAAAAACAACACCTCTCAAAAGTTTTATCGATCTATAACTGGTAGGAGGAAACCGCATGATGTTTAGAGCTGGTGACAAGACGGGACCCACGCCCTTTTTGGGGTGAGAATAGACTACATGTGGGACTTTGAACATGGAAGGACATAAATGGCTTGTAGATCTACCACTACATAACTCTCGTATCATGTAAAGGTTCTATCCTCCTTAAAGCTTAGACTGATGATAAAAACCCTAAGAGCTCATATAGACAGGTGGATACCCTAAAAACATTAAAGATCAATGACAACATGAAATCCATGTCTTTTCGATGTGGGACATGTTATGTCCACATGTGAGTTCAAAGTCCCATATCGGAAGAGTATTAAGTATAAGGAGGGTTTATATACACATTGGACCCTAAACCCACTAGGCTAGTCTTTTGGGTCAAAGATAGGCTCTAATGTGTGTATGGGCTTTCCTTGGGTGCTCCTCCTAGGTAAAGCCCGGATCTCCCCAACAGTGGTATCAGAGCCTGGTTCGGTAGACTCTCTTGGTTAAGTGGGTCGGGTATTCTCCTATAGCTAGTAAGACCGGGACCATGATCGCGTCTCCCCATGGTGAGGCTCAGATAGGATGAAAAAGGACCTTTGTGGGAGAGTAGACCAAGGTAAATATGTGGGCTTAGGGGGAGCCAGCCCGATGTGATGGGCCTCAATGTGGAGGGGGAGATTGTTATGTCCACATGTGAGTTCCAAGTCCCACATCGAAAGAGTATTAAGTATAAGGAGGTTTGGGTGTGTGTATGGGCTTTCCTTGGGTACTCCTCTTAGGTAAGGCCCGGATCTCCCCAACAGGACACTCTATCGGTGACATAAGTGACTATTGTTTGCGGGAAGATGCATAAACCTTGGGGAATAGCAGCAATGACATAGCAAGCCAACATGAGTTGGGACAACGGTAAGGATTTCACTTCTACGTAAGTAACACACTTACTTTTGTATCTAACAGCTGTCTTAGGGAACTCTGTGATGACGCCGTCAATGTTGGCTCCAACATATGTGTTGAGCTCCACGGTAGGATCTGAGAAGAAGTCCCATGCTTGAGAAACAAACTCATTCCTGAAGGTCTTCACATAGACGGAGAGGTTGGATTTCTGCAGCCTCGACACAACATTTGTCGCGGTCGTGAGGAACGCCTGGTTGTCAGGAAAAACAGAATTTTTTCTTATGACCACAGAATGAGCAACGTTCTTGATGTCATCGACCGCTGAGCTGAGGACATCACGAATCCGCTCATCAACTTCGTAGACGAGCTCGTAGTTGCTTTTCTCCTTGAACTCCATTAGAACAGAGATGTTAGTGGATTGAATCATAACTTTCTGGGTGGTTCTATTGTCATAACCAGCTCTGCTCAATTCGTCAAGGACGGCGTTTATCACACCTAAACTCTGATTCTGGGCAAGATATGCTGCATTCTGGGGAAAAGAAAACGAGCGTACAAGTCTGAGCCAAAAACATTTGTAGCAATATAAATCAATCTTTAGCATGCATAACTTCTCCACTCTTAAAGAACTTTGATTGTGCATATAAAAAACATGTATCAGACACTACAGATTTCACATCTACCCACAAATACTGGTGATGTTCAACTGGCCAGCTTATTATTTAAGGGGCCTAATGATTCTCATTCAGTTGCTCCATGGTTGGAGATACAGTATGAGGGAGGAAATTCAGACTTTGAGGTGTAAGCATCAAGTTTCTTAGTTCAAATTAATATTTGCTTCTTCATATAAAACTAATTCTCATGCACTTCATACTGTCACACCAATGATGGGGAGAAACGGGTCTTGCCTAGGAGGATTCAAGGAAGCACATATATACATTACAGCCCACATGTCCCAAAAGACTAATCTATTAGGTCTAGGGTCTAATGTGTATATAAACTCTTTCTTAACTTCGTAATCAACCGATGTGGGACTTTAGACTCACATGGACCTAACACTCAACCCCATTCTTAGTTCCTTGCTTTGAAATCCCAAAACACTATGCAAGTTTTTAAACAAAACAGCTTAGATGTGTGCACTTAAGTTTTGAAGGTTTCAAATAGTAAATCTGTTAGGTGATATGACTCATTCAGAAGTCAGAACACCAAACTCAACATGAGAACCATTAGTTGCATTTAAGAGCTCAAGCTCCCTGACTAAACCAGCTTTGAATTAATTAGAGCTCAAGTTGCATATAACAATTGATATTGGGCCCAAGCAAAAAGTTTCCGGTAGAATTATATTTGGCTTTTGCCTTCACAACACCTTATATTATCAGAAATTCAGAATTATGGATGAAATCAAGATGCTGAAAAAACATGGTCTGCACAGAAAACTCACCTCTATGCTGATCAAAATGCCACTAAGGGAACTTGTGTTCATCAGGGCCAGGAACTCAGACAAAGATAGAAACTTCCCTTTTCCGTTGTAGCCTGAATTACGGTACAATCTGTAGTCCGAATATGGGTTTGATATTGCCGCTGGAATAGAATAAAAGGAGAGTCAATGTAGAGATTTTATTTCTTAACTTCCTGGGTTTGGAACAAGCACAGTATGCTTCTTAAAATTACGTAACGGATGACAAAGACAATCTGTAATGCAGTGCAATGTTAGAATATTCCTGTTCTTGGTTCTCTGTTTCGGATCCTTCTCCAGATAATTGGCATATGCTCATATTTCACATATGTATCAGCTGATCTTTTACATACTACCTACTAATTTGAGTAAAATGATTCTGTAAGAAGATTTTTTTTAGATGTGAGCTTCCCTGAAAAGCCAAGATCTTTAACAGGTCCAATTTTACTAAAGAGAAAAAAAAAATTCTTAACTTAGGTAAATGTATTGAAACCACTCTACATGAAGTAGAAAAGCTCATAGTGCAAGAAAGTATTTGCAATGACGGAAATTTAATAAATATAGGGGCTGAAAAGCAGTGTAGTAAAGAATAAGCAGATGAGAACCATGTTTGACTTACATTGTAAAGTCTGAATTTCATCCCATGTCAGGCTAAAGGTATATATTCCAGCGTCTGCCTTAATCGCTGGAATAGTTACTGAACGATTGTTAAATGGACTTCGAGTAACAGATGTGCTCTCAATAAGATTCACAGAACCTAAGCAAAATGGTGTCCCATCCTTGGACATTTGGACGGGACAGTCAAGAACATCAACGCCGCCAGAAATCGCTGCAGCATATGCCAAGTCAGTACAGCCAGGGTAGTCTCCACTTGCTCCATTCCTTGAGATAACAAGTGTTTTTACTGCAGCAGCATGAATATGGTTAGAGAAATATATTAATATTTATGTTATAACAATTTCCATCATCAAATATTCCATTACGGGTACATATGGCATAGAAAAAATAACAAGTGATAAGCAGCCACATAATATTCTAAAATGCAGTTATTCTAGAATGTAAACAAGGCATACCTTGATCTGCAGCATTTCCGCCTAGATGAGAAAAGCAATCTGCAAGATGACAAGAGAAATTAGCATATCAGAGAATGTGTTTCTGCATATCATCCACTACCTCTTTAAAATAAGAGAATGTGTTTCTGCATATCAGAAAATGCTTCATGTAGGCCAAGGCTAAGCATGATGAATTTCAAGGAGAAGAAAATATTAGTAAGTACTGAATCTAACATACTTGAAATTAGATGATCCGTTAGTTTCTGCATGCTCAAGTTTTCTTTTTTCTTTTTTTTTTATCGGCAAAATGAAAGATTTTATCGATGAAGCTAGCAAATTTTCCAAGAAGGAAAAAAGCCGGACAATTACATCAACAAATCTAGAAAAAAACACCAAGAGAAAAAGAAAGAACAATTAGAAAAGAAAGAAGCAAGAGCCTCCGGATAACTCAATGTGTTGATTTGGACTTGGTGAGGTTTTCTAACTCGATATTTTCAAAAGTCTGGATCATCTCAGAATCAGTCGCCGAACTTATAAAGCCAAGAAATTTGCAGACTTCCCAGCCCTGAAATAGCTCTGTTCCGAGAGGAAACGCCAAGCTTTATGGTGGGGAGATCGCACGAGGATCCCGGAGGTACCAAAATGACTAGAGGAGATTTGGATCTCCTTTTACGGTGATGGTTACGGTGGTAGGCTCCAGCGATGACAGTCTTTTCTTTTTTTTCCTTTAACTTTCCAAAGAGCGCTACCAACGGTTTATTTAACGTCTCGGAGTCATTAACTAAAACCGGCCGTAAAAGGTATAATTAAGTTTAAATTAGAAAATTTAACTGTAAAAGGAAATATTAATTAGAATCTATAAAACCACACGAACCACATGTTACTTAGGAGAGCATTATAGTTACAAGAGGAATAAGACTGTAGCTGACCTATGGCTGCCGAGGGAGTAATTGGGAAGTCAGACAGTACACCATCAACAGAGAAGTTACTATTGTCGACGAAAGACAGATATTCAGCCAGTGGATCATAACTATAATTATAGCTTATCGTACCATCGTTAGCAAAATCTGATGCATAAACTTCTAGCCCTGCATTATGAGCATCAGAGACAATACTCTTAAAAGGTTGTAGATACATAGTTGCTTCATCTACCGGAGAAATGTAAATCTTTGGAACGAGAATTCCAGAGGCAAATGTCTTGATAAATGTAAGATTTGTCAAGAGGGAACCATAAGTCTGATTGGTTGAAGGCTCCATCTCCTCTTTTCCTAGAAAACGAAAAACTAATTTCGTGGTGATTGGGTTAAATCGAGCCACAATACTTCTCAAGAAACCAACTTCTGGTGATGATATATAATTTACAACTACACGTCTAGATACTGCAAGTACATAGCTTCTCATGCTCAGTTTATGTTGCTGATAGAAAGCATCATGCTGCAGGCATACCAAATCAAAAGGTTAGTTCAAAATAATGATTGACATACAAGGGAGAAAATTCTGAAGTTGAGTGAAAAGATAGCACCAATTAAATGTTGACAGATCTGTATTTACCTGAATATTCAACCAGAAGCCTGTTGGTTTGATTTGAGTAGCAACATCTTCAACGGTGAGAATATTGAAAATCGAATCAAACCTATTAGTTCGAGAATATATTCCTTGCAATACTGGCCAGTAACAGAAAATTTTAGTTACTCATCAGTAAAAACTTATTTGCATCAACAGTAGAATACTTGAACTTATGATTAAATTTTTGTTATTGCTGCATCAGACACTGTACATCATGGCCACACACTCGAGGAAGAAAACCTAGTAACACACCAACTAACAAATGTGCAGCTAACATGCTTTAGTTAAGTACAATTGTAACGTCTAACAACAACAATGACAAAACTCCATGGTACAAATGACCAGTACTGAAAGTGCAGTGTACATATTCTCCATCTCAGAATATTCCACGTTCAGAAGAATAAACACCAAAGAAAGAGGACATCCTTCACTTTCACTCAATAATGACCGGAAAAATTAACTGAGCATGCAATGAGAGTTCACGTATTAAGGAATGACAACCACACACCACTAGCTAGTTATTCTAGAATGTAAACACGACACCTTAAAACATAGAAAACAATGTGCAACAAAATAATCGCACAGGCTATGAAAGTTGATTAAGTGTTAAAAGATAAACTGATAAAGCACATCATGTAGAGAATTAGAAAGAAAAAACGTTGAAGACAAACGAACTTACAGAAGACAGTTGATGATAATTCACTGTAGTTAAAATCCAGAGAGAATAGTCCCTTGATTGGGGACCCATTAACATTGTAAGTTTCTTCCCTGTTGCTGAAACTATTTGCTACATCAGACGCATTGTCTAGTTTGAGATCTGGGAAGCATATTCCAACTTCGTCTTTCGTCAATTGCACATCGCACCACAATACAACATTTGGTAAACTAGTTAATAATGCAAACTGGTAAGCAATAAAACTAGAATCCGGAAACAGCCCAGAAAAACCACCACGAGCTATGACTAGGGGTGCATCTCCTGCAAAAGGAACCAAATGAGTATGTCTATGTATAAAACAGTACTAAGAGTCTTTATAGATATCAAATTAATTATTTTGAAAGCTTGATCATTTGCTAAAAAATTGCATTTATTTCCTGGAAGTGAATGAGATCTGAAATTTTGGAATTAAACTTCCAAGGATAATCCATGGGTCATTATTCGTTGCCATAAACTTCTGAAAACCAATACCATCTCACAATTCCTACCAACTACCAGGTAGGTCAGAATGAACGGCTCTATTGAAGATTTATTTTTATGGGGCACAAGGATCACGTTCAAGCAAAATACGAATCTAGGAACTCAAATACCCTATCATTTGTACAAATTTAATAAGAACTACCACTTTTCAAATGAATTAGTGGGAAATACATTAATCATTTCACTTCAAAAAATAAGTTGGGTCTCAACATCAGTTAAATAAATTCATTTCGGAATTTGGATACAATGTCATCACTTGGCAAGGGAAAAACTAACGTTGCCGGAAAATGAACTTTCCCGGGAATGTTGATAAAGGCATTCCGCGCGTGGGAAAGTTAACTGAAAATGCAAAATTCCGAGTGGTAAAATTTAAATACTTTGTTTGGTTCGAAATTACAATTCTCATCATAATTCACAGCTCCCTCACAAACCAGAAGGACGTGAGAGACATATTTTCATTCCAGGCCAACCTAAATATGCAAGAAAAACAAACATCAAAAGCAAGTGCTCAGATTCAGGATTTCCAATACTCAAAACCCAATGCCTCCACAATCATCCAGCAGCTAAAAGAAATTTCACTTCTCAAACAATTGGATATAATAATAATAATAATCATAAAAAAAATTTAAAATATCCGTTTCCATGCTGAGAAAATGAGAGGAAACAAAAACAAAATAATTTGCTAAGAAAATGAAAATCTCAAGTTCTCCAATCTCTCATTCATGGCCGAATATCAAAATATTCTCTGAACCAAACCTCACACAACTAATCAAATCAGGTCAGCTAAAATCCTTCATAACCCCGAAAATCAAACCAGCACTAAATAGCTCAAACTCAGAGGTTCACCGTGCCTTCCCTCAGCTTTCTCAGCAGCCAAACAAACACAAAGCGACAAACCACCTCAGAAAGAGAGAGAACAACTCACCGCTGAGAGTAGGCCAAGGACTAGAAGCAGTAGATCCCTTAGCAGAGACGAGAGCTGCTGCGGAATGAAGAACAAGGAGCAGAGACACTGAACACACCACGGAGGCGCGTGCGCTACACATTGCCGGCGAGCGTCGCAGTCGAGGCAACGGCGGCGAGAAACTTCCGGCGAAGCCCTCCGGCGACGGATCTCCCACGTGGCCTGCTGAAATGTGTGAGGTTTTAGAGAGAGAGAAGATAAAATATTTCAGGCTATAGCTAGCTATTACTGCTTTATTTAATTTTATATGAATGAAAAAATAATTGGACATTATAATTATTTTCATGATTTAATTAAATGAAGTAGTTTATTACGATTTTCCACGTGTTGGCTCGTGAGCTGGCTTCAACCCGCTCGAGCTGGGGGCTTCGTGTTTTGCGGATTGGTGACGTCAGCGAGTAACAGGTTTTTTTAGATTAATTTATATTTCTTAGTTTGTATTAAATAAATTAATATACATGTACCATATAAACATAAATATAATTTATGCTATATAAAATTATAAATGTTTTAATATTTGAAGAGAGTGAGTTTAGTCCGAATGTATCACTGACACAACTCATTTGTTCTAACCTGATAAGTCATAATTTAATTAATATTTAAGGGTGTTATTGTAATTTATGTTAGATATATTGTTATTATATTATATTATTATATTATATTACTTTAATATATGGGCTGAAGCTCACTACGTGTATTGTATTTTTATGTGTAAATCTTATATGTCATATATTATGTATATTTTCGATCATCGAGCCTATATATAGGGGTCTTTGTATCATATTGTAATCATCAATTATTTATTAATATATACATTTTCATGGTATCAGAGGTTTAGGTTATATTTTGGTAAACCCTTTCGTTGTGTGTGATTTTGCCCACTCGTTAATCATGATAACGGGAGGGCGAGACAATATTGTTTATACTTTTTATTTATTTTTTTCAATATGATGCATCCTCTTCGAAAGCAGTCGGGTTCCCTTTGTTTTTGTTGCCTCCACAAAATTTATTTGTTCTACGCTTTTTGTCTTGTGTCTCTTATATATCTCACCATCTTCTTATTTTGTCTCTTACTTTATTTTTTCACTATTATTTCTCGGGTTGCTCACTTTTTATTCTTTCGATTGCCTAATCATCTTCTAGTTTAAGTCCTAACACCTTGTGTAAACCCTAGATCATCGAGTCTATATATATATATAGACATTTGTATCATATTGTAATCATCAATATAAACATTTTCAATTTACATGATCTAAACGATAAAACTAACTATACTAACGGAAATGTGAAAAATGAAATTAATGTAAAGAAAGCCTAATAGTGTATTCAAGCTTAATTCCATTAATCTCGTGACGTGATGTACATGTTTATACAAGTCATGATGGGAGATAAAAAGTCTTGGATGGAAATAAAAGGTCAAAAGTAAATGAAATGTTTCAATAATTAACGTAGAGAAAAAATAAAATAAAATACTTAAGTGATCAAAGTGAGGATTGATTATCATCAAGTTTAATAAACTGTATTTTTAAGAAAATAGTTATGATAAATATTAAGTGAATTGAGCTTATGCGCATTAAAATAGCTCAATTTTGCTAGCTGAACTCGAATGTAAATACACATATTAAAGTATCAGGTCAATTAAGAGATTAAGGACTCGTTACAATATATAGTTCAAGTTAAAAAAATATATTTATGCAAATTCAAATCCGATAAATTTGCGTTTAATTTAATTCCATCCTCTTAAAGTTAGGTGTGGCTTAACCCAATCTGGAAATCTGCAGATACGAATCAGAGTGGTGCACGTAGATTAGTGGGACCCACATCAGGGGCATAGCCAGCCTGCGTATGACACGTGGCGATATCCCAGAAATGAGGTTGTAGAATATATATTGTAATTCATAATTTAGATCGCATATACGTTTTGAATTTGCTTGTTGTATCGTAGTACTAGTCAACGATGCATATACATAATCGAAATTACCAAAAAGGCCATTTTCAGTGCCCCATATCATTTAATTTGTGTACTTTTGACTCCTTGCGTGGTTGTGAGGTAATTGAAGAACATATGGTAATGTCAATGCTATTTTCAGTTAAGTATGTTTCTTACATTTGATATTAATTCATATTTATCTACTGAAATATCAAATTTTATACATAACCCAAACTATAATCATTACTTGTAACAACTTGGTGATCACTCCACATGTACACATTTTAAAACATAATATCCTACTTTTCATAAAAGAAATTTATTTATATATTATCAAAGAATAAAATATGGATATGAGTTAATTTTCCTTGTTTACACAACAAAGAACTCTAGACTTAGGTAATAAACTTTAACATAACCCTAATGTAGTCTTAGAACTGGAATATCATATTTTATACGAGATAATATTAATGTTGATGAATTAAGTCGATAATTTTACAAAAACATTGATATTGAATAAATGAGGAGGGACATGCATGCATATGCAGCTATAAATTAATGACCCCATTGGAGAGCAAGTGGTTATGAAGGGGAAGGACCACACTTCTTTTTCTTAAGAAAAGGGAATATAAAAGATACCCATTTCTGCAAACTACTGCTAACCCTACAATCATTTCCAATTTCCCATGATTTCCCCTAAATTTTATGTAAAAACTGTGGGTACCATAATTATAAATGACCCATTTTTGTAACCCAATAGAGAAGCTTATGTGGCATAGCCCTCACACTCATTAGTCATTAATCTATATATTGGTAATTTTCAATGCTAACTATCAACCTCAGCTTTTGTTACTATAAACACTCAAATAAATGGGATTTTGGTACTGACATGTTCAGGTATAGAAATGCATATTTTTGTATGAATTTTTGCACATTTTCTATGATACAAAATCAAATCAGTAGATTTTATATATCTCGGCCGCATTTCCCACCCTGACCCACCTCTCCATTTTGAAATTTTCTTATTTTGTCCCAACATGATCAGCTAGAAAATATATATAATTATCTAATTTATTTTAAGAAAAAATACTATAAATTTACCATACATACATACATACATATATATATATATATATATATATATATATATGTCGATAAAGAAACATATATTTGTTGACCGGTTAAAAGTATAAATTGAGTGGTCCTTTGTGAACTTTTAGAACTATAAGATAAGAAATAATAGCAAAATTTAAAAATATATGACAAAACCAATACCATCTCTTTATATACAAATCAATCATGTTAATTTACATTAATTCTTGCACAAATAATTAGGATTATTCAATTAAAATTTGTCATCTTATGAAAAACAAATTCAAGGATGACGTTGGAAAAGGCTCTTTATATGGCTTTTTTGTTAAAGTATGTTATGCCTTATTAGGATTAGTTTATTAAGGTTTAGTGGTGTATTATAGATTTTATTACTCTATATAAATACAGTTTTGTACTATTAATACATAACAATATTTAGTAATATTTCTCTTTTTTCTTTTAGCTTTAAGGTGTCGTCAAGTTATTTTTCCAATTATGTTGTAATATGATGTAGCTCAGCGCGACACACGGCGTTATTTGTAAAATATTATTGAATAATTAAAATTATTTAATATGTTCAAATTTATTTTTTAAAATTGAACTATTATAAATTAAAAAATATTTGAAAAAAAAGAAAACAATAAATATTAATAATACTCGAATAACAACATATAATGAACAATTCAAATAAATTATTGAATAAGTTCGCAGATTCCATGATATCGAGAAATAAAAACTTAGTAGATGATAAACAAATATTTGTATAAAAGTAATTGATATACATGTCAACATCGTACGTCTTTTACGCGACATATCACATATGATAGATTTTTGGGGTAGTGACAGTTGACTACACCAAACTATGTCACGTTTCAAATTTAATACCCCAACTTCCAGTTTTTCATTTAGGGTACCTCAAGTTTAAATAAGTGACACTTAGCCCAACGTCTGTTAAATCTAACTGAATTGGTCTGTCAAAAGTCTAAAATGCCCTCAATAATTTTGGTCTGATTGGTTCAATTGATATAATTATAAAATGATTACTTTACCCCTAATTGAATACCCAATTTAACCAATAAATTGAGGGTAAATCTGACTTTTCACTTACACAAAAAAATAATTATGATTCTTTAATATTTAAATATATATAATATTATTATTAATCATTAATTAACTCTAATTAACCCTAATTAAACTCCCTAATGAAACCCTCCCCACCACTCCCGTCTCCGACCGCCGCCTCCGGCCGCCTCCTACCACCGCCTCCTCCCATCGCTCTCCGCATCGTCGAGCTCTCCGATTCGACCTTCGTCGAATCTGTGGCGAGGTCTCCGATTCGACCTCCGTTCCCAAGCTCTCCGATTCGACCTCCATCGAATTCATAGAATCGGAGGTTGAATCGGAGAGCTCGATTCGGCCAGATCTGGTTCGGGCTCCTCAACCCCTCCTTCACAGACGACGAGCTCGACGGACGGTGGCGTTGAAGGCGGATTGGAGCAGCAGAGAGGTCGACGACGAGGACCGCCTCGTCGTGCAGGGGTGCTCCAACGGCCTGGCCGCTCGCTCTCACCAGAGACGTCCACGGGCCGAGCAGCGAAGAAGACGAAGAGCCAATGGCTCTTTGTGAAAATTAGAAGTCAAATCGAGGGCATATTTGTCTTTTCAATTAAAATTTTAGTTTTTATAATGATTAATAATATAATTATTTAATTATTAAAGAATTACAAGAGTCAAATTTGCCCTCAACCCATAAGTTAAATTGTTTGATCAATTAGGGGTAAAATAGTCATTTCACAATCATATCAATTGAACCAATCAGACCGGCTTAACAGACCAAAACTATTGAGGGCATTTTAGGCTTTTTAACAGATCAATTCAGTTAAATTTAACAGACGTTGGGTTAAGTGTCGCTTATTTAAACTTGGGGTACCCTAAATGAAAAACTGGAAGTTGAGGTATTAAATTTGAAACGTGACATAGTTGGGTGTAGTCAACTGTCATTACCCCTAGATTTTTTTATTCCTTAAACTCAATTGGTTGTCTCTTAACTGCTATTTCTTTCCTTAATAGCATGGAAAAATAAGCTTTAAAATAGAAACCACGTCAGGATTCAAAAAATTTACTATCTTATATTGAACATTACCAAATAATTTACTTTATTGTCATCACTGCTGATCTCTATTTTGTTGCTGAATCTATCTGAAGTAGTCAACTTCATCTATATTTCTTCTTCAATCTATCATTCGTTCTATGAAAATCAACACAGCGGATCAGAATATTGGATAACCAAACATATCAAAAAACTCATCGAAATCTAATGAATGGGACATAAATCGATTTATTTGGTTAATGAATCGTATCTTTTATGGAGATACTTGAGTAACATGTATTTAAATTAGCTTAAAAAAGAATTGTAATCCAACAAAATTCGAATTAATATTAAATTTGTTTGTTATTAATTTTTAATTGAGTTTGAAATGTATAGTTACTACGATAAATCTGAGTTTTAATTGTATTAGTATATTACAATAAACTTAGTTAAGTTTGAAACGTATTAGGATACTACAATATATTAGTGTTTTAATTTTTAATTGAGTTTGAAATGTATTAGTATACTACAATAAACTATATAAATAAAAAAAATCAATTTTTTTTTTAAAAATAGGATGGATAGAAAGCTCTTCAAACAGGTTGACACGTGACAACTTGAAATTTTTTTTTATATATATGGACATTGATCCGATACAATCTCCAGATCGACAAAATATTTAGGTACACTCATAATTTTTAATAAAATGATTTAATTAGTTTAGTCTTTACATTTTATAATATGTATTAGGGCTTGATTTAAACAATTTGCCTCCAATTAAACTGAACGTGAACAAAATCATACCAAATTTCAGTACTAAATTTTAAAACAAAATCACAATTTTGATATTAATATAGAACATAACAAATAAACTGAAGATATTGTTTTGAAAATTTGATATTATTATTGAGAGAATAAGACAATGACCAAGACGAAATCCAAGTCAATAATGACAGTGACCAGTTTGAAAATGACATCAAACTCGTTCTAATTTTTTTTAGACCATCAGTTGTGAATTAATTTGGGACACAACTGACAAACTTACTATTATTTTGAAACGAAATCTACACTTTTGACTTAATTGAAATACAATATTAAATTAGGAAAATATATCCAAATATTTTGTAACATTTTCTCACCAACTATATATATAAACCAAATACAAAATACTTATAGTTTTTAGAGTATAAGTAAAATAAAAAAGGACGGCGTAAAGTTCTTAGAACTTTTAATTTTATGGGGTAATAACAGTTAGCTACATTCAACTATTTCACGTTTTAAATAAATACCTCAATTTTTAAAATTTTATTTAGGGTATCCCAAATTTCAATAAGCGACACTTAACCAAACGTCTGTTAAAGCTAATTGAATTGGTCTGTTAAAAATTCTAAAATGCTCTCAATAGTTTTGGTCTATTAAACTGGTCTGATTGGTTCAATTGATATGATTATGAAATGACTATTTTACCCTTAATTGAACAACTAATTTAACTAATGGTTTGAAGGAAAAATATGACTTTTCATTACACAAATAATAATTAATTAAAAAATAAAGTTTTAATTGAAAAGACAAATATGCCCTCAAGTGTCATTCTAATTTTCAAAAAGAGCCATTGGTCACTTCTTCGTCTTCTTCGCTCCATTGGCCGCCACCATCGCACATCCGTCTCCGGCCGGATGTTCACCGGCCATCGCGCATCCGTCTCCGGCCACTAGCTCCCCGTGTCGCTCTGCTTCACGTCCGTCGTGGGAAAATCTGAGGCCGACCCGGCAAGCCCAATCAGCTCGGAGAAGTTTAGAGCCGTCGAATTGGGGACGATCGGGGAAGAACCCAGAAACACAAAAGTCATATTTTCCCTCAAACCATTAGTTAAATTAATTGTTTAATTATGGGTAAAATAGTCATTTCATAATCATATCAATTGAACCAATCAGACCGGTTTAACAGACGAAAACTATTGAGGGCACTTTCGACTTTTTAACAGACCAATTCAGTTAGATTTAATAGACGATGGGTTAAGTGTCGCTTATTGAAACTTGAGGTATCCGAAATGAAATTTTGGAAGTTGAGGTATTCATTTTGAAACGTGACATAGTTTGGTGTAGCCAACTATCATTACCTCAATTTTATATTAAAAACATCAATGGTTTATATTATACAGATACACTATCTAGACCAAGACAAGTCAATGATAATGGCATTTTCCACTTTATACATACATATTTTAGTAAGTATTTGATAAATAAAACAAAAGTGATGCAACATACGTGGTTATGAAGAACTTTTTATCAAAATTCGTTGATTCACAAAAATACTGAAGATGATAGACTTGAGGGAAATCTCGAATTTTTTATTAAACTTCAAAAACTAAATAACAAGGAAATATAAGAGTGCTTAAATACCTGAAGTCTAATCGCTAGAAAAGAAAATCCTAAACTTATTGAAAAAGAAAACAAATTATTAAATTGCAAAAACTGTCTGAAACTTAAGAAACTGCGATTTGACCCTTTAGATGATCTTTGATGGCCGAAATCCGTCGTACCCTATGGAATAACTATGATTTTGACTCAGACCGTCGTTTCTGCCTGGAAAACACTAGTCTTTTGTCCAAATCTGACATTTTCGCGATAACTCCGGGTGTTCTACCTTCTGCATACCGACTTTCTCGACCACACCGCATCATTCTCTCATGGATGGAGAAGATTCGACCTCGAATCTGGACCCGCAACGTCCTCCTCAGAAAAAGAATCACCCCGGGATCTCATATCTTTGTAGCACTTCCTACCGGATTTTCAGTTGTATCAAGTACTTCCACCTTACTCACAAGCTGGATCATAAATGTGTAGCACTTCATCTGGGTTCCATGTTGAATTTATGCACTTTCTTTATCAAAGTACAAGTCCATTGATCGATTACCCAACTTTGGAATTCGAGCCTTCTATCGTTGATACATGATGCTGGTATCAGGTTCTCGTTGCTGATTAAGGCAACAATATACGTGTAAAGCCCCGAATTATTTTCGGCTATTCTTGCAAGACTTTCATCAAGCACCTTGGTTGATGCACCACTTAACAACTCAACATTTTCAGTCAAGTCTTCATCATACAAGCTCTCGATACCCTCCAAAAAAATTTCGTAGCCATTGTTGTATGAATAAGCTATAAACAAGTGTTTAAAGCAGCATAAAGTTTCATCCCTTACTAACAGAGCATCTCTTCCTCGAATGTTCTGCTTATGTTGACTCAATTGTGCTACTACAATTTCAGCTTCCACATCTGGTTAAGCATAATCATCATAAATCGCCGCATGTATGTCGGCATAATCATCATAAATCGGGGTCGAACTTGAGAGAATGGCAGATTCGGATTCACAAGCCTCGGCAAAAAGGCCACGATCATCAAATTGTGGAATGTCCACCTTGAAACCATGTTCTCACCAATGGTTTGGGCGTTCGGGTGAGCGATTCCGGTAACTAGGGAAAGGATTCTCGTCTGTGTCAGTATCATCATCACGACGACGCAATTGATCTATTCGTCGCGTCAATAATTTAACCTGTCGCCTCAGATCGTCGTTCCCACGGCGAATTTCAGCCTATTCACGTCGTAACTCAGCTTGATCATCATCAGCACCTTGGGGATCGGCTCGTTGTTGTCTACAAGACGACATACCTCAAGATCGACTAGAATCTGAGACCAACTAATGTAGCATATGTGGGTAGGAAGAACTCTTTATCAAGATTAGTTGCTTCGCAAGAATACTGAAGATGATAGATTTGAGGGAAACCTCGATTTTCTTTATTAAACTTCAAAAACTAAATAACAAGAACATATAAGAGTGCTTAAATACCCAAAACCTAGTTGCAGAAAAAGAAATCCTAAACTTATAAGAAAAGGAAACAAATTATTAAATTGCAAAAGTTGTCTGAAACTTAAGAAACTACGATTTTGACCCTTTAGATGATCTCCGATGGCCGAAATCAGTCGTTTCTACCCGGAAAACACGAGTCCTTTGTCCAACTTTAACACTTTCGCTATAACTTTGGTTCTTGTACCTTCTGCATACTGACTTCCTTGACCGCACCGCATCAAAAAGTCATTGACTTGGGAGATATAGTCTATCTTTCTTTCTTCTTGACGGATTTTGATACAACAATCCATTTTGATAAAACAGATAAATTTGTCTTAAAACATTTAATATAGAAATAGTCCTTGCAGCTCAATGGGTTTAACATGATCAGCTCATCAACACCAGTACTGATCCTAATGGGACACCCATGTGTTGTATTGAAGTTTAAGAAAGCCATGACCCCCTATTTCGGTATGCTTGTATAAATCTGCCCACCTACGCCAGAGAACTCCAGTTTTTTCCCAGTACCGATCTACGAACCAATGGAAACCGCATGAAACAAATTGCCAGAGTTTTTTGGCCCTACCTCCAATAAGCCCCGGCTCAATCTGTTTGCTTTCAGTGCCCCGATCACCATCTTTCCCGCTGATGATCCCCTCCCGGACCCATCTTTCATACCGCCCTCCTCTGCTCCTCCCAGCCCCTGTCCTAATTCGCGCAGATTCGCAACCAGCCTAGCCTCCTTCGCCGTTCTCCACTGATTTCCTAAAATCCCAGGCTCCACTGCATCTGCGATACAAGTCGAGACGTGAAACCCTAAGAATAGGGGTACGGGCTGCTTTTTGTCTTTTAACTCATGTTTGTTGAATACATTAGGGATAATTCCAGATGACTACACCTGAATATGTCACATTATCACATGACTACACCTATAATTTTTCGTGTCAGGGTGAATACCCAAGAATTTCATTTTTGTCACCGTTACTCATTCCGTCCATTTCCGTTAGTTTTAACATTTTTAACGTGGGAAATGACTAAAATACCCTTCAGAGATGAATAGATTATTTTTAAATTGAAGGAAATGACGCAAATACCCTTCACTATTCATTTAATTTTCAAAAAAGTAACCTTCACATATCTCTCTCAAACAAACAAAAAAGCAATTAAATCATCAATTAACATGTAACTCTCTATATCTTTGACCTCGATTCAAGCAATACAACAAAATAAATCAATAAAAAAACCTAACAGCCCTGAATCTCGGTCCTCTGAGAATTGACTTTGTGAAGCCCTCCGGGGCTTAATCGAAAGCAAGTTCGTCGGAAAACGCAAAGGTCGGAGACTCCAGGGATAGATCTTCGGTGTCGGAACAGATCCCGGCCGGTAGGAAGAGAAAATCCATCGCTAAAGAAAATTAGCGTCGGAGCAAATCCATCCACCGCTAAGGAAAATGAGCGAATCCTCTTAACGTGTCTCTTCCTTTGTTACCGCATACACAAGCGCGTCCATGATCCACCACGTTCTCTTGGCTCCATTGAACACTCAAACATGTGCTATTTTGCAGCTCTACCGAAGCCTTAATTTTGGCGACCACTAATCGGCGTCGACGACCACGAATCAGCAGTAACGAATTAGCGTCGGTGGCCACCAGCCACGAATCGATATCGGAGTCGACGAATGGATGACCACCAGTCGATTTGGCGAGCTCGGGATGGTTTAACCCAATCGAAGACCAATAACCACAGATCTTCATCTCAATTTTGGGTTACAGTTCCGTTCATTCGATCCCATCAGACCCAAAGCTTCATTACCAAAGAATTGAACTTTCTGGAGTTTACAGTGGAGATTTGATAAAAATATGAGTTTTATGTTATATAATTTGGGAAAAATGAGTGTGTTATTCAGTGTAGAAAAGGTTTGAAGGAAATAGGCGTGGATTGAGATGAGAAAAGTGAATAGTTAAGGGCAATGGAGTCAATGTCTTAATATTTGATTATTGGGTCTATTAAAGGAATATAAAATGTCCAGGAGGTGCTAAGATGTGTAGAAGATGAATCAGAGAAGAAAAGAAGATGGACAAGTTTTCAATTTTCTTTTGATTAGGAAAGAGGTGAGATAGAGAGAGTTAAGAAATAGGAGGGTAATGTTTTGAAAATTAAGTGAATAGTTAAGGGTATCAATGTCATTTCATTCAATTTCAAAAACAATCTATTCATCTTTAAAGGGTATTTTAGTCTTTTTGCACATTAAAAATGTTAAAAATAACGAAAATGGACAGAAAAACCAAAAGTGATAAAACTGAAATTTATAGGTAATCACCCTGATACGAAATATTTTAAGTATAGTCATGTGATAATGTGACATATCCAGGGGTATGTATATGGAATTATCCCAATACATTATGATTTTATGCAAATTTTCATATTCAATATATCCATGCTACGTTAATTATGAAAAGGAAATTAAATTAGAATCATTTATAAGGTGATAATCGAGAATGAGAAAAGTCTTTAGTTTTCATTATTATTTTGATAAATGTTTTATTCTTCTTTAGTATTAAGGTTCCCTATATGATACAAAAATGCATTATTTGCTAGTGAGCCACAGCCCACATAGCATCACATCGCATGTGCTGTCCACTAAAAATATGAGGAACAGTGAAAGCGACGGCTCGGATTTGTCCACTTCAGCCTATGGTGTATTTGAAATTGAAATTCTTGTTTTCAACTCTATTGCCGTCTATTAATCAATAAGAACTATATTAGTATAATATGTTGTCCACTTCAGCCTATGGTGTATTTGAAATTGAAATTCTTGTTTTCAACTCTATTGCCGTCTATTAATCGATAAGAGCTATATTAGTATAATATGTTGTATTGTCATTTTATACTTTGATTGTGATAAATAATTAATCTTAACATTCAATTTACATCACCTCTTCTTATAATTGTTAATTTTAGCTAGGTACAGTTAGGTTGACACATTTTACAGATAGTGCGGTTAAATTAAAAAACTGACTTTAAAGTTTGTATCAAGTTAGACAACAGATCGATTTCAGTTAGTTTTAGTGTAAAATGAAAAAAATGTCATTGTATTTAAGAAATTTAAAAATATTTTACAAACTGTTTTTCAAAATATATATTTTTATAAAATAAATGATAAACACTGATTTTAGTATAAAAAAATATTAAACTTTTTAAAAATTAAAAAAAAAGAAACCATCTTTCATTTTTAATATTATTTTTTCTAACTTTTTTTTTGTTCAACAAAATCTTATAATAAGTTTTTTATTATTTATTTTATAAGAAATATATTTTGAAAAAAACTCTGTAAAATTTTTAAATTTTTTTTAAATACAAGGGTATTTTTGTTAATTTACGCTAAAACTAATTGAAATCTAACCTTTTTGTCTAACTTCATACAAAATAAAACTTTACCTACAAAAAAATATGTTCTCTAACTTAACTGTATCTACTTGCAAAATGTGTCAACTAGACTGAAAATATTTGAGATTAACCCTTTATATAATTGTAAATTTAAAGTTTTAGTTGTAAATTTGGCTCTAATTAATCTATTTTGACTTATAAACTGAATATAAATTAAAAATTAATTGGTTCTAACCGAGTAAAACATAGAACCAAACCAAGAATACAAGAAAAAAGAGTTAAATATAAAGATTTAAGGGTCAAACTCACTAATGATAATAACATTTTAGTCCTGGACTCTAACCCTATGTAAAGTAAATATATAAAATTTATATGTTATTGTAGATTTATTTGGGTTTGTGCTTGTGAACCTCTGGTGCCTCCACCACTGTGGTTGTTGGGGTCACGTCAGGGTCGAAAACTAGGACTTTAGTTGAAACGGGAGGCAAAGGTGCGTCTGCAACATCAGCCTCCGCCAAGATGGGTAATGGAGCCCCGACTGTTAGCAAGTATTGAGGGCGTATGACGGAGAGGAGATGACCGAGTTAAACGGGGCTCATGTAAGGAGGCACCTTATCGCCCAAGTTTACGCATTTATTCTCTACATTCAAGAACATCATTATCAATGACTTAAGGAAAACAAGATAAATGAGTTATAGACATGTGGAGAAGCATATCCTAATTCGCTACGAACAAATTCTAATATTACGTTAAAATCTTACTCATCTAAAAGTTTGAGTTGACAGACGAAGACCCAAGATTCTAGAAACTAGCAACAAGGTGGAATCCGCATCTTTTTGAGATGGGATGCTAACACCACTCACGTGCAAGTATGGTGGAGAGGATCTACAGTATTATGTGAGACTTTACACGTGAAATAAATACAAATAGGTTGTAGGTTCAAAAAAGTGTAGATCCATATCCACTACCACCAAACTTTAATATCATGTCCAAATCACATAGATAAGAGTGCCTAAAAATAATTGAACCGACCAAATCGAGTTGACTCGAATAAAAAACCCGAATTAGTTTGGTTTAAAACTGAACCAAACAAGAAACCGATTGATTTGGACCCACCACTCATTGTAAATAATCAATCCTTATTAATTGGGCCAAAAAAATAAGTAAAAAAGTAAATAAATATTCGCCGAAAATATGAGAACTTCATGAAAATCGATTTAAAAAAAATTCAATCGAAAACTGACAAGTCAAAACGGTATAAAATATGAGAATTTCATGAAAATCAGTTTCGTTAAAAAATTCAATTGAAAACCAATAAAAAGGTCTAAAATGTGAAAATTTCATAAAATTCGATTAATAACAAACAAACATGTTTAAAACCGAATCAAACTAAATTTCATCAATTCAATTTTGATTTTTTTTTCTTAAAACCAAACCGTGAGGAACGAGTGGAGACTACCCTGCCTGCACTGATGTAGTCTCCACTCGCTCCATTCCTTGAGATCACAAGTGGCTTCACTGCAGCATCATGAATAGGGTGAAAGAGATAAATTAGCATATATCTTATAGCAATTTGTTATCGTAAAAGTGTTACGTTACGGGCATAAAAAAAAAGGAAAATAAGGGTTTGCCCATGAAATCAATAACAGGCTCGCTAGAAGGAGGGCTTGAACCTCCGACCTTGTGGTTAACAGCCACACGCTCTAACCAACTGAGCTATTCCAGCTTGGAAGGGGATGCTCCATCAATTGAATTAGAATAAGGTATAATTAAGTTTAAAATAGAAAAATTTAGGTAACTGTAAAAGGAAATACTTATGAGAGCATTATAGTTACAAGAGGAACAAGACAGTAGCTGAGCTATGGCTGTCAACAGAGAAGTTACCATCGTCGAGGATCATAACTATAATTATAGCTCATCGTAACATCGCTCGCAAAGTCTGATGCATAAACTGCATTGTGAGCATCGGAGACAACACTGGTATGAGCAAATACATACATAGTTGTACATACAAGGGGAGGGGAATAAATGTCTGAAGAAAAAACTAATTTCGTCTCAATTTGGCCTTGAAATATTAATATTTAAGGAACCAGTGAGACTTAACTCGTTACAACCCTAAACCATTCATCTATATTTGAATGAAAATTAAAAACAAGTTTTTATTAAAGGATGCTAATTAAGAACCTGCACGATTTGCAGGTTTCATATTGATTAAGAACCTACACATGTAGGTTCCGACGAGGCACGCCGAAGAAGAAGAAGAACGTGAAACCCGAATAAGAAATTGAGCCAAACCAGAAATTAGAGTCGAACTAGAAATTGAGCCAGATAAGAAATTGAACTAAACCAAAATTTGTAAGGGTATTCTGATCATTTCAGAAGTTTTTTTTAAAAAAAAAAAACACTAACTTGTCACGACCTGACAAATTCATGATAGTATATGTGGTCCTGCGGCGTCCAGATCGGAAAGAAGCGCGCCTAGATTAGAGAATTGATTATAGTTATATACTAAATATAATCGAATCAATATGGGCTTCGGTATGGAATTCGTGGCTGATGTAGGGGCATAAAGAAATTAAGCACATGGGCACAACTATTTTAATTACCTATACTTATATTCTCTAATCTCAAGTTTCTAGAATAAGATGCTTGTAGCCCAAGTAATTTACTTTTCAAATTGTTATTTCCTAGTCTTTAAGTTCCTAGTATCCTAGTTTCTAGTTTGTTATTTCATTTTCTAGTTCCTAGTTGTTATTTCATGATTACATGTAGGGGAAATGACACTTTAGTACACTCAAAAGAATCAAGTTCTAACATTAATACACCTAAGTTTAAATTTGCCAAATCCGCTCACTCATTTAGCTATTTTTTTGTCCCATCCATGACAGAGTTAACTTTTATGTAAAAAGACCGAAATGCCCTGTATTACCATTTAAATTTTCAAAGTAATGCTCTTATACAATAAAATTCTTTTTGTTTTTTTTCTTCCCTCCTGCTCGTGGCCTATCACCATAGAGAATCCGAAAGCTCTTCCTTCCCCACCCCGAGCAGGTTCTATCCCCACCCTGAGACCACCTCTTCCACCGCCGAAGACCATCCTCGAACCTCTTCTCCCTTCCAAGCACGAGCAGGTCCAGTCCGGTACTGCAGACATGATTTCTGATTTGCAAGTATAAGCAAATTATCTTCACGTCCCCAATATCTGTTGAATCAGGATCAGGATCGAGATCAAAATCAAACTCATTCCCACACTTCGATTCAATTGACCTATTCTCGATCTCCACCCATATCCAAAAAATCCACAATACGGTACAGATTTGGCGATTTTGACCTAGAAACCGAAAACAGGCTCGAAGTTCAGGAAGTTCGAGAGAAGCTGACCCTCGATCTTCAAGCCACGGCGAAGAAGCTGAAATTATCGATTTAAGATCAGGGGTTGGAGCCGGCGAGACCATGGAACCTTCGGACAAGAAGAGCGGCGTGCAAGGCTCCTCCGCCGCCGCAGGAATAACAATTGGGTCCGCCTCCGACGAGGTTCGACAATCCCGAGGTGGCTGTGCCGCCGCTGAGGGATGGTCGGAGAGCCGAGTTCACGGCAGTGCTATCGAGGGAAGAGGTGGAAGAAGATTTCTGGGCAATGCTCGGGAAGAGACCCAAGAAGAGGGCTCGTGTGGTGTAGAAGCCATTAGAGGTAAATACTGGAAAAAAAATTAAAACCCATATAAGATTTGTTTGATTTCCAGGAAAATGAAGGAAAGTTGCTTCATCTATGAATTATGACCATAGATGGTATTGTGTTTTTTGTTGGCATTCAAATTCTGAAACTGTGTTTGTTTTCCAAACAAAATTTTGCAGTGTGTTTTTCCAGGAGCATGGCTCACAGAAGTAACACCAGAGCTGTACAAAGAAGGTTATGTTGGACTTTTCATAATCAAACAAAAATAAGTATCAAATAGTAGGGGTATGTTTGTCATTTTTGTAAAAATATTTTAAAAAATTAACTCAAAAATATTTTTTCTAACGATGTTAATGGATGGGACAAAAAAAATGACAAAATGAGTGAGCGGAAAAGGTAAATTTAAACTTAGGTGTATTAATATTATAACTTGATTATTTTGGGTGTACTAAACTGTTTTTTCCCCTTACATGTATTTAAAGGGGCTTTAGGCTCCTGGAAAAATCAGATTGGTGAGAATAAAAATTATAGCTTTGTGCTTGAGACTTTGTCTTATTTTACTTATCACCTTAGGCCGATGATTTTAGGTGTGGCGTAAAAACCTTATCTTAGCCTATACCCGGCTAAGTGGCAGTTAAACCTTATTTTAGTCTATACCCGGCTAAGTGGCAGTTTTATTCCTCAAACCCTAAACACATTCTCTACGATATCTTATTTTTCTCATCCATTCTTACACTTTCTTCGATCGAAATCTTCAAACCCAAGAAACTACAAAAATAACTTCAAACTCATCTCGTTCTACTTATTTTTCGTAGTCATCCCTGTATCAAGTGGTATCAGAGCACAGGTTGGATGGCCGGTGGTAAATATATAGGCGTTGCTAATAGCGGGGAGGATGATAGTAAGTATTTGTCTGATGAGCAGAGGCGTATTAATTATCTCGAACTTCAAGTTCAGAAACTTCTTTAGCACGTACAACGCAGTAGTGATTCCAAAAAGGTTATTCTTGTTAGTGGTAATGCGAGAGAATCACCCCAAGGTCAAAGATTTGATTTCGAAGAGAATTTCATGCAACAAGAGAAGTTTCAATCTCATACCAATCAAATAGAGGTGTGACAAGAAGGTATGATGAACATGAAAAATCTAGAGAAAATCAAACTCATTATGAAGATCGTGATTTTTATGAGATGAGGTCGGATAAGGAATATTTTCCCTATACTAACATGTCAAAACTAAAAATCTCGAAGTTTGAAGGTCGCGTGAATGAAGATCAATTTTTAGAGTGGCTTAGCACCGTAGAGAGGGTGTTCCATTACACTAATCCACTAGAAGATTGGAAAGTAAAGCTAGTGGCGGTAAGATTGAGGAAACACGCTTCAGATTGGTGGGACAACCTCAGAAGACAACGAGAAAGATATGGTCGTACCAAAATCGTAACATGGGATAAGATGAGAAAAGAGTTAACGAGAAAATACTCTCCATCTACCTACAAACATGAGGTGTATCTCAAATTGCAAAAATTGAGGCAAAGGAGCATGTCCATAAAGGAGTATGTTACTAAATTTGAGATCTTGATGATGAAAACCGAAGTAAGAGAAGTTGAGAAGCATTCAATCAATCGTTTCATTGATGGTCTAAATTGGGACATCGCAAAGGTGGTCAATCTACAACTTTACTACACATTGAATGATGTGATCAAGTATGCACTAAAAGTTGAAGCTCGAAACAAGCATAAAAGAATTGACGCATCTAGAAGAGTTGTTGAAGTCAATAATTATTGTGTGGAAAAAGAACCATGTGAGGCAAGTACAACTATCAAGCCAAAAGTAGAAAGTGAAGAATATGAGGTAAACCTGGAAACTCTTCAAATAAACTTCATAATTTTAATTGCAAAGGTTTAGTGAATACTGCATCTGAGTGTCCTAATCAAGAAGTGGTAGCACCCGTGAGAGATGTACATGTGGCATTTGAAGATGAAGTATTTGATGAGCAATGTGTTGATCACATGATTGAATTTGAGGTGCATAATGTCGTGTATACACATGCGGTTCAAGGTGAATCTTTGATCGAGCAAATAACTCTTAAACCAAGTTCGAATATTGTGATTGAGGAAGATTGGTTGAAAGTCGCATGCTCCAAACCAACGATCTAGATCACATCGATAATCAAGACATATATAAGG
This sequence comes from Geranium rotundifolium, assembly GCA_963920655.1. Lineage (NCBI taxonomy): Eukaryota > Viridiplantae > Streptophyta > Magnoliopsida > Geraniales > Geraniaceae > Geranium > Geranium rotundifolium. Next base: position 33,698,474 of record OY987319.1, read on the forward strand.
GAGTGATAATGACTCATGAATATAAGACTATTAAATTCGACGATAAATTAGAAATTGAATGCACGTCAACGATAAAACATAATAAGGATGACGCCTATTTTGTTGGAGATGAGTTACTGGTTATATTGGGATCTATGAGTGGTCAAATGAAAGAAGATCAAGAAGAAAATGACTCATACGTCTTTCAAACTGACTGCCTGAAGGAACTATTTAAGAGTTCCAATCAAATAATTTCATGCCCATACAAGAAATTAATCTCAAATATCTGAATTAATAAAGATCTTGCATGATCATGAGATCTAGGCTAGAATTAAAATTTATGTTTACCTTGATTTGAAATCCCGTAGTCACTAAATAATATTTAGCAACCTCTAAAGAACGTCCACACAAGAAGAGCAATCCGGAGATACTCACAACGATCCTTACTAGAAGATCGAAGCAAGCAAAACGGACGGAGAGAGGGGAGGAGGGGTGGCCGAAAATCGGCTAGAGAGAGAGAGAGAGAGTGACGACTAGGGCTGGGCACGATTCTGGAACCGGACCGGACCCAATCAATCGGTTCGTCATTTTGGAGACCCAAATCCGGACCCGATAAGTCGGTTTCGGTTCGGTTCTAGGCCCGGTTCCACGGTGCGGCTCTCGGTTCTACCCAATTGAATGATTAATTGTGAAATTAAGGGTCTGATTCTCTAATATAGTTGTATAGTTTTGCTTAATTAGATCCAATTAATGTGATATTAAAACATTGTTAAATTTATGGTGAAAATTATACATATTTAAACTCTTTTTAGGCTAAAACATAAAAATTTTAATACAAAAAGTATTAATTAAAACCCTCAAAATCGGTTCGGTTCCGAAACGGTTAATTAGCGGTTCTACACTCTTAGAACTGGAACCGAACCGAATTGATTCGGTTCTCAATTTTCATATCCAAATCTAGTCTGATACCCACGGTTCTCGGTTCTTCGGTTCGATTTCGGTTTGGATCCCGGTTCGGTTTCGATTTTGAGTAAAAAGTGTCCACCCCTAGTGACGGCTAGGGTTTTGGAAAATAATTCCCTTAATTTTCAGATCTGAAAATTTCCCGTTTGTAAACCTTTTTAGGCAATAATTAATTAAAAGCCTTAATGGGCTTAAAGCCCAAAGCTTTTAATTAATTATGTAGAGAAGCCCATTCTAGCTTAGCCCATTCTGGCTAGGCCCAGTTTAGTTAATTTAATTAAATCTATTTAATTAGATTATAATTAATTAGTTCTGCTAAACCGTTCTTGATTTCCGGTTTAGTTCTAAACCAAAATCGGTCTAATTCGGTTTAATTCAAAACCGAATTTTGTCTCTCTCATGATTCCTCCATATGATTCCATCCGTTTTACTCAACTTTTAGTGTGTGACCCTCTAGGCTCACGACACGTCGGCGGACTAGTAAAATTACCATTTTACCCTTTCCATCATGAGTGGCCTCTAGCAAGACATCATGATTACCCAACGCTTGTGATTATTGAGATTTCGACTTAACCTTATCGTATATGAATCTATCCTTTTATCCTCTTGATATCTTTGACAACCACGAGGCATAGACAAGTCATCCTCGTTCTATTGTCCTGTTTCTTGATTCTGAGTTTAACTGAATTGTAACTGATACTTCGTATCGACTGCATGACCATGTTATTGTATTTCAATTGTACTCATCAAGTGGCCTATACTGATATCTGCTCACACGTCCGTATAAGGGATAAATCCTTCAGCGTTCCATTGAGTCAACTTATGTAACTTGTGATCGAGCCAATCACAGTCGTTATTGTAACCCTTTTACAGGAGACGTTAGACTGAGTCAAATTCGTCACTCATTACATATTGACCTCAATGGTCCTTCCGTCTGAGGATGTGATTTCATGTGCCGACATATGAGTATGTTCATGACTGTGTCTATGTAACATACTCATGATCGGGTCGTCTGTACCCATGCAAACTAGTCCATTTTCTATTAGAACCCATTCTCATGGATCCACGTTAATCGTATCAACCCGTGAGTCTGAGAGCTAATCGAAGTGATGAAAAGTGGGCGGTATCTAGCTTGACTTGAAATTACTTGCCTTTTAAATATCCGTTATCACTGATCATTATTTGATCTTAATTTGAATTTATTATCTACAAATCCATGTAGAGATAATTTCAATTCCGGTTTACACGTGCGTGATTAACTTATTATTATTAATCTTTACACATGTGGGTGATGATCTAATTAACATGAACTTATGAAAATTAAATCATACATTCAATCATACATTTATAAACTTAAATGTAAATTTGCTTTAGCTAGCCCGCTAACCCTACTGGAATAGACTAGAACCTATACTAGATCTTGTCTTTCCTCATTCTCCTGGACTCCCACTGGCTCCACGCCTCCTCGGGATTACCGTCCTTCTCTTCGGTTCTTCTTGTCTTGGGACTTCGTAATTACATTTAATTTAAATAAAATAAATGTCATGACACGCAGGTCACAATTAAATTACAATCCATAAGGAACTCACAGGTTGCAAACCGAAATTAAATTCTAAATTCGGGCTAACTTAGCAATCATGTTGCAAACACTGTGTTATCAAACAATCATGTTATCAAATAAGCATGTTATCAAGAAAACATATTAATTCCAATTTTATCTTGATTTAAATCATAAAATACGGTTTATCGAAACCGTTTTCTTGAACCGGTTAAATTCTGAATTAAATCAGTTCACGCGCTGGTTTATCAAAACCGAACCGGTCTGAAATTTTAATTAATTATTGCTGAAAAATTCTGGATTTTTCTGGGTCGGATCTGACCCGAATCCAATTGATTTGACCGAACCAAAATTGACCCGAGGGCCAATTAGGGTTCGGCCAAAACCCTAGCCGCCAGGACTGGCCGCGCCGTGGCCAACCAGCCCGTGAGGGCTGGCCGAGGCGGTCCGCCTAGCCGGATCTGGTCGGGCCGAGGCCCTCCCCTGGTCGGAGCCGAGAGGCTCGACCAGATCTGCCACGGGTTGATCTGGTCGGCCTTCCCGTTCCGGCCGATCGGCCCGTAGTTCGGCCGGGGTTGGCCTCTCGGCTAGCCTCGGCCTTCCACGGGTCTCGATCCTGATCTTGCTCGATCAAATTAATTTTTCAGCAACATTAAAAAAAATTCCAGCAATTAATTCATTAAACAAAATCATAGAATTTGCAATTTTTCAATTTACAATACCGAAGTAAATTGCAAAGTCAAATCTAGCCTATCATGCTCGAATACAAAATCATGCGTAACCAATCCTCTGATACCACTGAAGGAATTATTTGAGGGTTCCAATCAAATAATTTCATGCCCATACAAGAAATTAACCTCAAATATTCGAATTAATAAGGATCTTGCATGATCATGAGATCTAGACTAGAATTAAAATTTATATTTACCTTGATTTGAAATCCCGTAGTCACTAAATAATATTTAGCAACCTCTAAAGAACGTCCACACAGGAAGAGCAATTCGGGGATACTCACAACAATCCTTACTAGAAGATCGAAGCAAGCAAAACGAACGGAGAGAGGGGAGGAGGGGTTGCCGAAAATCGGCTAGAGAGAGAGAGAGAGAGAGTGACGGCTAGGGTTTTGGAAAATAATTCCCTTAATTTTCAGATCTAAAAATTTCTCTTTTATAAACCTTTTTAGGCAATAATTAATTAAAGGCCTTAATGAGCTTAAACCCCAAAGTTTTTAATTAATTATGTAGAGAAGTCTATTCTGGCTTAGCCCATTCTGGCTAGGCCCAGTTTAGCTAATTTAATTAAATCTATTTAATTAGATTATATTTAATTAGTCCTGCTAAACCGTTCTTGATTTTTGGTTTAGTCCTAAACCGAAATCGGTCTAATCCGGTTTAATCCAAAACCGAATTTTGTCTCTCTCATGATTCCTCCATATGATTCCATCCGTTTTACTCAATCTTTAGTGTGTGACCCTCTAGGCTCACGACACATTGGCGGACTGGTAAAATTACCATTTTGCCCTTTCCATCATGAGTGGCCTCTAGCAAGACATCATGATTACCCAACACTTGTGATTATTGAGATTTCGACTTAACCTTGTCGTACATGAATCTATCCTTTTATCCTCTTGATATCTTTGACAACCACGAGGCATAGACAAGTCATCCTCGTTCTATTGTCATGTTTCTTGATTTTGAGTTTAACTGAATTGTAACTGATACTTCGTATCGACTGCATGGCCATGCTATTGTATTTCAATTGTACTCATCAATTGGCCTATACTGATATCTGCTCACACGTCCGTATAAGGGATAAATCCTTCAGCGTTCCATTGAGTCAACTTATGTAACTTGTGATCGAGCCAATCACAGTCGTTATTGTAACCCTTTTACAGGAGACGTTAGACTGAGTCAAATTCGTCACTCATTACATATTGACCTCAATGGTCCTTCCGTCTGAGGATGTGATTTCATGTGCCGACATATGAGTATGTTCATGACAGTGTCTATGTAACATACTCATGATCGGGTCGTCCTATATCACCCCTGTCTGGTGATACTATGACTTAACTCCGACCCCCTTCTGACCATGATCAGTAGAGCGTGATCATTTAGAGCTAGCCTCATACCGATCACTTCTTATAAAGCTATTCTGATCGGGGACTGCTCAAGTAAGATTTTATCTGATCTGTAGATCTACTATTATGTGTTGACACATTAATGATACAAATCAAATCTTACTTAAGATATTACTAAAACACTTAGTAATATGAATGCCGATTTTATTTCAACTAATAATCTTTATTATATGATTAGATTGAAAATACATTGTGCTAGGGCACAAAAACCCAACACTGCCATACTCAAAACAAGGTACACAACTTCATTATTGAAAGGGAAATTTTCACTACTGTTGGTAATATTTCTCTTGCTGACAAATTGGAGATGACGACAAATAAACATCTTGAAACATATGTATTACAAGAGCTCGATTGTGGTATTGCGGAAAAAATGAGGGAGCAGATGTCAGGTTTGGCAAGCAGGAAAAAATATGAAGACCCCTTTTTACTTGAGATGAGTCCAGTGCAAGATGGACGGTTGTTGTTGGAACAACTATGCCAATTCGATCAAGGAGATAAGAATGACAACGTATTCCACAAATACCATTTTGTGAACCATAAAAATAGTTTTATTTTCTTTCCCGTGACACCGAAGAAATTTTATCACGATTATATCTCAATGAGAAAACATGGTGAGAAGTGGAAAGAAAAAGGAGTTAGGAAGCAAGTCAACTTCCATGCTCATAAATTGATTATTTTCAATAAAGCTGATTGGCGTCCGTTCGATTGGAGATAATTTGATGACATCGTTTAATATAGCCGATTTGCGCCATTTTGACGTTGGTGGAGACTTGAGAATATTTTTCAAGAAGATGAGGGAATGCGTAGGAATTGAACTACCAAGTGACTATGAGGTGTCTCGTACCTGCAATTATAAAGATCTACGCCCTTACGATGACAAAGACTTGAGGTCAAGTTTTTTTTTTGCAACTTTGGGGGTTTGATGCAGGGGCATAAAAAAAATTAAGCACATGGGCACAACTATTTTAATTACCTATTTTATATTCCCTAATCTCAAGTTTCTAGAATAAGTGGCTTGTAGCCTACGTAATTTACTTTCCAAATTGTTATTTCCTAGTATTATAGTTTCCAGTTTGTTGTTTCTTTTTCTAGTTCCTAGTTGTTATTTCCTAATTACATGTATTTAAAGGGGCTTTGGGCTCTTAGAAAAATCAAATCGGAGAGAATAAAAATTATAGCTTTGTGCTTGAGACTTTGTCTTATTTTACTTATCACCTTAGGCCGAGGATCTTAGGTGTGGCGTAAAAACCTTATCTTAGCCTATACCCGGCTAAGTGGCGGTTAAGCCTTATCTTAGTCTATACCCAGCTAAGTGGCGGTTCTATTCCTCAAACCCTAAACCCATTCTCTACGATATCCTATTTTTCTCATCCATTCTTACACTTTCTTCGATCGAAATCTTCAAACCCAAGAAACTACAAAATTAACTTCAAACTCATCTCGTTCAACTTATTTCTCGTAGTCATCCCCGTATCAGTGGCCGACCGAAAAATAAAGAGGGAGAGAGAGATGGTTGATCAGAATTCATGGCCGATCAGACCAAGAAATAGATTTAAGCCAGTACGGTTTAAGGGTTGTGCGCCCGAGATTATTTTATTGGCCAGAAAATCTTTCGGCGTCACAAGTAGCGACAAAGTGATCAACAAAAAACTGTTATGGCGAACTCAAAAATTAAAATTAAAATTTACTGATTTACGTGAGAATAGAAACCTTTTCTTCAGTGACATGTGAAATTATCCCTCAAAGCAAATAGGTGCTAAAAGGAAATGTTCTTCTATTCTTCACCTATAAAAATTCATTTATTATTTGATAGAAAACATATACTTGCATCGCACGACAATAAGCTATCATGAAATAGGAGTAGCTATAAATAATTGAAATTGGTTTCAGTGAACACGCGTAAGGTTCGATTTCGAATTGAGAGACGGAAATTCCTTCGCCACCCTGAAATGTAGGATTTGTAATATGGGTTCGTGATAAAAGAGAAAATCAATTGAATCCCATTTTGATTTCGATCGAAAATGGCGAGTGAAATGGTCAAGGATCTGGGCGCAGAGCATTACCAGGTGGTTCCTCTGTCCATGTTCGTGGCGCTTCTCTGCTTCTGTCTCTTGATTAGTCACTTGCTCGAAGAGAACCGTTGGATCAGCGATTCCATCATCGCCATCTTGATTGTACGTTCGTTTTGATCCACCTGGGATTTTGTGTTTGATTCGTGTTCTAGCTAGAAATACTGTTATGGGTTTGATTCGTGTTTGATTTTGGGAATGTTTTGATTGTTATTTGATGATTTTGGACGGGACATTTGGGTTTGCACGTAAGCTGTTTGATACATGTTCTAGCTGAAATTGTGATTTATAGTTAGCTTGTAAAATTGATTTTTTGGAATGTTCAAGTTATTTTGAACTATCTGTATATGTTTTCATGCTAGGTGTTTGATACATGTTCTGGCTGTAATTGCTCTTGACGGGCATCTGGAAAATGAAATTTTTGGAATGTTCTGGTTGTTTTGATTCGTTTTGGAGGGTTTGCATGTCAGGTGTTTGATGCACGTTCTACCTGAAAATGCTCTCATGGACATTAAGTTCTTTTTCGACATTTGAACGATTTATTTGGGTTTCCAAGTTGGGTTTGATACGTGTTCTAGCTAAAATTGTTCTTCATGGGCAGCTTGCTAAATTGATTTTTGGAATGTTCTAGTTCTTTTGATTCATATTGGGTGGCATGAAGTTCTTATTTGACATTTCGATTGATCCATTTGGGCTTGCATGTTAGGTGTTTGATGTAAGTTTTAGGTGAAAATGCTCTTGTGGGCATTTTACAAAATCAATTTTGTGGAATGTTCTGGTTATTTTGATTTGTTTTGGATGGCATGATGTTCTTATTTGACGTTTTGAATGATCCGTCTGGGTTTGCATGTTCGATGCTTGATACATGTTCTTTCCAAATGAATTTCTCATATTACATTCACATCATTATCATTTCTGTAGGGTGGGATATATATATAATGTTTTGATCCATCTGGGTTTTGCACATTAAATGTTCAATACACATTCTCGCTGAAAATAGTCTTACGGGCAAGTGTCAAAATGGAAAATTTAATTTCCTTCTGTTTCTTTTCTTGTCCACGCAACGTCATCAATTGTTGGAATCCCAACCCCAAACCCTTTTCATATTGTATCATGTCATGTTGGGAATGCTAGAAACATTTAACATGTACAGTGTGCGTCAAAGATCGATCAAATTTACACGTGCACTTTATTTTGATATGGATGTGCAACTTTTCTCTTCTACTATCATTTTCATGGCTGAGATCTTGATGCTCCCTCTTTCGGGATATTTTACTGCCTTTTGTTTAATGTTTTTGTCAATAAAAAAATACAGGGAGGTGCGACTGGTACGATAATTATGGTGGTTAGCAAAGGGAAAAACTCTCACCTCCTACAGTTCAGTGAAGAACTTTTCTTTGTATATCTCCTTCCACCTATCATATTCAATGCCGGGTGAGGACAAGTTTTCTACTCCTAGTTTCTGCCATTGTTTGGATTGTTATGAGGTCTCTGAACAGCTTTTCACTTACTCTAGATTTCAGGTCAAGAAAAAACAGTTTTTCCAGAACTTCTTAACCATCATGCTATTTGGGATCATTGGAGTTTTCATCTCAACAGTCATTATTACAGCTGGTAATAATATCCATTTAGTACTTTTGTCTCAATTTCTAGCTTGTTGTTGAAGAACGTCCATGTGTTGAACCGTGAAGGAAGTAAGCTCACGCGTAGAAACATGAGATTTGATGTAAAACCACATCGAAAAGTATGAAAAGAAATAACTAAATATAAAAGTTAGGCTCACACTCCACTAACAGGGTTGTCATTTTAGTTGTGGAGCTCAACCCATATATTTAGTCCAATTATGTAAAGTTACATGATGTATGATACATATGTGCAGAAGTTCAGTCCTACTATAGCTCATGAGTAGAATTACATTTTTACACTAATGAGGAGAATGTTGAAGTACACTCATGTGTAGAAAAGTGGGTGGCTAGAATCACACCCAATTTTAGTTATAAAACCTGACCCCATATATTTAACCGAATTATGTAAAGTGTGCCATTTTCAAGCATTTCCTATATATTTGGCATGTTATTGGTGTTTGTTTTCATGAGGTTCACATCCATTTGATTGATGTTAATATCTATTAGGCAGCTGGTGGCTTTTTCCTAAACTGAATTTCCTCGGTCTTACTCCTCGGGACTATCTTGGTGAGACTTCCACCAACTCATCGTATTATTTATGTCTTGAACAGCAGCTCTTGGTCTGCTTGTTTGCATTGGTATGACTTGTGGATGCAAATGAATTCTTTGTTGTTTGATTCAGCTGTGGGAACAATATTTTCATCAACTGATACAGTCTGTACGCTGCAGGTTGGTTCCGTTGTTGTAACTTTTCTTCTCTTCCATTATTCATATGGATTAGCTAGCTTATTTCATAGCTCAACGTCCTTCTAAATCGTGTAGGTTCTTAATCAAGATGAAACCCCATTGCTATACAGCCTAGTATTTGGGGAAGGTGTGGTGAATGATGCAACATCAGTTGTACTCTTCAATGCAATTCAAAAAATTGATGTTAACAATCTTAGCAGTAAGATTGTTCTCCACATTATTGGAGACTTCTGTTACTTGTTCTTCACAAGCACTGCTCTTGGAATCTCTGTAAGTTCGGATCCATGATTAAGATAAGTAAAGGATCAGATGAGCTAATAATACTATTCTGAGCTATTGTTCTGAGGAATGAAGTTGCATCACTTGTTTTACAAGTATTGCTGTTCTTGATAAAGCTCGTAATATAAGATTATATAGTGATTAAGTATATTTGACAGGTTAGAGTCTCTTTACAGCTAATAGTTGTTTCCTGGTTTCTTGCAGTCTGGACTTTTGACAGCATTTATCCTTAAAAGCTTATACTTTGGAAAGTAAGTACTCGATATAGTAAATCTCGTATCAAAACCTGATATTACTTGTTGAATCCGATGATAAGATCTGATTATCTGTTTGCATACAGGCACTCGAGTATTCGTGAAATTGCTTTCATGATGTTAATGGCATACCTGTCCTACATGTTGGCTGATGTAAGGAGTGTACTTGAAAGTCTATTCTCTTTATCTGCAAATATATTAAACTGGTCAATGCTGAAATATACTTCATAAACTTCTTTTAACTATGGACAATGTTCTGAAATGGTACCTTCAGTTCAAGTTCAGTACCCAAAACATTTTTCACTCATATTTGGTACCCAAAAGTATCCATTTTGTTCAGTTATGTCAACAAAGTCGTGATGGAACTGTCCAAAACTGAACAAAATTGTATACTTTAGGCACTATATATGAATGAAAAGCATTTTGGGTACTATTGTATGGTGCATTTCTAAACAGTCTCTTCACTGTGTCATGTTCAATGATTCATGACCAATGTATTCATGAATCATTGAGTGCATTTCTTTGGATTTAACTGATTTTTTTGGTTTCTTGCAGCTTCTGGATCTGAGTGGCATACTCACTGTTTTCTTCTGTGGGATCCTCATGTCTCATTACACGTGGCACAATGTGACTGGGAGTTCCAGAATCACATCCAGGCAAGTTATGAGCAGATTGTGTGATTTCAAGCTACCTTAAATATTTATTACTTATTTTGTTCGAATTTCATATCCAAATTATTTTTCTTCAAATTTGACACCAAGTATATTCATTTTGTTTAGTCATGTTCCATTTTGTCACAGTGAGTTTGATATGACAGGGTTCAAATCTTTTATACAAAATTATATATTTTAGATATCAAAATTGAACAACAGAAACATTTTGATACTAAACATATACTTTGGTAACCATTCTTGAACTAAACATGTACTTTGATACCATTTTTGAACAGTCCCTTCATTTTGTTCAAGAACCTAAGTTTTACTTCTGCAGGTATGTGTTTGCAACAATGTCATATATGGCTGAAACATTCATATTTCTGTATGTGGGAATGGATGCTCTTGATAGTCAGAAGTGGAAGACCACTAAACTAAGGTCCTATTTCATTTTCCTACTATTCAGCTCTATTATTTTGGTTAAAATTCCGGTCCACCTAAAAAATTGAACAGATCGGTGGTTTAGTGAGACATGTTTGAATGTGATACTCTAACCCCACTTTGCATGCAGATCAGATTGAGAAGATACATATTGTGTAGGACTTCATTTCTCAAGTGACTTACGTGTCAAATTGATAGGGGAGGGTTAGAAATATTTACAAGTGGTCTCGGGGAAACATATGCTCGATATTGTACTCTAACACCCCTTTTGTGTGCATGTCAGATTCAGAAGATCCACATAAGGTGTATATCTTCTCAATCTAGTATGCACGTAAAAGGAGTGTCAATCAGGGAGTGTTAGAGTCTCATATCAAAATGAAATGAAACGTATCACCACCTTATGAACGTTTTGGGATCTCTACTTATCAATTTAAACTTTATATACTCAAATGCCCTTGGAAAACATCATCGGATATCAATTATGACATGTACCAACCCGCGAGTTCAAGCATTTGATCATTTACACAGTTTCAACTCTCTTGGTTGCAGTCTCCAAACCTCAGTGGAGATCTATGGCACCATACTCTGCCTGATTCTGCTCGGGCGAGCAGCATTCGTCTTCCCACTAGCCGCCATCTCCAATTACATGAACAGCCGCGCAGAGAGAGCATCATCAATAACCTTCAAAAACCAGGTTCACATTTTGCCAGAAATCACAACCATTGACCAGTTTAGCAGAAAAAGAAACCGATTTGTGTCCTGTTGCTCACCATTCTCTTGCAGATAGTTATTTGGTGGGCTGGCCTGATAAGAGGAGCAGTCTCTATTGCTTTAGCTTTCAAGCAGGTTTGTTTCTCAAACCCACACATCATATGTTACGTGTGACAGAAATTGTGTGATTCTTGGAGATGATATGTTTTGATCAAGTTTGTTGTTCCATGAAGTTCACACATTCTGGTGTCACTTGGGATCCACTCGATGCTACAATGGTCACCAATACTATAATCGTCGTGCTGTTTACAACTATTGTATGTTCTCTAAACTACTTTTAATTAGATCTGCACATTATAATTGTACATGCCAAGATATATTAAACCCATATCGAAAAAATATATAAAGAAAGTGCCAAATATAAGGGTAAGGTCACACTCATCTAACAAAACAATATATTTATGTTGCTTCTCTTTTATGGAGAATGACAACACCTAAAATGTTTCACGCTTCCATATGTTAACTTAACTTTTTTTTAGTTGATTACACCTAACTATAATAGTATTTTGGACAAGATTTAGTATCAAATGTCACAAAATACAAGTTAGGGTACTAAAAAAGCTTAAGAAGAATAGTTGATGTAGCAAAGTGTGAAACAACCGCAATTAAAGTGTCATTTTCCCTATCTATTTAATTAGGCTTTCTCTCCCTCGCATGTAGGACTGCATATATATATATATGGGTCATAACAAAACTGGACTTACATACAGGACTGAACGTCAACACATGGGTCATAGAAAGACTGGAATTTTTCACATTTGTTAGAGATCACATCAGGCAGAGGATTGGTGATGCCCAAATCGATCATATTAGTTTTTAATATTGTTAAAGTCTGACACATCTAAAAACTATAACGAATTAGCAAAGAATGGATCCACATCTTTTCGACGCGAGACTTTTTAACCCTCCTGCTCACATACGTGCATCTCAAGTTGAAGTTCTTTTCACTTCGACCTGCCTGAACGTGAGAGGGGTGTCGATAAAACCCACATAGAAGTGTGTGAGTCAAGAGATCGGGTTAATAACATGTCTAGGCATCCATGTATGATCAAGTCGAGCTTTTAAGTGTATGTTTGGTTGAAGATGTTTGAGAAGACCATGTACCTTGAACTGCCTGCAGGTGTTGGGTTTCCTGACAAAGCCACTCATGTGCTGTTTGCTTCCAAACATGATGAATAGGAACAACAGCTACGTGGAGCCAAGGTCCCCTACAGATGAGATCAAGGTTCCATTACTGTCCTTGGGTGAATCTGCAGCAACCAACATGAGCCGAGCCAAGACGAGCTTGTCCATGTTGATTGGAAGGCCTGTGCGCACCATCCATTCCTGCTGGAGGAGGTTTGATGATGCCTACATGAGGCCCGTCTTCGGCGGGCCCGGAAGTGAACCGGGAGGCTGTGAACAGGAGGTACAGAGGTTCACCGCCTCCTGCTCGTAACAGAGACCTTTGCGGTTATTGCTGATAAAAAAATATAGAGATTTTCGGGTTGGAGATGTAACATACGTTGTATAAATGTAGGCAATGTGTGTATTATTGTTGTACTTGCCATGTTGAGAAACAAACATGGATTGGAGATCATTCATTGATTTGATTCTTAAGGAAAATGTTGTTCTCGTTGTTGGTTCTATTCCATTCTTTTCGGTTTAGCCTTAAATTTGACCGGTTTGTTCTGTTCTAGTCATTGTCTTGTAAACATGCATTGCAATGTCATCAACATTTTTTATAAGCTACGGGGTTATGGCATTTACAACAAAAAGTATGATGAAACAGAAATGAAATATATAATAACATTTTATGTTCCAACTGATTTGATGTTATTTGAGCAGAGGCCTTAATATGGAGTGGACCCCAAAGCATCAATGACTTAGAGATGTAAATGAGCCTCAATTGGGTTGGGCTCGTGAAAATAGTGTTCGACTTGAGCCCGTTTTGGATACAACTAACCCCGAGCTCGACTCGAAAGAATTTAGAGAATCTCGACTCGGCTCGAGCTCAATTCGCTTAAAAATTAATTGAATGTTAAAATTAATATTAAATAAAATTATATAATGAATTAAATACTAAGAGAGTAAGCTCAAGTCGATCTGACCCAATTCGACTAGTTTAATTTAATTTCATTATAAATATTTATCAAAAGGTAAAAAGTAAATTAATTAAATATTAAACGAGCAGACTATCGAGGCTTAAACTATTAGGCTTGAGCTCGGCGTTTAGTAACGAGCCCAACTTTGAGCTTAAATCTGGCTCGAGCTCAACTATAACAAGACCAAAACAAAAATTTAACGAATCGAGTGTGAGCTGCTCGCTAAAAGTTCGGCTCATTTATGACTCTAGCCGTGACCACGATATACGCGAAAACCAAGAATGTCAACCATGTCATAATTGTTTAAACAAGACGTATAAGTTAAGAGAACTTGCTTAAAAGACACAAATGCGAGAAAGATTTTCCATTTTTTTACTTTTAATTATATTCAAAAAGCAATTTTGTCATTCAGAAAAATGAGCCTGTCATGTGCAAATCACATGCTAACTTGAAAGTTGACGGTGTTAGGTTAAGATAACGAAATACTTAAGAGAGTTGAAAACCTAAATTTTTAGTTGAAGAGGTATAAGTGCAAACAGTGTTTAATTAAGGGGGTATAGGTGTCATTTTCCCCTAAATAAACTACTCAACAAACAAGGATGCCAACGATGAAGTCAAGGAGATGAAAAGCAAGAAAAAACGATACGAGAAGAAAGTATGAAAATCAATTCGACTGAGGAGAAGAGTCTGATGATGATTAGAGGTAGTGCGGGAGCGTCGCGAGACTGTGTCGAAGAGGGGATAGTCTGCTCCTATTCAGACCGAGAGCGAGATGGATCGACAAGGTCAAGAGTCTAATCTTGAGAAAGGTAATAGATGGTTTCATGTCATCCAAATGTGCCTAACATAGTGTTACTGATAATCAAGAGAAGTCAAAATTCCAAAGGAAGATTGGCAGATGGTGGGAATGGGAAAGTAGGGTGATTGTGAAATTATGAAAATCTCAAACTAGTCTGATCCTTATATTTTAACAGAACACTTAAAATAATTTTCTAAGTCAAATCGTGTTATATGAACATTTCAATTGACATATAAACTGTTAGATTATATTAGGTTTCTTATCTTTAGTTTCCTATATTTATATTTTCTTTTCTCACATGTATTAGGGTTTCATATTATATTCCTATTACCTCTATAAATAGAGGTCTCTTGTAATTCACAATACACACATCAATAATATATCCCTATCTTATTTCTATCGTAAACAAAAAATTTGTAACATCATTTCACGTCAACATAAAAAATTTATTGGCCACATGATCTCTACTACCGCCATAGCAAATTGTTTATTTCCACACAAATTCTTTCAAATATTACTATTTTTTGTTTGTGGTTAAAAGTTATCGAGGAGATTAAGTATGATTGATAACCAATATGAACGTTTTTGTCTCATGGCTCAAATGGACACAAAAATAGAACCGGCGACAGTTGATTCCAAACCTAAGACATAACTTGAGGCTGTAATTAGAAGTGTTTATTTTGGGCTATATATAAGTCCTGAATCGTATCTATCGACAACCGTGAATAACAATTTAATTTTGATTATAATTTGAAGATAATCATTCGACTACGATTTGGATATATATAATAACATATCAAACCCGCGGTTTTATAAGAAATCAAGTTGAAAGTTATTAAAAGTTTTAGGCTCGAGTTCGATTTGTGAAAAAAGTGTTTCGACTTGGATCGAAACGAGCTTATGCAACAAAGTTTGAGTTTGGCTTGAAAAATATATATTTATATATAAGCTTAAACTCAACTCGATTTGGTTTGATTTGCTTAATTTTCAATACAAACATTTATTAAAATATATATGTAATTTATTAAATGTTGGGATGATGACGGTTTACTGTACCTAACTATTTCGGAATGACACTTTTATACCCAAACTAATTTTTTCGTTTTTTAGTACTCTAACTATTTTTATCGACAACTTACCCCTAAAATGCATAAAATACTTAAGATATCCCTAGTTATAATTTCAATTATGTCCGGATTACTGCGGACCCGGTAGTGAATTAGAATTGAATTTGAACTTGTTTCAAATTCATAACAGAATTGTGGTTAACCCTCCGAGCTCCACAAAACTGGCTCCTCTGCAACTCATTCGTCGCCCCCACCACCACCACCACAACCCTCTCTCTTCCCATTTTGCCCTCACCACCACCTTCTCCAATTTCCTCTCCTTCTCCACCATCACCACAAGCTCCGATGACCTACCTCAGTTCCTCTCGTCGTAGATACTCAAGGACCCATCCTTCGAGCCCCTCCCCATCGCCCAACACCTCTGTCTCCACTTCTCCCATCTCGCCCCTGCTCCAACCCTAATCCTCTCCGCCCTCAACCTCTCTTCCTCCGCTGGAAGGTCTGTCCCAAGGTTCACCAATGCCCAAAAATCAAAGTAAAAGTTCTCAAATTCAATTCCATTATAAATTTGAGTCAAGTTCAAATTCAATTCTGGTTTTACTACCGATCTACAATGAACCGTGTAGAATTGAAATCAAAATCAATGATAGTCTAGGCATTTTAGGGGGTAAGTTGTCAATAAAAATAGTCAGAATACTTAGAAAGAGAAAATTAGTTAAGGTATAAAAGTGTAATTTCAAAATAGTTAGGTGTAGTAGTAAACTATCATTATCCTTTAAATGTTAAATGAGTCATGTCGAGATCGGCTCGTCTAATTTCATTATAAATACTTATTATTTATTTTTAAAATATATTAATTAAATATTAAACAAGCCGGCTTACAAACTTACTAGGCCTTAGAAGGTGGGGCTCGAGCTCGATAATAATAACTTTAGTAATAAAAAAAAGAGAGGGTACATTTGAATATATAGAGTTGAGCACAGGAAATTAGTGCTCTCTGTGGAGAGACAAATTGAGGTTTGTGGTTGTCCTCACGGACCGGCCTGTCCTGTTCTATAGGCCAAAAGGCTTCTCTATTTCTTCTTCTTCGTATCTCCCACTTTTTTGGTTGCGTTTCCACGAAGAAATCTTCATATCGGACCCACAAGGAGCTCTCTCTATCTCCAATCCTCTCTTTCTAGTTTGGAATCGACCAGCATTGGGTATCTGGCGAGCAGCCAGAGTCTTGTGACGAAATCCATTGATTCACCGACGTGGATCTTTGATTCTGAACAGGTGTCGATTTGATTTCCCGATTTCTATATTGGGTTTGGTTTACCTGTTTTCGTTTAGCTTTCTCAGAACCCATTTGGATCCATGTGTGAAATCCCCTGTTTTTGTGCTTGTTTATCCATTTTGCTTGGTTCGTGTTTAGCATTGGTACGTGGAATGTGGATTCATTTTTTGGGATTTTTGGGTTTTGATTAATTTGATGTGATTTTTTTAATGATTCTGTTGTGGTTACATTTGTGGCTGTTTATCTATTTTGTTGTTTTGGTTAGTGTTTTAGCATTGGTGTGTGGATTTCATTTCATTTTTTTTTGGATTTCTGTGTTTTGTTTAATTTGGTATGATTTTGTCCGAATGATTGTGTTGTGGTTATGTCTGAGCTTTTCTCGTGCTTGTTTTGTCGTTTGTTGTTTTGGTTAGTGTTTACCATTGGTTTGTTTGGATTTCTTTTGTTGGCATTTCTGGGTTTTGTTTAATTTGATGTGATTTTGTTGAATGATTGTCTTGCGGTTACAATTGTGGTCAACTTTAGCTTTTTGTTTGGGTTATGAGTGATTTTGTTAGCTTGTAATTGAAAATGGTATTGTATGGCTGTGGCTGGTTGATGCATATAGATCTGAAGCTCTCTTGTTGATGGTGCTGGGATTGTTTTATAGGATTCTGGGTGTTCGTAGATATTCAAGGAGGTTGTTGTCGGTTTTATTGATCTTTGGAGGAGATATTTAGAGCATTCATAGTGGTTGTCATCTAGCTCCTGAGCAATTCGTGGAGATGTCGGGGCATGAGGGTGTTCGCCTTTCTGACAAATCGCTTCAAAGCCAGTTTTCTCAGTTGGAGTTGCGCGGCCTTCAATCCAAAGTAAGTATCTCCATGCCTGTCTAATTTGTATATCCTTACTTTGAGTTTTTGGGTTATGTTGTTTCCCTTACATCAAAATGATTGTTAATGCTTTCATATTTCCATTCACGTCAGTTCTTAACAATAAAGAGGCAAAATGGTGTCATAACATATGAGACGTTGCCATCGTTCATGATAAAACTGAAGGCTTTTAGTGATGTGTTCACGGAGGAGGAGATTAAGGTAATTTTGGAAGAGTCTAATTCGGACATGGGTGTCGAGGTCGATTTCGAGACCTTCCTCAGGGTAAGTCATCGATTGTATTCTTGATTTTCTTACATAAACAGCTTTTGTATTTGTTTCAAGTATTGTTTCCAAATGATAAGTATCAAAACTGGAAATATGATGCTTAGCTATGAAACTTACATTTTAACTGTAGTAATGAGTTTAACTTTCAATTACGTGTTTGAGTCCTAAGGATCGGATTCGGATGTGATATTTTGTGTGTTGATTGGCGCGGGTAGGCATATCTGACTTTGACAAGTCAAGCCTCAATGAAAAAGGGAGGTTCAAAGATCAGTTCACCATTTCTCAAGGCAACCACAAAAAGTAACATGATCATTGATTCAGAGAAAGCAGCTTATGTTGCTCACATAAACAGCTACCTAAGGGATGATAATTTTTTGAAGCAATTTCTTCCTTTAGATCCTGCTACAAATGATCTATACAAGCTTGCAAAAGATGGAGTTCTTCTATGGTATTTGAATATAATTTGCCATATTTGCTCTTCCTCGTAGTGTTGCAACTAGTATTTAGTAGTGGATTTTATTTTCTATATTGTATGTTGTAGTAAACTTATCAATGTTGCTGTGCCGGGGACAATTGATGAGCGAACTATTAATACCAAACGTGTCCTTAACCCATGGGAGAGGAATGAAAACCATACCCTTTGTCTCAACTCTGCAAAGGCTATTGGCTGTACTGTGGTTAACATCGGCACGCAGGATTTGGTTGAAGGAAGAGTAAGCTAAACTGGTTTTGCTTCTCCTACAAATTGTTTTGATAAATTCTCGGGTTTCTGAAGTTTTTTTTGTATTTCTGTGCTTTTCTCATTTACAGCCTCATCTGCTACTTGGGTTGATCGCGCAAATAATAAAGGTACTAACTTAGTCTCATCCTGGATACCATGCACGTCTTCTTCTTTTTGCATGAGCTTGCTAACTGTGGTTTGTTCAGATCCAACTGCTAGCAGATCTCAACCTTACGAAAACGCCTCAGCTTGTAGAGTTGGTGGATGAAGACGGGGTAAGCAAATGTGAATTTATTGTTTATAAGTTCTAACATTCAAGTGATACAAATGATGCATCTTGGATTGGTAACGGTAACTTATTCACTACGTATCATTGTTTTTTAAGGATATCAAAGAACTCTTATCACTATCTCCTGAGAAAATCTTATTAAAATGGATGAATTTCCATCTCAAGAAGGCAGGGTACACGAAAACTGTCGCAAATTTTTCCTTGGACCTCAAGGTATGTAGCCTTTGCAATATTGTATCTGATGACAATTGGCAGTTGGCACTGTAAACTTAAAAGTATCCAAAGTTCAATATGAAACATAAACCACTTGGATTAATTTGTTTGTGCCGTCACCATGGGAAGTTCACATTGATCATGATATTAATGATTGAGGTCAAGTATCCAAAGTTCAGATTCAGATCCTATAAGATATTTTCTATTTCTAAATTTTCTACTAGACCTTTCATCATGATAGGATCAATCAATGCCACATAGATCGATCCATTGGTGTGTACTTGGGATTTAGTTCACAATCCCTTCTCTCTCATATATAAAATTTATAGTTAGAGACTTAGTGAAAGAGAACTTTTGCATACAATAATCTATTATAGGAAATTAGTCCCAGAACAAAGGACCGCATACATCTTGAAAAACAATATATTTTTCTTCCAAACCGTAGACTTAGGTTCGGTTCTTGGCAAATTTAGTTGCTGATAAAAAAGAAGAGGTTAATAAAAGGTGATAATCCAGAGTTTTCCTTGCTCTTGGTTTTATACTCTTGTTTTATATGCTTGCAGGATGCGATGGCTTATGCATATTTGCTTAATGTCCTTGCACCCGAGTACTGCAATCCGGAGACATTGGATACCAAGGACAACTATCAAAGGGCAAACTTGGTTCTCGATCATGCAGAAAAGATGGGCTGCAAGCGATGCTTGTTTCCGAAGGACATTGTCGAAGGTTCATCAAACTTGAACCTTGCCTTTGTAGCACAGATATTTCACCAAAGGTGGGTCTTAAACACCATATTGTATCAACTATCAAGTGATGCACCTTTTAAATCTCTTTTTCATTGTTTGTTTTCGTTCCATGGAATTCAACCAATTTTCCAATTTATATTGATTGAAGCACTATATGATACATCATTTTATTCAGCACTAAACATATTTTTTCCTAATATGAGAACTACCTATATTTCCCTTGGAGTTGATTCTTTTGTGTGTATAATCACAAAACGTAGGAGGCAATCAAGTTTATCACCAAATATGGCGCAACTTTTGTTGGGCCTCAGCTCTCTCTTTTAACCTCTGTTGGGCCTCTTTCTGTATAAGGTTAGCCTTGAGCTTGAGTCTTGATACATTCAAAACTAAAAAAATCTTATTATTCTGTTACAGGAGCGGCTTGTCTACAGATGCCAAGCAAATGTCCTTTGCGGAGATGATGGTAGAAGATGCTCAAACAAGTAGAGAAGAGAGATGGTTCAGAATGTGGATCAATAGCATAGGAATTCCTACTTATGTCAATAACGTGTTTGAAGATGTCAGAACCGGGTTAGTGCTCCAAACTTCCATCTGTATGCATAGTTTTGTTGAGAAAAATTGTATGTAGTTCATGCTAAAGCCCCTTTTGAACCTATCATACCGCATATAAATTTTGCATAGAATCATCTAGTTTTTGAATCCAACTGACTCTTTCGCTTCAAATCTGTCATTACCAACCAATTCATGAAACTCGGCATTGCGACTATTGAAAATTTTCCAAGGTCTTTTATCTTGACGTGTTGGGGTTATATGTACAGATGGCTACTTCTGGAAGTGCTTGATAAGGTTGCTCCGGGATCAGTCAACTGGAGGCACACAACAAAGCCTCCGATCAAGATGCCGTTCAGAAAAGTAGAGAATTGCAATCAAGTTATAAGGATTGGAAAGCAGATGAAGTTCTCCTTGGTCAATGTATCTGGAAATGATATTGTACAAGGGAATAAGAAACTCATACTTGGTAATTTACTCCTACCACTAACGTATGGTGACATTAGATTAGATATTGTTTCATTTTATACATATATATCTTCTATCTTCTACCAAAGTCTCGATGAAGCTCTTGCGGCCTAATTTAATCAGCAAGCTGATTTTCATTGCATTGCAATTAACACGAGTCATAAGTTTTAGTTGGAACTTGGAATGATCATCTATGAATATGAAGAGAATAAGGAACTGAAAACATACCGATAAACAGTATCATATGTAGCCCTATGACCATCATAGCTGACCACAAGTTACTGTTTGTCACTTGATATCAGATTCAAAAAAAGTACACTCAATATTAGCTCCAAAAACACTATCTTTGTACTTCTTTTGTTTAGCTGTAAATAAAAATAATTGGAAACTGGTTGTTGAGATGCTCAAAGTAATTTCCGTCTGTTTCAGCATACTTGTGGCAATTGATGAGATTTAACATGCTTCAACTCCTAAAGAACTTGAGATCCCGCTCTCAAGGGAATGTTATAACCGATGCATATATTTTGAATTGGGCAAACAAGAAAGTGAAGAGTACTAGCAGAACTTCTCAGATGGATAGCTTCAAGGTTGTTGAAGAGTTTATCTCATTATTGTTCGAACCATATACTGTTCAAAACAACTCCATTGGTGACATTTTTATCCCCTTGATTCTTCGTTTTCAGGATAAGAGACTATCGACTGGCATATTCTTCCTCGAGCTTCTCAGTGCCGTGGAACCAAGGGTGGTCAATTGGAACCTCGTGACCAAGGGCGAAACTGGTATGATTTTTTTGCAGAAAGTATTATGTACAGTTTGTCTGAGGGGAGGATGAATTTGGATGACTCTGTCTAATTATTTCATAATAATATTCAACTAAGTTCTTTCTTGATCATGTCATAGAGGACCAGAAAAGGTTGAATGCCACATACATTATCAGCGTTGCTAGGAAGCTCGGTTGTTCCATTTTCTTGTTACCAGATGACATCATTGAGGTATGAATACATTTTTCATGTCATTCTAGGCTTTTTTATTCATTTGGTAGGTCAAAACAAGGCTATGCCATGATACTCCGTTTTTCTTTGTCACCAATTCCTAATCTACCCTTATTCCGAGGACCCACTATAAATCTCTTAGTGACAATATTTTTTTATCAGCAAATAATCCCAAGTATGAGGATTGAAACTATTGACCTCATACTATTATGTGTTCACCATCCTACTTTTTTAACTTTGGCAAGCCATTCATGAGAAAGTGTAGCATGCCTTTTTTCCATATACAAACCGATTATGGTTATTTCCATTGCAACATCATTGCAACTTGAAAATTTTCTATTGAATGTGACAATGTTATGAAACAATATGTATTTGATTCAACTTGCTTATGAATTACATAGAGGAGGTTTCTTTATATAGGGAACAATAGTAATATAAACTAAACTAGGAAACCTTAATACTCAAACCTAAACCCTAAACCCTAAACCCTAATGGGCTTTCCATAACATTAGCCCTAATGGGCCGAACATAATACTAGCCCTAATTTACCTTGATTGACAGAATGTTATTCATTATACGTTTCAAGTATACTCATACGAGATTAATGAAGTATATGCAATTTTGGCACTTAATGTGTATATGTACTGAAATGGAATATGCATTTTGGTCAATGTCTCCAAATGCAACGTTCCCAATTTTTCATTATAACCATCCAAGTTTAGGCAAGTACATGTAACATGTCCAGCATTTTGTGTTTCTGTAAAAACTTGGGATCGTTTTTATGGGAATTTACAAGCAGTGTAAATTTACTTTCTACTTTTGGCGTCGCGTTAACAGGTAAACCAGAAAATGATGCTTACTCTAACAGCAAGCATAATGTACTGGAGTCTGCAACAGCAAGTTGAAGACGATGACAGTGCAAGCACCATCAGCACTTCATCCCTGGCACCGTCTGTCGTTGGTGAAGACGAAGACGATGCATCCTCAGATGTCACAGTCTCCTCGCCTCGTTCTACGAACCTCTAACTGTTAGAAACTGAGTCATGAATGTGTGAAGATGCTTTCACAGTTCTGCAAGAAAAAACTATGCAAGAACATTGAAGATCTTTGGAATGTGCATAAAGTTCGATTGGAGACGAAAAGAGATGAGCTAAACTGAGAGAATACATTTTGCACATAATGTAATTGTGAATCTGTTCTTTGTCAAGAAAACAATATGCATATATATAGATGTTTTGGGTTGCAGATTTTTCTGCTTTTGTATTCTTTGACAACATTGATGGCTTGATGCATGATCATGATCAATAACATAACACCAATATATGAAGTTATGGGATTTGTTGTTCTAATTTAACAACATTTCGTTCAATCTCGTGATTAAATTGCAAGAAGATATATTAAATTTTGAGCGACATTGGTCATTGTTAAAAAAACCTTTTAAAATAATATACATAATATTATGAGTAAATTGGACTGAGGACTGATGCCAACTGCGTAATTTTTTATTCTTTTGTCAATGATTTTATGTGAACTGTTGACGTTATATAATATTTAGGCAATTATAGTTTTGAGCATGTTTCCTATTATCCTTTCCTATTTGGATTATGTATAGTCTATATAAAAGACTCTTTATTATTGTAATAAGCACATCAATTCAGCACAACAATATTATTTCTATCATAATACCAAAGAAATAATCGATCATTGGCTTTATCATCAAATTATTTTGTTTTGCCCATTTATCAAATGTATACAAGAATGCACTCTAGTAAAAACTCTCCCTTATATGAAAATTTAAGAATCCTTACAATTAAGAGAATGAAAATATTTAATGGTTACGATAAATAAGTGAATTAATAATAAATAAAATAAAATAAGTGTTCATGTATATTTTGATATTATTTTTATTTTAGGTTCAGATAGATGGTTTCATTGCTTAATCATATTTTGATTTGTTGTTTCATTATTTCTTTACTATTAAATTTGATTTTGAAACATTGTTTCATTGTGTATATTTCAAGAAAATCTTGATTCATTATTTCAATACTCAATTTGGTACGTGTTCATATGAAACATGTATAATGAAACAAGGAATTCATATGAAATGAAACGTGCAATTAAATAAATGAAATTTAGGTTCGTAAAAATGAAAACCGCATCATGAAGTCGTAAAATAAAATCATGAAATAACAAACTTTTTGTGTAAGTCCTTTAATCTTACAAATAAAATCACAAAATCAAAAAAATAAAATAGTGAACTTTTTATATGAATCTTATACTTGTAAAATTGAAATGATTAAATCTTCAATAGGAACTAAATGAAGTCGTAATTATGTAATAAAAAATATTGTAACTACAAAGGAAATGATATAAGTTGGAGGTCGTGGCCCTGGATGATGCTAGTTGGTTCGAGTTGATTGGTTTTCAGGAATATCATGGAGTTCTGTTTGAAGCATTCTGCAGCAGGATTACGAGATTTCTCCATCCGTATGAGGTGGATGCCATGACTCTGCGTGATTCTAAACGGGTCGAGTCGAACATGTTTGGAGGTACCATTAACGAAAGTCGTTCATGTAATTATGTGGCTCATAATTTAGCCAGATATGTTTTAACTAACATTAGTTGGGATCATGGTACAGAGTCTGTCCCACCATATGTTGAGTTCCGAATAATTAAACTCATATGTCATTAATAAGTCAACAAAAAATTTTACCATCCAAAATTTCATTTTCTCGCATATGAGGGTGATTTTCACTTGAATACAAGTGTATGTGTATATATTTGAGTTCTATTACAACTCTACACCACCGGTCCACTCTCCTCCACCATCAAATCACTGCCACCACATTACCACTACTCATCCCCTCCACCACCGAGAAAAAAAAGTCCACCTCTATCTTGTCATTACACTTCCTTGACTAACATTACATTGAGAAGTCTCCACCGTCACCTTATTATTCCATGGAGACGTCTTCGCCACCACCTTACCATTACATATCATCAACTACCACAATTCTAAACCCTCAAACATTCAACATGAGCAACATCCTACATTTCATATGCCATAGAGATGAAGCCTTAGATCCTAAGACGCCAAAGAGCCAAAGCCGGGGCGCAAGATGTCAAATAGTTGAGCCATAGAGTGCAAGACATCGTAAAACTAAAGGCAAGAAGTGTATGACACCATTGAGCTTATTTACCACGTATATTTTTAGATCCAAACTTAATTCGGTTTTCACCGTATTGATTTTGAAGGGAATGGAATGTTAAAATAAATAGATTACGTAATTTATGCAATTATAATTTAGAGTATGTTTTCTATTATGTTTTCATATTTAGATAATTGTCAATGATCTGAACCGTATGTTTCTCAATCCAATAGTCCTGGTGTATTCGTATATTTGTACCTGACAATAATATTTGTAGCCGAATTGCTCCTTAGATTATGTCTAGTCTTATATAAGAGAGATAAAGATAATTATGTCAAGTCTATATTAAAAAAAAATAGCTAGGATACTAGGGGAGATAATTTTTAATTGATGTATAATTAGGTGGAGTAAACTCTAAAATTATTTCTACAAATTATGATCATTTAAAAACTACATCAAAATTTCAATTTAAACCTGATCAAACCGTATAATCCTTTCTAGTTAAACGTATATTTGTCTTAACCCCATCTATTTCCAAACATGTAATGACGATGTGTATCACTAAAAACACAGCTTAAATTTAAAACCAGAAGTAACTGCATTTAATAATAATCACGTACCAAGCATAATGGGGTGTTTGATAATAATCTGATTGGAGTGTTGACTTTCTAATGAGGAAAATTTGTCATCATGAGGTTGTTGATATCCATACCGCTCCTCTCGGCAATCGTATTTTTATTATTTCTTCATTCGATAAAGGCTTTATGGTGGAGCTGGAAGCCTCCAACTGGCCGTGGCTTCTTCGCTGGTTTGCAAAGGTCGTGGTCAAGCCAAACCTCTCGGAGATTGGAGGGCTCTTCTGTTGGATTTCTATCTCGGAATTCTGATCTTTTCTTGGTCTTCGAATTCTATTACAAACATAGCATCTAAAGTGGGTGAAGTCTTATTCATTCATCCCCATTCTCTCTCGGGTTCTTACCTTTAGAGGGCCTTGGTGTTGGTTCACTCAAGCTCAGTATCACCCATCAAGCAGTTTGTGGATCTTCTTGTTCTAGACAAATCATTCCCGGTTGCTATAGTGGATATTGCAGCCTCTTCTATTCCTTATTGCGATTTTGATTCCCACTCAGCTTCTTAGAGTCCATCGGGATTTCTTTCCTCACCAACAAATTCAAGTAAGTTTCTGTATCGAGCTTCAGAGAATCGCGAGCCAGCGTCCCCATCGATGACTGGTTCACATATTGCCTCCGAGGATGGCGAGATTTTTCAAAGTCCGCCTGCGCCTCAGTCGACGATGCCTTGCCGAAATCCCTTTGTTTCTCCGACTTGTTGTGTTAGCCTTTCGGGCTCTGCGGGTGCGACATCCGGT
Organism: Geranium rotundifolium; assembly: GCA_963920655.1. Taxonomy (NCBI): domain Eukaryota; kingdom Viridiplantae; phylum Streptophyta; class Magnoliopsida; order Geraniales; family Geraniaceae; genus Geranium; species Geranium rotundifolium. The sequence continues at coordinate 33,724,815 of OY987319.1, forward strand.
GGTGGCACCTTGGTTCCCGGCGCATCAATTCACAGAATTGCATCGATATCCAGGTGTGACCTCTCTTGGTAAGATGGTGGAAGATCATGATATGATTGGTAGTCATGTGGTGGTCGTCTTTGGTTTAAGTATTGGTAGAGAGGCTCATCCCGATAGGAATAATATCCACTACCTTGGCCTTAATAGTCTTGTTTTAGAGCATAATACTCCTGCTCCCCTTTATTTCCATCATGACGTCCATACGAGGTGGATTGCTCTTGAGGAGCCCACTCGAAATCTAGTTGGCATGTCCTCTCTTGATGATACTCACATCCTCTCCAATCTTGCTCCATTGAATTTGCTCTCTTTCTTGCCTCCTTAAATTAATATTCACAAATCTAAATCACTAGGCAACACGAGAAAGAGAGTTAGGGCACGAATGTACAAAACACACAATGAGCAAGGGATAAAGAAAATAATTTAAAAAAATTAATAGCAAAAATTAAAATAAATTAACCGTTGGTCCCCGGCAACGGCGCCAAAAACTTGTTGGGCCCGTAGACAGTTGTCCACAGGCACCCGATAACGCGCAAGTGCACGCGGTCGTTACAAGTAATAATTCCTGGTAAGCACATGGTCGAATCCATAAGGACCAATAAGGGTTTATTCAATTTAACTAATGCTATTATGTGTAATTTAAAATATGCATTTTATAAAAAGGTTTGATAATTTATAAGCTAGAAACGCTTGGGAGAGACTATTTAGTAGAGAAAACCATGGATGCTAGGCCACTGAATCACAATCATGTCACAATTTCGGAATGAATTCTCATGCACACACTTGAATTCTATGGAAACAATTATACTAACACCACCTCTCGGTATTGGTGTCAGCCTAGACTCGAGAAGTTTATCATCCCTCTCGGGTAGATAGACACCACGAGTCTGCATTAGCACACCAATAATTGAATCGGGGTTCCGAAGAGTTGAACCCCGGCAAATTAAAGCATGTCTATCACCCACCGGCCTTCTCAGACATGGCAACGTGACTCAAACAAGCCATCAATATTCGTCAATACCAATCACAAGCATTAAGTACTTTAATTCACCCAAAAGCATGCATAAAAAATTCAATCCATAATTATAAAATCATCACAATTAAATTCAAGACATGATCAAGGGTGTTTAGCCCATGATCATGGTGCTAGAACCAAAATCCATAAAAGTAAATATAGAAATCGAGTTTGAGAAGTAAAAATGATGAACCCTAAACCCAAGTGGTTTGAAGAACATGAATCTCGACTCCTCTCGATTGATGATGTGAAGCTCGATTGATCCTTGTGCTTTGATCTCTTTTGAATCTGATTCGTCCTCCTCTTGAAGCCACAAATCCTCTCCTTGGTCGATCCAGTGTGTTCTACTCTGTGCTCTCCCAAAATCTGGTCTGACTCAGTTCAATTGTGGCGTGAATACTCAATTTTTCAGCCCCCTCTTTCAGAATTCGTGTTTGGCTTATATTTTTTTTCTTCTACATATGAGAGGTGTAACGATCGTTACAGTAGGTGTAACGATTGTTACAGTAGGTGTAACGATCATTACATCATTGTTACAAGTCTTTGTCTTCGAATTTCCTTCGAATTGATATATTATGGGCCCAAATCGGAGTTCGGATGAGAACTCTACACCACCCGAAAGTATCAGACAATGTTTGCCTCTTCCAGACCTCTAATGAAAAAACTTTCTTCACGAGAATTGTATCTCTTTTCGTCCTCTTCAATTTAGATATAACGTTTGCTCGATTTGGATTTTCGATGTGGAAGTTATAGCACTTTCAAGTCAGCTGGTCTGCAATTCTGATACCTGTTTTATTGCTGCTTTTTAGTGCTGTTTTGAGCTTCTTCCCATGAAATTTAGAGAAAATTTTCTTCTAGAGAGTTGTTGATCGCCAAGTTATCTTCGATTTGATCTTATTTTGGGTCACTTCGGATTATATATGAGGAAGTTGTGCTATCTGAAAGATTTTGCTGCGATTTTGGCTCGGTTTTGACCCTTTTCACATGTATTCTGCACATTCACACCAAACATACCCGAAGGCGTAAAAGTGGCATAAAGATCAATAATTTAACACATCGAGGGTGAAATAACACCTAGAATGTGGATAATAAATATCTTAAACTTATATTTAATGCGACCGCATCAACACCCCACACTAAGCATTTTCTCGCCCTCGAGAAATACAATTATACAACAGTTTTCGTTTATAACCCCGAGGTTCACCCCGATAGGGGGAGTTCGACATCTCTCGAGGGTTCTGAGGTTCAACCCACAATCCCATGAAATGCTTATCCTCATGGCCGTCTTCAAACTCTTTTATTCATAACCAAACAATCAGTTCACAATTGAGCTCAAATTATTGACTGCTGACAAATCACAAACCTACCCTTCCACCAATCAAACACACACAAAGTGCATATCTGAATTGATTCCACGAGACTGCTATTTTTGGAGTGAGCTTCTTTATTGCTTTTCACTCAACTTTGCTTTATTTTCCCTCCCCTTTTCAAGGTTTGGGCATTCACCATGATTGTTGAGGCGCTTCTTCTTCAATTGATTTTGCTTCTTTGTATTTGATTTCACTTGTGTTTCTTCAGAGACTCTTCTTTGCTTTGCGTTATTTACGTTCCTCTGACACATTAGTTGGAGACGATGTGTACATAGTTCACCTAAGATTTCCCATCCATACATTAAATTCGCTCATCCTTAAGTCTCGCCTTTTACCCCGGACATTTCCGAGTTTGGGGATCAAGATATGCACTCGCTCTCTGCTTTTCTCACGCTCACTTCCCTTGCTCTTAATTTTTCTGAACTCCGGTCTCTGCTTTGCCGGCACCACCAACTCTGATACACCCCTTCCGGAATCACGTGTGTGTGTGTCAAGTTAAAAAAATGATCTCTCGCATATGATTTTGTGACCCCTTAAAAAATAATTGAAAGTATGATACTTGACTTCCACTAGTCAAACTTACCTCAATACTAACTAATTAAACACTTCCACCAAACAAGCACACTCCAAAGGGTATATTTGTGAAATTCCAGCACATAATAAATCTCAAGGGCAATTGAATGACATATAAACTACTTAAGCCTTTCAGGCGGCCAATCGGCAAGCTCAAACAAATGAGCCCTAAAATTAGCATGCAACACAACGCTACACCCCACACTAAAGATGTGCATGGTCCCCCGTGCTAAAAATAAGAATAAAATATGCAACGTGCTTGCATGAAATTTAGGGGCTCAAGAGTCACCCCTTTCCCCTATCAAAAACAATATAAGCCCAATCAAACACTCTATTTCCTATTATAGCAAAAGAGTACATCAATAAACACATTTGAATTTCAAAATTTTCATATGTATAGGGAAAGTGATAAAATTTGTGCCTAAAGGCATCAATAAATACGAGTGCATCAATGCACTTGTCCTTATTCTTTTCAGAAAAATTATGCATCAAACGTGAATAAGATGCACATGAGAAGTAAGGAGAGATATCACCTCGAGTGTAAATCTTTGGTAGCTCCTCCCTCTCCTTCTTTCTGTCACATGGGAGCTCTTCTCCATCCGGAAGCACTAGAATGGGGCCCATTCCGGTAAACTCTTGCATTTTCTTCTCGAGCTTTTCGATAATGTGCCTTTCATCACAAAAAGAAATTCCATTAGAAATATTTAAAAGTATATCATTATCGATGCAAACATATCTAAAATTGTTACTTAAGCAAGAGTTTACAATATAGTCATGAGGAGGTGGAGCTCATGTTTTTGCATCAACCACGGGCTCCCTTACCGATACACCATATATATATATATATATATATATATCCTGGTTGACTCTTTTATTCACTTATCGGCATGGCTCCACCATACACCCCTCTTCTCTTCCATCTTCGACCTCTTGATGATAGTCAACTTCCATCACTTCTTGCGGAAAATATAATTAATTTTTCGCCTCGTCAGCTAATTTTGGCACTTCAGCCACTTTTTACTTGTTTATATTGATCTCTTGGAGAGGCTTGTCATCAAACCACCCTAGAGGCCCATATAGATTTTTGGCCTCTGTTGGGCCAAAATGTGACGTGATAACGTCGCATAATGGTTTCCACGTGCAAGTGCACACGGGTCGCAAGTAATAATATTTATATGATTTGGTAAGATACCGAGTCGGTCCACAGGGATTAATATGGGGTTTACGACGAGTTAATAAACGTGTTTGCAATTATGACAATGATACTAGCGCGCGGTATGGATAACGTATGGATTCAAACGCCTAGGGTGCTAAACAATCATCAAGTGAATAAGTTCGAGAGATAAGCAAGTTATCGATTAAACGGTTGGTCGAGCCTATGTCTTAAATGCCGACCTCGCCTTTCGGTAATGAGGTTGGCCTAATCCCGAGTGTTCCCGTGCCCTTTCGGTATTGAGAAAACTCGAGATCGCATACAATCGACAATAAACGGCTAAGGGTTAAGAGAAGGTGCCAAGACATGGTCTTGAGCCTTCAACCCTCGGTGGTTGCTAAGTCCGGGTTCTAATCCTTCCCTTTCGGTATCGGATAGAACACCTCAATCACATATTGTAAAACGTCACTTAAACAACACATGCATTCAAACAACAATCCACACAACACATTTGTTCATCAATAAATCGCTAATCTCATCAAACGTTACATTCACATTATATATTGTCTAGCACCCATGGCTAAGGGGTTTAGCCCATAACCATGGTGCTCAAGCTTAGCATCAACATGGTGGTTACACTAATACAAATGAAGAACATGAAGAACATAAAATAAAAGGATAGGAAATGCTCTTGGAATCCCGAGCAAGGTGTGTCTTCAATGCGCGATGAAGACCGGTGGAACTATCGATGCCTTTGGTGTCGAGGAAGATGAAGAACACTCGAGAAACCACGAAGAACATTCAAGAACGCTTGAAGAAATGGCTCAAAAGCTCCTTGGTTCATTTTCTCTCTCTATATTTCTTCCTCCTCTTTAAAAAGTGTCTCTACCCCATTTATACTTTTCTGATTCTGAGGGAAGGCACGATCGTGGGAAAAAAGGCACGATCGTGACTATGTCTGGGTCACGATCGTGTCTTTGTCGCGGCACGATCGTGGCTTGGTCATGGTGGCGATCGTGACTCCTTCAGGCACGATCGTGGCTGGGGTAGGTAAGATATTTTGAATCTCCTCGATCCTGTCCCCGTGTAAAGCCACGATCGTGGGTCTTCGAGGGGCGATCGTGCCTACCTGGGCCACGATCGTGACTCCCCCGTGACTGAGATCGGGGGAGTCCACTGTAAGTTGAATATAATTGGCCAATTCTTTTAAAGGGGAGGCACGATCGTGGCTGGCTGAGGGACGATCGTGCCTAATGAGCCACGATCGTGTCTCCATTAGGCACGATCGTGACCAATGCTCTCTGCCTAGCTGTTTGGTCAACGCCCTTTGACTTTTTGCTCGGTGCCTTGTTTTTGGCCCTTTTTCCTCCCGAACCTGCGTACGCACCTCAAAACACCAAAAAGCATAAAATATGCACTCCCGGGCCTTACTCGGCCACTAACGGACGCAATTGCACCGAATTGTGAGGTTAAACGGTCTCGAAACGAGACCTTTTGACCCCACAACAAACACACCCCACTTAAACACTTATCGTCCCGATAAGTCAACAAGTGTACTGCAAAATTCACCGAGTTAAGAACCCTGAGTCAACTCAATACGAGGAGCTCGGCATCTCCTAGGGGTTTTAGGCAAACACCCCCGAACCGAAACAAGTAAAACAAACGGGACAACTTACCACTATCCTACAACGACAAAACACGACACTACTAGACTCAAGACAACACTATTCGTAACACACACATTGAGACTCCATAAGCATAGTTCATAATGACAATCAAGTATTCATGTGAACTCGAAATACTCATGCAAAGGGCACCGTGCACGAAGGGTATCATTTTCACTCCGCATACATGTTAAGCTACACTTGCCCTTGCACAACATACATCACATAAATCCCTTTTCCTCAATACTTTGGTGATCATACCTTAATGGTTCGAACTGATCCCGATGATTTCTAGACCATAGCCAAAAGTGAATCCATACGGTAGGGCTTATTTGGCTTGTAGTGTAGGTTAGACTCGGGTGGGAGTTTTAGAGGGATAATTCAGGAAGATCAATGATGCTCAATTCCTAAGTTGCCTCAACCTCACAAACCCCATTACACTTCAATCTCTCCCCAAGACTCGTTGTCAATCACTTGTTACCCCTTTTTACCCCAAATCATCCTTTCCCATCTTTTCTGCTTTGATCACCGACACTTTCTTCTGCTTTTGGTTTACTCCACAATGCTAAATTTCGACCACTTTGGCGATTTGCATTTGGGCTTTCGTCCGGGTTCGGTTTGTTGGTTTTCCTTTCATAGTGCTTTTCTTTCCTTCGACATTTTTGCTCTCCTTTTTAGGATCTTCCGGCATGCCAAGTACTTCAGTTACACTATTCCATTTCCTTTTGTTGTCCTCAAACCCGAAACGTAACAGTTTCTGAAGTGTCACATTTGGTGTCTTCCTAGCAGTAATTTTTCTCTCCCAATGACCTTTCTATCTTTTCATTTCCCCAAAACCCCATGTCACCGTCTTCATCCCTATACAATTGACTACCCCTTCCCCCCCACTCGTTGAAGCAACTAAGCAATGAGAGACTCGGGTTCGTGTCACAGTTAGGCAAATGAATTTAGGTTTCAACATGTGAGGTTCATAAACAAGGCATTTTGGCAAGAGAGGGTACTATGGATGGCGGGTAATGCCTACGAATCTTTTCCTTTGGTCTATGATCTTTTTGGCCGAGGCCACATGGTCAATCCATTAACAATATAATCACGAAGCATTGATGAGGATGCATATAGTGTAAACAGAAAGCATGACATTCACACACAACGTGTTATAATGTGTTCATACCCTTTGGCCCACAATGGCCTTTTCCACACTTATCCCAAATTCGACATTTACACTATCATGCCATCACTTCATCATGCTCACAACAATCTCAACTTGGGCAGATGCCCCACATACTCGAAGTCAAACAACCATCAATTTTTAGCAAAGTAAACTAACATGTCAAATACCAAGATATAATCAACATGCAACAGTTCATACATCACCAAAATAAAAGGGTCATCCAAACCGACCCAAAATACACAAATCCAACAAAAATCTCAAATGTCAACAAGTCTCAACAAGTTTCAACAGTAAACAAGGTCTAAAAACCGACAACAGCAGATGATACCTCTCAATATGTCGGGTCGTCGAAGAGGAAATCACCTGCTCCTCCATCTGCCTGGTCATGTGCACCGCTCGGGCCTGCTCCTCCTGGGTCCGCTCCGCTCGGGTCTGGATACTGGAAGTGCACGTACGGGCCGGCGGGGGCCGGGAACACAGCTCCCTGGAAGGCTGGATGCTCCTGGAATCGGGACTGGTAGAAACTAGCGAGGCCCCACACATCCTGGTGCTGCTGGTACAATGTCTGGTCCACATGTCCCTGGAAGGCATGCATCCTCGCCCACTCGTACCTGGACCGCTCGGAGTCCTCCTGCTGCTGGATGCGCATCGCCCTCATCATGGCGAGCACATCCTCATCATGTCCCGGCATCCTCTCGTGCTCCGGCTCAGGCTATGGCTCCTGCTCAGCTCCCGCTCCTGCTTGGGCCCTATCTGCTCGTGCTGCAGCTGCTCGGGCTCTCGCTCTGTCCTCCGGTGCCATCCTCGTCAGCAATGGCTGCCTGTTCTGGATCTTCACCCGGATCCGCTCTAAGCGAGGGTAAGTCTCCTTCACGATCTCCTCGAAGGTTGACCCCCTGATCTCCTGGCCCCTCACTGCGTCCCTCTCGAAGATCGGAGGACCCGTGGGGTAGTTCACCCCACTAACAAGCCCCCAGACGATCGTAGTGACTAAACAGCCCGCTCCTATACCCCCCGGCTGTCTCGAAGGCATCTCGAGCAGCTGGTCCCAGATAGTCCGCTCCCACGGCGCCCTCGTGTCAGTGCGATAGGCGTTCAGAATCCATAATTCCTTGAGAGTAACGTCATACTGACCGTTCTCTCTACAGAATATGGTTCCCGCGAGGAACCGCTGTAGCATGAGCATCCCGGGTTGGTCCTCGGGGATGTCCTTCGCCTTGTTGGTCTTTTCCCAATACGGGTTCAGTGTGATGTGATGCCACATCTCACTGTTGGACATACCAAACTCAGGCGCTTCTCCCTCCGAGAAGCCAAACATAGCCGTGAGGTCATCCCTCGTGATCTTACACTTCCTCCCACAAACCCGGAAGCTGATCTCGGTCTTCTCTTTGTTCACCGGCTCGACGGTGGCAAAGAACTCCCGGGTCAAATCCTCGAAGACCGGGGGTCTCCAAGTCATCATCCCGGGCCATCCTAGCCGGATGGCCTTCTCATGAAGTTCTTCCCAAATGCCTAAGCTCCGGCATAGGAATTCGTTGAAGAACCGGCCGGTCATCACCACCCGGTCTTGAAAAGCCTCGTAATGTCACTTATACGGCTAGGGCATGCAAACCGAAGGCACGCCATATTGGGCGTCTCGGGGGGGAGACGGGCACCTTGTGGGGCCGGTGGTGCTCGTGACCCCGAGGTGCCGGCTCCGGTGGTTCGAGCCTTCTTGCTCATAAGTTGAGCACGGGTTTGTTCCGCTGGTTTCTTAGGTGCCATTGGAGTGAGTGACTTGTGAGAGTGAGTGTGCAGGTGAGAAACTAAGGTTACCGGCCAAAGTCGCCGGAAAATGTCACCGGACAAGAACAAGGTAAGCTTTATGTGGAGGTGTGGGTAGTGCGTGGGGTAGGGTAGTGTAGTTGGTCTCGTCAATAAACTCCGGCGAGAAGTGGCCGGAATCTATGGTGGAAGTGGTTTTTGTGGATGGAAAATGGTGAAACTAGCAATTAAAGGCTAGAAAAGGAGTGGGGAGTGAGGGAAATACCTTGTTCCGGTGATTGGAGGCAAGAAACGGCGAATTCTGGCGATTTTCCGGCGAAAAACGGCGGCGGCGGCGTGCTGAAAGTCTAGGGTTCGCGAAAAAGTGAAGAAGAAAGGGTCTGAAAACCTTATATACGCACAGAGGCACGATCGTGCCTGATGAGGCACGATCGTGACTCGCCAAAATTGCTGGGGTCACGATCGTGACTCCCCCGTGACTGAGATCGGGGGAGCCCACGGTAAGTTGGAATTAATTCGAATATTTTCAGGCACGATCGTCCCTAGGGAGGGCACGATCGTGACTCGACTTCTTTCCCAGGTCACGATCATCCCTGGAAGGGGCACGATCGTGCCTTAGCGCGTTTCCCAACCCACGATCGTGCCTCCATGGTCACGATCGTGACTAGACCCTTTTTCTTGCCTTTTTTCACTCTTTTCTTCTTCTTCTTCATTCTTAGAACACTTGAACCCATACCTGCACTTGGACTTGTTTTGTGGTGTGTGAGACACACACCACACTTAACTCCGAACACGGGGTTACGACATACAAAAGACTTAAACACACACAAAAACTCAAAAACCCACTATAAACATTTCTACAAGTAGGTGCGTCTTACCCACAATTCAACGGTTTGGAGGCCCTCTTCGAGGTCTCTCCCGGACTAGCACGGTCAAGTTCATAAGTAGCTCCATGATCTCTTCTAATTTGCCGGAGGTCTCGGAGCGAAACTCCTTGAACTCTTCTCGGAATTGCATGATGTCCATCGTGACATCCGCTATCCTTGCTTCTAGGAGCTCCATTGGGTCCGGCGGCAAGTACGAGCTACTAGTCCGGGCGGCCGAAGGGGTCGGCCATCTTGGTGGTGGTGAGTTCACCTCATCATCGTCGGACGATGAGGACACTTCCACCGGATTTCTTCTACGGCTCATCTTCTTGGGTGCAAGAAAACTTGATCGTTGAGTGGTTTCAAGGAGGGAGTTTCTCTTGTGAGTGTGGGGATGGGAATGGGATGATGATATAGAGGGGTTGGTGGAAAAGTACATGATTCCCCTCTATAATTGGGTTCCCCACAATAAAACTCCCGTGAGTCTTGCTCTCCCCTTTTTTCTTCTCTTCTTCTTTTTGTCTCTTTATCACCCAAGTCTCCTACCTTCTTGTGAGTATCAATGCACCTACTAAGACACTTAAAACAAACACATAAAATGACTCAATTGTGGTGTGTGGGACACACACCACACTTAGGGTATTACTATACCCGAATTTAACTAAACCCGACAGTGGTGTGTACCCTGTACACACCACACTTAAGACTCAACTGCGCCTAACTTTCACGGCGACACCCTTATATAAAATAAACCCGACAATACTACTAATCAAAGCACAACAACCCACATAGAGGGGCAAACCATTCAAGGTTACAAGGCGATCACAAGCCTTAAGCAAGATCAACTCCACTCAATAGACTTAGGAGAAAGTACATACTACCTTTCTCGAAATAGTGTGGTTGACTTGGCTTGATGGGTTGACCCGGGTGTTGGCTTGTTCGTTTGCGAGGTAGCGGTGTACGCCAAGCGTCGTGATTGCACCGGTTCCTTTACGCGTAAATAAACAATAATTAGTGCATTGCTATTACCCAAATAAACTAAATTGCGGGAATTTACACAGATGGGGTTAGAAACTTGGGCTGCCTCCCAATAGCGCATTTGTTTAACGTCGTTAGCCCGACGAACCGGCGGTTTCTAAACCGCTCTTCCAATCTCGGGCTCTGTGCAATCCGGTGGCTTCCACCAGTTCCACTGTGGGTCCTATGCCCTCCGCACCGTCACTTTGGTGCTCTCCACATACAGCTGGTCTACCCAACTCTTAGGTATCCAAACTGTCTTTATTGCTTTTGGCGTCACTACGCCTTTCCTCTTTTTCTTCTTACTCCTCTTCTTCCGGTTCCGAGGAGACTGCTTCTTTCCTGGAGCATTAGCTCCCAACTTCTCGTGCGTCTCTACCACGAATATTTCTTGTACGGCTCTTGCTTCTTTTTCAGCCTTAGCCTCATCCTTGAGTTCATCAAACAAAAACTTCTCAAACTCAACTTCTTCGAGTTCCTCAACCACAGATATGGCCTCTACTTCATAACTCATGGAGCTTGGCCTAACTTCTCGTCCTTCTTGTCTCGGGTCTACTTCTCCTTTGGAGGCTTTTGGCCCTTTCACTACCTTCTTGGGAACCACAACCGCCCCTTTCTCCTTCTTTCTGGGGCATGACCTTTCATCGGATGTCGGGTTCTTGAAGGTAATTGATTCACCTCCAATGGACATTGTTAGCACTCCGCTTCTGACCTTGATGCAAGTTTCTGTGGTTGCTAGAAACGGTCTTCCCAAAATGAGGTCCACATCCTGACTTGCTCCGTAGTCATGCACAACGAAGTCTGTAGGCACCTGATGCTTGCCTATCTTCACCAATAGGTTCTGAACAACTCCCACTGGGGTAACCACCGAATGATCGGCGAGTTGCAACACCACCTTCGTCTCTTCCATGCTTGTCAACCCAAGCTTCTTATACAAGGTAAGAGGCATCATACTCACTCGGGCACCTACATCGCAATATGCCATCAGTTGAGACGAGCCTATCCCGACAGGCACTACAAAGCTTCCGGGGTCCTTCATCTTCTGAGGTTGGGATTTAGACAAGGAGCTCACCTCTGTACCAACATAGATGGCATTGACATGCCTCTTCCCATTGTCCTGCGGACACTCGGGTACCCTTGGAAGAGTTCCCGCTGGTCTTTGAGCATTACGTTGCTCCCATCGTGCCTCACTGTCCCTCTGGTTTCTTCTTAGCTCGTCGGTCACCGCCGTTTGACTTTTTATGAAGGCCTCTAACACATCTCTGAGCGACTCATCGCCCTTGGAGTTGGAGTGTTGACCCTTGTCGTAGGTTGACAGACGGTTATTTTGGCCATTGTTGCCACCTTGGGGATGATCCGGATACACTCTGCCGTAGCTACTAGCATTGGCCTGTGGTCTCGCTTGGTAGTTGTTTCCATATCCTTGGGAATGGTTCTGCACCGGACGATCCTGGTATCCCCGTGCATTTCCCGGTCCCCCAAAGTTTCCTTTGTTGTTGTTGTTGTATTCCATGCGGTTTACTCCCACTTGGGGCCTCAAGTTCCTTCCTTGATCTCCTTGCGCCATGTTAAGAAGCCTGTTCATCTTGTCTGAGAAACTTTTCATTGTCTCTTGTTCTTCTCCTTTTCGTGCGACGGATGATCCTTGGTTATTCTGGACCACATCAGCTTCATTATACTCATAGCTTTGGAGCGCAACTTGCTCCACCACATCGAACACTGCGCCCAGGGCTATAGATAGAAGTGACCCTCCAGAACCGGCATTCACCGCCATTTGAGACGCTTGATTCAGACTCCAGTAGAACGTCTTGTTCAAGACCTCATCACAGATTTGGTGGTCTGGACACTTCCTCAGCAACTGCTTAAATCTCTCCCACGTCTCTCCAAGAGTTTCCCCCCGGAATTGGGTGTAGTTGTTGATGTCCTTCCGAAGCAAACCCTCCTTTCGAGGTGGCACATATTTCGACAAGAATGCTTTCTCGAGACTCACCCAATCTCGCTTCTCACGAAGTGGTAGCGTCATGTACCATGCTTTTGCCGCCCCTCCCAAAGAGATGGGAAGTAGCTTGGTCTTGACTAGATCCTCAGGATAGCCACTGGCCGTAGTCTCCACGACGTCTTCTAGAAGCTTGAGATGATTGTGGGCATCGGTGTTGTTGCCCATAAACTGCGGATTTGTCCTCAGTAGACTCAGCATTACTGATGTGAGCTCGAAGTCCGGAGCTTGGTGGTAATTGTCTACCCGTCTTCTATGTCTTGGTTGACGAAACCTCGGAGTTTCTCTCCCCCGCCTCCCTCGCGATCCTCTAGGGGGAAGCGGAGATAATTGAGGCATGTCGTCATCCTCGGCATCATAGTCTTCGTGATCCTCGGATCCAAAGTACGACCTTTCATTATTATTTACCTCCACGGGAACTTCTTCTCGATCTCTCCCCAGAATGGGAGGTCTTTGTTCCACCCTAGCGGGAGTCTCATCCATACTTCTTGATTGAGCCATACTTCCACTAATACGCTTCCTCAAAGCGTTGTTTCTCCGGCACAAAGCTTCGATTTCTGGGTTGCAATTAAACTCTGGCCCTCCCGAGCTTCAAGTCATGTACCAAATAAGTACCTTCAATTAAACTAAACAATATCAATATCACAACAACACATACACAAGCATTTACCAATCGTAGACCGATTAATCCCCGGCAACGGCGCCAAAAACTTGTTGGGCCAAAATGTGACGTGATAACGTCGCACAATGGTTTCCACGTGCAAGTGCACACGGGTCGCAAGTAATAATATTTATATGATTCGGTAAGATACTGAGTCGGTCCACAGGGATTAATATGGGGTTTACGACGAGTTAATAAATGTGTTTGCAATTATGACAATGATACTAGCGCGCGGTATGGATAACGTATGGATTCAAACGCCTAGGGTGCTAAACAATCATCAAGTGAATAAGTTCGAGAGATAAGCAAGCTATCGATTAAACGGTTGGTCGAGCCTATGTCTTAAATGCCGACCTCGCCTTTCGGTAATGAGGTTGGCCTAATCCCGAGTGTTCCCGTGCCCTTTCGGTATTGAGAAAACTCGAGATCGCATACAATCGACAATAAACGGCTAAGGGTTAAGAGAAGGTGCCAAGACACGGTCTTCAAAAAGTGTCTCTACCCCATTTATACTTTTCTGATTCTGAGGGAAGGCACGATCGTGGGCAAAAAGGCACGATCGTGACTATGTCTGGGTCACGATCGTGTCTTTGTCGCGGCACGATCGTGGCTTGGTCATGGTGGCGATCGTGACTCCTTCAGGCACGATCGTGGCTGGGGTAGGTAAGATATTTTGAATCTCCTCGATCCTGTCCCCGTGTAAAGCCACGATCGTGGGTCTTCGAGGGGCGATCGTGCCTACCTGGGCCACGATCGTGACTCCCCCGTGACTGAGATCGGGGGAGTCCACTGTAAGTTGAATATAATTAGCCAATTCTTTTAAAGGGGAGGCACGATCGTGGCTGGCTGAGGGACGATCGTGCCTAATGAGCCACGATCGTGTCTCCATTAGGCACGATCGTGACCAATGCTCTCTGCCCGGCTGTTTGGTCAACGCCCTTTGACTTTTTGCTCGGTGCCTCGTTTTTGGCCCTTTTTCCTCCCGAACCTGCGTACGCACCTCAAAACACCAAAAAGCATAAAATATGCACTCCCGGGCCTTACTCGGCCACTAACGGACGCAATTGCACCGAATTGTGAGGTTAAACGGTCTCGAAACGAGACCTTTTGACCCCACAACAGCCTCTAGGAATTTTTCGGTCTCCTTAGACAACTTTGGCCCTTTGGCTATTTTTGTCTCCAAAACTATCTCATTTTTCTCCTTATTGGCCTCAATTGCCTCCTTATGCAACCTATCCATTTCAGCATACTTCCCAAGTATTTCATTTTGAGCTCGTAGCAATTGCATCATCTCATTCATTATTTCTGTACTCTTCTCTTGAGGAGAATGATCTTGAGAATCATCATATTGATTCACTTGGTTTCCATAATAAGCGTGGGAGAAGTGATAATCTGGGTAGGATGATGTGAGGTTTTGGTAAGGGTCGTAGTGTAGATAGTTTTGAGGTGACCTCTCTTGGTAAGATGGTGGAGGATCATGATATGATTGGTAGTCACGTGGTGGTCGTCTTTGGTTTAAGTACTGGTAGAGAGGCTCATCCCGATAGGAATAATATCCACCACCTTGGCCTTGATAGTCTTGTTTTAGAGAATAATACTCCTGCTCCCCTTTATTTCCATCATGACGTCCATACGAGATGGATTGCTCTTGAGAAGCCCACTCGAAATCTGGTTAGCATGTTCTCTCTTGATGATACTCACATCCTCTCCAATCTTGCTCCATTGAATTTGCTCTCTTTCTTGCCTCCTTAAATTAATATTCTCAAATCTAAATCACTAGGCAACACGAGAAAGAGAGTTAGGGCACGAATGTACAAAACACACAATGAGCAAAGGATAAAGAAAATAATTAAAAAAAAATTAATAGCAAAAATTAAAATAAATTAACCGTTGGTCCCCGGCAACGGCGCCAAAAACTTGTTGGGCCCGTAGACAGTTGTCCTCAGGCACCCGATAACGCGCAAGTGCACGCGGTCGTTACAAGTAATAATTTCTGGTAAGCACAGGGTCGAATCCACAAGGACCAATAAGGGTTAATTCGATTTAACTAATGCTATTAAGTGTAATTTAAAATATGCAATTTATAAAAAGTTTTGATAATTTATAAAATAGAAACGCTTGGGAGAGACTATTCAGTAGAGAAAATCATGGATGCTAGGCCACTGAATCACAATCATGTCACAATCATGTCACAATTTCGGAATGAATTCTCATGCACACACTTTAATTCTATGGAAACAATTATACTGACACCACCTCTCGGTATTAGTGTCAGCCTAGACTCGAGAAGTTCATCATCCCTCTCGGGTAGATAGACACCACGAGTCTGCATTAGCACAACAATAATGGAATCGGGGTTCCGAAGAGTTGAACCCCGACAAATTAAAGCATGTCTATCACCCACCGGCCTTCTCAGACACGGCAACGTGACTCAAACAAGCAATCAATAGTCGTCAATACCAATCACAAACATTAAGTACTTTAATTCACCCAAAAGCATGCATAAACAATTCAATCCATAATTATAAAATCATCACAATTCAATTCAAGACATGATCAAGGGCGTTTAGCCTATGATCATGGTGCTAGAACCAAAATCCATAAAAGTAAATATAGAAATCGAGTTTGAGAAGTAAGAACGATGAACCCTAAACCCAAGTGGGTTGAAGAACATGAATCTCGAATCCTCTCAATTGATGATGTAAAGCTAGATTGATCCTTGTGCTTTGATCTCTTTTGAATCCTACTCGTCCTCCTCTCGAAGCCACAAATCCTCTCCTTGGTCGATCCGGTTTGTTCTACTCTCTGCTCTCCCAAAACTTGGTCTGACTCAGTTCAATTGTGGTGTGAACACTCAAATTTTCGGCCCCCTCCTTCAGAATTCGTGTTTGCCTTATATATTTTTTTTTTCTGCAACTAGGAGGTGTAACGATCGTTACAGTAGGTGTAACAATTATTACATCTCCGTTGCATCATCGTTACAAGTCTCTGTCTTCGAATTTCCTTCGAATTGATAAATTATGGGCCCAAATCGGAGTTCGGATGAGAACTCTACACCACACGAAAGTATAAGACAATTTTCACCCTCTTCCAGACCTCTAATGAAAAAACTTTCTTCACAAGAATTGTATCTCTTTTCATCCTATTCAATTTAGATATAACGATTGCTCGATTTGGATTTCTGATGTGGAAGTTATAGCATTTTCAAGTCAGCTGGTTTGCAATCCCGATACTTGTTTTATTGCTGCCTGAAATTTTGATCAGCTAGTCGAGCAAGATGCCACACACAATGTTACACAGAATGCTGTAACGTTGTGTCTGACTTCTTGCGTAGACAATGCAGGACAGTAAATATAAAGCTCTAAGTAATGACACAGCAGATTGTTTACCCAGTTCGGTGCAACGTCACCTACGTCTGGGGGCTCTCAGCCTAGTGGAAAGATTTCACTTATCAGTAATCCGTCAGAACATACAAGTACCTGTGATCACTCCTAGATCTATACTTTATGCTACGTCTTACAGTGCAATCTATCTCAGGGTCTCCCCCTGAATCCAAGAACGTCTTGATTCCACTCTTCGAGCAATCGCCTTGCTCTGTCGTCTTCAAGTCTTCTTCAAGCTTGGTGGTTGCGTGCAGTCAAAACTCACGTCTTCAGTAAACCCTCAATCACCTAACTCTCTATAGTTATGTGATACACAAAGTCCTAAGCACAATCTACAATTTCTCAGCCCGCAAACCTTCACGTCTAAGAACCTTGCAAATTGATGCTAGAAACAAATAAAGAACCACATGATTACTAAGGGGGTAGCCTAAGCTTTTATAGCAATCGTGGATGAGTACTAACCCTAAAGGGTTTCCTATTAATCACCGTCTTTCTTCTTTGCAGATTAGGAGTCGTTCTGCACTTGCCTAATCGTTTTCTTGCTGCACTGTCGAATCTGCACTTTTCTGATTTCTGCCAATCAGGATGCTTGCCGAGATGCTGTCAACAATGTCACACAAGATGTCGTAGAAGATGTTTCGACATTCTTTGTAACATGTTTCTTCAGTTCCTTCAAAATTAGCCAATCTCGAAAAACGTCGTAACTACAATCTCCCCCTTTGGCTATTTTTAAGGACAGCATTCTTCGTCGTATTCTTTGTCGCATTCTGCGTCGCATTCTTCGTCTCGTTGATCGGCAGTGTCGTCGCGCGTCTTGTGTCTCCGCGTCGTCTCTATCTTCCTTTCTTGTATCGTCGTGATTGCGCGCGTTATCTTACTTAAACTTAAACTTACTCCCCCTTGCTGGCTCAAAAAGAGCCAAACTATAAACAAATATTTCAACAAATCCGGGAAATAAGCAAAATAAACCCAAACATAACTCACACTTGCTCTCGATCAGCTGTCGAGGGAAAGCGTGATACATTGTTCACAAAATATTACAAACCATAAAAGTTGTTCAGTAGTTCAAGAGTCAGAGAATTTCATAGAGAATTTTAAATAGAGCTGCTGTTGGAACTTGCAGTCTCTGTTGCTTCTGTGGAGGCTTCTTGGGTAGCATCTTCTGGATCATTTGTGTGATCATCGTCAGAGCCTGGAGGAGACATTGAGTGCAGCAGGTTGGCGCAGTGAGTTCGGCGCTGCGAGAGGTGCTTCAGAGCAGTCTTTAAGTTTGCAATGTCTTCATCAAGCACTTCAATTTCTTGTTTGAGCATGACAGCATCCCTGCTAGTAGTCCTTGTGAGAGGGATGGCACTTGTGGCTCTACTGGTCTTTGCCGTGGCTTCTGGCCTGACAAGATCAGGAGCATGCCTTCCTTCAAACAATTTGTGGCTCACCACAATTACTCCTCCTCTTTTCCCCACCTTATCCGACGTTTTCAACAATCCAGGGTGTTGATGTACGAGTAATTCAGAGATAAGGGATGGAAAGGCTATGAGAATTTTCACAGCGAGAGATCTAGCATGGCGAATAAGATGATCAATCACAAATTGTCCAAAGTCAAGTTTAGATCCAGTACCTATTTGGTAGATAAGGATTGCTAGCTCAGGTTTGATCGATGATGCGTGGGTTGAGGGCGCCCAGTTTGCAACTCCAATTCGGAAGAGAATGGAGTATTTGGAAGTCAGATCTGAAGCTGCCACTGTCCCTTTGGATGGCCATGTTCTGCTCTTATCTCTGGTGATTTCTCGGAGGACTTTGCTCAGATCGGGTGGTGGCACAGATCGAACCCTCTTCCTTCCCAGGAATTCATTGATGATGTCGGAGGTGATGTCAAAGCGGATGCCTCTGACATAAACCTTATCAAACTCTGGAGCATCTGGGGTACCAAACGTGGTAGGCAGATTTACAATGAATTCTTTAACCAGAAGGGGATAGTGGTTGCCAATGTCGGAGACGGTTCTCATCAATTCTGCCTTCTCTAGGAGCTGTATGATGGCCTTTAGCCCAAACAGCTCTGTTGACAATGTCTTCTCTGGGTACGCCGTTCTCTGAAAGACAAACTCCCACCTTTTTGCGCCTTCTGCTGAGTGAAACGACACGTTGTCGTAAGTTACACTCATGGTGTTCGAGGCCGTCTTCAGGGTCTTCTTCTTCCTTTCTTCCTCAGCAGGGACCTCTTCAAGGTCATCATCAGTGGATTCATCTATCAACCTCCTTGTTGCAATTACTTTCTTCCCCTTTTATTTGACAAGCGATTTTTTTCTTTTGTTGCTGGGACCTCCAGCCTCCTTTCCCTCCTTCCTTTTCCTTGTTTCTTTTAATTTTCCAACCATGATATGAGGTTGTTGCCAAGGAAGAAGCATCCTCCAGATGTGCTTTTTCTATCCGATGTGTTCCCAGCCCAATCGGCATCACAATACCCCACCAAGGTAGAGGATGTGTCGAATGAATATAACAATCCCAAGTTTGTAGTCCCAGAGATATATCTAATAATTCTTTTGGCTTGGGATAGATGACTAACCTTAGGATTAGCTTAATATCGTGCACATACTCCAACTGAGTAGGCAATATCTGGTCGACTTGCGGTGAGATAGAGGAGACTACCGATGATGCTCCTGTATAGGTGTTGGTCGACGGCTTCTCCTGGATCATCTTTAGTTAGCTTGACATGTGTAGCTGCTGGTGTCCTTTTATGTGAGGCTTTCTCTAGCCCAAACTTCTTGACAATATTCTTCGCATATTTGCTCTAAGATACGAAGATGCTATCCTTTTGTTGTTTGATTTGGAAGCCTAGAAAATAAGTAAGCTCTCCCACCATGCTCATCTCGAATTCTGATTGCATCTGTTGAATAAATATCTCTACCATCTTGCTTGACATCCCTCCAAAAACAATGTCATCGACATAGATTTGAGCTATCATCAGATTCCCGTCTTCGTTCTTCACAAATAGGGTCTTGTCGACTCCCCCTCTAGTGTAGCCGCTTTGGATGAGGAATTTTGTGAGTCTTTCATACCAAGCCCTTGGTGCTTGTTTCAACCCATAAAGAGCTTTCTTGAGTTTATACACATGATCAGGGTAGTGAGGATCAACAAATCCTTTAGGTTGTGACACATATACTTCTTCGTTGAGATCCCCATTCAAGAACGCACTTTTGACATCCATCTGGTAGAGCTTTATCTGTAGATGACATGATATCCCTAGCAAGAGACGGATTGCTTCAAATTGAATCAGCTCTTCTTGCATAGCATTGACCCAATATTCATCATTGATGGCTTCATTGATGTTTTTGGGTTCTGTCTTAGAAACGAAGCAAATATTTCCGATCATCTCGTTATAATCTTCAGGAGCTTTTGACCGAGTCCGTACGCCTTTATTCAGGTTTCCAATAACTCCAGAGATAGGATGGTTAGTCTGGACTCTTCGTGAGGGATTCTTGTTTCTGGTTTCAGAAACTACTTCGTTATTGGCGACATCATCTTCGGTTTTGCTGCTAGCATCTTCTCTGACATCTGGGGTAGCATTCTTCCTGACATTGTTGGGAGGATAGGCTCCGTCTTCGTCCGTCGCATCTTCTGAGGCATCTTCCCAGTCATCGTCAACAACAACATTGATTGATTCCATCATGGTCTTGGTTCGTTTGTTGAAGACTCGGTATGCACGACTATTCCTTGAATAGCCAAGGAAGATGCCTTCATCGCTTTTTGGGTCAAGCTTTTGGCGAGGCTCTCTATCAGCCAGTATATAACAAGTGGAGCCAAAGATATGGAAGTACTTAACATTGGGCTTTCTCCCCCTCCATATTTCATAATGAGTTACTGACATACCTGGTCGGAGAGTGACTCGATTGTGGATATGGCAAGCAGTGTTAAGTGCTTCTGCCCAGAAGTGAGTTGGTATGTCTTTAGCCAGCATCATAACTCTTGCCATCTCCTGTAGAGTCCTGTTCTTGCGCTCAACAATGCCATTCTGTTGAGGAGTGATTGGTGCTGAGAATTCATGCGCGATCCCTTCTGAGTTGCAAAAATCTGCAAACTTGCTGTTTTCGAACTCTCGACCATGATCACTACGAAGGCGGATGATTTTGCCAATTGTCTCTCATTTTTCTCGTTGGACTTGGATGCATAGATTCTTGAAGATCGAGAAGGTGTCTGATTTGTCACGAGGGAAGTCAACCCAAGTGTATCGTGAGTAATCATCTACACATACAAAGACATATCGTTTTCCTCCAAGGCTTTCAACTTGCATTGGTCCCATGAGGTCAACATGTATCAGCTCAAGTACTCGAGAGGTGGTGATATGCTGAAGCTTCTTGTGTGACATCTTGGTTTGCTTTCCAATCTGACATTCTCCGCAGATCTTTCCTTCAACTATTTTTAGGTTTGGGATTCCGGTGATAGCCTGCTCTGAGATTGCCTTTTGCATACTTCTAAGGTTTAGATGTCCAAGCTTTCGATGCCACAGTTTGGTTTCTTCTGCTTTGGAGACAAGGCACTTGGTTGCTTCGGTATGTGTCTCGGGAGACCAGATATAGCAATTGTCTGTCGAGCGAACCCCTTGTAGAACAGTGACCTGATCGATGTTGTTAACTATACAGGCTTCTTTAGTGAATTTCACTACCAAATCCTGATCACCGATCTGACTGATGCTAATCAAGTTTGCTTTAAGTCCTTCTACAAGTAATGCTTCAGTCAGACAGGTGGCTTCTGGATGCTTGAGCACTCCTTTTCCAATGATTCGAGCTCGGATCCCATCTCCAAACGTAACAAAACAGTTTGTATATAATTTAAGATTGGAGAGGAACTCTGGAGTACCTGTCATGTGTCGAGAGCATCCACTGTCGAGATACCAGTCCTTGTTCGTTGAAGCACTTAATGATGTATACGCGACATTAGCTCGATAGGTCAGGTTCTTAGGTCTCCATTCAAGGCGAGTTGTCTTCGGAGGAGATGGGAGATGCCTTTGATATTTCTGAGCTTGCTTCCTCTTAAGAAGTTGAAAACAAAAAGGTCTGATATGACCTGGTTGACCACAGTAATGACATATCCATTGATATTGATAAGCTGGTCTTCTGTAGCTTTGTTGTCTGCGTGGAGGATGTCTTCTGATAGTTGCTTGACAGGAACAGGTTGTAGACGATGTTATGGCTTTTGTTGTAGATCGTCCTGTAGGATGAGTTGGGGCATCCTGTTGTTTCTTGTCAGCCAAGACTTGTTGTGGGACAAACTTTGTCCCTGTTGTTGAGGGGATAGCATGTGTGTACCCTAGTCCCGTCGTATCTTTGGACTGTTTTCCCACTGATAAAATCTTGTCAAGGCTTTCTGTGCTCGGATTCATCATCTTTACCGATTTAGTCATGAGACTAATTTCTCCATTAAGTCTGGTGATTTCTCGTTTCAGCTCCACGATCGTCTCCAAAAATCTAGACTTGTCGTTGGTAATACTAATGATCCTTTCGCCTTGTTGATCAAGTATCAGAGTTTCCTTGATCCATCTGGTGTACAAGCCTTTGTATGCCTCGACTAGTTGCTCTTTAGTCCAATTCTCATTTGGAGTTGGATTATTATTGATGTCGACAGCATTATCAACATTACATGTAGGAGTAGTAGTAGTGAATGCAACAAAGTTGCTTACCTCTTCAGATCCACTATCTTCATTGTCATCATCTGATAGAGTGGCATTGTATCCCCGTTTTTGTTGTTTGAGGAAATTTGGACATTCTCTACGGAGGTGGCCGAATCCTTCACATTCATGACATTGAAGTCCTTTGTTTTTGTTTTCTTCCCCACTCCTGTTTGGTCTGTCAAGACTACCTCCAGCTTTAGCTTTTTGTGGAGCATTGTTTCTGGCATTTGCTGTGACATTCCGTCCACCCATTCGACTAAATCTTCTCATGGCTTTGTTGTATTTTTTTGTGAGAAGAGCCATTGTAGCCTCGATGTCTTCATCAGAATCCGAATCTTCAGGTTCTGGTTGCTTGTGTGTTGAGCTCTTGAAAGCAACTCCTTTGTTCCTTTTGTCGATGTTGGCTAGAGACAACTCATAGGTCATTAGAGACCCCATCAGCTTATCAAATTTCAAGACCTTGAGGTCATGAACTTCTTCAATTACTGTGATCTTCATCTTGAACCTAGGGCTAAGAGCACGTAGGGTTTTTCTTACCAATTTTTCATCAGACATTGGTTCTCCCAGAGAATAGGATTCATTGGCTAGATCGTGAATGCGAATATTGAAATCTGCAATTGATTCGTCTTCCTTCATGATGAGGGCTTCGAAGTTTGTAGTCAAGTATTGCAGTTTTTGTTCCCTAACCTTAGTTGTTCCTTCATATGCTACGGCCAGGATGTCCCATGCTGATTTGGCAGTTGTGCATGTGTTGATTAGTCTAAACACGTTTTTGTCAACGCCATTGAAGATAGCATTCAGAGCTCGAGAATTTCCCAGTGATTCTTCATCTTCATCATCGGTCCAGTCTTTTTCTGGTTTTGGGCCGATAGGATTGCCATCATTGTCACTGAGTTGTGGTGCATTCCAACCATTGAGTACAGCCTTCCATGTTTTGTTGTCCAGTGACTTCATGAAGGCACACATTCGAGCCTTCCAATAGCCATAGTTGCTTCCATCTAGAACAGGTGGCTGATTTATGGATCCTCCTTCTCTGGCATTGTCCATTTTTGATCAAAATATTTGTTTAGGAACTCACCTAAAGCTATAGGTGCCCCCTCTGATACCAATTGAAATTTTGATCAGCTAGTCGAGCAAGATGCCACACACAATGTTACACAGAATGCTGTAACGTTGTGTCTGACTTCTTGCGTAGACAATGCAGGACAGTAAATATAAAGCTCTAAGTAATGACACAGCAGATTGTTTACCCAGTTCGGTGCAACGTCACCTACGTTTGGGGGCTCTCAGCCTAGTGGAAAGATTTCACTTATCAGTAATCCGTCAGAACATACAAGTACCTGTGATCACTCCTAGATCTATACTTTATGCTACGTCTTACAGTGCAATCTATCTCAGGGTCTCCCCCTGAATCCAAGAACGTCTTGATTCCACTCTTCGAGCAATCGCCTTGCTCTGTCGTCTTCAAGTCTTCTTCAAGCTTGGTGGTTGCGTGCAGTCAAAACTCACGTCTTCAGTAAACCCTCAATCACCTAACTCTCTATAGTTATGTGATACACAAAATCCTAAGCACAATCTACAATTTCTCAGCCCGCAAACCTTCACGTCTAAGAACCTTGCAAATTCATGCTAGGAAACAAATAAAGAACCACACGATTACTAAGGTGGTAGCCTAAGCTTTTATAGCAATCGTGGATGAGTACTAACCCTAAAGGGTTTCCTATTAATCACCGTCTTTCTTCTTTGCAGATTAGGAGTCGTTCTGCACTTGCCTAATCGTTTTCTTGCTGCACTGCCGAATCTGCACTTTCCTGATTTCTGCCAGTCAGGATGCTTGCCGAGATGCCGTCAACAATGTCACACAAGATGTCGTAGAAGATGTTTCGACATTCTTTGTAACATGTTTCTTCAGTTCCTTCAAAATTAGCCAATCTCGAAAAACGTCGTAACTACACTGCCTTTTAGTGTTGTTTTGAGTTTCTTCCCATGAAATTTAGAGAGTTGTAGATCATCGAGTTATCTTCGATTTTATCTAATTTTGGGTCACCTCGTATTAAAATGAGGAAATTGCGCTCTCTAAAAGATTCTGCTGCGATTTTGGCTCGGTTTTGACCATTTTCATATGTATTCTACACATTCACACTAAACATACCCGAAGGCGTAAAAGTGGCATAAAGATCAATAATTTAACACATCGAGGATGAAATAACACCAAGAATGTAGGTAATAGATATCATAAACTTACATTTGATGCTGTAAGGACCGCTCCCGGTCAATTTGGGTCAATTTTGTGAAAAATGGATGAAAATTTAATAATTCGCGATTTGACCAAATTTCGACCCGAGAGTCACCGAGGACTACTATTTGAGCCATTTTAAGTTGGAATTGTAATACTATGGATATTAGGTTCATATGAAAGCTAAAATTTAGCGAAACATCACGGTTCCGACGGTTTCGAAAAACGTGTCCGTTTCGGACGATTTCGGGTCCGAAATGACAAAAGTGGCTTGCGGGACCCCTCTACTTTACACTTGTCATGTATCTAGAGGGGGGGAGACTTTTGAGTGATTAAAAAATTAATTGTTTTAATTTAGATTTAAAAGAAAATGGAAAATAGGTTTATTTTATTAGTTTAATGTTTAAATAATTATATTTAAGTTATAAGAAGGGGGGAGGGGTTGATTCTCGGCAGAACACAAGGAAGAAGAAAGAGAAAGAGAAAGAGAAAGAGAAAGAAGAAAGAAGGAAGAAGAAGAGAAAAGATTGTGGCGATTTCCCGACGTTCCGACCGTCCAAACGTCTTGATTTTTGCGTATTCGGGTTCTCCTCGTCGTGGGCTACAAGAGGTATGTTTTGGATTCTCATTTCCTTGAGTTTGGATTTATGGAGTTGTGGAATATGGATTGATTGAGGTTGGATTAGTGTTAAGGGGGTAGTTTGGAGCGTTTTGAGACAAACGGGAGGTTTGTCCGGTGACCGGGAGCTCGCCGGAGCTCCGGCCGGTCACCGGAGGTGGGGCCCGCGTGCCCGGAGTTCGGGTTTTTACGTGTTATGCAATCCCGGAAAATCCCTAGAACACTAATTCGTGACTTTGGAAGAAATTGGAATTAATTTGGCTAAAATGTGTTTGTTTCGCTAAACTTTAAAGTCGAGATTAAATCCCCCGGAGGTCGGAACGTAATTCCGTCAATTTTATTGGTGATCTCAAATTTAATTATGCGCGTAGAATAAATTTGAGAATTGTTGGAATTGAATTGTGGGAAAAGATTATTTATTATTTGAGGAACCTTAATGACGGGATTGAGTCGCTCGGGCGTCGGAATTTGGTTCCGTCGATTGCGTTGGACCCCTTGAATATAATTATGATTTGTTGATGCGAAAACGGAATTTTTCGGGGTCCCGAGGTCATTTTAGCGTTTCCGGGCAGATTCGGGAAAGTGTGCGAATTGGGCCGTTCCGGGTCCTTTTTGGCAACTCGGTGTAATTAGGAAGTATTGGAGTGATCGGGACTCATTGGGGTGTACTTGGGCGTTAGTTTCGTTAGAATCGGACTTCGATCAATTGCTAAAGTTTGTGCGTTTGTCGTTATTAGATTCTTCCATCGCTCGTGGAAAGGGAAGGATTTAGACGTGGTGTCGCGAGAGACTTGGAGCTAACGTTGGATAATTATCGAGGTAGGGAAAAGTAGCCGTATATCCGTACATGACTTGGGAAAGTTACTAGTAATTGCATGTGGGCACCTTTTGTGTTCTTAGTATATGTATGTGTAGAATTGCATGTGGGCACCGGTTGTGTCTATAGGTTGATTATACTACAGCGACGTGCCATTCCGCTGTATGCTTTATTGGGGGTGTTACCGCTTTACTCATTGCGTTTGGTTTGAATGTGTTATGCTTGTTCAATTGTGAGTAATGGTAAATTGTGATATGACGTGTTTGAAGATGTCGTGCCTTAACATGTAAATTGAAATGATTTGAGTTGAGTATATTCTTCACTATGGTTGAACTGTATTGTGAGTAAATGGTAAATGCGATTTGATGTGTTTGAAGATGTTGTGCCTTAACATGTAAATCGAAATGACTTGAGTTGATTATTTCTCTCCTGTGGTTGAAATGTTTTGTGGATGATGGTTACGGGCGGGAGCCCAGTGTGTGTGGATGTTGGTTACGGGCGGGAGCCCAGTGTGCGTGGTGGTTTGTGTTTGTTGCTGGTTGACGCCCAGGTGGGAAAGATACGTCCGTGATCTCCGTTCGGGTGGGGTAGATTTGCGCTCTTACCGCGCTTCTCCATCCATGCCGCGAAGAGGCGTCCACGCCTTTCGATTAGCAATCGAAGAAGTGGGGGGCAGACCAGGCCCAGACAGCTAGCCACTGTAAACTGGCGGCCGCGAAGAGGTTTCACGCCTACGACTAGCTATCGAAAAGTGGGAGGCAGACCAGGCCCAGACAGCTTGCGACTGTAAACTGGCGTGTTATAGGTTGCATCACCTGGTCGTGTAGACCTTGTCCAACACCGTGCGTGTTTGGCAAGATGGACTCGACGAAGTACCCGGATTGTTGCCTTTCCTTGAGTGAAAGGTTTGTTTGATTGATGTTGCTTGGTTGATTGTGTGATGATTTGAGTATTGAGAATGAGATGAAATGTTTGGATAATGGTTGAGTTTTACTTTTGACCTTTTTCGAACTGTGCTTATGTATCACCCTGTCAATTACTTGTATGCCGTTGTCAGTCGGGTATCCGTTGCGGTGAGCGTAAATGCTCACCCCCTGCTACTTTTCCTGCAGACAGGTGAGGATCGTGATTGTGGATAGGAGGATATCTCGAAGCTGGAGGAGCTGGAGAGTCCGGGTTGTTTTGGGCGTGTTAGCTGACGTACAATTTAGTGTCGATGTTTTGTTGTTTCTTGATCATACTTTGAGTCTCTGACTCGTGTTGTATATTCTTTTGAGCAGTTATAAAATTCGCGGTTCATTGTATTTGTGTTCTTTTTATTTGGTTACTATTATTGTTTCAGTTGTTTCGGACACTGATTCCTCGTTCGCGTTCCGGGCTCGGTCTCTACCGAATTTGGGGCGTGACAGTTTGGTATCAGAGGTTAGGTTTAACACCTCTAGCCGTACGTCAACTAGGTGGGTAGAGTTAGTCCATTAGGCTCCTGTCGTGTGTTGGTTGTGCAAGGTCAGAAATCGTGCGTGATTTTTCCGTGAGATATTTTCACCGTCGCGACTTGACTCAGGGGCGCCCCTGGGTCAAACGTGACGGTAGTGATGTCCGATCGTTACCTCTTAGTTCGGGGACGCCTGGACCGGGTTGTGACGACGTGATATCAAAATGGGGTTTTGTGATTGAAAAGGGAAATTGTTGAAAATATGGGCAAGTTCGAAATTGATGTTGACCTTACTAGTCATGTTCAAAAAAAAAAATCTTACATGTTGAATAAGTTTTAAAATGCGAGATGTAGCTAAGTATGCGGGGTGATTGTGACTGTGGTAGGTTGTGTGATGCCATGTGTGGTGATTGTGTGAGCATATGTTGATTGCGAGCATGTGAAATATGTATGATAATACGTTGTTTGTAGACATGTGTGTCCAGAGTATATGAACGCCCGTATAATGAGCGTGCTCGTTGTGTTGTGAGTTCTGGAACTGAGTGTGTACGTGTATTTGTGCAGTAGATACATACGACATGGCACCTAGACCTAGGAGAGGTAGGTCGGCCGGATTGCCGACGCAACCGCCCACCGTCGAGCCAGTTGAGGCGACGGGTGGACCGGCAGCTCCCGCTGGGGAGGATCGGAGGAACGACACGGGACCATCGGTGGTTCCGCCCAACGTTCCGCCAGTTGCGGACCCACCTACTGCGGCCATTCTAGGAGAGCTGACCCGCACAGTGCAGAGTTTAGTGGCAATCATTGCGCAGAGAGAGTCTGCATCGCCAGCCCCGCGGACTCCGCCGAATGCTGCTACTACTATTCCAGCGAGGTCCGTTCAGGCCGAGGGCCATACGGCACATGCGCTGAGGGATTTTCTGAGGTTGGATACACCCTCATTCTACGGGGAGCCAGACCCTGATATGGCGGAGCGATGGCTGGATCAGATTACGCGGAACCTGGACACGTCCGGGATCATGGACGAGCACACCAGGGTGTCCTTTGCAGCTCATCAGCTGAAGGACAACGCCTACCATTGGTGGAGGCGCGTGCAGGACCGAGTCGGGGGTGACTACCGAGTATTCGAGACGGTCTTCCTGGAGCAGTACTTTCCGGAGTCTGCCAGGGAGGAGCGACAGCAGCAGTTCCTGGAACTGCGACAGGATGGTTTGTCGGTGGCAGAGTACGAGGCTAGGTTTACGACGTTGTCTCGCTTTGCACCAGAGATGGTGGTGACTGAGGCTCACCGATGCAGGAGGTTTGAGAGGGGACTTAGGACCTCGATTCTGGATCGAGTCCTCGCCCTGAGGATTCGAGTGTACTCTGAGCTGGTCGACACGGCAGTGGCCGTAGAGCGAGGTATTAGGGAGGCCGCGAGAGCCCGTGAGAGTAGACCGCGACCGAGCAGCGTCGCAGGTCTGTCCGAGTCCCGAGACTCGAGGAGGCAGAGGATCGTGGGGTCTTTCAGACCACAGTCTCAGTTTAGCGGACCGAGACAGTCGGGTTCAGTGGCATCAGTGGGGCCCGTCGTTGCAGACCAGAGGCCAATATGTTTTCTCTGCCAGCAGCCAGGCCATATGAGGCGCGATTGCCCGCGCAATAGAGGACCCACAGCACTACCGGCGACGAGTAGTCGGTTCAGTCAGGGGAGTCGACCGAGCGGCAGCGAGGTTAGGTGCTACCTATGTGGCCAGACGGGACACATAGCTAGGGAATGCCCCGGTCAGGGTGGGGGAACGTCAGTGCAGCGACCGCAGCAGTCGC
This sequence comes from Geranium rotundifolium, assembly GCA_963920655.1. Classification (NCBI taxonomy): domain Eukaryota; kingdom Viridiplantae; phylum Streptophyta; class Magnoliopsida; order Geraniales; family Geraniaceae; genus Geranium; species Geranium rotundifolium. Next base: position 33,754,062 of record OY987319.1, read on the forward strand.
ACACGGCACAGTCGCCGCAGGCTCGCCAGCGTCAGGGCCAGCCGTTGAGATTTTCGCAGCCATCTACGAGCGCACCAGTTCCGAGGCAGCAGTTGAGGTCCGCACAGCCGGCGTCTGGCGCGTCAGCTCCGAGACAGGGAGCGCAGGCGCCGCAAGGCAGAGTGTATGCTGTCGGCGACTCACGTGCTGCAGGACCGTCCCCAGACCCTTCGGTCGCTCACGGTACGTTACTGTTGTATAACTCTTGGGCGTCATTTCTGTTCGATACGGGCGCATCGCATTCCTTTATTTCTGCTGCTTGTGCTGAGATGCTGGGGCTAAGCAGTGAGCCGTTGAGTCCACCTCTGTGCCTTGACACACCAGTCGGAGGTGAGGTTGTGTTGACTAGAGTGTGCCGAGCCTGCGAAGTTAGAGTAGCAGACCTTTCTTTCCTTTGTGACCTAATCGTGCTGGGTATGACTGCCTTCGACGTGATCTTAGGCATGGATTGGCTTGCGAGGTACCGTGCGTACATCGACTGTTATCGGCGACGGGTGACAGTGTCAGCAGGCAGCACGACCGTTTCGTGTTCGCTGGGCAGCAAGAGCGGAATTCTCCTATCGGCATTATACACCGTTGATGAGGTGTCGATCGTGCAGAGCCGAGAGTTACCGCGAGTAGTATGCGAGTTTCCAGAGGTCTTTCCCGAGGAGTTGAGTGGGTTGCCGCCAGTTCGCGAGGTAGAATTCAGGATCGACCTGATGCCGGGGACGGCGCCGATATCAGTAGCGCCTTACAGATTCGCGCCAGCAGAACTGACCGAGCTGAAGACTCAGCTCGAAGAACTCCGAGAAAAGGGGTTTATACGTCCGAGCACATCACCGTGGGGAGCGCCAGCACTCTTCGTGAAGAAGAAGGGTGGAGCGCTGAGGATGTGCATAGATTACCGGAAACTGAACCGGGTCACGGTGAAGAACCGGTACCCGATGCCGAGAATCGACGATCTATTCGACCAGTTGAGAGGGTCGACGTGCTTTTCGAAGATCGATCTACGTTCGGGATACCACCAGTTGCGAGTCCGGGAGGAGGACGTCGCAAAGACCGCGTTTCGGACGCGGTATGGGCATTACGAGTTCCTAGTAATGCCCTTCGGGTTGACAAACGCGCCTGCAGCGTTCATGGATCTGATGAACCGCATATTCCGGCCGTTCTTAGATCAGTTTGTAGTGGTTTTCGTAGACGACATCCTGGTCTACTCTCAGAGTGAGGAAGCGCATGTGGTGCATTTGAGGGCTGTCTTGACTTTACTGCGCACGCATCAGTTGTATGCCAACCTGGAGAAGTGCGAGTTTTGGCTCGCCGAGGTGAAGTTCCTCGGACATGTCGTTTCGGCCGACGGCATACTGGTCGATCCGGCGAAGGTCGACGCGGTCTCGAAGTGGGCGCAGCCCACGAACGTCTTCGAGATTCGTAGCTTCTTGGGTTTGGCGGGTTATTATCGACGGTTCGTACAGGACTTTGCGCGCCTAGCCGCGCCTTTGACTTTCCTTACGCGCAAGGGAGTCAAGTTTGCGTGGACTGAGGACTGTGAGCGTTCATTTACAGAGCTGAAGGCTCGCCTGACTACCGCTCCAGTGTTGATAGTGCCAGAACGCGGAATTGGCTATGAGATCTATTGCGACGCGTCCGGTGAGGGACTAGGCTGTGTATTGATGCAGACAGGTAGGGTAGTTGCTTATGGCTCCAGGCAGCTGAAGACGCACGAGCGCAACTATCCTACACACGACTTGGAGTTGGCAGCAGTCGTGTTCGCACTGAAGATCTGGCGCTATTATCTGTACGGTGAGGGATTTCAGGTTTTCTCGGACCATAAGAGTCTCAGATATATCTTTACCCAGAAAGACCTGAATATGCGCCAGCGGCGATGGATGGAGCTACTTGATGATTACGACTTTGAGCTACTCTATCACCCGGGCAAGGCGAACGTGGTCGCCGACGCCCTGAGTAGGAAGTCGATCCATTGCCTTGCTAGCATAGCAGTCCGGGAGTGGGACATGATGGGAGAGCTTGGCACGTTTGGGCTTGAGCTAGAGGAGGTAACAGATCGTGTATCTATGTGCTCGTTGGTGGCGCGGCCCACACTACTTGCCCGAGTTTTGGAGGCGCAGTGTGAGGATGCCGAAGCAACGGCGATCCGGGCGAGGGTTGCTGACGGCATTGACGCAGAGGGTTGGGAGCAGAGCGCAGATTGGGGTTTGCGGTACCGAGGAGGGTTGTTTGTGCCACGTAGCTGTAGAGACGACGTGCTACGAGAGTCACATCATTCGCGTCTTACGGTGCACCCTGGTGGCACTAAGATGTACCGCGACATCAGACGTTATTTCTGGTGGAGCGGAATGCGGAGAGCGGTCGCGGAGTACGTATCGAGATGCCTTACCTGTCAGCAGGTGAAGGCCGAGCATCAGCGTCCCTCTGGTTTGTTGCAGCCCCTGCCCATTGCTCAGTGGAAGTGGGAGCACGTCACGATGGATTTCGTGAGTGGTTTACCGAGATCGCCGAAGGGGCGTGATGCAGTATGGGTAGTGGTCGATCGGTTGACGAAGTCGGCCCATTTCCTGCCCATGAGGATGACTGACTCAGTCGACGTGTTGAGCACCCTATACATCCGTGAGATCGTCCGTCTCCACGGAGTTCCCGTATCGATAGTGTCTGATAGGGATCCTCGATTCACTTCCAGGTTCTGGCCGAGTCTTCAGACGGCTTTGGGTACTGAGGTCCTACTGAGTACAGCATACCACCCTCAGACAGACGGCCAGTCAGAGCGCACTATCCAGATTTTGGAGGACATGCTGCGTGCATGCGTATTAGATTTCAGAGGCTCGTGGGAAGACCATCTACCGTTGGTCGAGTTCGCCTACAACAATAGCTTCCAGTCCAGTATTGGGATGGCGCCTTTTGAAGCATTGTATGGGAGGCCGTGTAGATCGCCCGTGTGTTGGGCAGAAGTGGGGGACAAGAGTTTGATCGGTCCCGAACTTGTTCGAGAGACGACTGAGAAGGTCGCACTGATACGTGAGCGGTTGAAGACCGCACAGAGTCGGCAGAAGAGTTATGCTGACAGACGGCGCCGACCTCTTGAGTTCGCAGTTGGTGACCACGTATTTCTCAGGGTGAGTCCGAAGAAGGGACTGATACGGTTTAGCCGCGGCGGAGGCAAGCTAGCCCCGCGCTACATTGGGCCATTCGAGGTGTTAGGCAGAGTCGGAGCAGTTGCTTACCGTCTGGCTCTGCCACCGCAGCTTGGAAATGTGCATAACGTCTTCCACGTTTCCCAACTGCGGAAGTATCACGCAGACCCCTCTCACGTCATTGAGTGGGCGGATGTTGAGGTTGCTGATGATGTCTCATACGAGGAGAAGCCGGTGCTGATTGTGGATTCACGGGAGCAAGTCTTGCGTGGCAAGACTATCCGGCTAGTACGTGTACTTTGGCAACATCACGGTGTCGAAGAGTCGACGTGGGAGCGGGCAGATGAGATTCGTGCTAAGTATCCCCGCCTTTTCGAGAATTGAGGTACGTTTTAATTTCGCGGACGAAATTCTTTAAGGAGGGAAGGTTGTAAGGACCGCTCCCGGTCAATTTGGGTCAATTTTGTGAAAAATGGATGAAAATTTAATAATTCGCGATTTGACCAAATTTCGACCCGAGAGTCACCGAGGACTACTATTTGAGCCATTTTAAGTTGGAATTGTAATACTATGGATATTAGGTTCATATGAAAGCTAAAATTTAGCGAAACATCACGGTTCCGACGGTTTCGAAAAACGTGTCCGTTTCGGACGATTTCGGGTCCGAAATGACAAAAGTGGCTTGCGGGACCCCTCTACTTTACACTTGTCATGTATCTAGAGGGGGGGAGACTTTTGAGTGATTAAAAAATTAATTGTTTTAATTTAGATTTAAAAGAAAATGGAAAATAGGTTTATTTTATTAGTTTAATGTTTAAATAATTATATTTAAGTTATAAGAAGGGGGGAGGGGTTGATTCTCGGCAGAACACAAGGAAGAAGAAAGAGAAAGAGAAAGAGAAAGAGAAAGAAGAAAGAAGGAAGAAGAAGAGAAAAGATTGTGGCGATTTCCCGACGTTCCGACCGTCCAAACGTCTTGATTTTTGCGTATTCGGGTTCTCCTCGTCGTGGGCTACAAGAGGTATGTTTTGGATTCTCATTTCCTTGAGTTTGGATTTATGGAGTTGTGGAATATGGATTGATTGAGGTTGGATTAGTGTTAAGGGGGTAGTTTGGAGCGTTTTGAGACAAACGGGAGGTTTGTCCGGTGACCGGGAGCTCGCCGGAGCTCCGGCCGGTCACCGGAGGTGGGGCCCGCGTGCCCGGAGTTCGGGTTTTTACGTGTTATGCAATCCCGGAAAATCCCTAGAACACTAATTCGTGACTTTGGAAGAAATTGGAATTAATTTGGCTAAAATGTGTTTGTTTCGCTAAACTTTAAAGTCGAGATTAAATCCCCCGGAGGTCGGAACGTAATTCCGTCAATTTTATTGGTGATCTCAAATTTAATTATGCGCGTAGAATAAATTTGAGAATTGTTGGAATTGAATTGTGGGAAAAGATTATTTATTATTTGAGGAACCTTAATGACGGGATTGAGTCGCTCGGGCGTCGGAATTTGGTTCCGTCGATTGCGTTGGACCCCTTGAATATAATTATGATTTGTTGATGCGAAAACGGAATTTTTCGGGGTCCCGAGGTCATTTTAGCGTTTCCGGGCAGATTCGGGAAAGTGTGCGAATTGGGCCGTTCCGGGTCCTTTTTGGCAACTCGGTGTAATTAGGAAGTATTGGAGTGATCGGGACTCATTGGGGTGTACTTGGGCGTTAGTTTCGTTAGAATCGGACTTCGATCAATTGCTAAAGTTTGTGCGTTTGTCGTTATTAGATTCTTCCATCGCTCGTGGAAAGGGAAGGATTTAGACGTGGTGTCGCGAGAGACTTGGAGCTAACGTTGGATAATTATCGAGGTAGGGAAAAGTAGCCGTATATCCGTACATGACTTGGGAAAGTTACTAGTAATTGCATGTGGGCACCTTTTGTGTTCTTAGTATATGTATGTGTAGAATTGCATGTGGGCACCGGTTGTGTCTATAGGTTGATTATACTACAGCGACGTGCCATTCCGCTGTATGCTTTATTGGGGGTGTTACCGCTTTACTCATTGCGTTTGGTTTGAATGTGTTATGCTTGTTCAATTGTGAGTAATGGTAAATTGTGATATGACGTGTTTGAAGATGTCGTGCCTTAACATGTAAATTGAAATGATTTGAGTTGAGTATATTCTTCACTATGGTTGAACTGTATTGTGAGTAAATGGTAAATGCGATTTGATGTGTTTGAAGATGTTGTGCCTTAACATGTAAATCGAAATGACTTGAGTTGATTATTTCTCTCCTGTGGTTGAAATGTTTTGTGGATGATGGTTACGGGCGGGAGCCCAGTGTGTGTGGATGTTGGTTACGGGCGGGAGCCCAGTGTGCGTGGTGGTTTGTGTTTGTTGCTGGTTGACGCCCAGGTGGGAAAGATACGTCCGTGATCTCCGTTCGGGTGGGGTAGATTTGCGCTCTTACCGCGCTTCTCCATCCATGCCGCGAAGAGGCGTCCACGCCTTTCGATTAGCAATCGAAGAAGTGGGGGGCAGACCAGGCCCAGACAGCTAGCCACTGTAAACTGGCGGCCGCGAAGAGGTTTCACGCCTACGACTAGCTATCGAAAAGTGGGAGGCAGACCAGGCCCAGACAGCTTGCGACTGTAAACTGGCGTGTTATAGGTTGCATCACCTGGTCGTGTAGACCTTGTCCAACACCGTGCGTGTTTGGCAAGATGGACTCGACGAAGTACCCGGATTGTTGCCTTTCCTTGAGTGAAAGGTTTGTTTGATTGATGTTGCTTGGTTGATTGTGTGATGATTTGAGTATTGAGAATGAGATGAAATGTTTGGATAATGGTTGAGTTTTACTTTTGACCTTTTTCGAACTGTGCTTATGTATCACCCTGTCAATTACTTGTATGCCGTTGTCAGTCGGGTATCCGTTGCGGTGAGCGTAAATGCTCACCCCCTGCTACTTTTCCTGCAGACAGGTGAGGATCGTGATTGTGGATAGGAGGATATCTTGAAGCTGGAGGAGCTGGAGAGTCCGGGTTGTTTTGGGCGTGTTAGCTGACGTACAATTTAGTGTCGATGTTTTGTTGTTTCTTGATCATACTTTGAGTCTCTGACTCGTGTTGTATATTCTTTTGAGCAGTTATAAAATTCGCGGTTCATTGTATTTGTGTTCTTTTTATTTGGTTACTATTATTGTTTCAGTTGTTTCGGACACTGATTCCTCGTTCGCGTTCCGGGCTCGGTCTCTACCGAATTTGGGGCGTGACAGATGCGACCACATCAGAATGAACAAAGAGTAAGGAGCAAGAGCAGAGGTCCTAAGGGTAGAGACAGAAGCAAGAGTAAGAACAGGTATACCGATGCAGAGTGTTATCACTGTGGTCTAAAGGGGCATATTAAAAAGTATTTCCAAAAGCTCAAGAAAGACAACCAACATGACAAAGAGAAAGAAAAGAATGCAAATCATGACGATGATGTTGGTACTATTACTGAAGAGTTTCTTCTCTTGTGTGATCATGAAGATATTAACTTGGCTTTTGACGAGACTAGTTGAGTAGTAGATAGCGGTGCCTCTATTCACGGTACAAGTCAAAATGACCTCTTTTCATTTTATATATCTGGTTATTATGGCAATGTTAAGATGGAAAATCGAGGCATGTCAAAAGCTATTGGCATAAGAGACGTGCGATTGAAGACGAAAAACGGTACAACTCTTATTCTGAAAAATGTTAAGCATATTCCTGACATTCGTTTGAATTTGATATCAGTAGGCAAGCTAGATGATGAAGGTTTTCATCATACCTTTGGTGGTGGTTTATGGAAGCTCACTAAAGGTGTTATGGTCGTGGCTAGAGGTGAAAAGTGTGCTTCGTTGTACGTGACACAAGCTAGAGTTTGTGGTGGCATTATTAATGCAGTTGTGAAAGAGAGTACAACTGAACTATGGCACACGAGACTTAGTCACATGAGCGAGAAGGGAATAATGTTTTTGGGAAAAAAGAATCTCCTACTGGGAATGAAAGGTGAACCGTTAGAGGAGTGTGAGCATTGCTTGGCTGGCAAGCAAACTAGAGTATCTTTCAAATCATCCACTCCCTCGAGAAAGCCAGAGATGCTTGATTTAGTATACTTTGATGTTTGTGGTCCTATGAAATTCAAGACGCTTGATGGTGGTCTCTATTTTGTGACTTTTATAGATGATCATGTATGTGGTGTCTTCAAACAGTTTCATGCCCTAGTTGAGAAATAAATTGAGAAGAAGTTAAAGTGCATGCGAACCAATAATGGAGTTGAGTATTGTGGTCTTTTTTTACGATTATTGCAAGGATAAAGGTATTCGACATCAAAGGATGCCTCCAAAGACGCCTCTGCTAAATGTGTTAGCTGAGAGGATGAATAGAACGCTTATTGAAAGGACGAGATGTTTACTTTCACAAGCAGGATTACCAAGATGCTTTTGGGGTGGGGCTTTGAATATAGTGGTTCATGTGTTGAATCTCACACCGTGTGTGCTTCTTGAGTTTGATGTTCTAAATGGAGTTTGGACATGTAAAGATGTCTCATATAATCACTTGAAGGTATTTGGATGCAAGACATTTGTGCATGTTCCAAAACATGAAAGATCTAAGCTTAATATGAAGACTAGACCGTCCATATTCATCGGTTATGGCGATGAGTTTAAGTACATATTTTATGATCCGATGCAGAAGAAACTTATCAGAAGCTGCGATGCGGTATTTATGGAGAATCAGGACATCAAAGATATTGCGAAGTTTGAAGAAAGTGCTCTGCAATTTATAACTCACTTGATTGATTTTGATATAGTTCCTCCTACAGTTGTGCCAAGTCAAGTTGAAGATGAAGTTCGTGATGACCAGCAGGGTGCAGGTGATGTTGATGCTCCTATAGAGGTAGAGATGGATAATGAAGTTCATGAGTAGTTGCCGGTACCAGATGTTCCACCAGTTGTTCCACTCAGGAGATCTTCTATAGATTAACAACCGTCTACAAGGGTACTTAGCTGATGAGTATGTGTTAGTATCTGACGGGGGAGAACCCGAAAGTTACAGTGAAGTCCTTGAAGATGAGAATAAGAAGGAGTGTGTTGAAGCCATGCAAGATGAGATGAAATCATTGCATGAGAATTATACTTATGAGTTGGTGAAGTTGTCGAAAGACAAAAGAGCTTTGAAGAACAAGTGGGTTTACAGAGTGAAGCAAGAAGAAAATACTTCACGTCCTCGATACAAACCTAGATTGGTCATCAAGGGTTTCAGCCAGAGGAAAGGTATTGACTTTGGTGAAATATTTTCTCATGTTGTGAAGATGTCATCCATTCGGGTGGTACTTGGTTTAGCAGCTAGTCTTGATTTGGAGGTTGAGCAGATGGATGTGAAGACTGCATTTCTCCATGACGACTTAGATAAGGAGATTTATGTAGAGCAGCCAGAAGATTTTGAAGTAGGGAAAAAGAGGACTATGCATGCAAGCTTCAAAAAACCTTGTATGGTTTGAAACAAGCGCCAAGGGAGTGGTACACGAAGTTTAAGTCAGTTATAGGTGAGCAAGGCTACCGGAAGACGAAATTCGACCATTGTGTTTTTGTGCAGAAATTCTCTGATGATGATTTTATCATACTATTGCTATATGTTGATGATATGCTGATTTTTGGCAAGAATGTCTCTAGAGTTGAGAGATTGAAGAAACAATTGAGTCAGGTTTTTTCAATGAAGGACTTGGGTCATGTGAAAACTATTCTTGGCATCAAAATTACTCGCAATAGAGTTGCGAAGAAGTTGCATATGTCACAAGAGTGATATATTGAAAAGTGTAGTTACGACGATTTTCGAGATTGGCTGATTTTGAAGGAACTGAAGAAACATGTTACAAAGAATGTCGAAGCATCCTCTACGACATCTTGTGTGACATTGTTGACGGCATCTCGGCAAGCATCCTGATTGACAGAAATCAGGAAAGTGCAGGTTCGGCAGTGCAGCAAGTAAACGATTAGGAAAGTGCAGAACGACTCCTAATCTGCAAAGAAGAAAGACGGTGATTAATAGGAAACCCTTTAGGGTTAGTACTCATCCACGATTGCTATAAAAGCTTAGGCTACCCCCTTAGCAATTGTGTGGTTCTTTATTTGTTTCCTAGCAACAATTTGCAAGGTTCTTAGACGTGAAGGTTTGCGGGCTGAGAAATTGCAGATTGTGCTTAGGACATTGTGTATCACATAACTATAGAGAGTTAGGTGATTGAGGGTTTACTGAAAGTCGTGAGTTGAAGACTGCACGCAACCATCAAGCCTGAAGAAGACTTGAAGACGACAGAGCAAGGCGATTGCTCGAAGAGTGGAATCAAGACGTTCTTGGATTCAGGGGGAGACCCTGAGATAGATTGCACTGTAAGACGTAGCATAAAGTATAGATCTAGGAGGGATCACAGGTACTTGTATGTTCAGACGGATTACTGATAAGTGAAATCTTTCCATTAGGCTGAGAGCCCCCAGACGTAGGTGACGTTGCACCGAACTAGGTAAACAATCTGCTGTGTCATTACTTAGAGCTTTATATTTACTGTCTTGCTTTATCTACGCAAGAAGTCAGACACAACGTTATAGTATTCTGTGTAACATTGTGTGTGGCATCTTGCACGACTAGCTGATCAGAATTTCAAAAAGGTGTTGCAAAAGTTCAATATGGACAAGGCTTGGTGAGCTCTCCTCTTGCTACTCACTTTAAACTAAGCACATGACAAAGCCCTTCTACGGAGAAGGAGATGGACGACATGGATAGAGTTCTGTATGCCTTAGCAGTAGGAAGTTTGATGTACGCAATGGTGTGTACATGGCCTGACATAGCTCATGCAATTGGTGTTGTGAGCCGTTTTCTGTCAAATCCGGATAGAGAGCATTGGGATGCAGTCAAATGGATTATGAGATATCTCCGAGGTACCTCTAATTACAGACTCACTTTTGGAAGTGGAGAACCAGTGTTGGTTAACTACTCTGATTCTGTTATGGCAGGAGATGTTGATAGCAGAAAATCCACCTCTTGTTATTTAATGACATTTGCAGGTGGAGCAGTTTCTTGGCAGTCAAGGCTACAAAAGTGTGTTGCTCTTTTTGAAGAAAATTTTGAGGGTTCCAATCAATTAATTTCACGCTCATACAATAAATTAACCTCAAAAGTCCAATCTGGCTAAAAACTCAAAGCTTATTAAAACTCAAAGCTTATTAATTAATTAAGTAGAGAAGGTCATTCTAGCTTAGCCCAATCTGGCTAGGCCCTGATTAGCTAAATTAATTAAATCTATTTATTTAGATTCTAATTAATTGGTCCAGCTAAACCGTTCTTGATTTCCGGTTTAATCCTAAACCAAAATCGGTCTAATCCAGTTTAATTCAAAACCGAAATTTATCTCTCTCATGATTCCTCTATATGATCCCATCCGTTTTACTCAACCTTTAGTGTGTGACCCTCTAGGCTCACGACACGTTGGCGGACTGGTAAAATAACCATTTTACCCTTTCCATCATGAGTGACCTCTAGCAAGACATCATGATTACCCAACACTTGTGATTATCGAGATTTCGACTTAACCTTGTCGTACATGAAACTATCCTTTTATCCTCTTGATATTTTGACAACCACGAGGCATAGACAAGTCATCCTCGTTCAATTGTCATGTTTCTTGATCTGAGTTAACTGAATTGTAACTGATACTCCGTATCGACTGCATGGCCATGCTATTGTATTTTAGTTGTACTCATCAAGTGGCCTAAACATATATTTGCTCATACATCTGTATGAGGGATAAATCCTTCAGCGATCTATTGAGTCAACTCATGTGACTCGTGATCGAGCCAATAACAGCCGTTATTGTAACCCTTTCACAAGAGATGTTAGACTGAATCAAACTCGTCACTCATCACATAGTGACCTCAAAGATCCTTCAGTCTGAGGATGTGATTTCATGTACCCACATATGAGTATGTTCATGACTGTGTCTATGTAACATACTCACGATCAGGTCGTCCTATATCACCCCGTTTGGCGATACTATGAACTAACTCCAGCCCCCTTCTGGCCATGATCAGTAGAGCGTGATCATTTAGAGTTAGCCTCATATCGATCACTTCTTATGAAGCTATTCTGATCGGGGACAGCTTAAGTAAGATTTTATCTTATTTGTAGATCTACTATTATGTGTTGACACATCAATGATACAAATCAAATCATACTTAAGATACTACTACAACACTTAGTAATATAAATGTCGATTTTATTTCAACTAATAATCTCATTACATGAGTAGATTGAAAATACATTGTGTTAAGGAACAAAATCCCAACAGTCTCCCACTTGCCCTAAACCCAATTGGTATTCCAATCTAAACCCATTCTCTTGACACGCTCCTCATGCTTAGGCTGCAGAAGTGCCTTAGTTAAGGGGTCAGCTAGATTATCATGCGTTGAAACGTAGCTTATCTCTACTTCACCTTTATCAACAATCTCTCTGATGATGTGATACTTTCTCTCGACGTGCTTGGTCCTGTTGTGAAATCTTGGCTCTTTTGCGAGTGCTACGGCCCCCGTATTGTCACACTTTAAGCTCACGGGATCAGACGTTCGCGACAGTACATCTAATCCACTCAAGAAGCTCTTGACCCACACCGCCTCCTTAGTGGAGTCAGCTATTGTCGCTTCCTTGAAGCTTTTTCAACTCAAATCTCCCCCGTTTAACATGAACACATACCCTCCTTGAGACTTGAAGTCATCGGGGTCTGTTTGAAAACTAGCATCAACATATCCAGTGACGCTCATTTCTCCTTCTATCCCGCCATACACTAAGAAGGCGTTCTTTGTTCTCCTCAGATACTTGAGGATACACTTGACGGCAGTTCAGTGATCTTGGCCTAGGTTTGACTGAAATCTGCTGGCACAGCTGAGGGGCAAACGATACGTCATGCCTCGTACAGATCATGGCATACATAATGGATCCCACTGCCAAAGCATATAGGATTCCCTCCTTCTTCCTCAGCTCATCAGGTGTTCTAGGACACTGACTCTTGCTGAGCTTGATGTCATGTCTTACTGGGAGGTTCCCTTTCTTAGAGTTAAGCATTGAGAATCTTCTTAACACTTTATCTATTTAAGTGCTCTGACTTAGGCCTAAAATTCTCTTGGATCCATCTCTGTAGATCCTGATCCCCATAATGTAAGCGGCCTCTCCTAAGTCCTTCATGGAGAAACACTTCCCTAACCAAGCTTTGGTCTCAAGCAAGGTTGGGACGTCATTTCCCATGACTAGTATGTCGTCGACATACAGCACCAGGAACACTATTGTTGGACAAAAATGTGACGTGAAAAAGTCGCACAATGGTTTCCACGTGCAAGTGCACACGGTTCGCAAGTAATATAATTTATAAGATCCGGTAAGATACCGAGTCGGTCCACAGGGATGAATTTGGGGTCTACGATTAATCAACGAACGTGTTTGTGATTATGACAAAGATAACAAATTGCGATAGTGATAACAGATTGGTTAAAACGCCTAGAGTGCTTGAAAATCATCAAGTGAAATAGTCCAAGAGAATTATAATCTATTGAATGAAAAGTATGTTGAGCCTATGTCTTAAGTGCTGACCTCGCCTTTCGGTAATGAGGTTAGCCTAATCCCGAGTCTCCTCGTGCCCTTTCGGTATTGAGAATAACTCGAGATCGCATACAATCGACAATTACAAGCTAAGGGTTACTATAAGGTGCCAAGACACGGTCTTGAGCTTACAACCCTCGGTGGATGCAAGGTCCGGATTCTATTCCTTCCCTTTTGGTATCGGATAGAACTCCTCAAACACATATTGTAAAGCGTCAATTAAACAACACATGCATTCAAATAACAATCCACACAACAAATTCATCATTCAATAAACTAAATCTCAACAAACTTTACAAACACATTTCATATTTTCTAGCACCCATGGCTAAGGGATTTAGCCCTCAACCATGGTGCTCAAGTCTAGCAACATCATGGTAAAAGCAAGAACACACATGAACAACATATTGGATATAAAGAAAACGGGTAGAAATGCTCTTGGATGCCCGAGCAAGGTGCTTCTTCAAGTTTGATGAAGAACGGTGGAACTCTTGTTGCCCTTGGTGTCGAGGAAGGTGAAAAATACTCGAGAAATGACGAAGAACGCTTCAAGGAATGCTGAAAATCCTTTGGCCTCGTTTTCTCTCTCTTCTATTCTTCCTCCCTTTCAAAATATGAGTGAACCCCTTTTATAGTTTTCTGAATCCGTGGCAGGTCACGATCGTGACTGGTATGGGCACGATCGTGCCTCGGTCTGGGTCACGATCGTGCCTCGGTCTGGGTCATGATCGTGTGCTGAGATGGCACGATCGTGAGTTGGTCATGGGGGCGATCATGCTCTAGGATGGCACGATCGTGACTCGTAGCAGGTGAGATATTTTCAAATCGCCTTGGGACAATCGCGCTTTTATGCCTTGGAAGCCACGATCGTGACTGATGTAGGCACGATCGTGACTCTCTGTGGGTGACGATCGTGTCTCCGTCGTGATTGAAATCGCGGGAGCCCACTGTAAGTTGGAATAAAATGTGGATTTTATCTTCAAGGGGGTGGCACGATCGTGACTGACAAGGGGGCGATCGTGCCCAATGAGGCATGATCGTGCCTAAAGGGTTCTGTCCGGCCCTTTGGTCAACTCGCCAAGACTTTTGCTTGGTGCTTCGTTTTGGGCCCTTTTTCCTTTCAATCCTGCATACACATCTCAAAACACCAAAAAGTATAAAGTATATACTTCCGGGCCTTGTTTGGCCACTACGAGATACAAACGCCCCGAATTGTGTGGTTAAACGGTCTCGAAACGAGACCTTTTGACACCACAAAAACTATGTTACTCCCACTGCCCTTCTTGTAGATACAGGGTTCATCTGGATTTCTAATAAACCCGAACTCTTTTACGGCTTCATCGAACCGTAAGTTCCAACTCCTTGAATCTTGCTTCAATCCATAAATGGATCGTTGCAACTTACACACCTTTTCGGGATGATCCAGATCGACAAAACCTTCTGGCTGGGTCATATAGACATCCTCCTGAAAATCCCTGTTAAGGAACATGTTTTTGACATCCATTTGTCATATCTCGTAATCGAAATATGCCGCAATGGCCAACATCATCCGAATTGACTTAATAATGGCTACTGGTGAAAAGGTCTCATCATAGTTCATGCTTTAGACTTGGCGATAACCTTTTGCAACCAGTCTTTCCTTGTAAGTCTGAGGTTTTTCGTCCATATCTGTCTTTAACTTAAATATCCACTTGCACCTTATAGGTTTTATCCCAGGTGTGTTGTCTACTAAGTTCCAGACCTGATTGTCTTTCATGGACTTCATTTCCTCATCCATGGCATTCCGTCATTCTTTGGAGTTGGGACTGGACAAGGCTTGCTGAACTGTTGTGGGAGCATCCTGATCCACAACGATCAAGTCGTTACCCTCTGTGGCTAAGTGTTGAGCCAAAGTGTGACGTGCAAACTTCGCACAATGGTTACCACGTCTGTAAGTTGGGAAAATATTCAGCGAAAATATTCATCGGGGCACGATCGTGCCTTGGAGAGTCACAATCGTGCATCAGTGGGGCACGATCGTGCCTAATGCACTTTTTGGCCCTTTCTTGTTTCTTGCTCTCTAAGTCTCGCCCTCCCGAATCTCGCACCTTGGCCTTCTTCTTACCCTTTCCTGCATATGCTTTTGAAACACACCGAGAACATAAAATGGTCATATTTGGCCCTCTACGGCCACTACGAGGCAAATGAGTATCGAAATAGGGGGTTGATCGAGGTCAAAATAAGGTCGATCGACCCCTCAACAACACACCACACTTAAATAATTATCGTCCCGATAAGTAAAATAAGCGCTACCAACATTTGCCGAGTTAGGTACCCCGTGGCCAACTCGAGTAGGGGGAGCTCGGCTTCTCCCGAGGGTTTCAAGACCAACACCCACAACTCAATCAAGACACACAAACAATCCTAAAACACATATGAACACAATCAAGATAATACGCTCAACTCTTTGACAATTTTCGAGCACATGTGATGAGAGCTAAACTCAGAACTCTTAACATGATCATTCAAACACACATAGGAGGTTATATAAATTCGGAATAACATGCAAACATCAAGGTGTATGAGAAATATCATTATCACTCCACGTACATATCACACTAAGTTGCCTTAATACATGTTGCATTACTTACATCCCCTTCCACTAATGCCTTGGTGCTCAAAGGTTAGCAATCCTACCGATCCCATTGATCACTTGACTAGCGCCATGAGCAAATCTCTAGTGTAGGGCTTTAATAAGATTGTAATGTTTGTCTTGGGCTCGGGTAGGAGTATAAGAAGATCAAAATGGTGTAAATGTGGTGCATTACCACAAAGTCGCTTCGTTCCTCACAACCCCAATTACAATCAATTCTTTTCCCAAGCATGTTCTTTCCTAATAACTTCTACCCCTCATCTCACTCAATCCCTTCCCTTCCTTCCTTTTTTCCCAGGCTTTTTAAGATCTCATTAGTGACAATTATCAACCTTACTTAGACTTTTGCTTCTCAAGCTCGAGCTACTCTTTTTCTTCTTCATTTAAGCTTTCACTTAGGTTTTGAGGTCTTTATTTCACTTTCTCTTTTTTTTTTCATTCTCTTTTATTTCTCATTTGAATAATTCTCAATTTTTTCCCCCAAACCCAAGTGTTTACATAGTGAATCACTTTTCTCTTCGATTGATTGTCGACTTTTCTCAATTGTGAATCAAATTCATTTCACAAGTCATTTGTAAGCCCTTTTATCCCCAACCCTTTTATGCTTTTTCAATCCTATACAATAATCTACAATCCCATATTGAACCCACACTCAACGAAGCAACGAAGCAACTAAGCAATATGATGCACGGGTTCAACTTGATGTTAGGTCATAGAATTACAAAGGCACATTGGCTTGTATTGTTGGGTCACATAGAAAGACTATTTGGCTCAGAAAAGGGTACTGCAGATAAAGTGTCAAGGTAGCTTTTTAGGCTCAAACGGTCCGATGATGGCCTACGGATTGTTTCCCATGGTCACTAGTCCTTGGCCCGAAGCCGATTGTGGTTAGTTTACTAGTTCTAAACACGAGACATTAGCGGGACTGTAACAAGTGTGCCCGATCAAACAAAGCTCAACATGAAATGGGTTAAATGTGGATATACTCCTTGGCACACATTGACATTTTCCACATTATCACACAAATTCATACACCCTCCATATCTATCCAAACAATCATATCTCAAGCAATAACATCCCGGGTAGCCTACCTATCATGCTCAAAGAAACATCAACATGTCATAGATAAGAATACCAACTATCATCACAAGTAAAAACAAAGAGTTTGCCCAAAACATGCAAACTTCACCAAAAATTATCCAGAACAATAAATCCAAACTAACATAATCCAACAAAAAGAATGACACTTATCAAAACAAGTCTAAGTACCACGACAGAAGTGGTACCTCATCAATAGTCAGGATCATCCTGCAGGGAATCCTCCTCTCCTCCATCTCCGGGCACGAACGGTGGTGGGGCGCTGGAACCGGCCTCGTGAGCAGGCGGGTACTGGTAGAGGAAGCACTCATAGGGCCTGGCAGGGGCTGGGAATGTCGCTCCCTGGAAAGATGGGTGGGCCTCGAACTGCGACTGGTAGAAGCTCGCAATCCCCCACATGTCATTATGCTGCCTCTCCAAGCTCCGGTCGACATGTCCTTGGAACGCATGCATCCGTTTCGACACTCTCTGAGCTCGCTCAGAGTCTTCCTTCTGCCTAATCTCCATAGCTTGCATCATCGCAAGCATCGCCTCGTACTGGTCCTCTCCTCTCGCTACTTCTTGGGCTGGGTGCTCCTCGGGCTGTCCCCACTCTATCCCCTCTGCGCTCCCCCGACAGAAGCTTAGTCTCCAGTCGCTCCCCGGCCTTGATCTTCTTCCTGATGCGCTCAAGCCGGGGGTAAGTCTCCTTGACTATCTCATTCAGGGTCGAACCCCTGATGGTCAAGTGACTCACGGCTGCTCGATCAAAGATAGGCGGGCCTTCCAGACATTTGACGTCGTTGACCAAGTTCCACACAATTTGGGTGACCAAGCACCCCACTCCAATGCCCCCGGGCTGTCTGGTGGGCATCTCCAGCAGCTGGTCCCAAATTGTCCTCTCCCATGGAGCTCGGACGCCTAGACGATAGGCATTAAGAATCCAAAGCTCCTTGAGGGTCACGTCATATTGGCCGTTCTCCCGGCAAAATAAAGTTCGGGCCAAGAACCTTTGCAAACTGAGCATTCCGGGTTGGTCTTCCAGAATGTCCTTGGCTTTGTTAGTTTTATCCCAATAAGGGTGGCCGGTTATCTCGTTCCACATCTCGTTGCTCGAGAGGTTGTGTGGAGGGTCTTGGGTTTCAACAAACCCGAACATAGCAGTGAGGTCTCTCATTTCTATTACACATCCCCTCCCGCACACCCTAAAACCAATCTCGGTTTTATCCTTCTTAGTCGGGTGGACCGTGGCAAAAAATTCCCGAGTCAAATCCTCGAAGACCGGGGGTCTCCAAGTCATCATCCCGGGCCATCCCATTAAAACAACCTTCTCATGCAACTCCTCCCATATCCCCAATTGCTTGCATAACATTTCATTAAAAAATCTACCGGTCATAACTTCCCGGTCTTTAAAAGCATCATACCCTTTTCTTGTACTGAGACGGGAATGTGAGGCAAGCTACATTAGGAGTCTCGATCAGAGCTCCTCTAGGCGCACTTTCAAGGAGAGTCGGCCTCGTGTTCGAGGTCCCGGTCCTTGCTCGCTTGTTGGTTGCCGGAGTTCGGGATTAAAATTCTGAATCGTAGCCGAGTCAGGAAGTCGAACACAAAGTCTGTAACTTGTGTATCGACTTCTTGTGGAAACAGTAAGCAAAGTAATAGACAGATAATAATCACGACACCAGAGATGATTACCCAGTTCGGTGACTCCGCACCTACGTCTGGGGGCACTTTGCCAGTGGAAAGGTTTTTCACTATCAGGTAGTCAATAGCACAACTTCAAGCCCAACTAGCTATCACACAAGCTATTGTCCTAAGCTACTATAGATCTCACCGTGAATCGCCTCGACCAGGAGCCTCTCCCCCTGTCTTTGAGATTCCCTCAATTCCACCCTTCGAGCAAGCCTATGCTCGGTGTCGTTGTCTTCTTGGACGGAGTTGTGAATCTTCAATCACAAGCAAAAACCCTAACCGACCCAAACACTTAGTCTTTGCGACTCAAGGTTTGATCGGAGCAAAAGATCCGTTCTAGCGAATATTCATCAGCCTCTCAACACGCCGATGGTGCACGGTTAAGAGCTCTGAGAAATCTTGCAATTGTTATAACAAGAACGGATGATCTGCTAATGGGAAGCCAATGGCTTTTTATAGCAGCTCACATTCCTAATCCCTCCTGGATTCGGAACAGGAAAGTCAGGCAAGTTGTTGCCGCCTTCCATGACAGCTAGAAGTCGTCTTGCCTGTTCTGACTTCCTGAATAAATCAGGCAAGTATAGTTGCCGCCTTTCGCTGACGTGTAACTGCTAGCTGGAAGTCGTCTGACTTGTCGACGTCACTCTCTTGCGCTCCAGGTCTTCGTGGCGTCTTTCTCCTTTCGCTCCAAGCTTTGTCGAAATAGGAAAGCTTTCAGTTCTTTCCTAATCTGTCTTGTAACAAGTCGCTCCACACGTCATGCAACATGTTGCTCGACTTCTTACTTTTGCGCTAAAAAATCATGCCAACTATTAAACGTAGCAACAGGGATGACTCGGTAGACTTTCGTGGAGGAGTCATTGCAATGAGAGCGTCCAAATTGATTGAAGGAGAGTCGCAGGAATGTTGCCGGAATGTCACCAGAATGTTGACAGAGCGGCTTTTTGTGAGGGTTATGTGAGGGGTTGGTAAGGGGAAGATTTTGGTGGTGATGGAAGGTGGTTGCTCGGATCTGTATGGAGGTTTCCGATAAATCTCGCCGGAAAGTATGGAGGGTGGGTTTTTGTGAGGTGGTTTTGATGGTTGAGAGGGTGGGAAGTGATGGGGAGTGAGGGGATTGAACTTTAGGGTGAAAGGAGGGCTTTTTGTGGAGTTTTCCGGCGAAAAAAGGTGAGTCGGCGCTGAAGAGGGGTAGATTCAGGGTTTTGGTTCGTGAAAAGTGAGGAAGAAGGAGCATAAATTGTCTTTATAATCGCGAGTCACGATCGTGACTAGGGGGCACGATCGTGACTATGAGAGGGTCACGATCGTCCCTTGCCAGGTCACGATCACGGCTTTGTTCTAGGCAAGGGTCACGATCGCGACTCAGATTGTGCTAGCCCACAGTAAGTTGAGAAAATAATCCTCCAAAAATATTCGTCGAGGCACGATCGCCCCCTCGCTAGGCACGATCGTGCCCTTCTCTGTCCACGATCGTGACTTGGGCACCCACGATCGTGCCTCGCCCCTTTCTTGCCCAATTCTTGCCTTTCTTGCCCCTTTCTTTTTCCGAGCTCTTGTACCCTATTGTACCTGCATTTAGACTTGAAGATAACCGTTAAAAGACACGATTGTGGTGTGTGGATGATCACGCACACCACACTTAGGGCTTTACCAAGCCCACGACTCAATAAACTCGACCGTGGTGTGTACGGGGTACACACCACACTTAAGTCCTCACTTTGTCTTAAGCAACACTAAAACATTAAAACGACCAAATGTGGTGTGTACGAGATACACACCACACTTACGGCTCAACCAAGACTTCAACCATCACACAATTCCTACAAAGCTAGCATGCCAATTTTGTCAAATCAACCCACTTAGAGGGGCAAACCTTTCAAGGTCACAAAGCGATCACAAGCCTTGATCAAAATAATCTTCACATAATAAGTTCATGGAGATAGTGTGTGTTACCTTTCTCCAAAAGAGTGAGATTATTTTCGCTTAAGGGTTTTGTCCCGAGTTGACAAATCGACATCGTTGTGTAAGGAAAGCGTCTACGCCATGCTTTTAAGCTCTATTTCCAAATATAGGCGTTGTGATAGGACCTCCCCCCTTCAAGCACACAACACGTCGATATTACCACAAACTAGCAAAAATGACTCAAAGTATGAATTTACAAGGTAGAGAGATAGAATTTGGGGTGCCTCCCAAAAGCGCCTTTGTTTAACGTCGTTAGCTCGACGGTTCAAAGGCTGAGGCACTCTTATCCCCAACGCTAGGAGGGGCAATGCACGACATGCTCCATGGCCGCCCTAGTTTCCTCCATTTTCTCCTTGCTCTCTTTCTTTTTGGTACCCAACAATTGGTCTAACCAAGCCCTAGGTAACCAAAACTTGATCTCCAATTGTTCTTTGCTAAAGGCAATTTTCTTCTTTTTCTTGTCTTTTTGCCTTGCTCGCTTTAGTGTTCTTTCGAGCCTTGAGGTTTCAACTTCCACGTTTTTCCGCTCATAGCTCTTGAGAAGAGCCTTCATCTCTCGAGCAAGCGCACCACCCCGTCGCTTGATATCAACCTTCTCCAGAGTACTCTTGACTCCTTTGTCTTCTAATACCTCCTCTTCTTGTTCTCTTGGGAGTTTCGCTTTCTCGGGCGGATTCTTGAATTTCGGTTCTCCGACCATTGCCACCTTGTGTTTTTCCATCAAAGATAATGCCTTCATCTCAAGGCACCTAGGACTTGACTTCTCGTCATCCTTGTTCGTTTCTGGATCATTTCTTATTTCATGAGCTTCTAGCTCCCCCTCGAGCTCCTCGAGATCATTTCTTTCCATCTTGGCCGTCTTGCATCTATTGTCGGGTTCTTCCCTTTGTGAAGGCAACTGGAAGGTGATTGAGTCACCACCAACGGTCATCGTTAGCTCTCCCTTCTTGACACTTATACACACGTCGGTAGTTGCCAAGAAGGGTCTTCCCAAGATAAAGTTGGCATCCTTGCTAGCTTTATAATCTAGCACCACAAAGTCAACGGGCACTACGAATTTGCCCACCTTTACCAATATGTTCTCTACAACTCCTTTCGGGATCACAACGAATTTGTCCGCAAGTTGTAATTCCATTTTCGTCTCCTTCATATTCTTCAACCAAAGTTCTTCATACAACATTAAAGGCATTGCAATGACACCCGCTCCTAAATCACATAGGGCTTTGCAATGTGTGAAACCTATCCCCATTGGGATTATAAGACTACCAGGATCTTCTAATTTTGTTTGGAGGGAGTTTAGTAGTGCACTCGCTCCCGAGCTCATCTTCACTGTAGGCTCTTCATGAGCATTCTCTCTTCTTTCCTCAAACTCTTTTAGAATTCCTTAAGCATCGACCTTTCTTTCCAATGCTTTCACCATGTTAGCATTTATTTCCACTTTTTTCACTTCTTCAAGGTACTCTTGAGCACCTCTTGCTTTTTCAACATTCTTCACCCTTTGTGGGAACGGTGGAGTGATCTTTGGTCTCCTTGACTCCTCAACGGGCTTGTCCTCCACAAGATTCATCGGTTCTTCTTAGACCTCCTTGTCCGCTATTGAGATTACATTCATGGGCTTCTTCCTATTGTCTCTAGGTTGTTCCGTGTTGCTTGGAAGAGTTCCCAAGGGTCTTGAGATGCTACTTTGCTCTAAGCAAGCTTCAATATTCCTCATGCCTCTCTTTAACTCATCATTGAAGGTCGTTTGGCTCTTCATGAAGGTGGCGAGAACATCTTTCAACGAGTCGTCCCCGTTGGCACTGGAAGGTTGACCTTTGTCATAGGTCGAATTGTTGTTTCCTTGAAAGTTGCCTCCACAAGGCCTTTCTTGAAACACCTTCTCTACCCACATGGTGGGTTGTTTGTGTTACTTGCATGTCCTCCCGGATAATTAGAAGCGGGACGGTCATGATATCCGCCCCCAATAACCCAATTGTTGTTCCCTTCATAGTTGTCATTGTTGGGGCCCTTGTTGTTTCCATAATCCATTTGGTTGACTTCCGCTTGGGGTCTCGCATTTCTCCCTTGATTCCCTTGCACCACTCTAAGAAGCATATTCATCTTTTAGGAGAGACTCTTCATTGTCTCTTGTTCCTCTTTGCCACTTGCAAATGATGCAACTTGAGTGTTCAAACTCCCATCTCCGTTATTCCATTCGCAGCTTGGTAATGCCACTTGCTTTACAACATCGAACACTTCTTCGGGGTCTAGGGAGAGAAGAGATCCCCCTGCACTAGCGTTCACGGCTATTTGAGAAGCTTGATTAAGCCCCCAATAAAAGGTCTTGTTAAGTACCTCATCACAAATGCGGTGATCGGGACACTTCCACAAGAGTTGCTTGAACCGTTCCCACGTTTCGCCGAGTGTCTCTCCCGGTAGTTGAGAGTAGTTGTTGATGTCTCTACGGAATTCACCTTCTTTCTGTGGTGGAATATACTTGCAAAGGAACGCCCTTTCGAGACTTTCCCAATTCTGCTTTTCCCGTAGTGGTAGCGTCATGTACCACTTCTTATACTCTCCTCCCAAAGATATGGGAAACAACTTGCATTTGACCAAGTCCCTCGGGTAACCACTAGCGGTAGTCTCAACCACGTCTTCCAAGAGAGTGAGATGAGCGTGGGCGTCGTCATTCTTGCCCATGAATTAGGGAATAGTTTTTGGAGACTCAACATTACCGGTTGGAGCGCAAAGTCTTCGCCCCATTGGTATTGCTCTTCCCTTCTTCCGTAACGCGGAAGATGAGGACGTTGGATTCCTCTTCCTCTCCCTCCCCGATTACCTCGAGGGGGAGGGGGAGGAGGAGGAACGCAATCTTCATCGACGTAGTCGTCATCTTTCTCCTCTTCCACAAGGCCCCGCCTTGCATTGTTGTTCAAATTGAGAGGGTCCTCCTCACGATCACCTTCGCGAATGGGTGGTAGTTGGTCTACCCTTCCCGGTGTTGCCGCCATATTACCAGTATCAAGCAAATCCTCACGAGAATGCCTCTTCAAGGCGTTGTTCTTCCGACAGAACGCTTCGATTTCTGGGTTGTACCGAATTCTAGCACTCCCGAGCTCCGGATCATGCACTAACAAGTACCTTCAAGAAACATAAACAAATATCAACGACTAACTAAAACAAACACGAGCAAACAAGCAACCTAATACCAATTAGTCCCCGGCAACGGCGCCAAAAACTTATTGGGCCAAAGTGTGACGTGCAAACGTCGCACAATGGTTACCACGTGTAAGTGCACACGGTTCGCAAGTAATAAATTTGTACAAGTAAGTAATTGGGTCGAATCCACAGGGACTAATGCGGGTCTTAGGTTAAGTGCGTGTTTGTGTCAAAGGATCTCGAGACTCCTACTACTACTCTTTTTTGTGTTTTCTAATTATCGAAACAAGCAAGCAATTAGTTTGGTGATCGACAATTAATGCAAATCGCCTAGGGTGCTAGACATGCAAACCGTGAATTACTACAATGACTTCATAGTTAATTAGGCAATACGAGATTGACCTATGTCTTAATTGACAACCCCGCCTCTCGGCATTAAAGTTGTCCTAATCCCGAGTCACTCCTTGCCCTCTCGGGTTCGTAGTCATTCGAGATTGCAATTGTCCAACAATAATTGGTCAAGTGCTACTTCGGGGTGTCTCCGCTCGACATCGAACCCCTAGCACTCGGTGGCTCCTAGATCCGGGACTATCCGTCTCTCTCGAGATCGACGTAGCCCCAAAACATGCTTACTAAATTAGGCTAAGTGTTATGTCGGAGTGTCAAAACACGATTTCGAGCCCCTCACACTTAATGTTTCCTAAGGCCAAGAACCCTAACATACATTCTATTTGGCCTACCTAGCAAACATGGATTAAAGCAAGAACACTCACACAACTCAAACATCATCCTAAAACTAATTCATCATATAGCAATCATTCTTAATTTACAAAATCTAGCACCCATGGCAAAGGGGTTTAGCCCTCAACCATGGTGCTCAAATCAAATATCATCAAACACAAGGAAATACTACTACAAAACATAGTATGAAACATAAAAAGAGGAAGTTTAGAAATGCTCTTGATGTGAAATTGCCCAAAACTCCAATGCTTTTAGTTGGTGATGGTTGGATGATGAACTCCTTCCCAAAGTAGCTCCTTCTTGGTGAAATGATGCTGGAAAATGTCTTCTCCAAACTTTCCTTGCTCCCAATGGTGGACTCTAGTGGAGACAATCCACTATCCCTTTATCCAATGATGGATTAATGAAGAATAAGGCACACAAGGAATGTCTTCTTTGAAGTGACTTCTCTGAATGTGAGCTGATGGAGGCTACAAAGCTAGGATGTCTAATAAAGCTCCTCAATCCCTAGGGCAAGAGCCCTTATATAGCTTCTGAAATATGTGCCTGGTCACGATCGTGACTATGGGGGCACGATCGTGACTTAGAGATGGTCACGATCGTGGCTGCGCTGGGGGACCAATTCTGCTCGAGTCAACGCCGCGGTCTTCTCTTCCTCGTCACGATCGTGCCTCGGTTTTAAATTGAGTCACGATCGTGCCTCTCTCTTGGCGACGATCGTGGCTCCTCCGTGACTGAGATCAGGATAGCGTTCTGTAAGTTAGGAGAATATTCAGCGAAAATATTCATCGGGGCACGATCGTGCCTTGGAGAGTCACGATCGTGCCCTTCACTAGTCACGATCGTGCATTAGTGGGGCACGATCGTGCCTAATGCACTTTTTGGCCCTTTCTTGTTTCTTGCTCTCCAAGTCTCGCCCTCCCGAATCTCGCACCTTGGCCTTCTTCTTACCCTTTCCTGCATATACTCTTGAAACACACCGAGAGCATAAAATGATCCTATTTGGCCTTCTACGGCCACTACGAGGCAAATAAGTATCGAAATGGGGGGTTGATCGAGGTCAAAATGAGGTCGATCGACCCCTCAACACTAAGAAGTCATATCTGACTGGGTTTTGACGAGATCTTGGAGACCTCTTTGGTCCTACAGGAGTTGCTGTTAGAATAAGAATCTGATCATTTACCTCATCGGGTACTTCTACATCCTCTAAAGGTTGTTCTGTGTCTTCTCGAATTTCTTCAAGGAGCACATGAATCTCAATAGGACTCTTGGATAAGAATTCTCTTTCCAAGAAAACCCCACCTCGAGCAACAAAAACCTCGTTCTCTTCGGGTTTATAGAAGTAGTACCCCATAGTTCCTTTGGGGTACCCTACAAAGACATACTTATCTGCCTTGGGTTCGAGTTTATCACCAAGCATCCGCTTGCCGTAACGTCGCACCCCCAGATTTTGAGGAAAGACAACTTGGGAGTTTCCCAAGCCAAACCTCAAATGGAGTGGTCTTCACTGCCTTTGTAGGTGCCCGATTCAAAATGAATGCGGTCGTTTCTAGGGCATGGCCCCAGAAAGATACTGGAAGATCAGCGTGACTCATCATGGAACGAACCATGTCAAGCAGGGTTATGTTCCTCCATTCGGAAACAACATTCAGTTGAGGGGTTCCTGGCAGAGTTAGTTATGAGAGAATACCGTTATCCCTTAGGTGACTGAGAAAATCTTGATCTAAGTACTCGCCACCTCGATCAGACCGAAGTGCCTTTATACTTTTACCAAACTGCCAACGTTAATCATTCTGAAATTCTTTAAATTTATCAAGGGATTCCGACTTATGTCTTATTAAATAGACATACCCATATCTACTGAAATCATCGATAAAGGTTATGAAATACCTGAAACCTCTCCTGGCTTGTGTGCTAATGGGCCCACATACGTCTGAATGTATTAGCCCCAGAAGATCACTCGCCCTTTTACCTAAGCCGCCAAAAGGCGCCTTTGTCATCTTTCCCATAATGCAAGATTTGTATCTCTTGATTGGTGTGAATTCAAACGGACTTAACAACCCACAATTGTGAAGTGTCGAGACGCGTTTCTCGCCAATATGGCCCAGACGACAGTGCCACATCATTTCTGGTTTAAGTCATCCGACTTCAACCTCTTATTAACGTTATAGTTTGAACTGTAGTTAGAGTTATCAACATTTAAAATGTACAAACCACCAACCATAGATGCAGTGCCATAAACAATATTATTTCTTGATAAAGTAAATAAACCATTATCTATGGTAAATACAAAATCAAGTTTGTCCAAACTGGACACTGAAATAATATTCCTACTAAAAGTAGGTACACATAAAGCATCGTTTAAAACTAAAGTAAGCCCTGTGGGCATCCTAAGACTAACATAACCGATAGCCGTCGTTGACACTGAACTGTTGTCTCCGACTCTCAAATCTCGCTCGCCTTTCCCAAGGAGCTTCTTACTTTCCAGATCTTGCAGATTAACAGAAGTGTGAGTTTCTGCTCCGGTATCAAGTACCCATGTATATGAGAAAGTAACGTTGAGATTATACTCAACAACGTAAATACCTGATCCAGGTTCTGAAGGGTGTCCTCCCTTCTGCAAGCTCTTCACATATTACTTGTGCTGCCTGCAATCCTTTTTCCAATGACCTGGCTGCTGGCAGTAATAACAGACTATCCCTGAGGTCGAAGTATTCCCTTCGGTTCAAGGAACCGCTTGGATCTTCGGACCCTTGGATACCCTTAACTGCCTATCTAGGTGCATTGGCGCCTTACCCTTACCCGCCACTACTGGTGCCTTGCCCTTGTTGGGATATCTTGGTGACTTGCCAGTAGGTTTGCCAGCTCTTTTGAAGTTGACATCCTTATTGACCATCAGAACCTCAGGGGTTTTGCCCTTGAGATTCTTCTCCGCTGTCACCAACATCCCATGCAGTTCTTTGATGGTCTTTTCCATATAATGGAGATTGTAACTGGTAATAACATCTCCATAAACCTTAGGAAGCGACATTAGAACTATGTCCGATTTCAGCTGCTCTGTGAAGCTATGACCTAGACTGGCCAAGCGATCAAAGAGACACTTCATCTTGAGAACGTATGGGCTCACTGCCTCACCAGCATTGTGCCTGCTGTAGAATAACTCCCTAAGAGTGTCATATCTTTCGACACGAGCATTCTTCTGGTAGTATACCTTGATCTCATCCATCATTTCTTGTGGATTGTCCATGAGATGCATAAACTGGTCCTGGGTGTCATTTTCCCAATGGACCCGACCATGAGGATGCCAACATCTTGCCGGTCTCGCTGGCATCATCCGATGCACTTTCATTGGCTTATCCGTAAGAATATACTGTTGTCTGTCATACTGAAGGGCAAGCTTCAGGTTCCTCTCCCAAACCAGGAAGTTGGTTCTGACAGCTTGTCATTTGCCAGAAGAGACTTTAGCGCTTCACTGCCACAACGTGTTGATTTGGGTAACGACGTGCCATTAAATCTACACATGAAAATAAATTCAATTGGATTCTTAATTAATTTGAAGTGAGAGGTATTTGAGTATGAACATTTCTGATTCTTATATCTGAATCTAAACCAAGATCTCCGCATACCCAAAACTGAAGTGAGTTAATCTCATCGCCCCAGTTTTGGACATCGGAGTAGAACAATCCAGTCTTTTCACAAAATCATGTGATTCTTGGCTAGGGCTTATATATTATATGTATACGACATTGCCCTATGTCTGATACCCTGCTCAGATCATCTGAGAATCGCAGCCAAGTCAACCACCTTTCAACGCATGGTCGAATATGCATGGTTACTACACTAATGCGCACACACCCATGCAAGATTGTCCATCTTCTATTAGAACTCATTCCCATGGATCCACGTTAATCGTATCCACCCATGGGTCTGTGAACTAATCGAAGGGATGAGATGTGGGCGGTATCTAGCTTGACTTGAAATTACTTTCCGTTTTAAATGTCCATCCTCACTGATCATTACTTGAAATTATCATCTACAAATCCTTGTAGAGATATTTTCATTCCGGTTTACATGTGCGTGATTAACTTATTATTATTAATCTTTATACATGTGGGTGATGATCTAATTAACATAGACTTATGAAAATTAAATCATACATACAACCATACATTCATGAACATAAATGTAAACTCGCTTTAGCTAGCACACTAACCCTACTGGAATAACCTAAGACCTATACTAGGTCTTGTCTTTCCTCATTCTCTTGGACTCCCACTGGCTCCACGCCTCCTCGGGATCACCGTCCTTTTCTTTGGTTCTTCTCGTCTTGGAATTACGTAATTACGTTTAATTCAAATAAAATAAATGTCGTGACACGCAGGTCACAATTAAATTACAATCCAAAAGCAACTCGCAGGTTGCAAGCCGAAATTAAATTCTAAATTAGGCTATCTTAGCAATCATGTTGCAAACACCGTGTTATCAAACAATCATGTTGTCAAACAAGCATGTTATCAAGCAAACATATTAATTCCAATTTTATCTTGATTTAAATAATATAATACAATTTATCAAAACTGTTATTTTGAACCGGTTAATTTCTGAATTAAATCGGTTCACTCTCTAGTTTATCAAAACCGAACCGGTCTGAAATTTTAATTAATTATCGCTTAAAATTCTGGATTTTTCTAGGTCGGTTCTGACCCGAATCCTTTCTGGTTTGACCGAACCAAAATTGACCCGAGGGCCAATTAGGGTTCGACCAAACCCTAGCCGCCAAGGCTGGCTGCGCCATAACCGACCAGCCCGTGAGGGCTGGCCGTGGCGGGCCGCCTGGCCGGAGCCGAGAGGCTCGGCCAGATCTGCCACGGGCAGATCTGGTCGGCCCTCCCATTCTGGCCGGTCGGCCCGTGGCTTGGCCGGGGTTAGCCTCTCGGCTAGCCTCGGCCTCCCGCGGGTCTCGACCTGATCTAACTCGATAAAAAAAAATTAATTTTTCAGCGATAAAATTAAATTTCCAGCAATTAATTCATTAACCAAAACAGAAAATTATTTTGCAATTTGAATCTCACAATACCGAAATAAATTGCAAAATTAAATCTAGACTATCATGCTTGAATACAATAATCATGTGTAACCAAGCCTCTGATACCACTGAAAGAATTTTTGAGGGTTCCAATCAATTAATTTCATGCCCATACAAGAAATTAACCTCAAAAGTCCATATTTAATAAGGATCTTACATGATCATTAATTGATCATGAGATATAGGCTAGGATAATAAGTCATAAATTATCTTGATTCGAAATCCCTTTGTCACTAAATTAGATTCAGTGACCTCTAAAGAACGTCCACACAGGAAGAGCAATCAGAAGATACTCACAACGATTCTTGCTAGAAGATCGAAGCAAGCAAAACGGGAAGAAGAGAGGGAGAGGAGGTCTACCGAACAGGGAGAGAGAGAGAGAGAGAGAGAGAGAGAGAGAGAGAGAGAGAGAGAGGGAGGATAGGGTTTTTGGAAAAAGTTTCTTATGATTAAAAATCTGAAAATTTCCCTTTTATATCTCTATTTAGGAAATAATTAATTAAAAGCCTTAATAGGCTTAAAGCCCAAAGCTTATTAATTAATTAAGTATAGAAGCACATTCTAGCTTAGCCCAAATTGGCTAGGCCCTGTTTAGCTAAATTAATTAAATCTATTTATTTAGATTCTAATTAATTGGTCCATCTAAACAGTCATTGATTTCTAGTTTTATCCTAAACAAAAATCGGTCTAATCCGGTTTAATCCAAAACCGGATTTTTATCTCTCTCATGATTCCTCTATATGATCCCATCCGTTTTACTCAACCTTTAGTGTGTGACCCTCTAGGCTCACGACACGTTGGCGGACTGGTAAAATAACCATTTTACGCTTTCCATCATGAGTGACCTCCAACAAGACATCATGATTACCCAACGCTTGTGATTATCGAGATTTCGACTTAAACTTGTCGTACATGAAACTATCCTTTTATCCTCTTGATATCTTGACAACCACGAGGCATAGACAAGTAATCCTCGTTCAATTGTGACATCATGTTTCTTGATCTGAGTTAACTGAATTGTAACTAATACTCCGTATCGACTGCATGATCATACTATTGTATTTCAGTTGTACTCATCACGCACATGTAAGATGAGTACATGTGCGTGAAAATTTCTATAAAATGAGTTAATCACACACATGTTATTGTATTTCAATTAATAATAATGAGTTAATCATGCACATGTAAACCGGAATGAAAATTTTTATTTCATCCCTTTTTATAGGATAACAATTATGTTTTCTCTTCCATGTGGGCTACTAACCACATGGGCTTTTGGCCTCTACTTATTGGATAAAAGTTTAACAACAAGATCGATAATACGGTCCCCGAAAATCAGACCAAAACATGGGGGTTTCCGATTTGCTATTAAAAAACACAACTTTTCCCATTCAAGATCCAACCTGACCCATCTCATGGCTCCTTATTTCTTTAATAGCCTCGACTCGATCGGTACAAAAAATCTTAATTTTTCAAAACCCGACAAAAAAGAATTTGAAATCATTTTAAAAGTTAAAATGTTCATTAAAATATTAGTTTTAATATATTGAATACAAAACAAGATAATATATGACAGTTGATTGTGAATAGAAGGGATGTTAATGGGTTAGCCCAAAATTAAGTCGATTACAGACCAAACGAACTGATTAATTCGGTTATAAAAATAATAACCATGTAGTTAAAAATTATTTTACTGTTTTCAATTCAAGTCGATTTTTGACATGAAACTTATGAATTTATCACATTTTGAATTGATTTTTACTTATTATTTGTTGGCCGATGAATAAAAAATGATGAATTAAAATGATCCCATGTCCAAACCGACTAATTTTTTATTCAGTTTGATTTTATAAACCAAACCAGTAAAGTTTTGAGGTTGTTTATAATTAAACCAAACTAATTCAGTTCTTTCCAATTCAATTATTTTTCAGGTCATTTCAGTAACTTTTGAACATTCCTATCAAATAGGCACCAGTCTAAACCGTCCTAATTGGCTAATTCTCAAAATATTTTAGACCGGAGTAGATCAAAATATCGAATTTAAAGTATTTTATCATATATATATATAAGTAAGATAATAATTATTTTTTTGAATTATAAGTAAGATAATTATAATTCATATAAGAAAAATGCAACAATTACAGAATTATTATTGGTGAACTAAAGTTACTCATCTACATAACATTTTTAAATTCCCAAAATAGAACAAAGAGCTCTGTTCAATTTTCCCTTTACAGAAAAATACTGACAGGCGCATGGTAGGAGAAACCCTAGGAAGAGGCCATAGCAGAGCTCGTCAGGGTCTTCACTCTTTCTCACCAGGTACTGCACTCCAATCTTGTACCCTTTCTCCATATCTTTCCCCATTCTTGGCTTGGTTGGTCGTCGAGAAACTTGCGAGGAAAAAGAACGAGAAAACTACGTGAAATTCTGGGGTTTTAGTGTTTATGTGAATGATCGAAATTTATCGTGTCAAATCACGATTCCGAGTTTTCTTGGCTTCAAAACAGTTCCAAATTTCGTTCTCGGGGATTGTATGTACTGACGGGAACTGGGTTGTGGAAATTTTGAAGGGTACATTTTTGGGGATTTCCCATTTTTTTTGTTTGGCTTGATGATCGTTTTGTTGGGTTTTCGAAGTTTGATTTTGAGTGAGTGCAGCACTTATTTGTAGTTACAATGCTGGTATTTTGTGCTGGTGGGTAACATGGGAATATGGGATAATGGGGTTGCTTTGTTTGGTTGGAGTTAAGCTATTTTTGTTTGCTGTCTGTTGATCATGTAATTAGGCTGTGGAAGTTTGATTTTGTTAGTGTCTTAGTGATGGTGTATGATATTATATTCTCTTAATTCACATTTGCAAGTTTTAGAGGGGTCACTTTTGTATTCAATGATGAAGTTTCAGTAACAGTATATGAGGCGGGATATCTGGATTTGTTTGGTTTGTGGAAAGGATAGATAGTGTAATATGCTTTATTGAATGTCATGTTTGTCGGGTGCTTTTGAAAGCAATGCTCTTGTTGAACTGGTATTTGGTCCGAATGGTTGTCATATTAGGCTGCTGCATGCCTTTGATATGCATCATGGACTTTGATTGAATTTTCTGAGGTTTTAAGATGTAAAATCTCTATTCTTCTTAGTTTAATAACTACTAGGTAGCATTTACATAGAAAACAAGCAACCCATTTCAAGAAATTGAACAATAGGCAGTAATGCTGGTGGGGGATAAGTTGTAGGTTCAGTTGGGGTGGTGTCATTGTTGCTGATTTTTGTTCTAGCTTGTCGGAAGCTTTTCTATCTAGTCTGTCTTTGTAGTAATCTGATGTTTAAGTTTCAAAATTGTAACCATTCTTTATTTAGTTAGCATTTCGTGTGGCAAGGAGTTCATTTAAAAACCTGGACCAGATTGTCAGCAGTGGTGCCGGCTTGTGTCGGTATAAAGTATTATTTAGTGACAAATACATAAAACTTGTATATATGATTCCATTCTTGTAAACTTCCCTGATTTTCACTTACCCTTTGTACAAAGGATATGGCATCTTCAGATGATGAGGCTGAGTCACCACCGAAGACTGTCTCAAATTATGATTTTGTAGATGACAAGGACGAGGCGGTTTCCTTTTCTGTTTTGCCAATTTTATGGACTGAGACTGAGACCCCTGAGTCTCAGAATCAACAGGTTTTCTTACGTGGAACTGCAGATAATGGGCTTCAAAAAATATACAAGCCTGTCAGTGCGTGGAGATTTGATATTTCAAATGCCATTCCTGAACTATGGGTGCTTTCCAAGGATAATAATTGGATTAAGCTGCAGAAGCCAAGGAAGATCTTTGAGGATATAATTAGAACAATCTTGATCACTGTACAAAGTCTTCATTATGTGAAGAGAAATCCAGATGTTTCTGGTAAATCTTTGTTGGACCACTTGTCTCGAGTTTTCAGGTAATTGTAGATTTCCATATCTTGTTGTAATTTGTATTCTTATCTAATTTGTTCCGTATTTCACACCGTTATTCATCTTGCAGCTTGTATGAAATCCGGCCATCTCAAAATGATCTGGTGGATCACATGTCATTAATCAGTGAAGCTGTTAAAAGGGATGGCAACTTAGTGAAGTCCCAGGTTTGTAACCCTGGATTCTAGTTATTATATTATCAACAAGCAGGGAGCATCACATAATCTACCGGTTGTGCATTAATTGAGAAACAGATTTAAAGCAGCTCTTGAAATGTTTTGTTTGCTGATGAATCATGAATGTATATACCAAACAAATTAAAATTATATATAGATGTATGAATTGTTTCTGTATAATGGGAATTTGTGCTAACAAAGTACTGTCTTCCTTAAATAGATTTAATTAATATGATCATGGCGATCAAACTACTCTTCTAGATTAATATATGATGACTTCCACATCTTCATCTCTGATCAAATATTTGCTTGTAACTTTTTCTTCAAGCTATTGTCTGACTGTCTTTGTAATCTGATTATCATGTTTGTATTGAAAGATAGCACCATCAAATTAATTTATATTGTCATAAAACTTATCTGTTTGACATTATTCAATTTTACTTTCTGTTTGTTATCTAATCTGCTGCTTTATTCGTAATGGAAGATTTGAGAATTTGTTAAGTTAACTGACAATTGAAAATAATTGCTGTTTATATTGGCTACTGAAGTCAGCTCATTAGCTCTGCATACTTGAAAGTTTAATTGCTTGTAATCTTTCATTTGAACAGTTTTTGCACACATTTCTTGAAGAGAGGCCGATGAAGAGACTATTAGTGGATGAGGTTATCATCTTTTTCGCTTGTCTACCATATGCCTGTCTTTTCTTTCTTTTGCATGTTTAAAGGATAAGACTCATGCTTCTGTTTTGAACAAGTGCTTCACTGGGTGTTTCAGGAAATTCGGGTTGTTCCAAAGTCTGGATTCATAGTTGATGATTCTGAAATATATGATGATATGAATGATGTTGACGAAGATAACTCTGATGAAGATGAGGACTTGTTTGATTCTGTTTGTGCAATTTGTGATAATGGTGGTGAAATTTTGTGGTATGCCTTTTGTTAATTATGAATGTACATTTGTTTTCTTGGTTTTATTGCTCGCTTACTGCAACTTCAATTATGAATGTACATTTGTCAAATTTATACTATACTTGTGTCTATACTCTAACGCAGCTGTGAAGGGAAGTGCTTGAGGTCCTTTCATGCAACTGAAGAAGATGGTGAAGATTCTCAGTGTGAAACTCTCGGTTTTTCTAGGGAGAAAGTTGAAGTATGTTAATTGTTCCTGTTTACATTGTATTGTACTGTATTTATACCTTTTCCCCCTTGTTTATGTTAACACATTTATATTCCTTTTTGCAGGCCATTGAAAATTTTGTTTGCAAGAATTGCGAATGTAAGCAACAACAATGCTTCATTTGTGGGAAATTAGGCTCTTCAGATAAATCTCGAGGTGCTGAGGTTAGATTTTCCCCGAAGCATCTACTGATATCTGTTATTAGTCTTTTGTGTGAAGGTACCTTGGTGCCGTCTATTTAAGACTATATTGTATTAGTGGGTGAGTATATTAGAAGTTATCTCCAAAATAGGTAGGTGGAGGGAAGTCCTAGAATTAAAAGGGATTAAGATAAGTAGAACCAACATTGAGTAATAAGAAGAATACTAAAAGTAAGCATTTTTGGTACATTGGTTCGATAGTTCAAAATGTGAAGATTGCAAAAATTGGCAAGGATGTGAGAAATAAGATTGGTGCGGTTAACCGAGGCGAGGAGAACTTTATGGTTCTATATGCTCATTGAATACCTCTAAAGTTGAAAGAGAATATAGTCGTTAGCTGTGAAACCAACTACATTATTTGGCTCCGAATGTGGTACTTCAAAAACAATGTAAATCATAAGATGGTGGTATTAGAGATGAGTATGCTTAGGTGGATGTGTGATAACACTAGGAGGCATAAGATAAGGAATGAGATGAGGTCATCAAGGAAAATTGTCGTAGTTTCATTTGGAAAAGGAGACAAGAGAGTTATTTAAGATGATTTGGGCATGTACAATGTAGGGAAGTATGTGATGGAAAGGTAAGAACATTCAGTTAGGATAAATTAAAAGGGGTAGGGGTAGACTTTAGTTTACATGTAAAGAAGTGGTACATAAAGATATGACGATGCTTGGGTTCAGGGAAGAGATATCATTATATAGGATAGAGTGAAGGAGAAAAATACGAGCCAAACTTTGTCAATAATGTTGATGACCATTTCATCATACTGGTACAAATAATTTGATGTATTGATAAGTTCTGCTTTTATCGTCTGGTGTCAACATCTCAACAAATATCTATAAATGGTTTCTATTATGTGCATATTTTCAATCCTACAGACTCGGCTAAGCATTGGCCTTTCAGGTTTTTCTTTGTGCTAATGCAACGTGCGGCCATTATTATCATCCACATTGTGTGTCTAAGTCAGAGCACAAAGACAATGAGGTTGCTGCAGAAGAGCTCCGTAAAAAAATTGCGGCAGGGGAATCTTTTACATGCCCCATTCACAAATGTTGTGTCTGTAAACAAGGTGAGAATAAAAAAGACCGTCAATTGCAGTTTGCTGTTTGTAGACGATGCCCCAAATCATACCACCGGAAATGCTTGCCAAGGTATTTTCTACTATTCTTTTCTATTATGCTTTTCAAATGTAATTGTATGACTAAGGTTTTGAAAGGCGAAATTTGGAGCCAATGGGTTTCCCTTAGCACTGTGAGTTGCAAGCCTCAATAATAATAACAGTAAATTCATAAAATATCATGTATCACATTATCTCATACAATTCATAACAAACACATAATTTCTATGAGCAACATGTTTTGCATTTGAAAGTTTGTTCAAATATTCAACCGTCTCTTTCTTGACTTCTTTAGGTACCTTAGGACATGCTGCCACATTTTTGCTAGTGCATGCATGATGATCTTTCATTTTCCTAACACCCCTTTATAACCTTGCTACAAAAATTGCACTTCAAATAAATGTATCCTTTTTTTCCACTCTCACCCGATACATCAACTTGAACACCATATTTCCAAGTGTGGTCCATTTGTAGCCTCTTATTTTTTTTCTTTTACTTGTCAGCAACTAAAACAAAATAAAAATCAGGACCAATAATGAAACACAAGCATATTAAGTTAGTAGATATAATATTTAGCCATTTACGTTTACGAGAGAAAGAGAGTAAAAGGATGGAGAGACACGAGGAAGAATGTGTCGTGAGAGTGTTTATCCCACACTTCTCTCTCTTCTCCCTCTATCCTTTCACTCTCTTTCTTCTTATGGAGGTAATGCCTAAATATCTTATCTACTAATGCAGTGTGCTTTTGTTTGATTATTGGTGATGCTTTCTATTTTTTTGTTTTTAGTTGACGAGTTTTAAGTTAGGATGAGTGAAAAAATAAGGGGCTACGAAAGGATCCTGTTTGGAAATACGATGTTCAAGTTAATGTGTCGGGTGAGGGTGGAAAAAAAGGATACGCATATTTGAAGTGGGTTTTCATCCTCTTGTATGCACACAGAATTGTGGCAACATGTTCTAAGATAACTAAAGAAGGGAAGGAAGAGAAGGTTGAAAGTTTGAAAGAATGTCAACATGCAAAACATGTTGTTCTAGGAAATTATGTGTTGTTTGTTATGAATTGTATGCTATTTTACAATTGTACTTGTCACCGCCTTGTGGCTAAGGGAAATCGCCTTGGTTCCCAATTTTGCCTTTCAAAACTTTCATGGTACTAAACAAAATATGGCCCATTGTGGCTTTGAAAACATCCAAATATATGAGGTGTGAGCCTCGTGTATGTAAGGTGCCGAGGTGGAAGCCACGGTAAAGGCGTTAGCCTTGGTGGACGAATGTGAGGCATGGTCTTAGAGGCAATTTTTCACCACCTCGCCTTGAGGGATTTTGAAAACCGTTAGTATGACAACATAGGGATCATTGAGAATTTGGGAGATTAGCTTTTTCATATAGAACGGTCATTAGTTTGTGATGTGTATGTGACTTGTGTTTGCGTTGCTTTTATCAGGAAGATTGCTTTTGAAGATATAGAGGGGGAAGGTATAATACAAAGAGCTTGGGAGGATCTATTACCCAACCGAATATTGATATACTGTCTGTAAGTACCTTCATGAGAAATGCCTATCTTCAGCTTATATCTGGGATCACCAATCAATATTGTTTATTAATTTACCAGAAAACATGAGATAGATGAGGAAATAGGAACTCCTGTAAGAGATCACATAGTATTTCCAGGCGACAGGGAGAAGAAGGCCATAGTTGAAGAAAAGAAGAAAAAGCCTTCAGTGGAGTTGCTTCCCAAAAGAGATCAATTTCTTTCAAAGAAGAGAAGTATTGCATCAGGAGATTCCTTGCAAGAAAGATCTCTTTTGAAAGCACCAAAACTGTCTCGTAACTTTACAGCTGCTCTGAAAGAGGGTGGAGCTGTGAGAAATAGCAATAAAGTTTCTTCCGGGTTAAATACCACAAGAAAAGGGAAGTTACTTGCTGCCCCAGGAAAGTCCTTGCTGAGAACTGTGAGTTCCGTTTCAACAAATGCGAATAAGTCCATTACAAGTGGAAGCAATACTTCACTAGGTGATCGGTTATATGAATATCATACCAAGTGTTCTGGGCAAGTTCAACAAAAGAAAGGAGATGCATCCAACTTTGAACTCAATAAGAATCCAGTTAAGGCAGCCACAAAGAATTCTAGTGTCATAAAGCCTGCATTGGATGCTGACTCTGAGAGGAGGTGATCATATTTTCATTTCAATCAAGTTCCATTTTATCATTAGAATTGCAAGTGATTGATGATTTGTAATGCTCGTATTTACTTTTCACATGTCAGAATACTGGCTTTAATGAAGGAATCTGCATCTTCAATTACTATGGAAAATATTATTCAAAAACACAAAAATCCATCTATTTATGCACAGTCGCCAAGATATATCGTGGATAAGAACATTACAATTGGAAAGGTGGAAGGGGCAGTAGAGGTACATGCATTATCATATAATTTTTGAAGTTCATTAGTATGACATACATCTAAAAGAATTTCCCATCATCCATTTATAAAAGTACAATAAGGCAATATATATGCAGGCTGTACGCACAGCTTTGCAGAAGCTAGAGGAAGGTTGCAGTATTGAAGATGCTCGAGCTGTTTGTGAGCCAGAGATCGTGAACCAGATATTTAGGTGGAAGGTAGGTACTTACTACTTCATTCTATGGCTATAATATAAGTTTGATATTTTCTAAAGATCTATATATGTAGTGGATTATGTCAAGTTTGTGCTTGAGGATGCATTATTTTGTTTTGGTTTTAAGAGCTTGTGTACAGTTTTCCTGTTTCTGTGACTGTAGCTTGTTTATGTTTATGTTTCTTTTCTCTTGCTGTTACTAGTCTTTCCATGTGGAAATTTTCATATATTGACTTGGTAATGCTACAGCTTGAAGAGTAATTGTCATTCCATCTTCAATTTATGTGAAAGTAAACCTTGAAAACTGAGGAGTTTAGGTGAAAACTGTGCCATAATAAGTATGTAATTATGTTGAACAAACCTGGGAATATATATCAGATCTTAAGATCTATTCGTAATTGGTAGTATCTCCTTCCTAATATGAATATAATTGTTTGTTCCTTGTAAGTGATTTCTATATGTCTTTGCGCTAAGTATTGTGGTAATTTTAATTTGAATTGGCATTCAGGAAAAAGTTACATCATGTGCATGAATTGTCAATTGTTGGATTATATCTTTCTGTCAATCTCAAGGTTTATTGATAATACTTGATTAGTACCTCATTATGCTTCCTTAAACCTGATTCATCACAATACAATAGAAGGTTCCTTTATATAGGGAACAGTAGGAAAGCTAACCCTAATACTCAAACCTAAACCCTAATGGGCCTAACATCATACTAATAAGGTAACCCTAATTTACCCTGATTGACACTTTCCATAAGTCAAGTAAATTTAGTTTGATTTTTACTATTAGAGAAAAGTTTGTGAACTATTGGTTAGGTTTTTGTTTTTAAATAGTTTATTTCTAATGCCCTCTAAGTTTTGCATATGCTACCGGAGATTAATTAAATAGGCCACAATATACATGTAGACTCTGTTTTTCAGAAGTTATTTCTTGATCTTGTTTTTGTTATCTTCATGGAACATTCTGCTGCAGAACAAGCTTAGAGTGTATCTTGCTCCATTTCTACACGGAATGCGCTACACGTCGTTCGGTCGCCATTTTACCAAGGTGGAGAAACTGCAAGAGGTGAGTGAGCTATTTTTATGCTGACCGGTATCTTTAATTTGACCGCGTCTCATATTCTTTCTCATACTCATATCACGAATTTCATAGCTAATCCTAAGCTCCAAAATACCCATTGCCCATGTAGAATTTACCGAAATTTTATGCATTCACATTCATAGACGCGACTATATCCCTAGCTGACTGTTGGTTGACTATTGTGCGATAAAGGGAATGATGACATCATAGTAGTTTTTAAACCTTTGCATTATCATCTGTCTCTTGTCTCTTAAACCTTCATATACTGATGTGACTATTTTATTTGTGGGGAGTGGCTATAATTCTAGTTTATTGTTCATGAAATTGTTGGTAGTCCCCAAAACAGCATTAATGTCCTTAGATGAAAGGGGGTAATAAGAAAATTATCTAAGGAAGCATTTGTATATCATGAATAAAATTGGTAACGAGGAATCACTGATAATTCTGTCTTTATGAAAATGCGGAATGTTATTTAATCACTTAAACTGAAAATTTGCTAATGGGAGGGAACAGAACAAAAATTGGCTGGGATTGAGAATAGGAACGATTGGTTCCTTATTGATATGAATAGAAAAGGATGGCAATTCTGATACCTTTATTTTTTTTATATCAAACTATACCTACATGGTTTGGAGATGGTGACTGCTGAAAGGTGAATAAATGTTAACTTCCTCATTGAGTGCGACTGCTTATATTTTCCACTAAATTTCATTTTCCCTTCATGTTCTCCTACTGTAAAAGTAATTTTTTCCATCAAGGTTCATTGGTATCCAACAGCTTAGTTTATGAGTTTGGAGGACACTAATAGTATGATTTCCATTGTGACAGATTGTCGACAAGCTTCATTGGTATGTTCAAAATGGTGATACGGTAAGCAAGTATACACTTACTCTTTTTCTTGTTTTTTTAGTTCCATATACTTGATTTTGATTAGTTACTGAATACTTTGAAGCATGTATTTTATTTATCTTCAATTAAATTCTCACCATTTATCCTGCCATGCTAATAACCTAGGCAACCACTGGAAGGTTATATTGGAACTTTTCATATGTCTCTAGAGAACCTTTTGCCTCACATTTAGATAACTAATGGCTTTGATATTTGTATGTTTGAGATATGTCTTTCTGGGGTGTGCCCGTGCCCATGCCTTATTTTATGAGCAAAGAACAATATATTTAATAATGGGCAGGCAAGATCCCGAAGGGGGAGCTTCGCTCACTCTAGTAAAAAAGACGGCGATACAAAGAGCCCCAAGAAGGCGAGTGAGTACAAGAAAACTAGATAAAAAGAATCCAAACAGGGGACAAAACAAAAAAGAAAATAAGAAGCTAATGAGCGGCAGCCACATGGCTCTGGCAAGGTCCCTAGAGTTTTGCTCATTTATACGCTGAAGCTCCAGAATAAGTTCCTCTTGATTTCCTTGGGTGGTGAATCCCATAGCCTTGCAAAATTCCTATATGTGGCCTGCTTGACTTTAGATTTTTTGAATATTGTCCACTTATTATGTATTTTCCAATGTGAGGAGTAAGTGTTCGGTATTTAGGATAATCGGGCCTGTACGCATCGTTGTCAATAGACAACACCACAACGAGGCTTGGAGCTACCGACAAGGGTAGATAGTGGGACATTAAGGTCATTAATGGGATTCTCTGCTGCCTTAAAGATTTCAAGCCAAGGATTAAAAATTGGGACAAGTGTAGATTGTGTACTCAAGCGCAGATAGTAATTTGGAGCAGGTAGAAATTGAAGTTTAATTTAGACCAAACCTAATAATTTAAGATTGTGGTGGGCTCAACAGGATAGCACAAGAGAGGTTATGGACTGTCAATCTCAAAGCTTTATTGATGATTGTTGTTGTTCATAATACAATGAGAGCAACCCTTTATATAGGGAATACACATTACAAATAGGAAAGTATCTACTAAACCAAATTAGAAAATCCGAAATAGTCAACCTTAATAACCCTGACTGACACTCCCCCTCAAATTGATGTGGGTAGACCAACATCAGTTTGACTATATAGAAAACTGATACGGTGGCGGCATTTGGCGGCTATGCCGGTGGAGTGACGTTGATTTGGTGTTTGAACTCGGAGAACTTGGAGACTTCGGGACTTCAGATACTCAAAACTCAGAGACGGAGACAGGAGTCTTTGGGAATTTATACCCAACTTGGAGATCATGGGGATTTATACCCATACCTCGAAGACGGAGACTCTGGTTATTTATACCCAACTTAGATCATGGGGATTCATACCCATACCTCGGAGACGGAGACAGAGTGCGCGATGGCTTCAGCATATCCTCTCACATTCTTGAGTAAGAGGGATTTAAGATCGTTACAAAAACAAAAATTCTAACATCTCGAGAAAACACCCAAATTATGTCAACAAACCAGGAAATTAGCCGAAAAAATCATGGTAGCAAACGGGACAATGAAGCAAATCATAAAGCATTGGGAGGAACCAGGGAGGGAGACGATCGAAAAAAAAATCGATGAACAGTACTCATGAATAGTGTCGATGAACAGTATGCATGAATAGTATTCGGTGAACAGTGCTCGGAATAGTATCTGATGAACAGTATTTCGGATTTTCTTTTTCTTGCCTTGCCCACTCGTTAAAACATAATTAACGAGTGGGCAAAGCCACACACGATAGGATCAAACCTAACCCTCTGA
Organism: Geranium rotundifolium; assembly: GCA_963920655.1. Taxonomy (NCBI): domain Eukaryota; kingdom Viridiplantae; phylum Streptophyta; class Magnoliopsida; order Geraniales; family Geraniaceae; genus Geranium; species Geranium rotundifolium. The sequence continues at coordinate 33,796,211 of OY987319.1, forward strand.
TACCATGTCAATCTCAAAGCTTTATTGATGATTGTTGTTGTTCATAATACAATGAGAGCAACCCTTTATATAGGGAATACACATTACAAATAGGAAAGTATCTACTAAACCAAATTAGAAAATCCGAAATAGTCAACCTTAATAACCCTGACTGACATGGACAATTTAGTTGATTCAGGAGCCCAGTTTTTATCAGACTATGGTTTTTGAGTAGATCCATGACAGAATGGTACTGGCCTAAGCCGGAACTGCCAATTTGGTTGCAATGCAAAGGTCATAGTGGTGGTGGTTGAGACTGAATGGGGGCTTTATAGGCAATTATTTGACATGGTTCAACCCTTATTTATGTATTCCATGTGCAGCAGCTTTGGTTTCCTTCAGCTTTCTGAAGGTTGTAATAACCGTAGATATGAAGGGGTATTTGGGAAAATTAGACACAGCTCATAAAAGGAGGTTTTGTTGTCATTCATTGTTGAAGAACAAGGACCTTTAGCTCAACTTTATAGTTCATATTGGGAGTGTAATTTCCATTGTATCTTCTCTCTGGATAGCTTATTGCGCATGCCACAGTTCAACATATTGATATATTTTCTTTATATTTGGTTCTTAAATTTTATTTTATGTGGCTTTCTTTGACTTACCTGGATGTGTCACTGCTAGGTGGCGCTAAAACGAATTTTCAATTTTTAATGTCTTGTTGACTCCATTATTTTCCCTGAAAACACGTAAATGTAAGTATTGTTTACCTGACCCCTTATCAATCCTCCGAGCAGATAGTCGACTTCTGCTGTGGTGCGAATGATTTCAGTTTGCTAATGAGAAAGAAGCTCGAAGAGATGGGGAAGAAGTGTTCATATAGAAATTTTGATGTTATTCAGCCAAAGGTAATCCTTACTGATGGAACCTCAATAAAGCTAAGCTATGAAATTCCGCTTTGTTCGGTGTGACAACTGCGTACCACATTATCTCTATATGAATTCACGGCACTGCTCATTGACACAGAATTTTTGTGCTGCTTCGTTCACATTGTTGTTCCCTTTATCTGCTGTTTACCCAATTGTTTTAGAATGGGAAGCTTTCCTCTTTTGCCCATGTTTCTTGGAAATATCGAGTTACATTTTTGTCTTCAAATCTGTTTATTTCTTTTGAACCATTGTAACTGTATCAGATTGCAAATTATAGTAAAGTGTTATCAAAACGCTCTGTACCAACCAAAAATTTTCATTCTGATAGTTTGGGTGGGATCCTGATTACTTGTTATGTTAAATTCTGTTTACGTTCAATTGTTTCTTATCGTCTTTGACATGTAACTGTGTAATCCTCCATGGGGTAGTCGTAGATTATGATATTTATTTACTCCCTGACTCGTGTGAATAACATAACAATCTACGAGCTTTCATTTTTATTAATTAGTTCTTCTTGTGGGGTTTATTTTTCAATTAACATATCACGTGTTCGCCCATTTGGATTTGGTTCTGATAATACCCTCTTCTGGCAGAATGATTTCAATTTCGAGAAGAGAGATTGGATGACAGTCCGACCAAAGGAGTTGCCACCTGGGTCGCAGCTGGTAAGAAATGAGAGCTTGGTTTCACAGTAAAAGTGTGCATTTATATTCCTAAAGCTTGTCGTTGTTAAGCATCTGTTCTGTTTGTTAAGTAGATTATGGGGCTCAATCCTCCCTTTGGAGTTAAATCAGCTTTGGCAAACAAGTTTATTGATAAAGCCCTTGAGTTCAAACCGAAGCTCCTTATTCTTATTGTTCCACCAGAGACGGAAAGGTAGTTAATTGATTAGTCATATTACTCACTCACTCACACACACTTGACGTATTTTCCTATTTCCAGGTTAGATGAAAAGAAATCACCTTATGATCTCGTTTGGGAGGATGACCGGTCTCTATCAGGAAAGGTAATGTTAAGGCATTATCATTATTGTTTGGGGAATGTACAAATAACTATCCCCAACTATACACATTTTCTACTTTACCTATCTAAGATTTGGGTCATTCGTCTACACCCAACTTTATTTTTGGACACCATTAACAATTTTGGATAGAAAATGTTAAATTTGAAAGTGAAAGATGAAAACGCCCTTGGGTAAAAATATAATTTTCACTTAAAAATCTAATATAAAAATTTTAAATAAAAAATTAATTTGAAAATCTAAAATTAGATTTTTCGTCAAAAGGCATTTTAGACCTTTCACTTTAAAACTTAACATCCTAAAATGTTAACAGTGTCCAAAAAAAAGTTGGGTGTAGCTGAATGACCCAAATCTTAGTTAGACGTAGCTAAGTGGAAAATGTGTATAGTTGGGGATAGTTAACTGTATTTTCCCCTTATTGTTTTTTGGCCAAATCTTGTTATAATAAGAGGTCTTATTTTGTGGTGGTCATGTTGGATTTTCTACTCAGTCCTTTTACCTTCCGGGATCTGTTGATACAAATGACAAACAAATGGATCAGTGGAATTCTATCGCGCCACCACTTTATCTTTGGAGTCGCCGTGATTGGACGGTCAAGCACACAGACATCGCCTCTAAGCATGGTCATATTAGGGGTCAAGGAGAAAGGATATCTGATCATCCAATGGAAGATTGTGATGCATCGATGGTGACCGAGAATCTTCCCATACAAAATGAGAAATTAGAAGTAAACGGAAATGGAACTGATAATGAGAATCTTGACGAGACAAGGAAGAGGAAGCGTTGTGATGAAAAAAATATAAAATCCACCGAGGAGAAATCTGAACGTGGGAATGTCGCTGATCCCAAGGCAAATTCTCCCGGTAACATGGACGATAGAGAAAGACTTGTGGATCATGGCCGTGCGAAGAACCAGTCCGTTGATGCTGACAAAAAGAAGACAAAGAAAAGTGATGATAAGCATGTTAGAGGAAGTAATGAGAGATTGCCTCCTCGTCAATCACCATCCAAATTAATCAATGATAGGCCGTCAAATGAAAGGCACCCCGAGACTCTAGAGGATGGTCCACAAACGCAATATGGGACATCAAATAGTGGATCCCAAACAAAGCAGGAGGACAAAAACAAAGGTGGAAGGCCTCACCAATCTCCGTCCAACTTTATCGATGATAGGTCATCAATTGAGAGTCGTCCAGAGACTAGAGAGGATGGTTCACAAATGCCGTATGGAACAACAACTCGGATTCTATCGCAAATGAAACAGGGGGACAAAAAGAAGGGTGGATGGTCTCACCAATCTCCATCCAACTTAATCAATGATAGGCCATCGATTGAAAGTCGTCCCGATACTAGAGATGATGGTTCACTAATGCAGTATGGATCAACGTATAGTGGGTCGCGAACGAACACTCCTGATGATATGGGGAGGAGATACAACATCAATGGTGGTGACGATGCTTGTGCAGGCGGAGACCAGAGATGGTATGGCAGTCTCAGTCCTCTTCCCGAATATGCTGGACGTAGGAGCATGGATGAACAATTTTTGGGGCACACGAGAGATGGAGTAGATGCCCTCGGTTATAACAGACCCTACATGAGTGATTTTGACAGGGATTACGGGGTATCTGATATACGGTCTCAGATTCATCTCTACGGCAGGCAACAAGATCCAGATCCTGTTCCTTTCAGAGGTCACAATCCGGGATATGACCAAATGGGTCATGCAGGTCCATACAGGCACCCAGTGCCAGAACCCGACGTACCATATAGGATGAACGCAGCAGCTGACTTGTCATATAGGGTGAACACGAACACATCAGCGATGCAGCGATATGCTCCCCGACTAGACGAAATGAACAATTATAGGATGAATCCTGTACTGCCGGAGCCACATATGCCGAACAGAACTGGAATGTATGATCCTAGAGCAATGGGGCCGGGATACCAACATGATCCGATGGGGTTTGCACCAGGAGGATACCAGCCCGATCAGATGGGGTTTCAACCTGGATACCATCCTGATCCGATGGGGTTTGCACCCGGAGGATACCAACCCGATTCGATGGGGTTTGCACCTGGTTTTCAGCATCCGTTTCCACATAAGAACTCGGCTGGATGGCTCGATGATTAGGCAGGCAGCGTCAGAACGAAAGAGAAGCAAATCCAGTAGCTAGCTAGCTAGCTATATGTGCTAAAAACACAAGTAAGCATGATTCTATATTTTGTGTAGGCTTCTCTATTTTGTATATTGACCCATGATCGGGTAAAATGTTAGACGGACAAACTAACAACCACTAAGATAATCTACCCGGAGTAGCTTTTCAGTGGCTTATTATGAAATTAGGGTATATATGCATTTGTATAAAAATCCCTAATGCAGATATGAATAGACTTTTCTGATCTTATGTCCTATTTTCTTGTGGTTGATGGAGATTTTTTGAGTTGAATGAGCATTGTTTTTTTTTTGCCTCTTCTTGGATGTACGTGACAGATGGTGTTTTATCGTTTGCTGGTTGAAATAAGCTCAGCTGAATGAACATGCAATGGATCACCTCATATTTGGTGCTCTCTGACTTGACTAGATTGAGGTTATGTGATATATAGAAAGAAAGTGTTATTGGTCATTTTGGGTTTGTATAGTTAGGGATTGTGTCTTGAATTCATGTCTAGATATTTGAACTCAAGAAACTTGTCAATACACAATCCCATTTTTATTTCTCGAAGCTCAGCCTGGGCAATTATGGATTAGACGTGTATCGAGCCATAACTCATGACTTAAATACATCTATTATAAAAAAAACTATAAATTAACGATTTAAATATAGAAGTATCAAAAATACCCTAATGAATATTCCAAAATCAAATTAGCATACACGCATTTCAAGAAACCAAATTCTCAGGTTCCTTAACTCGTTTGTCCAAAGGAATAGGTTTTGAGATCAAATTAAAGGAAAAAAATTCTTCCTGTAAAATCTTGGGATAAATTTTTTTTTCACTCCACTGCAATTCAGTTTTTAAATGTGAAATGGTCAAAATACTATTAATTATTATTCAAATTTATAAAACCATACCATTAAACAATTTCTCTCTTAATTTAGATCAAACCATATTGAATTGGACCGGACCGAAGGTGACAACTCGTTGTATTTACATGAGATTATCCCTAAAATCTTATATAATAAGCCCTTTTTTTCTTTTGAAAAATACTCATTTAAGATAAAGCTTTTCAATAAACCCAAGATTTGTAAACTCCTTTTTATTAATTAGGCTACAAAAAGGAATACCTTAATCATATATTACAGGAAGCTATGATGAGACATGTTAATTTAATTATACAATTTAATAGAGAAATGTAAGAGAGTTCATATACGTTGAGATTTGGCTCGGCAAAAAATGAACAATATTGCTCGGCTTAATTAAACTTATATCATTCAATTTAAGTTAATCTCAAAAAATAATTGACCTCATGTTCAGCTCGTTTAAATTATTTTACTATAAAATTTCATCAAAAATAAAAAAATTATATTAATATAAAACTATAAAAATTAAATACAAAATGAGTCAGCTATCAAGTCTTCAATAACTAGGCTCGAGTTTAACTCGTATTAAATAAGTACAATATTGTGCTCAAATTCAACCAAAATTCTTATGTGATTTTATTCAAAGTTAAATATTTAATAAATTAAATTCAAGCAGTTTGTTATAATTTTGCTCGTTTACGACCCTACCCAAATTATAAGAAAAATATAAAAAATCTCATTCTTCAAAAAGAAGTCTATTATAATAATAATAATAATAAAAGAATCTACCAAGATTTCTCTTTTTTATAGTAAAGTAATGGAAGGTCTTTTATGGGCTGACCATAGATTTGGGCTTTGCTTTGCAATTGCTTCTCCTCCAAATCACCAAACCCTTAGGGCCTGCTTTTCAAATCTCTCTCTCTCTATCTCTCTTCCTGGGTTTCTTTCGTTTTCGATTCTACTTTCTCCGCGTATACAAAAAATCTCGGTCTTGATCCACAACACAACAAGGGCACAGCACCGATTCAGCTACAACACCTGAAACCCACCAGGAAAGCTCTCTTCTTTTTCCTCCTCCGTCGACGTCGAGCCCTGCCTTGCTCCGACAGGTCAGTTCATAGACTTCAGACAATTTTTGACCCTTTTGTTTTGATTCTGCTTTCTGGGTCTCTATCCTTGTAACCGAGGTATGATTGTTTATAGGATGCCCATTTCTGCTCCCGTGTTAAGAAACTTATTTTTGCATGTTTTTGAATTTCACAACTTGATGTGTAGCTTAGCTTGTTGAATGCTTGTGTTTTAGCTCCTGATTTTTGATGGGTTTTTGGCTAATTTTCAATTTTGGGCTGTTGCTCTTGAAATGATTCAATGTGTTTTGTTGCATTGTCCAGAAATTTGATGTTGTAGCATATTTGTATCAGATTGGCTATAGAATTTGTGATTGGAGGATGGCTGTTGAGTCTTGTGTCAAAAGGGATATGGTGGATGAGGTTGATGATGATGATGAGGATGATATGCCCTTGAGATTTAAGAGGAGTAACCCTTCATCGAGGCCGAGTCAAGTAAATCCAGAAGTAAAAAAGTCTTCATCACAACCTCAGAGGAGTGAATCTGGGTCTGGGAGGCAGGTTTCTGGTTCCCATTCTACTCACAATGGTCAAGGCTCGAGCTCGAATGCTCAAAAGGGTAGGGTGGTGCCCCCTGCCAAGCCACCGTCCATGAGATCACCTCTTGCAAGCCCTAAAGCATCGTCTGGTTCTTCTGGCAAGGTGTCGCCTGTGGTTAATGCCAAATCAGGTAGCTCTACCCACAATGGTCAAAGCTCGAGCACCAATGCTCAAAAGGGTAAGATGGCACCGCCTGCCAAGCCAATGCCCGTGAGATCACCTCTAGCAAGTCCTAAAGCTTCGTCAGCTTCATCTGGGAAGGTATCGCCAATGAGGTCACCTGTGCTTAATTCCAAAGCATCTAAACATATTGCATCCGCTTCTGTAAAGGAGGAAGAGGAGTCTCATTCAAATAAACGTCCTAGACCGCAATTGGATAGCGACGACGATTCGGATGATAATAAACCCTTGAGCACTAAGATTAAAAACTCCGATTTTTCGCCACCACCATCAAAACCAAATACCAGTGTCAAAAAACCCCTTGACGATTCTGATGATGAAAAGCCTTTAAATATGAGGTTTCCGTTGAAGTCCAGTGCAGGTACTTCAGGAAGTAAGCCTCGTGATTCTGACGATAAGAAGTCTCATGCTTCCAAACTTCAGCAAAATGGTTCAGCTGCAAGGGATAGTCAAGGAAAGTCTTCCACAATATCAAGTAAGAGGCCTATAGAGAAACCCAGTTCATCTAGTCAGTTGCTAGCCTCCAAAAAGCAAAAACTTTCAGGTTCAACTTCGTCAGTACCAACAAAAGGTAAGGAAGCTTTTGTTAAATCAGAAATGAAGAAGCCGGTTAAATTGGGTAATACATCATCCACAAAACTTCCTTCGTCGTCCAAGGGACAGGAAAAAGCTTCAAAAGATTCAAAATACTCCATGTCAACAAACGTTCCACCTAGTTCTGGTGATGGACAGAAAAAATGGACTACACTGGCTCACAATGGTGTCATTTTTCCACCTCCGTACAAGCCACATGGCGTGAAGATACTCTATCGTGGGAAGCCAGTTGATTTGACACCTGAAGAAGAGGAAGTGAGTCTCATTTTCTCTCTCTTGATGGCCTACTGCTGGTTAAATTTATCATCGTTCGTTTTTTCATATGCAGCTAGCTTTTACAATCCTTCAATTCTTCAAATTCATTCCATCTTTGTTTCCGTTTGTCTTAATTACAGATGTGATTGTTATTTGCAGGTTGCTACTATGTATGCAATGATGATAGATACAGATTACATGCAGAAAGAGAAATTCAAAGAAAACTTCTGGGAGGATTGGTGTAAAATACTCGGGAGGAAGCATGTAATCCAGAGCTTGGAACATTGTGATTTCACCCCCATATATGACTGGTATCAGAAGGAAAAGGAGAAGAAGAAGCAGATGAGCTCAGATGTAAGTCTAGTGTTTTGTTAAACAATAGAAGAAGTTTACGTAAATCATTTAGAGATTACTTGTTTCTTTTTACCTATTTATACTGTTCTACTTTATGATTCATGTATTATTTTGGTTATTTGTAGCATTAAGCTATGTAATGAGTGGAGATTTTGTTCACTAAATATGAACCTGACTATGGTTAAAAGCTTTCAGTTTCATACGTTAGCTAAATATTTTGGACCTGATTTCTGTGATGTCAAATTAAAGTTACCTTGTCGTCGTTTTAAGAAGTTTTCATCTCAGTTCTGGTTTCGTAGGGTCTTAACGTAATGAACTAGGTGAAACTTAAATGATTGAATGCATTTTATGGGGTTAGGTAGTTGGTTGAAATAGTTTATAAAAAATACTACCATCCTTGCTTTTGATAATCTTTTATCCGCATATAATTGTTGTTTTAAAGTGATTTTTCAACTTGGCTATGATATATTTGCTAAACAAAAAACTTTATGAGGGTTCAGGAGTACTAAAAGTGCATGCTAATTTTGATTGCAAAAATTGTGCTTTTGTTGGTACCAAAGGCTATCTGCATTATATGTATTATATATGCACATATTTTTGTAATGTCTGTCCTAGTATTGTTTCCAGTATCTGTCCATTGCTGACATAGTCATAGTGGTTTTGTAATTTCTCATTGAATAGTGTGACCTGTGGCCTTCTTTGCTATTTTACCTCCAAAGCTATCGTGAAGATACTTGCACAATTGCTGTGTCTACTGTGAAGAATTTTTCTTCTTCTAACTTTGAATATGTTACAGAATGTGATCAATTGGGTCATAACTAGGACCAAATTTATAGAAACTATTAAAAGTTCAGTTCACACCCTTCTGTTCCAGTCATTTTAATCAGGATTTTCTGTTTCTCAGGAGAAGAAGGCTTTGAAAGAAGAGAAATCTAAACTAGAAGAGAAGTATACGTGGGCTGTTGTTGATGGTGTTAAAGAAAAGGTAGCCTATACCTATGATTAGTTTGTCTTCTTCTGGGTTTTTCATTGACATACCTTCCTCAAGCGCTCCAGGAAAAAGATTAACATTTGAAATTATGAGAACTATAGATTTTGAGGTGATAAATCTTGATGATAAAATTTTCCACTGCTATTTCTTAACAATGCTTTCTTATTGTGATCTCAAACTCAGGTTGGGAACTTCAGAGTTGAACCACCCGGGTTGTTCCGAGGCCGTGGAGAGCATCCAAAGGTACTTACTATTTCAAGAAAGGACCTGCTGTTCTGTATAAGGAAATACTTCAGTAGTGGTTGTATTTGTATATGCTGAAGTCGTTGCACTAATATTAAAGCATTAGTCTGATTTTACTTCAAATTGTTGCTCATGTGGTTTAGATGGGGAAGCTTAAAAGGCGCATTCATCCAAGTGACATTACTATCAATATTGGAAAGGATGCACCGGTTCCAGAATGTCCAATCCCTGATGCAGAGTAATGCACTTTATAATTTCTTTGGAAAGGAAGCTGTTATCACCAATTTATAATCCGTCAGAAGTAATTAGTTTATATGAAGTACATTTTCTTTAGCTGGGGGTGCCTAATTTCTGGAATTGTGATCTCTGGCAGTTGGAAAGAGATAAGGCACGACAATACTGTCACATGGTTAGCTTTCTGGAATGATCCGATCAATCCAAAGGAATTCAAATACGTGTTTCTGGCAGCAAGCAGTTCCTTGAAAGGGCAAAGTGACAAGGAAAAGTATGAAAAAGCTAGGACGCTGAAGGTGCTTCATATTTAATTTCATCTATATAAGCCTATTGTAAATTTCACTTGTTGTATTTAGGAATGAGTATTTGGAACATGTCATCTGATTGCTTAAAACATGTGTATTTGGCTGCAGGATTATATAAAAAACATAAGGGCAGCGTACACAAAAAACTTCACTAGTAAAGATGATACGAAACGGCAAATTGCAGTTGCAACATATCTTATTGATAAACTAGCGTTGAGGGCTGGCAATGAGAAGGTAAAGATGTGTGCTGGTTTAACTCTCAACTTCACAGAACCTTGACCTTAACTGAATGGTTTGGGTAGGGTACTTGAGTCTTTTCAGCTATCAAATCTTTTTTCTGCATTGCATGCTCTCATTCTGCGTAGTGCTTCGATTTTTTTATCTTTCGCCCTTTTCAATTCATTGTTAATTCTTTTTCATATTGATTTCCTATTCTATATACGTCATATCTGACTAGCTGCCTAGTCAACCAGGTTAAAGCTCGTGTAGTAGGAGGTTTTGTCTCCTTGTTATGTTTTACGCAATTTGACAAATATATTTTTGGGTTGTGGAAGTTGAAGTAGATGTACCTTTTCTTGCCAGTAAACTTCCAAACATTTTCAAATAGCAGCTTCGACAGGCTAAATATACTCAATGGTCTCAAAGCGTCAAGATTCTTACAACATTTTTCTGTAGAGAAGTTTGTTTTACTTAAACGGACAGGCTGCGTAGAATTCTCTGTACTGATTTTTGTCATGCAGGATGATGATGAAGCTGATACTGTTGGTTGTTGTACATTGAAAATAGAAAATGTTACAGCACTTCCTCAAAGCAACAAACTGGAGGTATTCTGGGTTTGGTTTCCGTGTTCAAAACCTTCCCAGATGATAGGTGGTTCCGTACATTCTAATATTCTAGTGTTTGTGATTTTGCTTTTGTTTCTACAGTTTAACTTCCTTGGTAAAGATTCAATAAGATATGAAAACGTTGTCGAAGTTGAGCCGCTTGTTTACAAGGCAATTGTACAGTTCAAATCTGGTGAGTAGTTGGTCCTTAATACGCATACTCGTGTTTACATGTGTGCTTGCATAAGCAGGTCCATGTTTGTTTTAGCAAAACTTTAGTTTACGTTTGTAGCTCAGTACCATGCATTTGTTATTATCTCCAGGAAAAAAAGAGGGCGATGATCTATTTGACAAGCTGGATACTAGCAAACTGAATGCTCACTTGAAGGAACTAATGCCTGGCCTCACAGCAAAAGTTTTCCGTACATATAATGCTTCTATTACACTTGACCAGTTGGTAAAAATGCTATCCACGACTTTGTGAAACATAAACTATTTAATTGTCTAGTATTATTAAGGAATTGGCTACTTTTGGTCTCTATCTAGGTCTTAGAATTAATTTTTAAGTTTGAGGTTTTTACTATATTTCTCTCTTCTATCACCCAACCCAAGTAGAGAGAAACTCTTTCCACTGCATAATATACAATGTTTTAAAGCTCGGTGAAATTTAACCACCGAGAAGGATGAAGGAAAATCGGTCCAGAACTTGGCAAAAATTGTTGAGTTTGGTCAAACTCAATCAAAACTTGGTCTATGCATTTTTAAACTTATAAAGTTGTTTGAAACTATCTTATTTTGTTAAACTATTGTTATTTTTGTCTTTAATAAATGTTTGTATATTAATATATATTTAATGCAAAACAAGTTTTGTGGATTTCTCCCTGATTAGTTAAAAGAGCCTTATTTGTTGTCTCACCGACTTTCAGAACCTTGAGGAAATATATTTAGATGGTAGTATTCTTCATGCTTGGACTTGCTCAATATACGAAAAAACTCCTTATACCTATGGATTTTTTTTCTGCCCAACAGTTATATAGTGGGACAAAGGATGGAGACGTTCCGGAGAAAGTAGCAGTTTATAACTCCGCAAACAAGGAGGTAAAGAAAGTTTTGTCGATTTTTTTTTACTTGGCTAGTAATAACCGTGACCAATGTGAACTTCTGCTTGGTTCTGCTATTGGCTTGTTTGGTTACAGGTGGCTATCATCTGTAATCATCAACGTAGTGTCTCAAAGTCCCACGACACACAGATGACAAAGTTAAAGGAGAAGTTAGATGATCTAAAGGTGATCTTATATCCGAATTTTGTGTTATTCTTAGTTCGTAATTAATACACGGTGAACCTTTTTGTTGTGATTGTTGGTCCAAGCGTCATTTCCCTGGGTTTCTTGTAGGATAATCTGAAAGAATTGAAAATTGATTTGGATCGGGCTAAAAAAGGGAAGCCACCATTGAAGGACGCTGATGGGAAGCAAAAGAGGAACTTGAGTACCGAAGCGTAATAAATTCTCTCTCCTCAAGTCGCTGCTCCTACCTTTCGTTCTGGGATTCTTTCTTTTGTTATTTTCTCTTGTTTCCTTTCCTTTTTTCTCATTTTTTGGGGATCACCATTTTTTGTGTTGCTCCCTCTTTGCGATCTCGCTCCCTTTTTTTTAGTAAAATGTCTTTTTGCTGATAAAAAAGACTGATTTGTTGCGGTTCATGGGTTTGTGATACTTAGGTGGGAGAAGAAGATAGCTCAAATCAATGCGAAGATAGAGAAGACAGAACGGGATATGAGGACCAAAGATGATCTTAAGACGGTCGCACTTGGCACGTCAAAAATCAACTACCTCGACCCTAGGATCACAGTTGCATGGTGTAAAAGATATGAAGTTCCCATCGAGAAGGTGAATTATTGGTTACTATAGTTTCTATTTCTAGATGAAATAGTTACATTCACTAGAATATCATATCATATAAATGTCTGACTACTAAGTTGTTTTTACGCTAATTGGCAGATGTTCACAAAATCTCTTCTGGCGAAGTTTTCGTGGGCGATGGACGTGGAGCCCGATTTCAGATTCTGATTTTGAAACATACCTTCCCTCCCGCCTTCCTCGCTGGGTCAGACTTACATGGTGCAAGCAGGGCATGAAGTTCTCATTGAGAAGGTAAATAGCGTCCTGCCACTATATGTATAGTTATATTTCTGCCAGTGACGACGAATACTTACTAAAACGGTACCCGAACCATAAAAATGACCAATTTATCCCTTGAGCTAAAAATGCTCTAACTGAGTCGTGCGTGCAAAACCTTTCCTATTGAAGTATCAAATCGGTCGTTTTCCAATAGTTCGAGGGCACATATCTAGGGATGGTAATGGGGTGGGTTTTCTTTTCATCCCTACATGTGGCGTTCATACCCTTGTTTGTAGTTCGAGGGCACATATCTAGGGATGGTAATGGAGATGATGAAAATTTACCAAGATGGCACCTGAACTGTCAAAAAACGACACTTAAATAGGCCGTTCTCGAATATTTAAACGCCACATCTCATCCAACCTATATCTGTCGGGTTCTATATTATTTTTTCGCTAGATCATTACAATTTTCATTGGCTGGTAATCTGCAGATGCTAACCAGAATCTCTACTCTGCAAGCGTGAAGCTAATTTTAGATTCTGATTTGGAAATCATGCAGAAGAATATCATTTTGGTATTGATTCACACATTTGTTACTTCTTTTCCTGAGCTAAGTTCATGTGTTTGTATCTCCATGAGATCTGATTGACTCTCTCAATACTTTTCATACCAAAAGCTTCATTTTAGGGTACAATGTAATCTCTGCACTGAATGAATTCAATCTAATACAATGCAGTTTCTTGCTTATTTACATGTTTTTGGAATGGGTTCTTAATCAAACTCAATAATGTGTACATGTACCGTTGTTTCAAAGCATGTTGTTGATCAATAGTAGGAGGTGACCGAAGGTTAATTGGCACAGACTTCATGTAATAATTGTAAGGCCATTTGGTATTGTTGATTAAATTAATATCAATAAAACTAATAATATGATACATGCTTCAAAAAAAAATCTAATATTTAGCACTCAAACTAATTTACAGATAAGAAGATAATTAATTAATGATAAATAAATAATTGGATATTGTACTCTTAACACTAATTTCTTGGGCTGCATCTATATATCAATTCGGATAATATCTTCTTAGGAATAATTTCAATTAAAAATCATTCATAGTTTTAATTTCTTTGGTGGCACTTAAAACATATTGTCTATTATATTCCATTTGCCCATTTTCATCTTATTTTAAAGTTCAAATAAAACTTTAGTTTAAAAGGTTTTAGTTGATAATCTAAAACCAATAAAATGATAATTTATGTGGGTTTGGTGGTGGGCTTGGTAGCTTACACTGAAAATCTCGATGATATATATTAGAGATAATTACACTTTGTCCCTACTAAAATGATCACTTTTACATTTTATTACAACTAAAAAAAAGTTTACATTTTACCATCGCTAATTGCGTTTTTTTACACTATGCCTTAACAGTGTTAGATTTTGGATGAAAATTTACATTTTATAACAAAAGACCAAAATACCCTCAGGGTTTTCTTCCCTAACTAAGATCAACCTCCATTCAAATCCGGTCAGACCCGGTTTAAAATTATTAATAATTAAAATAATATTATTTATCAATAATATATTGAAACTTTCGAATTACATGACTCTCTCATACGAACTCCATTTCAGGCTCATAGTGTATCAAATCGAAGAGAATCGAAAGATCAACAACTTTAATGAAAGATTTATTTATTCATACTTAATATTATTTTGATATTTAATAATTAAAAAAGATTAATTATTAATAATATGGTGAAACTTTCGAATGATATAACTCACTCATACGAGCTCTATTTCGAGCTCATAATATATCAAATCGAATAGAATCATAAGTTCAACAATTTCGAAGAAATAAGTTTTTGTCTAAAATTCTATCCAACGACAACAAATTTTTTAATCTTTAAAAAAAATCCGTTCAACATTTACCAGTGTTAGAGCAAAATGTTAAAAAAGTTATTAATAATTAATTATTTATATTTTTGGTAATAATTATTTATCACGTAAAATTAAATCAATTATTAATAATATATAGACAAATACTTATTTCTTCAAAGTTGTTGACTTCCAATTCTCTTTGATTTGATATAATATATGAGCCTGAAATAAAATTTGTATGAGAGAGTTATGTTATTTGAAAGTTTCAATATATTATTAATTATTATTATTTATAATAATAATAATTATTATTATTATTATTATTTATAATTAGTATTATTATTACTATTAATTGATATTATTTTAATTATTAATAATTAATTTAATTTTAATTACTAATAATTTATAAATTGAAAAAATGATTTACTTTTATTTTTATTTAATAATAATGAATTAAATTATGATAATAAATTATTTTTTTATTAATAAATATTATATATTATTAATAAATATTATAATTTGATGAATAATGACATCAATTTGAAATTTTGATGAATAATTGAGGGCAATTTCGACTTTTCATACAACATGAAAATTTTCCATCCATAATCTAACACCGTTAGTGTAAAGTGTAAAAAGTACGCAATTAGATGTTGTAAAATGTAAACTTTTTTTTTAGCTGTCGTAAAATGTAAAATCGGTCATTTTAGCATGGGTAAAGTGTAATTATCCCTATATATTACGATTGTGTTAATTTAAATGATCTACAATTCAAATTTATTCCCTTACAAACTATATATACATGAATATAGTTAGCTATCGTATTGACATGAACATTGAATGGCATTAGGATTTGCATGTACATGAAGCCTATATCATATCATATCATTTGAATGATTAATTGCATTACTATTGAACAGAGAAGTAACACTAATATACTCATAAGTATATGAAAACAAAACTAAGATCTTGCTAGGTATGTTATATGGTATCAATTGACAAAAAGATACATTTATGGTCAGATATGGGAGAAAATTGATTTATTATTTTAAATGTACACATATTATAGCGGCCTTTACGTACACATATTACATCAAAGAAATTGGATACTTACCTTTCCTCTCTTATTGTTCTTGCCCAGTCTCTTGCCTCTTTCGGAAACAAGCTTTTTAAAGCCTTAGCAAAGAAATTCGGGATGAAGCATAAGATGGCCTTGGCATATTATCCCCAATTTAATAATGGTCAAGCCGAAAATGCCAACAAGGAGATTAAGGATATCTTGGAGAAGATTGTCGACCCTACGCGGAAGGTTGGTCTTTGAGACTCGACGAAGCTTTATGGGCTTATTGAAAGGCGTATAAGACACATCTTAATATGTCTCCATATTGACTCGTTTATGGGAAGGCATGTCATCTCCCGGTTGAAATTGAATACATGACATGGTGGGCTATTCTAAGATGCAACAGGTTGTGATTCCAATTGTTGATGTCTTGTCTTTTGTTATCGCGTAGAGTCTTCCGTAGTGAGCCAATTGATGGCTATATGGTGGGTGACAGTGTGCAACCTTGTAACCTCGCAAAAGACTTGAATCACTATAAACAGTCGCTTTTTTGTGTATGCTTCATTCCGGATGGGATTAGTGACGCTTTGCTCATTCACTACATGCTCTAGTGAATTGGAGTGGAGTTGAAGACAACGGTTTTGATTATACCTCCATACGAATCTCTAAACTGAAGCTCATGTGCGCGCTCTCTAATGTGAACCGGAAGTGTGTCTTTTTCCACTGAAAACATAGACGTCACCGGTAGATTTAATGTAACCTAACAAATACATATTGTCACGTCGGAGAATCAAGAAGATCACTGTGACTTCGACTCAAATATCATTGAACACCTTGATGAAGAACAAATGTGGAGAGTTTATACCAGCGCCCAACACGTAGCAACGAATTTACACTACGTTCATTTTTGTTTTCCACCGGCTTTATATGTTTTTACCAGTTTACACTCATTTTCTACTAGTTTGAACGTTTTGTACTTTCTACTTAGTTCGCACATGATTTCACCTCACACACATATAGACATGTTTTAATTTTAGGGTTATTGGAGGATTTCAAGAATAATAATTTTTTCTAAGAAAAGCGTCATTTTAAGCACTTGCGTGTTAGGCCCCAAAATTCATTGAGCCGACACTGAAATATGTAACAATAGTAGATAATTATGTAGAAAAAATTAATAAAAAGAAATAAAGAATAATCTCATGTTAGAATAAATAATTTATGCGGTTCAACTCACGTCCACGGCCCACAACACTGTTATTATTGATTTTGCGACTCATGAAATTTTTGTGGGGTTACAACTCAAACTTTTGGATAATAAGAAACCCTTTCTTCGTTTATCTTTCTAATACATTAAAAAAATTGTGAATTTGTTGAATTGCAATTGCTTACTGTTTTATACAACGAATAAATATGAATAAGATTAAATACTTTTTGTTTATAATTGAATAGCAAGACATGCATCGATTATTCATTACATAAATGGAATATGTTTATAATATGTTTATTGAACGTTTATGCGCGCTTAGGATACATATTTGAATGGAATCGATACTATTTCTATATCTGATTTATTAGCACCTAATTCGCCAATGTTGAGAGATTTTATCTCCTGACTTAAAAGATCCCACAGAAAAAGATTTGCATCACTGTTTTCCATGATCATTTTACCGTTCTTTCAAAACCACACGGGACGTTGTGTTTCTATACGAGGGCGTAGGGTAAACAACTGAATCCAAGAATCCTCAACCTCAAACTCGAGCAATACCCAGACGTGAAAACACATCTCTATATTTTTTTTCCAATCAAACATAATAACACTGAACCGATTATTTAGTACTGTAATTTTACTGTTATACTTCAAGTATCACTAGTAGAGCTATAAATATCAACCTTGAAACCATCAACACTCCTCAAGTGATCAATATCACCGTCGTCTATAGCGCATACGATGACTACGATCACCTTATAGTCTTGCGAATTGGCATCGTAACCGAACCCTGGTGCACATAGTCCGCAAGTAGTGATCCCTTGCGGATAGGGGAACCCAGACAAATAAACATCTACAGGAATTAGCTTATCAACTCCCCGAACAGTACGCTCCCCTAGATTTCGTCTATCAGTGTCAGTGTCGGCCCAGCAGAGCGCTTTCGCCGTTGGTGTTCTTTCCGATCTTGGCACGATTTTGACATCTCATGCAAACAGGCTCCACAAAACGATGTGTGGGAGTTTTGTGTCGTAATATAAACAAATGAAACCATTGCAACAACAAGAGCCCAAAATCTCCATCCATGGATGATAGTTAGGATCAGGATGGAAAGGCATTGGCGACAAAAGTAGAGAATGGGAGTGATCAACATTGAGTGTATCATCAGAGAGCACGGAGAGGAAGTACTCATAGTTGGTTTTGTCTCGATGCTTGACGAGTAGGAAATTACCGGTGTCCCTGTCAGGGAGGAGGTGTTTGGCCATGAATTGCGATCTACTGAAGAGGGTACACCAATGTTTACATGCAGACTTAAATCGGATCAGAGATTTAGAGAGAACCCTTGACAAAATTTCCATGACCATCTCTTCAGGAAGAAAAACATTGTCAGCCATTGATGAAAAAAATGTTACATTCCTGACGGAATAAACTAATAATAAAGAGTCTAAGTTAATCATATGGTCAAAAGAAAAGGTTACAAATCAATTACAATACATAGGAAAAGATATGTAAGAATTTAATAATATGGGTGCATGTATTTAACCAAAGCAATGGTTTTGGTTTTGTAACCAATTAATTAATGTTTACTTTGTTAGGTTATCTATTCCGTGAATTGACAACTAAATACACGATCCTAACTATCCTAACTATCGTTGTCAATATATTGGTCAAGGCCCGTAGTTGTATCTTGCCTAATCATGTACATAGGTCAGCTTTCCTTTTTCTTGAAACCCTAGTATTATAGATATAGGATCTTGTACATTATTCTCTTTACTAATTCTAATATAGTATCAGATTTATCATCGATCTTTGGTTAGATCTCTAAGAATTTCTAGTTTTGCCCACTCGTCGATAATTTCTGATTCTGACGGGTGGGCGAGACAATTTAATCGTACTATCAATCTCTAACCTACCGTTTCCACAAATAATCTTCGAGAAATCTCGTTCCTTCGTCATCAACCAATCAAAACAGTGTCAAATCTCGATCCCGTAGCCTCTTCAATCAATCTCGTGTGTCGCCTAATCACGTTACCAATTCTCGTATCCACCATCATCAATACAACTGTGAATCAATCACCATCACTAAGTCCCCAATCACAAATCTCCTTCTCAAACCAAATTAACGAATCTATCAACCTCTTAATCACGACCAATCATCACCATTCACCTAACATCCATGACAACAATTATCACTCTCTAAACACGCAAATAACCTCAAAAATCTTGTTGCTCCTTTCCATACCTTGGATGCAATTTTATGACGCCATCAAATCCTTTGCCAAAGATCCTTATCCACTCTGCAATCTGATACATCGTACGTGGCTAGGAAGAACTTTTTATCAAGTTCGTCACAAAAATACCGAAGATGATAGATATTTAGGAAACCCTCGAATTTTATTAATTCTTAATCAAAAATAACTTTTGATAACAAGAACGTATGAGAGTGCTTAAATAATGAAACAAAAATTGCAGAAAAGGAAAAACCCTAATTCGCTAGAAAGGAAAAAAAAGGCTAGAAAGAAAAGAAAAGAAAAGAAAAGAAAAGGAAAGGAAAAAAGGCTAGAAAGGAAAAAAGGAAAAGAAAGAAACAACTATTAAAAATTATAAAAACTGCCCAAAACTTATAGAACACAATTTTGACCCTCCTGATAATATCCGATGGCCGAAATTCGTCGTATCATATGGCATAGTCATGATTTGACTCAGACTGCCGTTTCTGCCCGAAAAACTCTAGTTTTTTGTCCAAATCTGACACTTTTGCGAGAACTTCGGGTGTTCTACCTTCTGCATACCGACTTGTTCGACCGCACCTCATCATTCTCTCATGGATGGAGAAGATTCGACCTCGAATCTGGACCCGCAACATCCTCCTCAGAAGAAGAATCACCCCGGGATCCCATATCTTTGTAACACTTTCTACCGAATTTTCAGTTGTATCAAGTACTCCCACCTTGCTCGCAAGCTGGATCGTAAATGTGTAGGACTTCATCTCGGGTTTTATGGTGAATTTCTGGACTTTCCTTATCAAAGTACACGTATATTGATTGATTACCCAACCTTGGAATTTGAGACTTCTATCGTTGATACATGATGCTTGTATCATTATTCGTTGCTGATTAAGGCAACGATATACGTGTAAGGCTCCCAATAATTTTCCTCTACTCTTGCAAGACTTTCACCAATCACCTTGGTTGCTGCACCACTTAACAACTCAAGTTTCTCAGTCATGTCTTCATCGTACAAGCTCTCGATTCCCTCCAAAACTGTTTGTAACCATTGTTGTATAAATCAACTAAGAACAAGTATTTGATGCTACTTAAAGTTACACCCCTTACTAACAGAGCTTCTCTTTCTCGAATGTTCTACTCATGATGACTCAATTAAGCCTGAAACTTAGATGACTCAAAAAGAAAAGAAAGAAACAACTATTAAAAATTGTAAAAACTGCCTGAAACTTATAAAACGCGATTTTGACCCTGTAGATGATCTATGATGGCCGGAATTCGTCATATCGCATGTCATAGCCATGATTTGACTCAGACTGCCGTTTCTGCCCTGAAAATACTAATCTTTTGTCCAAATCTGAGACTTTTGCGATAAATTCGGGTGTTCAAGCTTCTGCATACCGACTTCTTCGACTCCACCGCATCACAATCTCCGTTCAAACTCCCAATCCATTGCGGCCGTACCTTCCAGAATAAAACACAAGACTTGTCCTTAGCTTATGTCTATCAACAAGCAAAATTCTTCCACAAGCCCATCACCAAACCCCACATATTCGAACAACAACCCAAGCCCCATCAACGGTCACGTCCTCGTCGAAGCTACCTCGGCATCGTAAAACCATATTCTCACGAATCAATCCGATCAACTCATCAATCAATAATCTCGTAATACAGAAATCCCGTAATCCGGACACCGCACGTGAGAGTAGAGCATCGACTGAATTCAGCCATCAGCTAGCAGGCATTAGACATCTGGCATCATTGGGCATTTTCTATCTCGCCATCAGCCATCATGCATCTGACATCATTGAGCATCTGCTATCTCACCATTATCCATCATGGATCAGGCATCATTGGGGTGGTGATCCTACTGATTGACTCTCCAGAACGGGATATTGCTTATTTCTTGGCAAATCTCTCATTTCTTGGAGGAGTAAGAAGCAGACGACAGTTGCCCGCTCCAGCACAGAGGCCAAATATCGTGCTCTTGCCGACACTACCTCTGAGCTCCTTTGGCTTCGTTGGCTACTTCATGACATGTCCATAGTGATGTCTTCCATGAGCGCACCAAACACATCGAGAATGATTGTCACTTCATCAGACATCATCTGACACAGGGCACTGTCACTCTACGCGTTGTCTCCTCAGACGAACAAACTGCTAATATCTTCACAAAACCTCTCCCGTAGTTGTATCTTGCCTAATTATGAAAATAGGTTAGCTTTCCTTTTTCTTGAAACCCTAGTACTACAAATATATGATCTTATATATGAATTAGACATCGAATACATTATTTTCCTTATTAATTCTAATAATCGTTTATTTTAACCATAACAATTGGTAAGTATTGTATTTCAATCGAATATAGTACAATATTTCGTGGTTGAAACATGTATTATGACCAATGCTTCGTGACATCATATTACTCATGAAACACGGTTTTATTTGGAATAATTTCAGGTGGCTACCCCGAGAATTGTCTTTTTTTCAGGCGAGTATATCTAGAAATTTTTTTCCAGATAGGCACACTTAAGTTTTGCAAAATTTTCACTTTGCACCTCTCCGTTCAATTCTGTTAGTTTTTAACATGTTTGACATGTGAAATGACTAAAATACCCTTAAAGGTTAAATGAGTTATTAAAATTGGATTGAAAACACTAAAATGCTCTCACATATACTTCTAATTGTCAAACATATGCAATCCATTCTTTCTCTTCCCCCTTTCTCTCTCTCACTCCTCTCCCTCACATCAATCTCTCACTGCATCAATCTCTCACCAAAGTCCTAGTTTTTTATTCTCCGGCTTCCTTCAACCCATTTTCCCACTTTGGAAGGAGAATTTTGCATTTCATGATTATGAAAAAAATTCTTATCATATTTTTGTTTGTTTGATGGGAAATGAATTTTTTTTTGGGATAGATTAGATGTAAATTCGCATAATATTATTGGTTGTGTTGAAATTTTCAGGTTGGATTCACTTAACACATAGAAAGACGAAGGCTTATTTTTCGGATCGGCGAAAGTTTGGTATCCAATTTTCTGAATCATATAAGAAATGGCGGCCACATCTGATAGGTCCTTAATGCACCTCCTCCTCTCAAACTCTAGCGTCCGCTATTTCTTCTCCATCCTCAAGACGACGAAATCAAAATCGCCGCAGTGAGCCAGAACCCTGTTTTTTTCGAGTGGAGCGCTCATATTTGTTCGACGCCCCATTGACGCAACTCAATAGGTCTC
This sequence comes from Geranium rotundifolium, assembly GCA_963920655.1. NCBI lineage: Eukaryota > Viridiplantae > Streptophyta > Magnoliopsida > Geraniales > Geraniaceae > Geranium > Geranium rotundifolium. The sequence continues at coordinate 33,818,528 of OY987319.1, forward strand.
GATCTTGTGGGTACATGTAGAGAGCTTGCAGCGCCAGATTTGATGCATCCCCCGACAAAGAATTCTCCAAGAAGATTCAGGAATTGGCCCTCAAATTTTAACGACGACCTTTCCATGGATTCTAAATCACGATTCACCCCTAATTTCAGGGGAAACCACAACGATTTCGGCAAGGAATCTTCCCGAATCAACATTAGCGTCAACTTTGTAGAGAATCGATAGAGGCAACAATTTTTTAATCCGGAGGATGAAGCAGATTGGGCGTCGAGAAGGCTTACAACGTGGATCTTCCTTTATCCCTTCAGATCATCAAGAGGATAGATGCAGTGAGAGATTGATGTGAGTGAGAGGAGTGAGATAGAGAAAGGGGGAAGAGAGAGAGAGTGTGAAAAGAAAGAATGGATGACATATATTTGAAAATTAGAAGTATATGCAAGGACATTTTAGTCTTTTCAATCTAATTTTACTAACTCATTTAACCCTTAAGGGTATTTTAGTCATTTCATATGTCAAAAATTAAAAACTAATGGAATTGGATAGAGAGGTGCAAATTGAAAATTTTGCAAAACTTAAGTGTACCCATCTAAAAATATATATTATAGGTGTACCCACCTAAAAAATAGACACTTCTTGGGGTAGCCACCTAAAATTATCCATTTTTATTTTGTTAGTAATGTTTTAGAGATTTATTTTACTTGATTTAATTGATTTTTAATTCATCAAATCATTATAAAATTTGAACCATCGATAAATTACATCTAATGGATGTGATTTATTTCTACATTTGTTGGAGCACTCATTTGTAGTCGAGTGCATCCCTAATAAAAATAGTTATTAATATGGATCATTAAATATGACCACGATGAGAATGGTTCCTAAATTTGTATATAAGAAGTGGGTGTCCAAGAAGTGCAACCTTGAACTTGAATTGGTGCTTGAGAAGTTTTCAAAATAAATAAATTGGTGCTTTAGAAAACTTGGCCCAATAAGATTGGGCCTTATCCGTTGTGGTTTACATAAAGCCCAAGTTTAATTCTAATCCAGTAAAAACTGAAAAGCCACACACGACACGAGCTTCATTTTCTAGGAAGATCCCACAGATTATTCTCTTATTTTTCTATTCATTTTTCTCAGTAGCCAAACAGATCGTCCATACAGAATTCTAATTCTTTTCGAGTTATTTCATTTACGCGGCAAGTAATTCATTTCCATCTAATATCGAGCCCTGAATTGAAATCCAAGTCCAATTCTGTTCGTGGATCGTGATCGATAGAAGCATCGACATGGGGTTTCTGGTGACATCCCTAATTTTCCTAGTCGCTGGGATAATCGTGTCTCTTTGTACCAGAATCTGCTACAACAGAGGACCCTCTGCGAATCTGTATGTCTCTTGGTCATCAAAACTCGTTTTTGGTGTAATTTTTTGAATTTATGTAGAATTATGGCATATTTTTTCCATTCTTTTTTATCGATATGGATTAGAATTTTCTATGGAAGTTGGTTGCATTTTATTAAAATTAGATTTGGTTTATGCTTAATTGGGTCTTGAAAGATTAAGATTTGTTTTTTTTTTCAGAATTTTGGGTACTCTTTTTTTGTAATGTTTTTCAGTTATGGTTATGTAATGATTTAGCTGTTGAACCCTGATGCTTTCATCAGAATATCAGATTATAAACTACAGACTTATAATTTATGGTACTCTCTTTCTGCAAATGAGTGTCTTCCTCGAGCTTCTGCAATAATTAAGTATTCAAATCTAGTGCTGGCTTTCATATCCACACTTTACTTATGGAGGCAGATTTTTGGTAATTCATGCATAATTAACTAACCAGAAGGGTTTTAGGAAAAATTAGGACCAATGTTATAAAACTCTCGAGTTCTCATTCTCCCTGAGAACTAGGTAAATTGAGTTGGCCGAGTTTTAGAACTCGTTATCGATGGTTCGGTTTTATCAAGTTCTCACTCGGTCAAGCCTGGTCAGTTTTTCTTATACATGCTTTGAAATTGTTCTATAATTTGTGTTTTTGTTTGAACTTATTAAGTGGTTTGAAACTATCTTATTTCACTACAATATTATTATTTTTGTCTTTCATGTGAATTTTATATTAATACATGTATAAACAATATTTATTTCAGACAAAAGGAGTTTTGTTGATTTCTCCCCGAGTTCTCAGCACTTCTTATTTTTTTGCCTTGCCAAGTTCTCCCCAATCTCAAGTTTAGAACCTTGAGAGTGCATGTTAAACCGTTCCGACTCCTGAAGGATTGACTATCTTTCGTGACAAATTATTTTTGGTTCATCACCTTTATTTTGGAATATGTATTTGTTACTCATATTCCAATTCATATTCTTGTCAATCGTGTAGAGTTTTTTGGTTAAACATGAACGTCAGACAATATTACTAATACTTTACGCTCTTAATTGTCTTTATAATTTGTATTTATGATCTTGTTTTTGTATCAAAAGTAAATAATATATGTATATATTGATGCAGGTTTCACTTTACGTTGGTTACCACAGCAACAGTCTGCTGTTGGATGATGTAAGTTACCGTTTTATTAATATTTTTTCCTTTTCAGTAACATCTAACTTCCTTAACAAAGATGGTGTCAGTAAAAAGAATTTTTTTATCCATATATGGCTTATTGCTCCGAAGGAGAAAATAGAAGGTCATCGGTATTTTTTGTGCTCACAACTAAATTTTGATTCTCATAGTTATAATATTCATTTCCTCCCAAATGCATGCTAATGAATGTCAAATTGCCCGTAACATTGATTTAAGATCATTATCATTTCTTCAAATATGGAAGTTACATCGATTTTATTCAACCTTTTGTAGGTGGGCGATTGTATATCTTGCACAACTGAAACCACTGATAGTCCCCATCCTGAGCGAAGGAGAATGAAACCGATTCGCGCACTGCACTGTGAATCAGGTTTGTGGATTGGCTACCGAAGCTCCTTCTGATCTCGAGTTCGTTGATCATTTCTTTATCTTCATATGTTGGATTTGTTTGCAAGTCTTTTTAGAGATTAAACCTTGAGATGGCTATGCACTGATGCTTGCATTTCTCTCTCATTTAGTATTGGAAATTCAGAAAGTGTAAAGTCTAATAATGCTTGTTCATTCTGCACAGAATAGTCTTGTAACTTTAGCCAAAATAAGAGTACATAGCATTTTATGTGCTGTTCAAGATTCAAGTTTCTGATGACAATATTAGTTTTAGGGTAAAAGACACCAAACCATACCCAATAATCACCAAAAAGACACTTAACTATTCCATGATTCAAAATGGACAGTGAGCTACACCCAGAGATCATAAATTAACATTTAGCACCGACTGTTAGAATTTTAGATGGAATCTGTTAAAATTTAAAGTAAAAAGATAAATGTCCCTGACCAGATTTCAAATTTTCAAAATCATGTCATTGTGATGATTTTGATTGTTTATCCTTTGACTGTTGCTCAAGTTTCACCGGCCTACTCTTCAACCTCCGACCGACTTCGCCGGTTGTCCTCGGATCCTCACCACTGACCGGAGACTCGTCGGAGCCCGTCACCGGAGCTTGAGTGGCGAGCTTGAGGGCATAATAAATTAGGTCCATGAAGCCCGTCCTATAATCTAAGGGTTATAGACGGGAAATGAGATGTTTTGTCAATCCAACAACTAAATGTAAGCTTTTAATTTACACTATGATAATAATTTTCACCTGAACTACCTTCTACGAGTATGATTAAAATCTAGACGCTAAGTACGAAAATGAGCCGATTTTGATGAGCCCCACTATGGAAAAAATACAATCTCAAGTCACATGGTTGATGCTAACATGCTTGTGCAGCTCCAAAAGCATCCAACGTATACGAGAAAACACAAAAGAATATGTTATTAGTAGTTAATTAGTTGATTACCATACAAGCAACCATAAACCACTTGACATATACACACACAAATCAGCACATTTATTCGTGTTGTAAAGGTCCATCCCCACGCGCCGCCCCGTGATGGACACGCGCTCACCGGAGACGAGCGCATCGCGGCACATGGGGCAGGTGAAGTTGAGCTGGTCGAGCCAGCGGTCGAAGCAGGTCTTGTGGAACACGTTGCGGCAGAAGAGGCGGCGCACGTGCTCTCCCTCCCGGATCGTCGACAGGCACACCACGCACTCCGGCGAGTCTCCGCCGTCGAAGTGGTGCGAGGAGGCCCGATTCAGGTTCAGCTGCTCGGCGAGCACGATCAGGCCGTCCTATAATCTAAGGGTTCCGGTGGTGGGGCAATGGAGGCAATTTTGTCTTTTTACTTTAAATTTTAACTGATTCTATCCAAAATTCTAGTGTCAAGTGTCAATTTATGATCTCTGGGTGTAGCTCACTATCAATTATGAAACATGGGTTAGTTAAGTATCTTTTGGTGATTCTTGGGTGTGGTTTTGTGTCTTTTACCCTTAATTTTATATTCAATTAAATTTGGGATAGAAAAATACTCGAGATAGAAAAATATTCCGTTGACCCGATGCCCTTGACTGGGACGGGAAATTCCTGTCTCTGGGATGAGGCGGGTATCTTTTCCCCGATATATTAAAAAATTATAATTTTAATATATATTTAATAAGAAAATATTTGATGATAAAATTTATTTTTCAAAATAATTTTTCTGGTCAAGGAATTAATAAGGTACATGCATGAGAATAAAGCGAAGAAAACCCGCCCCTTACCGTCCCTAAAAGAAACTCTATACATGTTTTATATCATCAATTTTTGATAATAAGTATTTGTATAAAAGAATATCGTATAATTGGAAGTGTTATAAAATACGTTAGTGTTAGTCGGCAAGAGATTATTTTTAATTAGCAGTCATCGTAAGAGATGTTTTTTTGACAACTAGTTGGATTAATTTAATTTTTTTTATAATATAAAGTGTCTTATGACTTAAGATCATTGACCCTATATATCAAAATTATTTAATTTGAGAATATACTATAAGGATGCACTTCACTGTAAACCACCATTCAAATAAGAACTTAAGAATTACATTGGACTGTTAGATGCAATCTCATTTATGGCTATAATTAATAACTAATTTCAACAAAAAATTAATTTAATAAATGTTAAAAATGGCATATTAGTAATTGTGCCCTCCATTCCTCCTTCAACAATGACTCCGTATACGACTGTATGTGCTCCTCCGTGACTCTTCCTCCTTTAGCGAGGCCTCCGGCCCTCTGCCACCTCTCTTTCCGATGATCAACGTTTGCCGGCGATCTCAATTCCTCTCCTCTTTTACTTGTCACCGCCGATCTAGTCCGATCTCGCACCGCGGAGCGGCGGTTTGGTGCGGTGGTTCAAAAATGGCGGGAGGCGCTCGGGCTGTACCTCGACGTAAGCTGGATCGCCTACACCGATGAGTTCTTCGCCGAGATGGAGCCTCGGCTCCAATACGCGTTCAGGGCCATGGAGGAGCTCAATAACATAATCAATCGACTTCTGGAGTTCAGGAAATTTTCCTTCAACAAGCCAATATTTTCGAGCTCTAAGCCTTCCCCCCCATTAAAATTTGCCGTTCATTTGTTTTCGTTTTTCCCTTTGATTAGGTATAGATTGTATTTGTTTATTTTCATAGGAATTTATGGGCTATGCTCAAGGACTGGAGTAAGAGCTTTTGACAGTCATGTTAAGATGCTCACGAAAGGGTTTTTGGTCCAAGAGTTAGAGTAGAATTGCATGTTATATGATTGATATGATATGTTATATGAAGAGAATGAATTGATGAATTTGATGGAAGACTTCATGGGTTGAATGTTATTTGTTGTATTGAGCTCCTCTTTTCAGGCAGTTGCTATTCATATGATGGATGAACATGTGGTGATTTGCTAAAAGTTTAGGTTGCTCAAATTGCTTTTGTTAAAGTATTAACTGGTTCTATTGCGTCTGCAAGTAATTCTAAATTATATATATTTGCATTTAACATTTTTAGTGGTGGGATACGGAAATTTTACTATCCTATTCATGTGTTTATGTTAATATAGTGAGACGATTGAATATGATTGGGAAACACCATAGGTGGGGAACATATACTAGAAACGAGAGGCCAAAATAAGTGAGTTTCAGAAGTTTGAAACATACTCCAAACAATAACTCAGAAACTATGAAATTATGAGAAAAATAGACGTTGAAACATGTTTTCCAGAAATTATTTCACCAAAATGAGCACATATCAATAGAGAAACAATTGAATTCAGTCTATTTACAAAAAATCTACACAAATAAGAGAGTTAGAGAAGTCTGAAACATGTTCCAAACAATAACCGAGAACCTATGAAACCATGTGAAAATGACACTGAAACAAGTTTTCTAAAAAAACTATTTCAACAAAATGAGAACATATCAGCAGATAAACAATTGACATTAGTCTATTTACTAATATTCTACACAAATTAAAGAATTTGAGAAATCTGAAACATGTTCCAAACAGTGACTGAGAATATATGAAACCATGAGAAAATGACAATGAAACAGGTTTTCAAGAAACCATTTCATCCAAATGAACACATATCAAAAGAGAAACAATTGACATCAGAGTATTTACAAAAACTCCACATAAATACGAGAGTTTGAGAAGTTTGAAACATGTTTCAAATAGTAACTGAAAACCTAAGAAAGCATGAGAAATGGACATCGAAACAAATTTTTCATGAACAATTTCACCAAAATTATCACATATCAATAAATAAACAATTGACATCAGTCTATTCACAGAAACTCCACACAAATAAAAGAGTTTGAGAAGTCTGAAACGTGTTCCAAACAGTAATTAAGAACCTATGTAACCATGAGAAATAGACAATGGAAAATTGTTTTAAGGATGCAATTTCACCA